>OY804604.1:44671186-45271186 GCA_963680895.1 Fragum sueziense
GACATGTTTTCGCTCTAGCAACTACAAATATTGACAAATCTTGAGAAAACTTTAACAAAATGTTGGTGACTATAAGATCTTGCCTTGATGTAATTTTCAGCTTGATCTGAATTTTACATCATGAGTTATGTGCCCTTGAAATTGACAAAATTACCATTTTCGGCTCTATTTTTACTTTGTTTTCACTCTAGCAACTACGAATACTGATTAATCAAGACAAAACTTGTAGAGAATATTGGTGACCATAAGATCCTGCCTTGGTATAATTTTCAGCTTGATCTGAATTTTATATCATGAGTTATGTGCCCTTGAAATTGACAAAATTACTATTTTCGGCTCTATTTTGACTTTGTTTTCACTCTAGCAACTACAAATACTGATTAATCAAGACAAAACTTGTACAGAATATTGGTGACCATAAGATTTTGCCTTGGTATAATTTTCATCTTGATCTGAATTTTATATCATGAGTTATGTGCACTTGAAATTGACAAAATTGCCATTTTGGGCTCTATTTTGACTTTGATTTCACTCTAGCATCTACAAATATGGACTAATCAAGACAAAACTAGAACAGAATGTTGGTGACGATTAGATATTGCCTTTGTGTAATTTTCAGCTTGAACCATAAGAAATTCAGGCCTGTGGAGCGACTCAAGACCTTCAGGTCTTTCTAGTTAAATTACATTTATAAATTAAATTTGATTTTGATATTATTCAGAATGATTCCACCATTTTGGTCAATACAAACCCTATGACAGGCTGGATGCCTATATTTCGTTAAACATACA
Organism: Fragum sueziense; assembly: GCA_963680895.1. Classification (NCBI taxonomy): domain Eukaryota; kingdom Metazoa; phylum Mollusca; class Bivalvia; order Cardiida; family Cardiidae; genus Fragum; species Fragum sueziense. Next base: position 44,671,978 of record OY804604.1, read on the forward strand.
AAGCCAAATACTAATAATGGGTCTGAGTTTGCTGCAGTCTTTTTAAATATGGCCAATATTTGGTGCTCATATTTAACTGATTTTCTAAGAAAGGACTCTTAAAATTAACACAAGGACTCTCAAAAATCATAGCTGAGGGTCCCAAGGACTCCTTCTTTACAAGATCCAGGGAAAACCCTGCTGACCAATATGAAAACAATATTCAAATTTATGTAATTATACCTCAAGAAATAGCTTTTTTTGTATTGATACAAAGCAGTATTGTTTCTCATAATTTCAATTTTACACACATGATGAGATGCTGTGTCATAAACATTAGAATCTAGCAAAGTTTACTGAGTTATTCATAAAACTTAATGTACAATAATTATTAGCTCACCTGAGCACAAAGTGCTCAAGGTGAGCTATTGTGGTCGCTCATCGTCCGTCGTCCGTCCGTCTGTCCGTCCATCTGTCCGTCCGTCCGTCCGTCCATCTGTCCGTCCGTTCACATCTTCTCCTCCCAAACCATTTGGGCAATTTTAACCAAATATGGCAGGAATGTTCCTTGGGTGGCCCTTTTCAAAAATTAATCGCGAATTTTTAATTCGTCCAAAAATGTGGGTGTGGCAGGGCGGGGCTTATCAGACATAGAGAAATCATAAGAAAATTCTTTAAAAATCAACCATTGGGCCAATTTAAACCAAACTCGATTGGAATGTGCCTTGAGTCACTCTTTTCAAAATTTGTTCACAAATTTTTACATTTGTCAAAAAATGTGGGTGTGGCAGGAAGAAAGGGGCTTATCGGACTTGAAGAAATCATAAGAAAATTCTTTAAAAATCAACCATTGGGCCCAATTGAACCAGACTTTGCAGAAATGTTCCTTGACTCACCCTTTTCAATATTTGCTCACAAATTTTTACATTTGTCAAAAAATGTGGGTGTGGCAGGAAGAAAGGGGCTTATCGGACTTGGAGAAATCATAAGAAAATTCTTTAAAAATCAACCATTGGGCCCAATTGAACCAGACTTTGCAGAAATGTTCCTTGAGTCACCCTTTTCAATATTTGCTCACAAAGTTTTACATTTGTTAAAAAATGTGGGTGTGGCAGGGAGGAAGGGGCTTTTCAGACCTGGAGAAATCAGAAGAAAATTCTGTAAAAATCAACCGTTTGGCCAATTTAAATCAAATGTGGCAGGAAAGTTCCTTGAGTGACTCGTTTCAAAATTGTATCTGAATTTTTGATTTTATAAAAAGTATATGGGTGTGGCAGGGTTGCATTGAAAATTATACTTTACTGCGGGTTGTCACAGAGATACTTAGTTTTCTTCTAAACTGTTTGGCATAGAACCTTGAAATTCTGTGTAAGACCTCATTTCATGAATGTCTACCAGAGTACAAGAGATCATCACTATACATGGAAACTAAGCTCTACATTGTTGGTTCAACATTTTACAAGGCAATTTTGAACCATTTTCTTTAGGAATCATACAAGCGGCAGATAAGAGATGATAGCTTTTCAAAAATCAACATTTTGTTTCAATATTCATCAAACCCTATGTTGTTGGTGATCATTTCAATCATCTGCTTGAAAAGATTAATACATTCATTTCTACATAGTGTTTGGATATAAATAATAAATTTAGAGTACTGTTTCTATTTCACTTATCTATTTCTCTTATCTGTTGCTCTGGCTGTCCATATGTTTATCTTGTGTAAACAATTAAGATCAGGGATTAGCTTAGCTTATCAGATAATCAGATGTTGATCTTTCGCTATATTTTTTCAAATAACAGACCAAATCTTGTAAATTGTGCTTATAATTTGTTATAATGATATATCATAAATGATCAATCTCTAACAGATCAGTATGCTTTGAAAATTAGCCCTATGCTGTATATATTGCAAAATCAAAAAATAACCTCAACCATTGTGCTAATTCATACCCAACTTTACAGTATCAATTTGAACAAAATTATTCCCTAATTGTTTCCAAAGAGAAAGCACTTAGTTTGATATGTCTTTGAATTTGTCCTAATTACCATTTTTATCTTGTCATCTCGATTCAGGTGAGCGATTTAGGACAATCATGGTCCTCTTGTTATACGCCCGAAGGGTCGTATTATGTTATGGCCCCGCTCGTCCATCTGTCCGTCCGTCTGTCAGTCCGTTAGCAATTTCTTGTGTGCGCAACTCCTCCTACAGTTTTGATCGGAATTTGATCAAACTTGCCACAATTGATCTCCATGGTGTCTAGTTGTGCACCGCGCTTACAGAATTCGGATAACTCTTTTCGTTCTTGAATTATCTGCCCTTGAATTAAAAAATGCCCATTTTCTTGTGTGCGCAACTCCTCCTACAGTTTTGATCAGAATTTGATCAAATTTGCCACAATTAATCTCCATGGTGTCTAGTTGTGCACACCGCTTACGGAATTTAGATAACTGTTTTTGTTCTTGAATTATCTGCCCTTGAATTTAAGGAAAAATGCCCATTTTCTCAAAAATGCCCATTTTCTCCTGTGTTACTTCTACAGTTTCAACCAGAATTTAATCAAAGTAGCCACAATGAATCTCTATGGTGTCTTGTTGTGCAAACAAAATTTTGATAACTTTTCATGTTTGAATTATCTGCCCTTGAATTGAAAATATGGCCAATTCCTACTGACAAGCCCCTCTCGGGCGTATATGCGCCGCTCTGCGAAGCTCTTGTTGAGAATTATTTCTCTAAGAAGGAACAAATATATTGTTCATTTTGTTTCAGGTTTGACTGGTATCCGTGGAGACAAGGGAGAACCAGGGCTGACCGGGTTGTCAGGGTTACCAGGACCTAAAGGAGAATCAGGAATACCAGGACTGCCAGGGGTTGCAGGTACGTTAAACTGGTATTTTATCTAGATTGACTTTCAGCCATAGTGCAATTTGTAGCGTCTCAAGCATTGGGTTGGGGGTTTAATGCCCAGCTTTGGCTGATGTCCTCTCTGACATTTGTCTCCCACCTATGAGTTAATAAAATTTGCAAGTTTTTTTGAGGAGCTAGAGGCTGCAAAAGCATGTTATAGTATTTATGTAAGTGAGACAACTGGAATCCAGGTCTATGTGCTCTGTCCACCACAGTATGACTGAAGGGTCTGTTTAAAACGGTTTTCCACTCCATTTAATCCATACTTGGTACCTTGGGATAAACCTTGGTACCTCAATTACATTTCTCTGTAGATTAACAAAAATGAACTTTTACACTTAAAACATTTCTTTAATTTGGATATTTGTATTTCAGGCCCTAAGGGAGAGCCAGGTATTCCAGGTGATGCTGTTGTTGGACCTAAAGGAGAGAGAGGATTTAATGGTGAACCTGGTGTCCCAGGTCTGCCTGGTCTTAAAGGAACACCAGGTAGGTGAAACACATGACAAACTTAATAGGATCATATTATTTGATTTGAATGTAAAATCAAAGGAATAAAGGCACTGTAAGTGGGTCAAAGAATCTATGGAAAAATTGATTAATCAGAATTTGAAATTACAAGAAGGAAGCATGGACTAAGATCAGACTGCACTTTTGTGCAGGCTGATTTTAGTCTATGCTGACTATCAGGCCTAAAATAATCCTTGGTCAGTATGACTTATGAAGGGAGAGCCTGGTTAGTATCGGAGATGCTGTTGTTGGACCTAAAGGAGAGAGAGGATTTAATGGTGAACCCGGAGTTCCGGGTCTGTCTGGTCTTAAAGGAACCCCAGGTAAGTAAACGCATGACAAACTAAATAAGAATTGAATGTAAAATCAAAGGACTAAAGGCACTGTAAGTGGGTCAATTCAAAGAATCCATGAGGAGATTGATTGATAAAAAATTGAAATGACAAGACGGAAGCATAGACTAAGATCAGACTGCACGTATGTGCAGGCTAATTTTAGTCTATGCTGACTTTCAAGCCTAAAATAATCCTTGGTTAGTATGACTAATGAAGGGAGAGCCTGGGTATTGCCTGAGATGCTGTTGTTGGACCTAAAGGAGAGAGAGGATTTAATGGTGAACCTGGTGTACCAGGTCTGTCGGGTCTTAAAGGAACACCAGGTAGGTAAACAGTACTAAATACATGACAAACTAAATAGGATCGTATTATTTGAATTGAATGTAAAATCAAAGGAATAAAGGCACTGTAATTGGGTTAATTCTAAGAATCTATGGAAAAATTGATTATCAAAACTTGGAATTACAAATAGGAAGCATAGACTAAGATCAGACTGCACTTATGTGCAGGTTGATTTTATTCTTTGCTGACTGTCAAGCCTTAAATAACCCTTTGTCCTATGTTGTGAATCTAAGCAATGGTAATGTCAGTAATTTTAGCTCTGGCCTAAAGAACAGTTACTGTAGTATAAAAACCCCTTACGATACACTCACCTACATAACCTATAGTTTCTATCAGAGCAACAGATAAGATGTGGTAAAGTCATTGTAAATCTTTTATTTCATATCCAAACCTTACACATGTATTGTGGGTACTCATTTGAATCGTCTCAATGAGACGATTCTACTGAGTACCCACAATATAGGGTTTGATGTACATTGAATGATATTTTTCATGTTGAAAACCAATACCCACTCATATCTATAGCTATAAGTATCTATGTACATTTGCAGGACTTCCTGGTATGGATGGTTTACCGGGCATGAAGGGAGAACCAGGACTCGACGGTCTGCCAGGACGAGATGGATTCCCCGGTATGAAGGGTGACCCAGGGTCGGAGGGACCCAGAGGTATCCCAGGCATATCTGGAGAACCAGGATTACATGGACTGCCAGGTAATACGTTACTAATTTCATGTAAACTAGATTTACTGAATAAAGCAAGGTAATAAATTTGCATTTAAAAAAAACCCTACAAAGATAGCTTAGTGGGTAACATGAGTTTGAACCCCAACTCGGCCTATATCCATTCTAACATTTGGCAAAAGTCATTTGTTTCTTACCAATGGGTGTGAATCACCTATGTGAGATAACAGCTGGAGGTTTGGAATGGATATTGTGGTAGTACTGATTGAATAAATTCCAGGAATCCATGGTTAGGTGCTCCAGCTGCAATGTCACCATAACAGTTGAAAAAAGTGTTAAAACCCAATCAATCAATCAATAATCTATCAATATTTATATCTTTCAGGATCTGTTGGACCTAAGGGAGATCCAGGTGTGAACGGCATTCCTGGTTTATCTGGCGCGGACGGACAGAAGGGTGAACAAGGACTACCAGGTAGAGACGGACTACCTGGACTTGATGGAGCACCAGGACCACGAGGACCTGATGGCGAAGATGGACTTCCAGGACTTGGTGGTATGTACAGTATTTTATTCAACCCTTTCCCAAACAAATTTCAAGACTGTTAGATATATGTTAAAATGGACAGTTATTAATCTATAATTTGCAAGCACCTTTTAAAATGCATATGAACTTGTGCTTTACTAAAATGTCAAAAAACTAATGTTTTTGTAGCTTTTGGAATTTCAGTGTTGAAAGGATGAAAAGAATGTTATCATTTCTTCAAAATATGTTATGAAACAGTTTATTCAAAACATCTAAAACATATTGGACTGACAATATTTTTCCAGAAAGTGTTGGCTTGCACTTTAAAAATTTATGGCTTGTACATTTAATATACCCTTTCTTATGGCTTTTATGTTGTCGCTATTCTTCAAAAACCTAGTTATTATAGACTGAACTAAGGATTATGTACAGCCCATCATAAACTACAAAACACTTATTGCTTCTTCGGGCATCATCCATAGACATTGAAATTGACAAGGGTATCCCTTGTCAATAACAGTTGCCATGGATGGTGCCCAGAAATGGACAAGGGTATCTCTTGGAAATTTTTAGCTCACCTGAGCACGAAGTGCTCGAGGTGAGTTATTGTGGTCACTTTTTGTCCGGCGTCCGTCCATCCGTCCGTCAACATTTGGGGTGTTTACACTCTAGCATCCACAAAAGTTACTCAATCTTTATCAAACTTGGCCAAAACAAGTACGATCATAAGTTATCGGAAAAGTTCGATTATGGGCCTGATCGGACCAGAAAGTGCGGAGTTATCTGCCCTTGAATGTCAAAAAATGCTGTTTTCAAGTTTGTTTACACTCTAGCATCTACAATTATTGATCAATCAAGACAAAACTTGGACATAATGTTGGAGACCATAAGATCTTGGATGAGGTCAATTTTCAGTCTGATCTGACCAGAAAGATGAGATTTATGTGCCCTTGAATTGGGCAAAATTGCCACTTTTTTGCTGTATTCAAAAAAGAGTTAATCTAAGGGAAGGAACTCTGACACTACTTTCCTTCAGTATAAGTAGAGTTATCTAGTTTGATAGAGGATATAAATAGATTTACACTCTTATTAACCCATTACCAAAAAAACAAAATTTTAGCCTAGTCCAAAATCATAGGTGTTGCAGACGACAAGTTCCATTGAACAAAATTTAACATTTTTTGGTCTTTCTGTTTAGAAAACATTGTGGGTAATGAAGAAATTGCTTGTCACAATGTTTTCCAAAGCCTTTATTTTGTGGGGCATCCAAAAGCGCCAATGTGTGGGAAAGGGTCAATCAAGACAAAACTTGGACACAATGTTGGGGACTTTAAGATCTCAGATGAGTTTGATTTTCAGTCTGATCTGATCTGAAAGTCAAGAGTTACGTGCCCTTGAATTTGACAAAATTACAATTTTCGGCTGTTTTCAACCTTTTTTACACTCTAGAATCTACAATTATTAATCAATCAAGACAAAACTTGGACACAATCTTTTGGACCATAAGATCTGGGATGAGTTTGATTTTCAGTCTGATCTAATCAGAAAGTCAAGAGTTATGTGCCCTTGAATTTCACAAAATTGCTGTTTTTTACTGTTTTCGACTTTGTTTACACACTAGAATCTACAATTATTGACCAATCAAGACAAGTCTTGGACACAATGTTGGAGACTATAAGATCTCAGATAACTTTGATTTTCAGTTTGATCTGATTAGAAAGTCAAGAGTAATGTGCCCTTGAATTTGATAAAATTGCTGTTTTTGGCTGTTTTCGACCTTGTTTATACTCTAGAATCTACAATTATTTATCAATCAAGACAAAACTTTAACACATTTTGGGGACTATAAGATCTTGGATGAGTTTGATTTTCAGTCTGATCTGATGAGAATGTTGGGAGTTATGTGCCCTTGAATTGGACAAAATTGCCATTTTCGGCTGGTTTTGACCTTGTTTACATTCTAGAATCTGCAATTATTGATCAATCTATACAAAACCTTGGACACAATGTTGGGAACCATAAGATCTCATATGAGTTTGATTTTCAGTCTGATCTGATCAGAAAGTCGCGCGTTTTGTGCCCTTGAATTTGACAAAATTGTTGTTTTCGGCTGTTTTCGACCTTGTTTACGCTCTGGAATCTACCTTTATGGATCAATCTAGACAAAACTTGTACACAATATTAGGGACCATAAGATCTGGGATTATTTTGATTTTCAGTCTTAACTGATGAGAAAATCGAGAGTAGTGTGCCCTTGAATTTGATTAGATTGCTGTTTTCGGCTGTTTTCGACCTTGCTTATATTCTAGAATCTACAATTATTTATCAATCAAGACAAAACTTGGATACAATCAGGGCTACAAATAAGTGGAGGTGAAGACATACTAACATTGTTTTTTCGAATTCAAATCCTATGTTGTGGGTACTCATTTGAATTGTCTCGACGAGACGATACAAATGAGTACCCACAACATAGGGTTTGATGATCACTGACAGCAGTATTGCAGTTTGAAAAGTCACCACCCCCTCTTATCTGGAGCCCTGTACAATGTTTGGCATCATAATTTAGATCTTGGATGAGTTAGATTTTCACAACCTTATTGACCATAAGTTCTTTTTCAGTCTTAAAGTAATAAATATTAATTGAATTGAACAAAAGTGTTGCTCAAATCATTTAGGTTCAGGTGAGCGATATAGGGCCATCATGGTCCTCTTGTTATTATGTTGTTTGATTTATTTTCATAGACTCAGGTCATCATAGGGAAGAATTTTACAAGATTGTGCCTTTCCTTGAAGACTGATCCTGCAGTAATACAGTCATGCCCATAATATGACTCATCAAATAGGAACAACGAATTGTTCTAAGAAATTAAAATGTACTGTAATTATTCTAAAATTTTATGCCCATAATTATACCCCCCAAATTCAATTTGGGGGGTATATAGGAGTCAGCTTGTCTGTCTGTCTGTTGGTCTGTCTGTCTGTCTGTTGGTTTTTCTTCAAAAATCTTCTCCTCCTCAACCATTGGTCCAATTCTTACCAAACTTGGCAGGAATGTTCCTTGGGTGACCCTTTTCAAAACTTGTTCGTGAATTTTTGATTCGTCAAAAATTGTGGGCGTGGCAGGGCGGGGCTTATCGGACTTAGAGAAATTATGTGAAAAATGTTTAAAAATCAATTATTAGGCCAATTTGAACCAAACTGGGCGGGAATGATCCTTGAGTGATTGTATTCAATGTATGTTCATGATTTTTTCATTCGTCAAAAAATGTGGGCGTGGCAGGACGGGGCTTATGCTACTTAGAGAAATCGTTAGATAGTTCTTCAAAAATCTTCTCCTCCTTAACCACGGGGCCAATTCTTACCAAACTTGGCAGGAATGTTCCTTGGCTGACTCTTTTCAAAACTTGTTAGTGAATTTTTGATTCGTCAAAAATTGTGGGTGTGGCAGGGCTGGGCTTTTCGGACTTAGAGAAATCATGTGAAAAATCTTTAAAAATCAATTATTTGACCATTTTGAACTAATCTTGGCACTAATGTCCCTTGAGTGATTGTATTCAATGTATGTTCATGAATTTTTGATTCCTAAAAAAAATGTGGGCGTGGCAGGACGGGTCTTAGCCGACTTCGAGAAATCTTCAGACAATTCTTCAAAAATCTTCTCCTCCTTAACCACTTAGCCAATTCTTACCAAACTTGGCAGGAATGTTCCTTGGGTGACTCTTTTCAAAATGTATTTGTGATTTTTTGATTCGGTGATTTGTTACAAAAATTGGCAGGAATGTTCATTGGGTGACTTATTTCAAAATGTGTTCGTGAATTTTTGATTTGCAAAAAATGTGGTAATGTCAGGGCAGGGCTTATCAGACTTAACTAAATCATCAGAAAATTCTTTAAAAAAGCAATTTGAACCAAATCTTACAGGAATGTTCCTTGATTGACTGTCTTCAATACATGGTTGTGAATTTTTGGTTTATTGAAAAATATGTGCATGGCAGGGCGAGCTTGGGGATTGTTAAATGAGTTATGTCCTTTTGTTGAAAATTGGTATTTTTTGCAACATTTACATGTGTTGTTTGGTCTGTTGATTTTTTGTTAGCTCTATTTCCCAATTGATCAGCTCGCAGTTCAAATGAAATCAACTTCTCAAAATGCACAAAAACTGCGCTTTTGGGGGGTATGATCACTTTCAGTGATATTCTAGTTATTCTGATAAACACCAAGGCCCCAAAGTTCAGCCAAAAATATGCATATTTCAAGTATGGTTTACATGATAAGAGTAATTCTAATGAACAACCTATCCCCCAATTTTGGTCATAATCAAAGATCATTTCCAATTAAGGCAATAAAGCAAGGATTCCAGTCCCTGATCTGTTTCCAAATAATAAAAACCTGACACCAACTTTTCCATCAACCATCTTTAAAATAAATGCCTGGGTGTTGGAATCACGGTATTCCAGTGTGTATTTTTTTCAAGATTCCAAATTATTGTTAAACCGAAGTAACCGTGCCATGTGTATATTCATAAACAAACGTAATTGTTTGCAATATTGATAATAATGAGCCCATGGTAACTTCGGTTCAACAATACATCATATTCCAGAATGCAGCAATTCAAAAGTCAAATGAAAATGTATTAATACCAAGGCAGTTTTTTGAAAAACTCCAATCAGACATTTTAAAAGCAGAATTACAATCAATCTAATAGCCAATGTCTACACATGAGTATAACATCTTTTAAGATAAAGGACAAAAAGAACGGAAATCTGATTCTTGCAGAATAAACTTTCATACCAATATATTTGCTCTGCATGGAAATTAATATGATGATAATGACTTTTGAAGTCAAACTGGAATGGATACTTGTAAATGTTTTATGTCATGTTTTACGACAAAAGTGCATGAGACTGATGTAATATGTGAAAAGCACTTTACTCTTGATTTAAATACATTCCTGATGTGCAAAAACACATGGAAGACATTTAATTCTAAGTCTCAATATAGTTGAGGAGAAAGTGCCTTTAAAATTTCTTTTTGTGTGCCATTTTCAAATTCAAGCTTGCAATTATAAATTTGAACCATTCACTTATGTTCAATAATTTCCTAAGGTGCAGAATTTCATGCTTTTATCAGGCCGAACCCAAATAGCCCAGTCAGTAACATTTGACAGTCATTTGCCTCTCACTTTGTGGTGTCCGTAGTCGAGGGATAGAGCATCGGTCTTGAGACTAAGAGGTTCCGAGTTCGATCCCCAGTAGCGGGGGTCGTTCAAGGCTTCTCATTGGCCCACACATTCGGCGCGAGTACTGATGGATTTCCAGGAAGCTCAATCGAGAGGGATTAAAATAAGTTGAAGAAACTTGCTTCCCAATCTATGTAAAATAAATGCGTTCAAAGGAACGTCTGAAGACTAATTGATGTTAATCATCTATTCCAGAGAGCAGCTGGATGCTCGGATTAGATATTGCAGTAGTACTGGTTAGAGAAATTCCAGGAATCCATGGTTTAGTACTCCAGCCATGTCCTATAACTTTAGCAGTTGAGCATTAAAACGCCAATCAATCAATCATGCTCTTCTCATAATTATTAAATATGAAATATTGTTCCTTTATAACCACTACCTATAAGCAGGAAAAGTATTAATACAATGCTCTGTGGTTTATGTAATTAGACAGTATATATGGTACAAGAACAGTTTTGTAAGTTATATACCAAGTTTTTACAGTAAGATGAATTAAATTTGCAGGTCCTGGGTAAGACACTTTATTACTAAAATACTTCAGGCTAAACTTTAAACTTGAATTTAAGATTAATTGATAAAGAACTGAAACTTTCAAAGTCAGGATTCCATTTGAAATAACAAAAGCAGGAAAAATGGACAAGTATCATACTAATTAGTAAAGTTAAAACATTATGGAGAAAGAGAAAGTGCAAGTCACTAGCTTATAATAGATCTATATCCTTTCCTGCCATATTTCCAAAGCCTTGTGTTTCTTCAATAGTCCAACATTTGTGTTTAGAAGTAAGACAGTTGAATGGTTGATTGGGATTTAACGCCTCTTTCAACTGTTAGGGTCATTTTGGGGCCGTTGGAGCACATGAGCATGGATTCCTGTTGTTTCTCTCACCAGTACCACAATATCTCAGAGTCTCCAGCTGCTCACCCACATTTGTTAACCATTATTAAACCATGGTAAGACAGTTGGAAAGAAGCATTAGAATGTAATTTTATGAATGAACAAGAGCTGCATCTGAACAGACAAGCACAACTATCAGTATCAAGTGCTGGATAGTGAAAAAATTTAAGTCCAAAAAGGATGAAAAATGTTACAGAAAAAGTTATCACATACACATGAAAGTTGCACATAAAAACTAAACCAAGAATTTTCAAGTCCAAAAAGGATAAAAATTCCATTAAATTAAATGTCAGAATAGCAAATCTTTGACTAGAGACTGACATTGTGGTCACAGAAGCAGCAATATATGGAAGTTGCATGTAAAAACTTAACCAAGAATTTGCAATACCAAACGGGTAATTCCACATAATTACATGTTAATGTGATGAATCTTTGTCCAGAAGCTGATAGTATAGTCACAGAGGCATGTGCAAAGTTTCAGAGCAATAGCATAAGTAGAGATTTGACAAACTTGCACGTAAAAACTTAACCAAAGCATTACTCAAACCGGATGACTAGAATAGCCCATCCCCAAATCTATGAATAGTGGCGCTAAAAATATAACATTTCAGATTTCCATCTCTTTCTGTTTGTTATAGAGCTATTTTAATTGAATTTCTGTATGAAAACAACAGTCACGTTTAGTTAATTAGTCCCCTACCGGTGTTCACACCGGAGGGGACTATAGGTTTGCCCTCCGTCTGTCCGTCCGTCCGTCCGTCTGTCTGTCTGTCTGTCCGCTCAAATCTGGATCCCGCGATAACTTAATAACTAAGCAAGCGTTTTTGATGAAAGTTGGTATATGACTAGATGGCAATGTGTAGATTATGCACATCATTTTATTTTTGTTTTTCGACTTAAATTGAGGTTGCTATGGTTACAGAAATAGTGAAAATTATGGCCAAAAATGGGATCCTGCTATAAGATAATAACTAAGCAAGCTAGTTTGATGAGACTTGGTATATGACTATATGGCAATGTGTAGATTATGCACATCATTTTATTTTTGTTTTTAGACTAAAATTGTTGTTGCTATGGTTACGGAAATAGTGAAAATATGGCAAAAAATATTGGATCCTGCGATAAGTTAATAAGTAAGCAAGCTAATTTGATGAGACTTGGTATATGACTAGATGGCAATGTGTAGATTATGCACAACATTTTATCTTTGTTCTTTGACGAAAAGTGCGGTTGCTATGGTAACGGAAATAGTGAAAATATGGCAAAAAATGGATCCTGCAATAACTTATTCATCTTAATCTATTATTGATTACCATATTGAGTCAATGTGAAGCCGGTAGGGGACTTTATGTGTTGCATACAACACCAGATACTTGTTATTCTTAGAAACCTGAGTTAGTACTGTATTGCACTGATATAAATACAATATTTGGTATGTAATCTTAGTGCAAGACAGTACCAACTGACTTGGTACTGTCTTGCACATAAAAATATACAGGAAAATTGTCGCAATTTAGCGCAATACTGTACCAAGTCAATAAAGTGCTAATAACTCCAAAAATGGTAAATGACTTTAAAATTGCCCTAGTGTATATGATAAGTCTCAATATCTTTTGTCTGTTTCTGCAAACTAAATTAATTCAATGAAAGAAATTAAAAAAATAAAAAGTTTTTTCCCTCTCCTGTAAAATTTTACAAAATGTAGTTAGTACAGTATTGCGCTAAACCCTTGATACAGGGAAGATGTCATTGAGTTGAAATCATATAATAACCACGGAAAGTCTGCAAGCCATTTCAATGCATTTGTTTTGGGATTTATTCATGTAAGATTTTGATTTGTCACTCGCCAATTCTTCTAAAATTTTGGAAGGTAATGGTTGGTCAGTTTCAGAGTTTGTATCAGTCTGTGCCTTTTTCGGCCCTGATTGGCCAAAACAACTGAGAATAAATCTAATTTTATGTTTTTTTCCCTCTGCCATTGCGATTTATAAAAGTGAAACTAGGAAACACCTGATGCAAAACAAACTTATGTTTCTTCCATCTTCAGTTAAAACAAAATTGATTGGCCAATAATTGTGAAACCCAATTTACAGTAACATCTAGACCAATGAGAATGGCTGTTATGATCGGCAATTCGCCCAATAATATTTTGTACCATCGGCAAACGACTCATATTTTTAACGCTCTGGCCGGCCTCTTCAACATATTTTTATTGGGCCGTCTGTAAATTTTTCGCAATGGCGCGTCCTTGGCAGAACTCTGGAATATACCAACATATCTAATCAGAAGTATCCAATAAAAACATATTCCATGGCACAAATTTGGTTAGAAAGTATAGATAGTCTGGGAGTTCTGGGTCACTAACGACAAAATGTTTGTCACAGTTGTAATGATTATTCAAATAAAACTAACCTTTACATATTTTGAAAGACACACATAGATCTCTGAAATCAGGCCTCCTAGTGAAACCTTTAAAACCTTTAAAAACCTTTAATTTCAGAGCAAACCTTTAAAACCTTTACATTTTCTCAGAAAACCTTTAAAAAGCCAAAATAACCTATAATTCTCTCTCAAAACCTTTATATTTCCTCTGACTGGTTGCCGTCCAAGCTTTAAGCAAGTAATGTACTTAGTTCTGTATTTTCCCTTCTTTTATGTATTGTCTTACAATGCAGATATCTTCAAAAGCCACCAAATCTGACCTAAATTTTCAAAATTTTCTTGGGGAGACCCCCAAACCCCCCTTATAGAGGGTTGCATAAAAATGAGTTTGGTTATGATCGTGTTTTTTCTGACGAAATTGGCCTTTATTAGTCCCCTACCGGCGAAGCCGAAGGGGACTTTAGGTTTGCACTCTGTCCGTCAGTCAGTCCGTCCGTCCGTCCGTCCGTCAGTCCGGTGAATTAGTTTTCCGGACTTTTTTTCTAAACGGGGGTAGCTATTGAGCTGATTTTTGGTATGTAGACCCGTATTGATGAGTTACAGAACAAGTTTGAGTTTCGTTCCGCTCCAGTGATTTTTGAGGAAGATATGGATGCTGGACTTAGAAAATTACTGGGAAATTACAGTTTTCCAGACTTTTTTTCTTAATGCTGGCAGCTATTGAGCTGATTTTTGGTATGTAGACCCGCATTGATGAGTTACAGAACAAGTTTGAGTTTCGTTCCGGTCCAGTGATTTTTGGGGAAGATTTGGATGCTGGACTTAGAAAATTTCTGGGAAATTACAGTTTTCCAGACTTTTTTTCTCAATGCTGGCAGCTACTGAGCTGATTTTTGGTATGTGGACCCGCATTGATGAGTTACAGAACAAGTTTGAGTTTCGTTCTGGTCCAGTGATTTTTGGGGAAGATATGGATGCTGGACTTAGAAAACTTCTGGGAAATTACAGTTTTCCGGACTTTTTTTCTCAATGCTGGCAGCTATTGAGCTGATTTTTGGTATGTAGACCCGCATTGATGAGTTACAGAACAAGTTTTAGTTTTGTTCAGGTCCAGTAATTTTTGGGGAAGATATGGATGCTGGACTTAGAAAATTTCTGGGAAATTACAGTTTTCCAAATTTTTTGCTTAATGCTGGCAGCTATTGAGCTGATTTTTGGTATGTAGACCCGCATTGATGAGTTACAGAACAAGATTGAGTTTCGTTCCGCTCCAGTGATTTTAGAGGAAGATATGGATGCTGGACTTAGAAAAGTACTGGGAAATTACAGTTTTCCAGACTTTTTTTCTAAACGCAGATATTGAGCTGATTTTCGATATATGAACACATATTGATGGGATACAGAACAAGTTTGAGTTTCGTTCTGGTCCAGTGATTTTTGGGGAAAATATGGATGCTGGACTTAGAAAATTTCTGAGAAATTAGTTTTTCAGACTTTTTTTTCTTAATGCTTGCAGCTATTGAGCAGATTTTTGGTATGTAGACCCGCATTGATAAGTTACAGAACAAGGTTGAGTTTTGTTCCGGTCCAGTAATTTTTTAGGAAGATACGGATGCTGGACTTTGAAAATTTTTGGGCTTCTTTTTCTTAACACTTATATAAAGCCGGTAGGGGACATGGTATTGTTTTGCAATACTTCAGAATGCTTGTTTACTCTTTATTTTGTCGCATTTTACACTAAAAGGCCTTTATTTTCACACATTGGAACCTTTATAAAAACCTTTATTTTTCTTTTGGTCTGCTAGGAGAAATGTTTTGTATGTTATTCAGCTTGTGTAACAACATGACCAAGTCCGGTGGTCAATTTCGTGAATTCTGGGTCACATGATATTTTTGTTGTAGGGGGCATCTCAAGACTTAGAGCATTATGAAACTTCAAACTGACAGCTAACTTGTAAAACTTTGGGAAAATTACTAATACTTACCATAAGAGCCCTTAGGTTTGTTTATGATGATTGTTACCTAAAAAGAGTGTTTTGGGGCCGTTATCGACATTGAATAACGAGAAGAAACCGGGCAGATATCCAGAGAAATCGTGCATTAATCGACAGATTCACGTGCGATATTGGACCGGTTTTGCACTCAAATATCCTCGAGTTGACCCTTCAAAATAAACCACTGTCTCTTTTCCCGCAAAATTCTCAACGTCTTACGTTAAATAAGCGACGTTCGCTTTTTGTCGCCAAATTATGACATAACGTTGTTTTACCGACGTCACGCCTAACAAAAATTCTTGGAAGATTTATCAGAACAAAACAACAATGGCGGACATTTTCTTATCTCACCTGACGTCGCGCACGGTATTGCGTCACTTTTCAAAAAACGCTACCCTCTGCGATTCATAACTGAATTTTGTAAGAATCGTTTTCGTTCTCTTAACTTTGTTATATATCAAAATAAGCGTAAAGCCGTGATATTTTTCAATATTATACTCATTTCAAGTTCTTATTTTGTATAAATTTGATAGAATGAATTTTAGTTCGTAAATTCGGCGAAAAATCATGTGTTACATGTAACATAAATGTTCAAGAGCGACGGCTATTTATAAACAATTTTGAAATAAAGTAACGTCAAACACATGGAAAAATATATTTTGTGACTGTGGAAATGCTGTAGAATGTTTTGCCGAACGGAAATAAAATTTCTACGTACATAACTCAAATTAGCCCAGTTTGTTTACCAAAAATCGCAGTGTAACAATTAAAATTATGTCGCAGAAAAAATGACAATTTCGTTGAATATTTTGTTAATTAATGACTCAAATGCAACCAAACTTGATATAAAAAATACCATTTTTCTCTTTTTCTATGATATATGGAAGAAAATCAGTTAGCATAATAAACCAAACGAAACAATTATTATATAAAATGCGTGTGGACAGAAATTGTTTCTTATAGTTGAAAACTCTACTTTTTTTACACTTTAGACTTCGAAAAATACAAGTTCTCTTATTCATACAAACATTTAATTTCAATGTGGAAATTTTTTTTCTTGTTGATCATATCAAAATTTTGACGTAAAATAACGAAACATATTTGGGTTGTTCTCTGATAAACTGCAACCTTCAGAGCAAAAATCAAT
This sequence comes from Fragum sueziense, assembly GCA_963680895.1. Taxonomy (NCBI): domain Eukaryota; kingdom Metazoa; phylum Mollusca; class Bivalvia; order Cardiida; family Cardiidae; genus Fragum; species Fragum sueziense. The sequence continues at coordinate 44,688,918 of OY804604.1, forward strand.
GAATGATAAAACATAAAATATCAATTAAATTTTACCAAAATACATAGTTTATTGACTATTTATCTGAAAAATACCAAGTAAAAGATAGTTTAAGGCCATAGAATGTCAAAATTTTGATTAATATCAGGTGAGGGTAAAAGTTTTGGTTGTTACAAAAAAATATTTGACTGAAGGTTTAGTGGGTTTCCTTTATTGAAATATTGCAAATAGATGCATATCTATATTGAGAAAAGTGTGTCTTATTCATTTTCAATGCGATTCATGGGTTTATGTTTTACTAGAAGTAATAAAAATTATTCTTAAAATGTTCTGGATGTTACCAACTTTTCTCGGCTTTTCAAATTAAATTATACTAATTTTGAAAGGGAAATGTAAAGTTAGGGATTTGAAAAGAACCCAAAATATCATGAACTCTACATCTAAACAGAAAACCATGAGCTCTGCTTCACAGAATACAGTTATGTCAGTCATGATAGTTGTGGGTGTTATTGTTTGACTTTTGACATATTAATATGAAGTAACATCCACAACAATTAGAAAACCCTTTAAGATGGATACTACTCCTCTGTATGCCAACAAACATATTTCAAGAATGATTAAGAATGTAAGACAATAATCAATCACATCTGCTTTGAAATGTAATATTTTACAATTATCTGATTTCTTATTTGGATGTTGTGGACGTTATCATTAAAAAAAAGTGCTTGTTTTTATAAATGTCAAATAGTAACAACCACAACTGTTTTGACTCAATCTTTGGTTTTTGCATTCAAAAAAAGGTTTCAGTCTACTCTACACATACATTCAGTTTACTTATTTATTTGTCAGTACTAGCGTAAGCCACTGTTGTACAAAACTACATTTAATCCATCTATATGTAAAAGTGTTTTGGACATTACTTGTTCGAAATAGTTTGACCGACAAGAAACTTATCACCATTTTTCCTACTGAAAGTTGTGTACACTGAAATTGATGACGTAGTATATTTAGTGATAAAACTTCCTGAAATCCCAGCAGCTATTTGATTGAAATGTCGTTGTCGTCCTGGAAAAAAAAGCGCCCGTTGTGGACGTTATTTTTTGACCGACAAAGACCGTTGAAATCAAAATCGAAGTTTTTTCGAAACACAGAGACAGTAATTGAGATTTTTTTAGTTATAACTCTTTTTTACAAGATCAACTACGAACCGCAATTATTATTTTTGTGTTGGCAAGCTTTCATTTGCTGGAATTCAATACTCAATCAGACACCTTTTTTTGACCGACAATGTAACGTCCAAACGTGATTTTTTAATTACATTTTTTCCACCAAAATCGCATAAATAGAAAATTAAAAGGTATTTAATACATTAATCCAATGTATTGGAATAATTATTTAAAACTTTCCGATAGTCTAGATGCTTTTGTATTGCATTCGTCAATCAAAGAAAATACAGTGGTAAAAAACGTCACAAAAATATGGCTGTTTTAAGGGGTATTTATTTTAAAAAAATATATAAATTATTGTCCAAATAGAATAAAACTATCTCTGATATCTTTATAAGATGTCTTTTTCAGAATAAAATCATGATTAGACCAAAGTTGTGCCTGGTTTCAAAAATATATGCTCCCGAATATCAATTTACAAAGTTTGCAGTTTATCAGAGAACAACCCATTTATAAAAGATATTCAATTTTTTTCTTGTGGACAGAAAATTTATTAACGTAAACTTTTTATTTGACGTAATCTTGAAAGTATCTCATTGGCGCATTTTTAGCTCACCTGAGCACGAAGTGCTCAAGGTGAGCTATTGTGGTCGCTTTTTGTCCGTCGGCGTCCGTCCGTCCGTCTGTCCGTCCGTCTGTTCACAATTTGTTGTTAACACTCTAGCATACACAAATATTGACCAATCTTAACCAAACTTGAACAAAACATGTATGACCGTAAGTTCTCGGATGAGTTCGATTTTGGGTCAGATCGGACCAGGAAGTCAGGAGTTATGTGCCCTTGAACGTCAAAAATAGCTACTTTTTAACTTGTTAACACTCTAGCATCTACAAATATTGATCAATCAAGACAAAACTTGGACATAATGTTTAAGACTATAAGTTCTCGGATGAGTTTGATTTTGGGTCAGATCGAACCAGGAAGTCAGGAGTTATGTGCCCTTGAACGTCAAAAATAGCTACTTTTTAATTTGTTAACACTCTAGCGTCTACAAATATTGATCAATCAAGACAAAACTTGGACATAATGTTTTAGACCATAAGATCTCGGATGAGTTCCATTTTCAGTGTTATCTGATCAGAAAGACAAGAATTATGTGCCCTTGAATTTGACAAAATTGCCATTTTAGGCTGTTTTTGACCTTGTTTACCCTCTAGAATCTACAATTATAAATCAATCAAGACAAAACTTAGACACAATGTTTTGGACCCTAAGATCTTTGATGAGTTTGTTTTTCAGTCTGATTTTTTTCAGAAAGTTGAGAGTTATGTGCCCTTGAATTTGACAAAATTGCCATTTTCGGCTGTTTTTGACCTCGTTTACACTCTAGAATGTAGAAACATGAATCAATCAAGACAAAACTTTGACACAATGTTCGGGATTATAAGATCTTTGATCATTTGGATTTTCAGTCTGATCTGATCAGAAAATCAAAAGTTACTTGCCCTTGAATTTGACAAAATTGCCTTTTTCGGCTGTTTTCGACCTTGTTTACACTCTAAAATTTACAATTATTAATCAATCAAGACAAAACTTGGACACAATTTTGGACACCAGAAGATCTCGGATGAGTTCGATTTTCACAACGTTATTGACCATAAGTTCGTTTTCAGTCTTAGAGTCATAAATATTAATTGAATAGAACAAAATTGTGGCTCATATCCTTTTGGTTCAGGTGAGCGATATATAGGACCATCATGGTCCTCTTGTTAAGATGAAAAAAGAACGAATAAAAGTGGCGTAATAGCTATAGAAATACAAAAGATGGAAGCAGTGGAGTATTTCTTAAAACATGGTCATGTCGTTATAAATCAGATTAGATTATGTAGAGAGTAAACATTAAAAGCACAACACAACCATCTACGCAAACACTTAAAGTTACGCAATTGACGTTTGCTAGTTTGACGTTACATTTTAGTGCCGCAATACCGTGCGCGACGTCTTCTCGGTTCATTTTTAGCACATATCAAGGGGTTTGGGGTAAGTAACAGTCTTCGCGAAAGCGCCGGACTGCCGGTCATTGATCGGCAAATTTAAGGGGGTCCGGCAAAATTTAGAGTTGACCGGTCCAGATGTCCGACGTATTTAAGGTTTACGAATTGAGAATGAAAACACCACTTTCTAGCCATAAGAAATGCATCAAATTACACACACTTGTAAATACACCTCACATAAGTTGATTCACCATGCCAGATTTCAAGATTATGCTTCAAGAAGAAAATAATTTACAAATATTATTTTACTCTATATTCATATGCAAGGGAGGTAATTTTGAACATTTTTGTCAAATATTTCCATAAGTATGCATTAATTCAAAATTCTAAACCATACAAAATGCTTATATTTGTATTTGGAATGGAAATGTAACACAGTTTAGGAATTACTGGCACTTTTCAAATTTCTCCTCTGGCTCTGCATTTCATTCTCAGTTTGTAAACCTTAATTCTGCAGAATCTTTGATAAAGTCTAGATGTACCTTTTCTAGTCCAATTAATTTCATATCACTAATTAAAGATCGCTATCCTGAACTGAAGTAAACTGTTACTGATTCAACCCAAGAATATGACCAAAGTCGTGTACCAGAAAAAATAAAAAAATTACATGCATGGGTAACTTTACTTAGCTTAAACACTTTACTTGAAGCGTAGCCAATTTTATCCCTTTCTCCACAGAAATTTCACAGACAGAAAAGTTTATGTTAATGATAAAAGACAACTTATTTTTTTGTTATTATTCTCCTTTCCTTCAAATATTTGAATTAAAAAGTTTCCTTTTAAATTAAACACACTTTTGCATACCATTTAACCCTTTTCCATATGTTTTTTTTCAGATCCAAATCAAAATTCAAAATTCAAAGCAGAAGCATAATTATTACAAGAATATAGTCTAGGAATAATTATGCACTGTAGCATCACAAAAATTGAGAACAAAGGAGCAAGTTAGGTTTTAAGCATTTTCTATTTCTCTCCTCTGCTTCCTTCACTCTTTCTCCAAGCAACTCATTGTGAATGGTCTGAATTAAAAGGAATGGCAGACAACAAAATATTGCTTTACATGAAGAAGTTCTACATTATGACATAACCTCAAGAAGTGTTTATTATCCATTTTAACTCCATTTGTCCGGTCCGGCCAAAATTATTTCGGTCCATCCAAAGTTTCAAATTGCCTGTCCAGATGTCAGGCACTTTTTATTCAATTCGCGAAGACTGAAGTAATCATTGGAATTTTATGCTTTTTATGCAATAATAGCGTCAATTCACATTTTTTTCGCCGTTAACATTCGCAGAGGCCCGCAAAATACGAAAAATACCCTCCTGCTTCGCAGTCGGGCGTTAACGTATTTCTTGGGCCTCTGCGAATGTTAACGACCTCAAAAACGTGAATTAACCCTATATTATGATAGCCAGAGTTCTGCCAAGCTTTTAATCCTATGGGGCCATTGGCCCACCCAAGCCAAAAATGTGGGCCACTTTTCCCAAACATGGGACTACCAATGGTGTGAAGACAGTTTACTTTGGGTCAATTAAAGAACTAAAGATTAATTCACATATATATCATGTCATTAAGTTCTTGCTGGAATCGTATGACAACCATGAAAAGTCTGGAAGCCATTTCAAGACATTTTTTTTGGAATTCTTTCTCATAAGATTTTGATTTCTCACTCGTCGATTCTTCCAAACTTTTGAGGGTCACGGTTGATCAGTTTCAGAGTCTGTACCAGTGTGGGCCTTTTCTGGTTCTTGTGACAAGTAATTTCTACATATCCCACAATGTTTTCTATCTCAAAAGACCCAAACATGTTCAGTTTATTTTACTTGAAATTGTCATCTGCAACATCTTTGAATTTGGGCCAGTCTAAAATTTTGTCGTTTGGTAATGGGTTAAAACGCTATTGATTGGCTCATAATTGGGAAATCCAATTTACAGTAACATCTAGACCAATCAGAATTGCGTTAGTATTGAAAAAGAAAACATGGAAGTAACCGGATGAAAATGAAATACAATACTTCCAGCGATTTGCCCCAATTATGTTTCGTACCAGCGGAGTATGGTTCATATTTAAACGCGTAGGCTGGCCCCCTCAACATATTTTTATGGGGCTGTCTGTAATTTTTTGTGCCGATCTGGCAATGGCACTTCCTCGCAAGAACTCTGATAGCCCATATGGTCAACTGCTCGAAATTGTAAAACTATCTTCCTTAGAAATCAGAAGAGTCAAAAGAATGGCAGTTTAAACTATCAAGATACTAAACTGGATTGCTCCCCCTGTTTTAAATAGCCTAGTTCAGAAAAGTGAAAATATATATAATTTCAGATTCTCTAATTTTTACAGGTACCTAGCATGAAATTAACAACTTTTGGTAAGAACAGCTTCCGATATGCAGCCCTGGTTCTGTGGAACTCACTGCCGGACCACTTCAGGCAGGAAACAAACTTAAACCAGTTTAAAAATTTGCAATCATTTTGGAATGATAAAGAATGCAGTTATAATGCCTGTGGTGGATTGTATTTGTAGTGAGTCTTGCAGACCTGGAGGAGCATATCTCTTGCCAGTTTCTGTTTGCCTTGGATTGTCTGCTATGCTTTTTAGTTTGCTTTTTAGCTACACTGGCCGAAGGCCAGTGGGGCTTATGTCATGGCCATGTGTCCGTCGTCCGTCCGTCCGTGCGTGCGTCTGTCCGTCCGTCCGTCTGTGCGTAAACTTTTTCTTTAAACATCTTTTTCTCCAAAATTACTGGACCAATTTCAACCAAACTTCACATGAATCATCCTTGCATGAATCTCTACCAATTCCTTCAAAGGAATAAAATCTATGCAGAACTTGAATTTTAATTAATTTAATTGAATTAAATTTTCGAAAAATCTTTAAAAATTCTTCTTCTCCAAAACTACTGGACCAATTCCAACAAAACTACACAGAAATCTTCCTTGCATGAATCTCTATCAAATTCCTTCAAAAGAATAAAATCTATGCAGAACTTGAATATTAATTAATTTAATTGATTTAAATTTTCGAAAAATCTTTAAAAATTCTTCTTCTCCAAAACTACTGGACCAATTTCAATCAAACTTCACACGAATCATCCTTGCATGAATCTCTACCAAATTCCTTCAAAAGAATTAAATCTATGCAGAACTTGAATTTGAATTAATTTAATTGAATTAAATTTTCAAAAAATCTTTAAAATTTCTTCTTCTCCAAAACTACTGGACCAATTTCAACCAAACTTCACAGAAATCTTCCTTGCATTAACCTCTTCTAAATTCCTTCAAAAAAATAAATTCTATGTAAAACTTAAATTTTAATTAATTTAATTAAATCAAATTTGCAAAAAATCTTTAAAAATTCTTCTTCTCCAAAACTACCGGATCAATTTCAACCAAATTTTACAGAAATATTCCTTGCATTAATCACTTCTTAATTCCTTAAAAAAATAAATTCTATGTAGAACTTAAATTTTGATTAATTAAATTAAATTAAATTTTCAAAAAATCTTCTTTTCCAAAACTACTGGACCAATTTAAACTAAACTTCACACAAATTTTCCTTGTATTTATCTCCTCTAAATTCCTTAAAAAAATAATTTCTGTGAAGAACTTCAATTTTAATAAATTCAGTTAAATTGAATTTTCGAAAAATTGTTAAACAATCTTCTGCTCCAAAACTACAGGACCAATTTTAACTGAACTTCACAGGAATCTTCCTTGCATGAATCTCTTCCAAATTCCTTCAGGATGGGATGAAAAGCATGGCCGTTGTGGGCTAGGATCTTTTTCGCCATATGAAACAGTGTAATTTTAAGAAAATTTTAAAAACATTTCTGCTCCTTAATCACTTATTGGATTTCATTCTGGTGTAGCATGAATCTTCTTTGAATAGACCTCTATTGTATTCCTTGAAGAAGTTAGTAGTCTAAATGTCTAAAAGCCAGTGGAGCGATACAGGGCCATCTTGGCCCTCTTGTTTGTTTTGCTTTTTGTCTTATATATGTATGTTATATCTGCCTTATTGCCTCTGCTTCATTTGATTTTTATACGCCGCTGGAGGCGGTCATATATTGGCATCATCTTCTCCGTCTGTCTGTCCATCCATACCTACGTCTGTCCGTCCACTTTTCTTGTGAGCGCAACTTATCCTAAGTTTCTGGCTGGATCTTTTTGAAACTTGGTCAATATTATCACCTCAAGTGGAGTGCATGAAGCAAAGATTTTATGGGTCATGGATTTTTGCCAGTGTTATGCCCTCTTTGGCTCCGAAATTGCAGTCTTGTGAACGCAACTCGCTGGATCTTAAAGGGACATAACATTCCAATTTTATTTTTTTAAAGCATGTCTTGATGCAAAGATTGGTTATTCTAATACGTAGAAATGCTATCAGATTTTTGAAGGTTTTTTTTAACGGCTTGATACTTTACACATGGACAGGTCTACCAATACCTTTCACATTTGACCATGACCTTGGCCTGTGTTACCTTGACCTTGGAGTTTGACATACTTTTGAAAATCTTTAACCTTCTTAAAAAGCTGCGTTTTTAGCTCACCTGAGCACAAGCTCAAGTGAGCTATTGTGATCACCTTTTGTCCGGCGTCTGTCCGTCGTCCGTCGTGCGTCGTGCGTCGTCCGTCAACAATTTCTTTAAATGACATCTCCTCCTAAACTACATGGCCAATTTCAACCAAACTTTACAGGAATGTTCCTTAGGTGACCCCCTTTCAGAATTGCTAAAAGAATTGAAATCCATGAAAAACTCTGGTTGCCATGGCAACAGAAAAGGAGAAATTTGACTGAATCTCAATACTATCTTTGAACGACATCTCCTCCTTAACTACTGGGCCAATTTCAACCAAACTTGGCAGGAATGTTCCTTAGGTGACCCCCTTTCAGAATTCCTAAAAGAATTGAAATCCATAAAAAACTCTGGTTGCCATGGCAACAGAAAAGGAGAAATTTGACTGAATCTCAATACTATCTTTGAACGACATCTCCTCCTAAACTACCAAGTCAATTTCAACCACACTTGGCAGGAATGTTCCTTAGATGACCCCCTTTCAGAATTGCTAAAAGAATTGAAATCCATAAAAAACTCTGGTTGCCATGGCAACAGAAAAGGAGAAATTGGACTGAATCTCAATACTATCTTTGAACGACATCTCCTCCTAAACTATCAGGCCAATTTCAACTAAACCTTGCAAAAATATTCCTTAGGAGGTCCTCTTTAAGAATTGCTAAAAGAATTGAAATTGACTGAAAACTCTGGTTGCCATGGCACCAGAAAAGGAGAAATTTGACTAATTCTCAATAATTTCTTTGAACAACATCTCCTCCTAAACTACTCGGCCAATTTCAACAAAACTTGGCAGAAATATTTCTGAGGAGGTTCCTTTTAAAAATTGCTAAAAGAATTGAAATCTTTTAAAAGCTCTGGTGACCATGGCAACAGAAAAGGAGATTTTCCACCAAATCTCAATGACATTGTTGAATGATATCTCCTCCTAAACTAACAGGCTAATTTCCACCAAACTAGGCAGAAATATTCCTTAGGAGGTCACATTTCAAAAATTGCTAACAGAATTGCAATTTATAAAAAAACGAACTCTGGTTGCCATGGCAACAGAAAAAGAGAAATTACAAGAAATCTGTCAAAAACAATTTCTCAATAACCACAGAGCCAAATTTGACAAAACTTAATATTTGCATTGCTTATGATATTGCTAAGAGGTACTTTTCTTTGCTTTTCAATATAAAACCTTGACACAGAAAAAGGGGACTTCTAGTAAAAATCTGCTTATCAGGCGCATAGCATCTACATTTATGCATGGATTTAAAAAAAATGTATGGGTAAATGTGTTCTTTATCATGAGTAGATGTTCTATTTGAAATATATATTTAGGTAGGTTCAAGGTCATAGATCTAGGTCAATTTGTAAATTTCTGTTTGTCAGTCTGTATGTTTTATTTTAATTCCATCTGTCCAAAGCAATTTCTCCATGACCAAATAGCCGAATTGGATGAAACTTCATATTTGAGTTATATATGATATTGCACTAAGGTAGTTTTCTGGGTTTTGTATGGTTTGAAATCGCATAGCGACGTTCATATGATCTTTGACCCTTCATTGCATTACCTGTAAGAAATCTGATCTGTTATAAAACCACATCTCAGGTGAGCGACCTAGGGCCAACGGCCCTCTTGTTATATTTCTAGCCCTAAAAATACGCAGCCTTTATGCAGGTGCCTATACCGCTGCGTAAACGCAGCTTTTACGCAGCTTGAAAGCTTTGCCGAAGCTGCGTAAAAGCTAGCGATTTTTCCCAAGGGAGTTTTGATCGGAATTCAATCAAACTTGCCACAATGAATCACCATGGTGTCTAGTTGTGCATACCGCTTACGGAATTCAATTAACTCTTTTCGTTCTTGAATTATCTGCCCTTGAATTAAAAAAAATGCCCATTTTTAGCTCGACTTTTCGAAGAAAATGAGAGCTTATACTGTCACCTGGGTGTCGGCGTTGGCGTTGGCGTCGGCGTTGCAACAAAGGTAAAAGTTTTTTCAAACATCAATAATTTCCATACTATCAAAGGGATTCAACCCAAACTTGGAATACTTATTCACCATCACACCCTCTACCTTACTACCAGGGCCCATGACCCTGGCTCCACTATATTTCGAGTTATGCCCCCTTTATACTAAGCAACTTAGAAAGTTGAGCGCGCTGTCTTCGGACAGCTCTTGTCTTGTGTGCGCAACTTCTCCTACAGTTTTGATCAGAATTTGATCAAACTTGTCACAATCAATCTCCATGGTGTCTAGTTGTGCACACTGCTTACGGAATTTAGATAACTGTTTTCGTTCTTGAATTATCTGCCCTTGAATTTAAGAAAAAATGCTCATTTTCTCAAAAATGCCCATTTACTCCTGTGCGCAACTCCTACAGTTTCAACCAAAATTTTATCAAACTAGCCACAATGAATCTCTATGGTGTCTTGTTGTGCAAACAACAATTTCATAACTTTTCATATTTGAATTATCTGTCTTTGAATTGAAAAAAAAATGGCCAATTTTACTGACAAGCCCCTCTCGAGTGTATATGCCCCGCTCTGCGAAGCTCTTGTAATGTCTTAAATTGAAAAGAACTAGTTCTACCATCAAATTTTTCATTCCGAAGTGAACAGTAAAATAAAAAGAAAAGTATTCTTAGTGCTAGATCTATAGAATAAACAGGAGCGTAATAAACATCAGGGTTGCCACGAGTCAGGGAAATGTCAGGGAAGTTTAAATTTTTTCAAGGTCAGGGAATTGTCAGGGAATTTGGGAACTGTCAGGGAAATTTGAAAATACAGGCAAATGTCAGGGAACTGTCAGGGAATTTTGAAAAAATAAGATGCATTGCCATATAATTAATGAATTCACAAGTCCTTTTAAAATTGTCTCAAAATTTTTCGAGTTACCGCGAAATTACCCAGACTTCCCGAAACTCAACACCCTACTGTCAGACATTTGGTCTGACTGGACAGAATTTTCTGTCAGACCTCAGGTCATCCAGTCAGACCAAAAAATTTTCGTGATTTTTACTATTTCATAATTTAATTATTTGCATTTGGGAGAGAATTAAAGTCTTAAACCTTATTATATCATCCTATTTAAAATAGATAATATTTAACCCTTTACCAAACGGCAAAATTCCGACTTGTCCAAATTCAAAGATGTTGCAGATGACAACTAAAAACGAAAGTCAAATTACATTTTTTAATCATTTTATATGGAAAATATTGTGGGAAATGAAGAAATTGCTTGTCACAAGCAATTTCTTCATTTTCCACAATGTTTTCCATGAGTGTAGGACAAAACCCCACCAGGACAAAACCCCACCAGGACAAAACCCCCTCGGACAAAACCCCACCAGGACAAAACCCCATCAGGACAAAACCCCACCAGGACAAAACCCCACCAGTATATAAAATATAGTATAAAAAAATCATGACATAGAAAAAAAAAATATTTTGTAAGGCTAATGTTTTTAAACATAAGAAATTTGACCTTATACTTTTCATCAAACAAGAAATATTTATCCTGTTTATCTATTAACTTGACAGAGCAGTAATGGGGTAGAGAAACCACTGGGTTCTGTAGGTTTCTCTGCCCCCAATAATTCCCCATTTACTGTTATTCCTAGAAAAGGCTATTAATCCAAATGTATTATCTTAACATCAAATGTTTGTCACCTAAACAAGTCATTTGGCATGCATTATTTCATTCTCTTATCTACAAAATCAATTATCACCTATCATAACCAGGACAATAGATGACATCAGAAGACTTAACACCTCAGAAGAAAGAAACACTTCTAATTTTAAATAAGTTTATTCCCATGAATCATGCTTATTAATATTTATCAAAGACTGAAACCTTTTTGGGAAAAAAATCATTTCATATTCATGATATTCATCGATAACTTCTTCATTCATTATCAATTTATGATTTAGCAATAAATACTTTTTTGTTCCATAAACAAATTTTTAGACTTCAAAAAAAAAAACTTCAAAAAATCATAAATCTAAGAATATAACAAAAATTAATCAATGATAATATATACCATGGAAAAAATAATATGAGTCCTACCTTATAATAGTACATGTATAATGACTCTTATTTCTTTCCTGTAATTTTCATTCATCAAACATCAAAAATGAGAAAAATAGAAAATAAATTATCAAAGCATAACTATTACAATACTTGATCAAATGCAAATTTTTTGTTTCAATAATAATTTATTGTTGAATGATTTGAAAAAGAATAAAATATAAGACTGGTGGGGTTTTGTCCGCCTTGCCAATTTTAGTGGTGGGGTTTTGTCCGAGGGGCTTTTGTCCGAGGGGGTTTTGTCCTGGTGGGGTTTTGTCCTGGTGGGGTTTTGTCCGTACCCCGTTTTCCATAGCCAGTTTCTTGTGGGGAGTCAAAAAGAGTCAGTGTGGTAATGGGTTAAAATTAGACTGTTCCATAATTTGAAATTGTGGAGTAAAGCAGGTCTAGGTTCTAAATCCTACTTTCAGTTTCACAATTTCCCATCTCTAGCTTGGAAAGCTGTATAGATCTAATTGAAAAAGGATAAATTATTGTTTTAAAAAAAAACATCCAAAATATCCATTTTTATGTTAGCTTAGAGCTATCAAATATAGAATTGCATCTTTTCTTCAGAGTGAAATCTGTTAAATTTGGATCAGTAAAAATAAATCAACTCTAAATATGAGAACCAAAAGGAAGAATTGTTGAAAAAATATTAGTAAAGGGTGAAAAAGGTTAAGCAAAAGCAAAGGCGCTGAACCGTTACGTAACTCAGCAAGACTGAGAAAATCAATAATGCCAGTTTGTGAAACAGCCTTATCTACATAGCAACTTTAATTATGATAAAGGGTTTTAACACCGAAATTGTAAAGTCTAATTGTTATGCTGTAAGATTACACAGGTCGCGTGTTTTACGATGTCTGCCTGGAAGGTTTTAATTGGTACTTATAAACAATTAGAAGTTGCTGATTATCGGATTATTGTTAAAAGTAAGATAGGTTTTGCTCTTCTCTTCATAAGGTCACAAATTTTGGCTTCACCCACGGCGATTTTCCAGGCGACATGGACTTCCCTTTGATCAACAAGTTAGGCGAAATCTTTGGAAATTAAGTGATTATTTCGCCGATTTTCGGTCGCTTTGATGAGCCTTGAATTGTAAGAAATGTAGAAGTACAATTTTAGACTGCATACTGGGCTATAAATACGCTTCATATTAGTGATGGGGAAACCCAGATCTGCATTTAAAACCATGAGAAACTGATCGTATTTAGAGGAAATTTATGGGCCTACGAATTACGATTTTCAATCGGACCTTGTTCTCTGTATTTTATGCCGGACATTTAGGGCCGACGAGGTAAAAAATTCAATCAGACCTAGTCAATTTTTGCCGGTCAGGTCCGTAGGTCCGACGGAGTTTCGGGAAGTCTGAATTACCGTGAAGAAATGTGTCAGGGAATTTTCCAACTTTGTCAGGGAATTGTCAGGGAATTTTATTTCCTCTGACTAGTGGCAACCCTGAACATGAAATAAAGAATTGAAAATAGATCTTAGACTGAATAGTACCTTCCATTGTATTGAATTCGGGTAGAAAAGCCATTTTATTGTTATCAGGGATAAAGACTTACAGGGGCCCAGTCGCCCGTGGCCCCTTATTTTTGGGCTGGGCCCCTGAATCTCTGGAGAAATTGCCCATACCCCTAATGTTAAATATTGAAGATGAGGCAAGCTGGGCCCCTAGATCAAAATTGTTAGTCTTTATCCCTGGTTATGAGAAAGTGAAAGAAGAAATAAAACATGTACAGCAGATCTTGCAATATATCTAATCAAACAATAAACATGCCTCTTTCCAATCATATTGGTTGTTGTAATGTTAAAACACGCAAAAATATTCAAACTTTGTTAATAAAACTCGACTGTAATAGTAAACATTTCTGCTCAGTCAGTTTCTTTGATAGCCGATTTAAAATCAGTATATCTTAACTAGATATAGATTGCGCAGTAGATATGTTGTTTTCGCTCCACGTATATGTGTGTAAAGGGAAGAACTTGCCCTCTAGTGACTGCCTCATTATGCATACAATTTGCATAACACCATGTGCGTTTTGGAGACAATGCAAGCAACGCCTTTCGATTGTCGTATAGGCAGATCAAAAGCTTTTTTTTCAAACATGAATTGCAATGTAACCCTTAATTACCAAACGGGCCGCGGCCCTAGCGCAGTTGGTAGCGCATCTGACCCTCATTCGAGAGGTCCCGGGTTCGATACTCGGCCACGGCTAATACCCTTTCTGACAAAATTGTCACCCACCAATGGGTTTGAAATCGTTAACCTAAGTGGGCGAGCAGCTGGAGGCTCGGTAAGGGTGTTGTGGTAGTACTGGTTTGGGAAACAACAGGAATCCATGGGTAGGTGCTCCAGCCGCCGCGATATGACCCTGGTAGTCGAAAACGGCGTAAAACCCCAATGAACTCAAATTAATTACCAAACGATAAAATTTTAGTCTAGTCCAAATTCAAAGATGATGCAGACAATAATTTCATGTGATTGAAATTTTGCATTGTATGGTCTTTTTACGTAGAAAACATTATTGGAAATGAAGAAATTGCTTGTCACAAGCAATTTCCTAATTTTCCATGATGTTTTCCAAAGTCATTTATCTTGTGGGGAGTCAAAAGGAGTCACTGTGTGGTAATGGGTTAAGATAATGGATATTCGATAATTGCAAGGTAAAAAAATGAAGTATTTAGTCTTTTCAGTTATGATTCTCGGCTTTGCTTTTGCAATTAGTCTGACAATATTTATGTCAATTTGAAAATGTCTACAGCTCTTATGCATAATCAGGTGTAGTGTGAATAACCCTGAGATGAATAGATCAGGAAATTTATTTGAATAATTTAAAGTAATTAAGGGGGAATGCTCCAGTTTCCTATTTTTTTCCCCAATAATAGAATTTATTTATATTTTGTATGTTGAAATTACATGTTATTACCAATTGAAAAATAAAATAAAAATGGATGGTCAGCGATCTTGTTTGAATTTTACACGTATTCGCATCACATACCCCTACATCGAAAAAATCTACAATTTCTTGCACCTGTCCAAGGTCACTAAAATGCTCATAAAATGCTGTATATTCATCGTTTAGTCCCGAAAACAGATTTAAAGTAACGTCTTACATTTAATTAGAATAGAAAACCCAAATTATGTGCTATTGTAAACATATAAATGTTTAAAACAGCGTGCTCAGGTGTTTAGTTAGATCAATGAAGCTGGAGTGTTTTATGTCAAAATTAGCATATTTTTGGAAATGTTTCAAGTTCTACATAATAGAACTTGATAAAACTCCCTCGTTGTATTAACCTACATGTCCTGGTAATAATTCAAAAAGAAAATGTATAGGTCAGCGCACTTATTAGTGAATTACAGCAATTTTTATCAGCTACACATGAATAAAATGACGCAAAACAGTGGTAACTGCAGACACATTTACCACAGTCTTGCTCTGAATAATCGATTTCCATCTTGGGGAAATCAGTTTTGCATAATAAATACACTTTTACCGCCGAAAATGGTAAATTGTAATGATGTGTTATATTATTGAAAATATGGTAGCGAAACATATTGGTAAGAAACATTTAATTTACTACAGCAATGACCAAGTGTTCCGAAAAACTGGAGCATTCCCCCTTAATGTTTTTTTTTTTTTAAGAAATCAATCATGCAATTTTTTAAAGTTAATTATGAGCTATCATATGGTATAATCAGTTTTACTTTGCATTGATTATGAATCTAGTAAGGTGCTTACAATTTATGCTGACAAAAGAAGTATAAGAGTATGGATATAAACTGCATTCAATCATATTTGGTATGAACAAGGAGAAACTTTATGTGTCCATAACTACACATGGACATATTAACCCTTTCTTACACCAGGCTTGGGTTTGACAAATCTTCACAGGAAAGGTTTAGGAAAATATTGAGGAAAAAGAAGAGATGTTCATTATCAGCATTTTCTCCTTTTGCATCAATTAAATATGATCTATGCATTTTTGTTCACAGATCTTTTCTGTGCAGCTCAACTACTCATAGAATGGGATGGCTATTTACTTTAGTCACTTGGTGAGAAGTTGGCATAATTATAATGGTTTTGTCAAGTTTTCAAATGCAAGTTTGTGGAACCATAGTTTCTTATAATGTTATTGCTCTAAAACTATGAACATGCCTCTGTGATCATAGTATCAGCCTTTAAGCAAAGGTTCGTTACTCTGACATTTTCATTTAATGCAATTTTTATGCCCCCGATAGGGAGGCATCATAAATTTGACTTGTCCGTCCGTCTGTCCGTCCGTCCGTCTGTCCGTCCGTCTGTCCGTCCGTCCGTCATTCCGTCCAAAAACTTTAACATTGGCCATAACTTCCTTATTACTTAACATATTCGCTTCATACTTTACCACAACATTCCTTGGTACATTACCTTTCAGTAGGCACATACTTTGGTGACCTTGACCCCTGGATGACCTTGACCTTATGACGATCAAAGCGGTGTCGGGGGCATTGTCATCTTACAGTGACAGCTCTTGTTTTAAACCCTTTTAGGACTTAAAAATTTTTGGTTTAGTTTTTATGTGCAACTTCCATGTATCTGTGATGACTTTTTCTGTAACAGCTATTGCTTTCTAACTTTCCACATGCTTCCCTGACCATAATATCATCCTCTAGGCAAAGATTCTTTACTCTGGAATTTAATGTAATGGAATTTTTACCCTTTTTGGACTTATAATTTTTCACTTTCAGGGCTTGCGCGATCGCCACTTTAGCCATTGGCGACAATTTCGAAAATGTGGCTCAAGAAAATCGAATGTGGCTAAAAGGCTAAAATCCAATTTAATCAATCGCCAATATAACATGAGTGTCAACACTTACTTATTGTTTAACATGAAAAATCGATAATCCGTAATTGGCTTCGCCTAGATGGTCGAGTAAGCACACATGTTACAATTAATCGTAACCTATGCAATCACATGGCTGCAGGTAGAGATGGCGCGTCAGTGTTAAAACCACCCAACCTCAGTTTATATACTTCATAGAAAGCGTATTGTTTTCGTCGCGTCATCCCTTTTCCCGCCTTTGCTGACATGCGCGAATTTTGTAAACAAACTGTAGTAGCGTAACCATATTTGGAGGGGGGGAAATCACTTGATTATGTTGACACTGGAATTTTCCGTTGCGAATATGGATAATTTTCTTATCATAAGACATAATGAAGCAATATGGCAGACTTGTAGGTAAAATCCAAAACAAATCATCAAGTTTTTCGCTATGATATCGCAGCTAATTAAGCATGTGATTGAATAAAGAGATGGGAAGGGAAAACCATGATTACGAAATCAAACGACGACTCGCTGTGTTTGCGGCGTTTACTTTGATCTCTCAGAAATCATCGCATATGAGTAATACAGGTTTGCTATGTTTTCATGTCTGGATTGTTGGACATATTTATTAGATTCTACCGGCATCTCCGATCAACAATCAGAATTATGAAACCCAATTCTACCGTGCATGAATGGTATTAAATTAGCGAGTGGAATTTAACAGAAAGCAGACAACATGCAGTTTTGCATCTAGCAGACAGTTAAATTTACTGTATTAGATTATTGCAGATGACGACGACAGAAGGGGGGAAGTGTTTGTCAGTGGCGGGCGGGGGTGTGAAAGAGACTGAGAGTCATTGGCTCCAGTGGCACCAAAATGGTTCAGGAATTTCAAGGTTGCTCAAAGGGTGGCTCAAACTTTTTTTTGACCCAGCGAACTGATGTCACATTGTGCTTGGCTGTGGATCATAATAACTTATGGATACATGTATATCATCTTTTGATAATACTTACTATCATTGGGCTGCTTCAACTGTTAGATAGATACATCAAGGGTTGGCGCTTAAAGGCAGAATAACACTTAACATCTAATGATCTTGCAAATTTTCCGAGAACTTCGTACAAAAAATAAATATATATTATTAAAATATGGTCTTTAAATTGCATATATGCCAAATCTTAGCTTTCTACCTTGTGTATTGGCTTAGATGTCGACGGATTTAAAACCCAATGATTTGTTGTCCCGGGGATAATATTTACAATAATGGAACATATGGGGTTTTAAATCCGTTGACATCCTAGCCAATACACAAGATAGAAAGCTAAGATTTGGCAAAGATGCAATTTAATGGCCATATTTTCATAATACATATTTATTTTGTACGAAGTTCCCGGAAAATTTGCATGATTTTAAGTGCCATTCCCCCTTTAAGGGAGCATATATGTTTTACAAACATTCTCTTGTTTCAGGTGATGTTGGTCGACCAAGTGTGTTGGATCCCCCTGTCTCTGAACACATGAAAGTGTACCTGCGTGTAAGACCATTCTCCGAAGATGAACTAGAGCGTAATGAATCGCAGGTAATGAAACACTCTAGATAATAAACCTCGAAAGTCTAAAGATTGTGACAAAGCAAAAGATAAAGAAATCAACAATTTCTGGCATGTAAGGTGACTAAGGTCATTCAAATACTAATTCAAGTTTAGTCGTTTACAATGATTATAATTAGCATGGAAAGGAAACCAGTGATTTTTTTTCTGCAAAAAAACGGCTGTTATTGGGCCCCTTCCCCCTCTTTGTAAAAAAGTGTTTAGGCCAGGCCACGCCAATGTGGAATTGACACGGCATTTTCTCATATGGCGCATCCAAATCTGCAGTAATGGGTCATTTTGGCACAAATACCCTTTCTGACAAAAATGTCACCAACCAATGGTTTGATACCTAAGTGGGCGAGCAGCTGAAGGCTTGGTTAGGATGTTGTGGTAGTACCGGTATGAGAAACAACAGGAATTCAAGGTTAGGTGCTTCAGCGGCTGCGATATGACCCTGGTAGTTGAAAACAGCGTAAAACCCAAATAAACCAAACCATTTTGGCGCATCAAAAGTTGAGAAAAAATCTACTTTTTAGTTTTAACCATTATGGATGAACTGTCTAAATCTTTGTTTACACACATTTAATCAACCCCCCTCCCCCAACCCCCCCCCCCCCCCCCCCCCCCCCCGACAACCCCCAACCCACACCGACGCGAGAAAATCAAATTGTCAAGAAATATAGTCAAACAAGTTTGGGAAATGAAAAACGTAACGTTTTTTAGCTCCACTGGCCGACAGGCCAGCGGGCTATTGTCATGGCGTGTGTCCGTCCGTCTGTAAACTTTTTCTTTAAAAATCTTCTCAGAAACTACCAGATGGATTTCAATCAAACTTCACAAGAATGATCCTTGGGTGACCCTCTCTCAGATTCCTTCAAAGAATTTGGATTGAATCAGAATAACCTGAGTTATCTGCCCTTGAATGTCAAAAATAGCTGGTTTTGACTTTGAATTTACTCTAAAATCCACAAATATCAACCAATCAAGACAAAACTAGAACAGAATGTTGGTGACTATAAGATCTTGCCTTGGTATAATTTTCAGCTTGATCTGAATTTTACATCATGAGTAAACTACTGGTCCAATTTTATTCAAACTTCACATGTGAGCTCATTACCAAGTGGAGATGTGCATGTTATATTTTGGTCATGGTCCATTGAATTTTCGCAGAGTTAAGGCCCTTGAGTGAATTTTCTTGTCCGCTCAATTTCTCGGTAACTAATGGATGGATTTCAAAAAAACTTAACAGTTATGCTCAATAGCTCTCAGATATGTGCATATCAAATTTTGGTTATTGATTCATTGATTTTTGACTGAGTAATGGCCCTTTGTTGAAAAATGGCATTTTTCGCAATGTTAACGTGTGTTAACATGGACACCTCCAACCAAGACCTTTCACATTTGACCATGACCTTGGCATTTGGTCTACTTTTAAAAACTTAAACCTGGCCTATATTTCATTTTACCTTTACATATACAGCCTTGATATTTCACACATGGACACCTCGTACCTAGACCTTTCATATTTGATCATGACCTTGGACCTTGTTGCCCTTGACCTTGGACTTTGACCTACATCAAATGTAGGCCCTTGAGGGGGCATATATGTTATGCAAACATCTCTTGTTATTCACAGGGATGCTACATAATTGACAGTGACAATGTCATTACCACCGTGGCGCCTAAAGAGTCTCACTACTACAAAAAAGCAGCCAGGGGACAGGAAAAGACCATCAATAAATACACTTTTTCTCGTATATTCAAAGAGGATACCTCTCAGAAGGAATTCTTTAACACAGCAATGCTGGACTTGGTTAAAGATTTTATTGATGGTCAGAACTGTTTGGTGTTCTCATACGGAGTTACAAGCTCGGGGAAATCTCACACTATACAAGGTAAAATTTTGTTTCAAACCTATTATTCTTGACATGCAATTGGAATTTTTTTTGAAATTTAATCAATTTGGAATTGTCGACTGCAATACCTTGAAGGTTTCCCAGCGGTTTTTCCCTTGTTTAACTAGTACTGGTAAACAGACCTATTCCCAAAGCAGATAGGCTTCTCCCAATTCAATCACCGGCCTTTTTATATGCCGCCGGAGGCGGACGTATATTGGCGTCATCTTCTCCGTCTGTCTGTCCGTCCATCTGTCCATCCGTCCGTACGTCCGTCCACTTTTCTTGTCAGCGCAACTCCTCCTAAGTTTCTGGCTGGATCTTCTTAAAACTTGGTCAATGTTATCACCTCAATTGGTAGATGTGCATGAAGCAAGGATTTTATGGTTCATTGATTTTTGCCTGAGTTATGCCCCTTAAAAACTTAGTCTCTTGGGTGGCTTATTAGTCCCCTACCGGCGAAGCCGAAGGGGACTTTATAGTCCGTGGGCCAGGAGGGGTCTGCACGCACCCCCCTAAGGGCAGTCTGGGAGTGATATAGAAATGTTCATTGGAACCCCCTGAGTGGGAATCAAGATGTTAACAGTCGATATCCTGGGACGCACTCGCCATTTCCGGTGGTTTTTAAGATGGCCGCCATGAAAAAAGACAATTTGACTTGGTATCTAACATCAGCAGCCTAACATTTGTTTTGCGTTGTAAGATCATATTTTAAGGATAATTGAGCCAGGAAAAGGTCAGAGATGTGTTCTCATGTTAAAAAGTGGCTCATTCGCCATCTCGTATGCAAGAATTTTTTCAAAATGGCCGCCAAATCGCAAAAAATCAATAAAAACGTCAAATAATTCTCGTTGTTGGACATATTTTGGTATAAATACTGCGAATTTTATGTCTGAAGACTTAGATAAACATTTCATGAAGTAAATGGGAGCATTACGGAAAAGATTTTTGAAATTATTACCGTATAAATGGCAATAAAACACAATTAAGCACAAATCATCAAGTATACATGTATAATAGCGATATAAATTATAATTATTATTAGTTCTTGGTGAAAACAGCTCTTATTTATAGCATTATTTTGATAATGCCATGCTTTCCGAGTAAATTGTTAAATTCACATTGATAACGATTCGATTTTTGATTACATTGACAATAAATATGCTTTCAAAATGGCCGCCAAAATCGCAAAAAAAATATAAAAAAAATCTTCGTTTTTGGACATGTTCTGGTCTAAACGTTGTAAATATTATGTTTAAAGACTTTGGTAAACAGTTCATAAGATAAATGGTTGCATTGCCAAAAACACATTTCAAACCATTACCGTATAAATGGCAATAAATTACAATTTGGCAGAAATCGTCATGTATTATTATTTTCATAAATATTGTTATTATATTTGCTCTTGATGAACAGCAGTTCTTTTAGATTGCATCTTTTGACCAAGCTTAGTCTTCAGAGTATTTTGTAAAATTGAAATTTATTATGAATCTATTTTTGATTACATATGCTATAAATCGGCTTTCAAAATGGCCACAAAAATATATAAAAAAATAAAAATGTAAGTAATTCTCGTTTTTGGACATCTCCTTGTCTAAATAATGAAAGTATTATCTTCTAAGACTTAGATAAGCAGTTCATGAATTAAATGGAATCATAACAGATAACAAAACAAAAACAAAAACAAAGCTTTGAAAGGATTCCCATATCAATGGCAGTAAAAAACGACTAAGCACAAATTTTATAAAATAGCATATAATTTTGATATGCATTGTCAGTATATTTTGTTCTTGCTGAAAAAAACGGCACTTATATAGCACTATTTTGACAAAGCTAAGCTTTCAGATAATTCTTTAGAAATGAAATTGCTTATGAACCCATTTGTGAGTATAGATCCAATTAATATGTGTCTTTTTATGGGGCAAAACTCGAATATCAAGCAGACTCTGGTAACTTGGCATCTAATTTCACATCTTTTAAAATGACAAGTTTAACCGTCCTAATGAAATTTAAATTGTGGAGGAATATACTCCCTTGACATGCATATCAATTATCACCAAAGAATATAAAATGTCCCAAACATTTAGATAAAGACCTCAACGTATCCATGCTAATAAACAATAGTTGAATGTGGCTTATTCTTTTTTGTACCATTAATCCTAAATTGCCCCAGAGAATAATTGAAATTGCTTAATATGTATCAAAACGGTTTTAATGTATAATGTTTGATATTTGTAGAATGGTAAAAATTGAGAATTTAAATATATCCATGTTATCCAATCGAACAACATAAATGAATTTTTGTATAAACCTGTGTGACGGTTAAATTGATAGCGACCTACTTTTCAAATTTGGTAATATTTTGTCAAATGAATATAATAAACTCTTTATGTTTCTCACAATGGCTTGTATTGAGTCATGGTCATGATAATGACAATGCTAAAATCATCATCTTTATACGTCGCATATTCCATCATGATTCCATTTTCAAATTAAGTGAAATGTGGGGAAAGGGTTTGTAATGTCGATACTTTTTTTCTTCTTCTTCTTCTTTTTTCAGATAATCGGTTTAACTGAATTGGTAGTTGAAATGAACTGTATTTTGAGTGCAAAAGACCAGAAGTGATTCCTATAAAGCACTGACACATCATGCAATAGCTTCATTTTTACTTTCAAAAGACAAATTTGCAATTTGACTTAGTATACAGATAAAGAATACTTTGTCTGAAGCTCATATTCAATTTTAAATTTTCAAATTTCTTTGGCTGTTTTATCCTAATTCTATTAGGTCGCACATGGAAAAATAATTTAGGTTAAGGACAATGCTCACTACATGTATATACTAGGTTTATTGAATAAGATCTTTTACACATTTAGATATAACTGCATTTATTCTTAATCTCTCTGGTTTTTTTTTATCTTTTCTGACTTGTTTCTTACATGTTGAGTGGTACGTCGTAGACTTCTATAGGTCCTCCTGTTTCTATCTTCGTTGTTGTATGTGGTTGCGGCTGTGGTTTGTTAATTTTGCTAATGTTTATCCTTGGATAATTTTTTCGAAAACCAAGAGTATGTACATAATACTTATGGAAACCTTATATTTATATATACATGTACTTTTATATCTTTATAGAAGTCGTCTTCTCACACATACAGTCTACATAAATTATCAGACTTTCGGTGGCCATGTAACTCATACTTTTACCAAGTTTGTCGAGTTCTTTTTTTGTTGCTCCTGAGATTATTTATTATTGCAGCAGGTGTCCCTATACAATAGGGGTATGCATCAGGCGACTGAATAGTCTCGTTCCAAACTCTAGGCTCGTTTGTTGCGTTGATCTATGGCATTCAGATGGCACTCACTGATATCACACCTCACACAGTCAATTCAGGTAATCATTGGTCTTTCATGATCTTTAGCTCTGGTGTGTCCATTTCCAAATGTAGAATTAATGCAAGAAGTTACACCCCGGACATACCCATACCAATTGATACCAAAAAATCTCTTACAAATACATGTGACAAAGTTGTGGAAATTCATGCCATTGTACCCATTATATTGCACATAAAGCAAATCAAAATATACTTAAAACATTACAAATTAACATAAAGCGAATCATTGCAGTATCATATAGACCTTGAGCCACCAATAACCCCTGCTCCCCCCCCAGAGGGAATTTTGAAGGGTATGATTTTCTGAAAGCTTATAACAAATGCTACAAGATGAGCTTTGTTTGCACTCTGGCCGTTGGGGCTTTTGGCTGTAACCCTTATCTAAAACCCTTAACCCTTTCAAATTTTTCATTTAAATATACAGACAATTATTTGGTCATATGTTGATTGAATTTTAATCTACATATGTCAAAATGGTATCAAATGAAAGCTTATGACTTGCTCTTCAATTTGTAGTTATTTTATGCAAATTAGCTCATTTGCATATTCATGAATATTAATGATTTTCCTTAAAATTGCTATTTTTTATGAAAATTTGGTTAATACTTTCCAAATGAAGGCGTTTCTGTCCAGGGGGAATTTTGTAATCATGGTTTATCTTAAAGTACTTTTTATTAGAAATAGTTTGAGCATTGTTTGCACTCTGGCGGTTAGGGCTTTTCGCCGTAACCCTTATCCAAACCCTTAACCCCACCAAATTGTTCATTTAAATTTTGAAAATGAATTTGGTCATATCTTGATTGAATATTGACACACAGGTGTCAGAATGGTATCAAATGAAAGCTTATGACTTGCTCTTTCATTTTCAGTTATGTTATGCAAATTAGCTCATTTGCATATTCATGAATATTAATGATTTTCCCTAAAATTGCGATTTTCGACAAAAATGTGGTAAATACTTTCTAAAACAGAGCATTTTTGTGCAGGGGAATTATTTAAACATAGTAAATCTTTAAGAAAATTATATAAGAAACATAGTAAATCTTTAAGAAAATTATATAAGAAACATTTTGAGCGATGTTTGCACTTTGACCATTTGGGCTTTTGGCCAAATCCCTTATCTAAACCCTTAACCCTATAAAATTGTTCATTCATTTCAAAATGTTTTTGGTCATATCTTGGATTAATATTGACCTACAGATGTTAAAATGGTATCAAATGAAAGCTTATGACTTGCTTAATAATGTGCTATAAATTTTATGCAAATTAGCTCATTTGCATATTTATGAATATTAATTACATTACTTAAAACTGTGACCTTTTTTCCGAATATTTGGTAAACACTTTCAAAAACATTGTGTTTCTTCTCAGGGGGAATCATGTAAACATGGTTTAAATTAAAGAACAGTTTATAAGAAACATTTTGAGCAATGTTTGCACTCTGGCGATGGGGGCTTTTGGCGGTAACCCTTATCTAAACCCTTAACCTCATCAAATTGTTCATTCAAATTTTCAAAACGTTTTTGGTCATATCTTGATTATGCATTGACCTACTGGTATCAGAATGGTATCAAATTAAAGCTTATTGCTGGCTCTTCCATATGCTTTTATTTTTCATGCATATTAGTTCAGTTGCATTGCCATATATATTAATGAATTTCCTTAAAATTGTGATTTTTCAGGGAAAATGTGTTAAATACTATCAAAAACAAGGTGTTTCTGTTCAAAGGCATTATGCAAACATAATTTATCTTAAAGAACATTACATGAATAACACTTTAAGCAATGTTCACACTGTGGCATTTGGGTCTTTTACCCAAACCCCTTATCTAAACCCTCAACCCTATCAAATTGTTTATTCAAATTTTCAAAACGTTTTTGGTCATATCTTGATTAAATATTGATCTACAAACGTCAAAATGGTATCAAATGAAAGCTAGTGAATTGCTTGTATATTTTATAATTACTTCATGTCGATTTGCTCATTTACATACTCATAAATACTATTGATTCTTAAATGTTTGGGACAAAAACACATTTATTGTGGAAAATCCATAAAATGTATTCCATTTGACAGTGCTATATGTTATATAGTAATCCTGTTATGTTATGTACATAGTAACCCAGTTATGCTTAGTAATTGATCTATGTCGGTTTCCATCATGATAAACTTGCCCAACTCCCACAGTTTGAGTAATTCCAAGATTGCCACCAAGTGCGATGTGAATCATTTTTGGTCAAATTGTTCTAGAACAGTGCAATAAGTAAGTGTCTTAATATGGAATTTCACATGCTGATTTAAACCTGGTAGCATAGTTGTAGCATTTAAATATCAGGAAAATATTGATCTGAAGATATCTATGGCCATCGAATGCCATCCTGGAAAACATATGCCATATTGAAAGAGATTGTGTATCGCAAGGGAACTATTTTCAATTTATTGTGAGGTGGTTCTATGCTGAAAGCACATATAAGAAATATGTGTAGATAAGGAAGAATATGAATATACATTCAGCATGGGCTGTTGGTAGTATGGATCAGTTCACATCTGTTCTGATCTGATACAGATAAATAAATGCATCGTAATAAATGCAATAATCTTTTGATCACAACCAGTAATTGTCTGTACTCTAACTACATACATCGCGTACATCTCTTGATTTTATGTATCTGATACATAGGCTTTACATATGGCACCCCAAGCTTAATTTATCTGAATTGAAAATGCCTTAATAGAGCATAAAGGAATGGTAACATCAGTATCCCTGATCTGTCAGCCACATATCAAATACACTTAAGGCCAACAAATTGACTTGTCTATGAGGAAAACATAAGGAAGTGCTCTCCAGATGGAGAAAAACCATGCTGTTTTCTCCATGTGAATGGCAAAAGTAAGGCCTTGATAATTGCTTAACAATGTTATTTTGCTGTATGTATGCAATTTGTCTACATTCCAGGATCTCTGTTCATCCATAAAACTTAAAAAAATAATTGGAATGATTAATTTTACATGTGTATTAGAATAAAGTCCCCCATTTTGTATCATTCTATGGCATATGATAAAATGTTTATGTTTAAAGTCCTATTTTGCGTCAATTTTGGAATCATGTAGCATTTCTACAAAGGATTACATTCTGTCAACTAAACTAGATATAAGATACCAATACAATAAAAGAAATTAATTTAACTTATTTGTACTTAAAACAATAAAGATTAAAAAGATCAAATGGAAACTAAATACATACATTGAAAATAAGATTTATAGGAACAAAATATAATGGGCTGCACACTTTAAAATTACTGTTACTTCCAAACAAAACATCAAATAGATTTCAAACAAGGCTTATATGTTGTTAAAAGAGTGAACATGGATATTAAATGGTTGAAAACTCACGAGAAAGAAACAATCGGACCTTTTGGTACGTATTTAAAATAAAAAACCTTGTAAAACAATCAAAATTTTAGACAAATCATTAATATGCATGCTTATGCAAATGAGCTAATTTGCATAAAATATCTGCATATTAAAGAATAAATCATTGGCTTTCATTTAATACCATTCTTACATCAGTAGGTCAATATTCAATCAAGATATGACCAAGCATGTTTTGAAAATTTGAGTGAACAATTTTATAGGGTTAAGGGTTTGGATAAGGATTATGACCAAAGGCCCCAAGCGCCGGAGTGCAAATATCTCTCAAAATGTTTCTAATAAAATGTTCTTTAAGATAAACCATGTTTACATGATTCCCCCAGAACCGAAACACAATGTTTTTGAAACTATTTACCAAATATTAGCAAAAAGGTCACAATTTTAAGTAAAATCATTAATATTTATGAATATGCAAATGAGCTAATTTGCATAAAATTTATAGCAAATTAATGAGCGAGTCAAAAGCTTTCATTTGATACCATTATAACATCTATAAGTCAATATTCAACCAAGATATGACCAAAAACGTTTTTAAATGATTGAATAATTTATAGGGTTAAGGGTTTAGATAAGGGTTTTGGCCAAAAGCCCCAACGGACAAAGTGCAAACATCGCTCAAAATGTCTCTCGTATAATTTTCTTTAAGATTTGCTATGTTTACATAATTCCCCTGCACAAAAACGCCTCATTTTGGAAAGTATTTACCACATTTTTATCGAAAATCGCAATTTTAGGAAAAATCATTAATATTCATGAATATGCAAATGAGCTAATTTGCATAACATAACTGAAAATGAAAGAGCAAGTCATAAGCTTTCATTTGATACCATTTTGACACCTGTGTGTCAATATTCAATCAAGATATGACCAAAGTCATTTTCAAAATTTAAATGAACAATTTGGTAGGGTTAAGGGTTTGGATAAGGGTTAGGGCGATTAGCCCCAACCGCCAGAGTGCAAACAAGGCTCAAAATGTTTCTAATAAAATATACTTTAAGTTAAACCATGTTTACAAAATTCCCCCTGGACAGAAATGCCTTGTTTTAGAAGTTATTTATCAAATTTTCGCCCAAAAATGCAAACTTTAAGGGAAATCATTAATATTCATGCATATGCAAATGAGCTAATTTGCATAAAATAACTTCAAAATGAAGAGCAAGTCATAGGCTTTCATTTGATACCACTTTGACATATGTAGGTCAATATTTGATGAAAATATGACCAAATAAGTAATGTAATTTTTTATGAAAAAAATGATAGGGTTAAGGGTTTTAGATAAGGGTTACAGCCAAAAGCCCCAACGGCCAGAGTGCAAACAACGCTCAAAATGTTTGTAAGATAATATACTTTAAGAAAAAACATGTCTACAAAATTCCCTCTGGGGGGGGAGCAAACATGTTTCTAGCTCAGGGTCTAATAATGACATCAAACATAAATACAGTGCCCACCAAAAGTCTGGAGACAAACAAATTTTTTACATTTTTCGCTCCTAAATCAGAAGAAATGCATTTGGTATATCATTTTTATAGTTAGAAATACAATAACCCATCTTTACAGATAGTTCACATGAAAAATAGTGGATTTATCCCTTATTTTGATGTAAAATCTGACAGTTTACCATAATGAGTCCATTTTGTTCAATTATGATAAAAATCATCAAGTTGTTGCAACAACATGCAAATTGTGTTTATCCAAAAAATAAGGATGCTGAGCTTTGATAAATGTTTCTTAATGTATTCACCACCTTTAAAAATGATTTTCTATGAGTATCCAACATGACAGACTGCTTTAATGTTCCAAGAACTTTCAACTTAAGAAATTGCTTGCATTCCGAGGATATCCAGGTAAGGGTTAAATTTTTCTTCTCTTAAATTCAATTTTTCTATCCTTAAGTTATGCCTCTACATCACTTTTGGTATTTCCTTACATGAAATTTACTTTTTTCTCTACAGGTTGACTGTTTACATGACGATAGAGCAGGTCGCCATCAATAAGCTCTGACCATAACAGACTATGAGTAGGCAATACAAGGGTTTCTTCTCAGCAGAAAGACTAAATTGGTATCAGAGCAAGCATGGACAACCAATGACTAACAGTTCAAGAACTAAGGAATGCCTGGAAGTAAGCTGAGACATCAGAATGAGACTCAAAAGTTCATCAAGATCTAAAGTCAATTTCTCTGAATACACCCAAGGCTGTATAAAAGCCATCATTTATTATAAAACAAAGAATTTGCTTTCATTTAGACATTTCTGTTAACCATTCAACCCAAAGATCAGTCAGAATGGTCTGCTGATTGCTTTTATGTGAGTTCGGTTTTAAATGATTGCTTTTAAACGGCAAAGTGTGTATTCAAAGAAATTGACTGTAGATTTAGACGAACTTTTGAGTCTCAAAATGATGTCTCAGCTTACTTCCAGGCATTCCTCAGTTCTTGTACTATTAATCATTGGTTGTCTATGCTTGCCTTGATTCCAATTTGGTCCTACTACTCAGAATAACCTTTTTATTTGCAGCTCTTGGTCCATTATGGCAAGAGCTGACGATGGCAATCTGATCTATCATCTTGTAAACAGTCAACCTGTTGAGAAAAAAAAATCTATTTCAAGTACTGAAATACAATAAGTGATGTAGAGGCATAACTTAAGGATAGAAAAATTGAATTTAAGAGAAGAAAAATTTAACCCTTACCTCGATATCCTCGGAATGCAAGCAATTTCTTAAGTTGAAAGTTCTTGGAACATTAAAGCCGTCTGTCATGTTGGATTCTCATAGAAAATCATTTTTAAAGGTGGTGAATACATTAAGAAACATTTATCAAAGTTCTTCATCCATATTTTTGGATAAAACACAATTTGCATGTTGTTGCAACAACTTGATGATTTTTATCATAATTGAACAAAATGGACTCATTATGGTAAACTGTCAGATTTTACATGAAAATAAGGAATAAATCCACTATTTTTCATGTGAACTATTTGTAAAGATGGGTTATAATATTTGTAACTATAAAAATGATATACCAAATGCATTTCTTCTGATTTAGGAGCGAAAAATGTAAAATTTTTGTTTGTCTCCAGACTTTTGG
Source organism: Fragum sueziense (assembly GCA_963680895.1). Taxonomy (NCBI): domain Eukaryota; kingdom Metazoa; phylum Mollusca; class Bivalvia; order Cardiida; family Cardiidae; genus Fragum; species Fragum sueziense. Next base: position 44,718,960 of record OY804604.1, read on the forward strand.
TGGGCACTGTACTGCTTACAACAACATGTGAAGAACTTAAATGACCATTTCCTTCTTTCATCTTTTGCAACAAATTCCGCAAAAGTGATATCGGCTTCCAATAAAAACAAAAAGTGTCATTGTAAATTTTTATCATGAATACATGTCGTCGGTGCTATGACAAAATGGCGTAATAGAAATTTTGCTCCAAAACCATTTTTTTCAGGAGAGCCAAAAACGTTTTTGCCGTTTTAAAAAATGTTAAAAAATATGCCGTCAAAATTGCGTAACTCACTATTACTCTCATGTAAATTTGTCTACGTATAACGCCATTTTGTCAGCTAAATTGAGTTACGCAATTTTGTCACATGATAATTGAAAGGGTACTAATAGGTGTAGAAAAACGCCGTTTTGACAGGATATGCGCTCCTACATACTTAGTAGAAAGCATTTATAAAAAAAATTGACAAAATGGCGTAACTAATTTGTTACGCCATTTTGTCATAGCACTGACGATGTGTTCTTAATGTTCTAAGTGTTTTCAACAATATCTATACACCTGTTGGATTAAGTAATTAATGCAGCCTAATATAATTAAAGTAAAACGTGCGAAGAAAGCACACATTTTAAACTCTGTATTCTTTATACATATTCTAAGATATAAAGCATAGCTGCCTATGGTATGTTATAATCAAACCATTTTATGGCGTTTCAGTGCATTTTATTTGGAAAAGCACTTTAGGTGACTTGCATGCATAATACATCTTCTTATAACTATTAATCCAGTTAAAACGAGTATCCTGAAACATATAGAAATCGGGGTTACATAACTTTTATGTTATTACGTCACTCCACACGGAGTATCTTATAGTTTCCTCATATCTTGTTTCGTTTTAAACGGATGTAAATGGCCTTTGAATACATGGTAATATGAAACTGGGTAATCATGATAGAGTATGTAACTTATTGGGATGAATTGTGCATTGTAATTATCATAACTATTACTTTAAAAAGGCACAATTTAAGAAATACGAAGTTTGTATCACATGTTTGATAGATATTAACAAGTGTATGTTGATATCAATGTATAAAATATAACAAATAAAAAGCATTTTGATACTAATAAATCAATTTAAATATTTTTTCATTCTCTGTGACAATTTTGGATGAATAGTATTTGTAAGAGTGAAAAAAGGAAATACATACATACAACTTTTTTTCGTAAGAATAATTACGGTAAAACTCTTTTCTGTAATATTGAGGACATTACATATTGTTTGATAGTAATGGATGTGAATTCAAAGGGAGTAATTTTCTCTCCAGAAAGGGATATCGATAGTTTTAGCTTGTCATTTGAAACGATGTGACATTGGTGCAAAGGTAGTCTTGAATTGCCTAATAAAATATCACATATTAATGATATTTGTATTCAAAAGTGGGTTCATAAGCAATTTCATTTTAAAGAATTCACTGAAAGCTTAGTTTTGTCAAAATAATGCTATCAATAAGAACCGTTCTTCAGCAAGAACAAAATATAATGACAATGTATATCAACACTATATACTATTATATAAGATTTGTGCTTAATTGTATTTTATTGACATTGATACGGTTATCCTTTCAAATCTCTTTTCTTTTTTGTCACCTGTTAGGATTCCATTTACTTCATGAATTGCTAATCTAAGTCTTGCAAGATAATGATTACATTATTTAGACCAGAAGATGTCCAAAAACGAGAATTACTTTCATTTTTATTTAATTTTTTACATTTTTGGCCATTTTGAAAGCCGCTTTATAGCATATGTAATCAAAAACGGAATCGTAACCAATTTCAATTTTACAAAATACTCTGAAGGCTTAGCTTTGTCAAAAGATGCAATCCAATCTAAAAGAACTGCTTTTCATCAAGACCAAATATAATAACAATATTTATGAAAATGATAATACATGACGATTTCTGCCAAATTGTAATTTATTGCCATTTATACGGTAATGGTTTAAAATGTGTTTTTTGCAATGCAACCATTCATCTTATGAACTGTTTGCCAAAGTCTTTAATCACAATATTTACATGATGTCTTATTTTTTGTTAAAAACAATGCGTTGTTTTTCTTGATTTATGAACATGTTTTCATGAATTTCGGGGTTTTTTTAAATTTAGAAATATATAATTCGATGGTGTGCTAGACATGTGTGCATTGGTCGTGTAAATTTGTAAGGATGTTTCAATTGGAAGGGGTATTAAATTGAACATTTTTCGGTAAGAGTGCAATCACTCGTCCCCTTCTCTTCTGAATTCCTTTTATTTCTAATTAAATTATCTATATAAGAACACATACTATTTTAAAGTAAATTGGTTATTCATGCGAATCATATATCCCTAAATAAAAATATGGCTCTCAAAAAATTGTTAACAAATAACTCCATAAAATACAACTAAAATATGAATTACGAGTACAAAGTGAAAAAATAGAAATGAGTCATTTAATACAATTTGATGTCAAGCATAATTATTCCATTTATTTACAGGACATAAAAGAAAAAAATGTATATATATTAAAATATTGAAATAAAAATTAAAATGAATTATGTAGGTCTAGTAGATCTAATGAAAAACGTATGAAATATTGTAGACCAAGTCGAAGTAGACGAATTCTGCAAGTAGATGAATGTTGATTCTGACAATAAAAATGTAGCAAAAAAATGGGAGTAGAATAGATGTTGGGATGTTACAGTCACTTTGACTAGATCCAAAGCTTGATTTCAAAAATCACAGCGTCTTAGACTGTCATACCCTCTGGTGATTTGATCGGCCATAGTTGACTCAAGGTTTAGGCTTTTAGCGTGTGAACTTGTGTCAAAGGATCAGTATTTGTAATTCCGATGGTGAGAGAGCGGTGTAATTTGTCTTAGACAATTACCTAGTAGAAGGGAACACTAGTTTTCGGGAAAGGAATATAGAGAAGCCCTTTCTTCACAAACTATTAAAGACCCGACAATAAAAATATCTAGGTTTAGTTTCGGGAATAAAGATGTCAGGATTTATGAAAACTAAAGAGAATGTGCAACAACACAGTCTTGGGATGTGTTACTTCAATGTAAGCATTACAAAAAAGAAGGGAAAATGCACCCTGCATACCTGCTCCTGAAACTTTGGGACTAAACTGTGACAAGGGAGTTGCAAGCCACATTTGCAGAAAACTATTCCTGTTAACATTATCGTCTGGCCCAGTTGAAAAGGAAAATGTTTGTGTCTTCTTTTATTTGCCACAAAAGCGATGTATGCGGGTTTCCTAAGAACAACCAGTACAAATCTGAAAAATGTCTAATGGTGGAATTAGAAAATGGAAATGGCGTTAGGACCAAAAGGGGCATATTTTATGGCCTACACAATTATGTGTTTCGCTCGCAATAATCAATAGGCTGCTGTAACCATGTCTGTCTACTTGAGAAGCCACAAACTGTTTCAAACATGTTGTGTAACATGCTTAGACAGAATCTGAAGGGGTATATTTGCTAATCTATCGCCCAAAGATGGCAGTATATGCTCAATATTCCATAAAATATAGTATATGCTTCCGTAACGAAGAGTCTATGTTTCGTAACGGAATATTACTATATGAATTCACAGATAAACACGATTAAGCAGCTTTGTTAGTATTCCTACTTCATATACTTTCTGAGTTAATTATAAACACTTTACATCAATATGTTTTATGTATCGTAATTTACGCTCAAATTGTATACCCAAATATATGCTTCCGTAACATTTTCTTATAGCATATGTGGCAAAACATGATATAATAAGCTATATTTAGACAAAATTTAACTACACGGAAATGTAAAATCCCATTTGGTTCATGCAAACTCAATTAATCAACAAAATAGATCTCATTAATATCCAGGACATGCTACCACCAAATAATATATGCTCCGTAACAGTTATTTTGACCGTAAAACAAAAAGGGTAGATACGTAAATCCCGCATTACTATGTTTTTTGTTTGAGATTCCAGCTTTTGCACGTCAAATTAAAAAAGAATCGAACATTAATAAAGAAGTTTGCTATTTCTAATCTGGAAATGAATTTGTATAATACTATGTTTACATACTTCCACGTCGAATTTCACATTCAACATTCCAGTTTTCTACTTGCAGTAGCCGATATAATGAATCTTTGATAACTGCAGTGTATTATATTGTTCACTGTATTGAAATATTCCTGTTAGTTTAACTCAGGGCGTCCTTTGAAGTATGTTACGGAAAAATATGCGTAACGGAAGCATAGCGACCAAAGGACTTTCAAGTCTCTCAATATGTTATACTCTTGATTATACTCGAAACTCGCATCTATTTAAACAGTTTGGCAACCACTCTGTCAAAATTTGACAGATTTAGGAATGTCCGTGCATTATTGTGGGCTACACGGACGTAACGGAAGCATAGTAAACGAAATGCGACAAATTCTATTTGTCCATGTTCTTTGCTTTAGTGAAGAAATACTAAGATATTCATAAAATTTAGGGTTTTGATAGTTAAATAAAGCCATTCGCCGACCAAAATAGTTTGAAAATCGGCAAATTGAGAGAAAAGTTGGCGTTCTTTCATGCCTTTGAAAGTTCGTTACGGTCACATAGGCAATTCTGGCGACATACAAACAGACATGTTTAAATTCTATTTCATGTATGATAATGGAATCAGACTTTCTTTAGTCGTTGTAGTAGGGTTTGGGGAAAATAATGTCCAAGAGAACAAAGTCTAAGTCAAAAAACGGCTGATTTAGACGGTAGTTTAGAACAAAAAAATGTGCGGCGACATCAACATTTTGACGTTTTTGCAATATTCAACACAGCCAAGCACATTCATAAAACCGTTTGAATAACTTGAAAATCATATTACTTTATTACATTTTATGTCCCGTGATAAAAAATATCTGGCTTTTTGTTGTACCTAATTGATAAAGGTGTTAAATAATGCAATGAAGGTCGGCGACATGCATTTTCAGTAAATGGGTCAATTTTCGTGGAATGGCTGGTTAGCACGATGAAAAACAGCACAAACCAGTGATTTGACAGGTAAAATCCAATTTTATAAACAAAGTAGACACCGATCGAGAAATCGTAACTGCTGAAATGAAAGTACATTTAGTCTACCCCACAACGTTGAAAATCGCATAAAAAAAGATTGTTCCGATTTTTACTTATATACTTTTAAAAAGCCAAATTATCAACTTGTTTATCAGCACTAGTGATATTTTGCGTACAGTTAGATGCAACTTCCGATACACGCGACTGTACGCTTTTACACAGTGTTAACCAGTGGTTGGTAATTGTTGCTTTATGGCGTTTCAGGTTTTCTATCATTTTTTATTCATTGCTCCGTCGAACAAAAGTTAATATTAGGATCATTTCGTGGCGTTGTGGCTGTTGTGCGCTCGTTCATCAATGTTCCTATTCCTGCCGTTCACAAAGCATTTTTAGATTTCATAAACTAAAATCAGCATGCACTCTGATCTTAGCAACACAGCCTATTCTCTATTGAATGGTTATACGAATAAATGAACTATAGTGGTTTAAATGTTCCGGTTTGGAAAATTTATATGACACGAATTTTAAATGCAGAAGGCTAATGGATAAATAAGTAACATTTTCTATTGAATTAAACTATTTTACCTATTCTGGCCGAATGCTAGCTGGGCTTGTCACGGTCCTGTTTCTGGCGTGCGTCCATATGTAAACTTCTTCTCGAAAATTACTAGACCAGTTTTAACCGAGATTCACATAGGGATTTAACAGGAATCTTCCTTGCGTGGAGCATTTTCCAACTGTTTTCATTGTAACTTAGCATGAATGTTCTTTGAATACGTGTAGACCTATCAAAGGGCCATCTTGGCCCTATTTTCTTTTACTGAAATAGTCGGTTTCCTTTCTTGTTTAAAATTTATTGTAGTTACGAGCATAACATGATCGACCATTTAATTCAAATCGCCATTAATTCAACTGAAACATTTACTTTGTATTGGCTTACTCCCCCCCCCCCCCCCCCCTCCCATGTTGTTTAATGTATATTCTGGCTGAACACACAAGAAATGGTTATTATATATACACTAGTACCAGCTAGCAGACATGCAATCCTATTTCGGTTTTCACTGCATGACGAGTTTAAATGTCCCATTTTGCTTCAAACTAAATATGCATTTGATAGCAAAATAAAAGAGGATTGAAAAACAGAGATAATTTCAAATATCTCGAAACTTATTTCAAACTTGTACCATTTTATTCATTACTTTGGTATAATTTTTTAAGGGCGATACAATTCATTTTGCTGTACATTACAGCAATTTTTTACTTGTTTTCTGTATATGAACACATATTGATGAGTTACAGAAAGAGTTTGAGTTAAGTTCCGCTCCAGTGATTTTTGGGGAAGATACAGATGCTGGACTTAGAAAATTTCTGGGAAATCACAGTTTTCCAGACTGTTTTTCTCAATGCTTTCAGCTATTGAGCTGATTTTTGGTATGTAGACCGCATTGATAAGTTATAGAACAAGGTTGAGTTTCGTTCCGGTCCAGTGATTTTTGAGGAAGATACGGATGCTGGACTTTTGTGCTTCTTTTTCTAAACACATATATAAAGCCGGTAGGGGACTTGGTATTGTTTTGCAATACTTCAGAATGCTTGTTGAATTGCAGCCTTGTCAACGCAACTCCTCCTAAATTTCTGGCTAGATCTTAATGAAACTTGGTCAATGTTATTACCTCAATTGGTAGATGTGCATGAAGGAAGGATTTTATGGTTCATTGATTTTTGCCAGAGTTATGCCCCCTTAAAACTTAGTCTTTGGGGCTTTTTAGCTCACCTGAGCACAAAGTGCTCAAGGTGAGGTATTGTGATCGGTCGTTGTCCGTCGTCCGTCCGTCCGTCCGGCCGGCCGTCCGTCCGTCCGTCCACAATTTCTTTAAAGATCTTCTCCTCCCAAACCAGTGGACAAATTTTCTTGAAACTTGGCAGGAATGATCCTTGGGTGAAGGGCTTTTAAAGTTGTTAAAAAAAATTGATTCCATTGAAGACTCTGGCTGCCGCGGCATGAGAAAAGGGGAAAATAGCCAACTCTTTTAAAAATCTTCTTCTGCCTAACCAGTTGGCCAATATTCTTGAAACTTCATATGAATGATCCTCGAGTGAAGGGCTTTCAAAGTTGTTAAAAGAATTTGATTCCATCAAAGACTTTGGCTGCTGCGGCATGAGTAAAGGGGAAAATAGCCAAATATTTTTAAAATCTTCTTCTGCCTAATTAGCAAGCCAATATTCTTGAAACTTCATATGAATGATTCTCGAGTGAAGGGCTTTCAAAGTTGTTAAAAGAATTTGATTCCATCAAAGACTTTGGCTGCTGCGGCATGAGAAAAGGGGAAAATAGCCAAATCTTTTTAAAATCTCCTTCTGCCTAACCAGTTAGCCAATATTCTTGAAATTTCACATGAATGATCCTTGAGTGAAGGGCTTTCAAAATTGTTAAAAGAATTTCATTCCATCAAAGACTCTGGCTGCCGCGGCATGAGAATAGGGGAAAATAGCCAAATATTTTAAAAATCTTCTTCTGCCTAATGAGCAAGCCAATATTCTTGAAACTTCACATGAATGATCCTTGGGTGAAGGGCTTTCAAAGTTGTAAAAAGAATTTGATTCCATCAAAGACTTTGGCTGCAGCGGCATGAGAAAAGGGGAAAATAGCCAAATCTTGTAAAAAGCTTCTGCCTTCATCTAGTTGGCCAATATTCTTGAAACTTCCCATGAATGGTCCTTTGATGAAGGGCTTTCAAAGATTTTGAGAGACTTTGATTCCATCAAAGCCTTTGACTTCCGCGGCATGAGAAAAGGGGAAAATAGCCAAATCTTTTAAAAATCTTCTGGCTTACTACATGTAGTGGGCCAACATTCTTAAAACTTCACATGAATGATCTTAGGGTGAAGGGCTTTCAAAGTTGTTATAAGAATTTGATTAATATCAAAGCTCTTAGTGCAGTGGCATCAGAAAAAGGGTAAAGGAGCAAACACTTTTGAAAAGGCTGAATTTTGTTTCATTCTTTTGAAAAACTAAGGAAAAGGGGCTTTATTGCAAAATTCTTAATTTGCTGCTATACAGGTCAAAATGTTTATTTCAACAAGGCAAGAAATTTCAGGTGAGCGATCTAGGGCCATCATGGCCCTCTTGTTGAAATTGTAGCCTTGTCAACGCAGCTCCTCCTAAGTTTCTGGCTGGATCTTGATGACACTTGGTCAATGTTATCTCCTCAATTGGTAGATGTGCATGAAGGAAGGATTTTATGGTTCATTGATTTTTGCCAGAGTTATGCCCCCTTAAAACTTAGTCTCTGGGGCTAATTGAAATTGCAGCCTTGTCAACACAACTCCTCCTAAGTTTCTGGCTGGATCTTGATGACACTTGGTCAATCTTATCACCTCAATTGGTAGATATGCATGAAGGAAGGATTTTATGGTTCATTGATTTTTGCCAGAGTTATGCCCCTTAAAACTTAGTCTCTGGCAGTGGGGCTTATTGAAATTGCAGCCTTGTCAACGCAACTCCTCCTAAGTTTCTGGCTGGATCTTGATGACACTTGGTCAATGTTATCACCTCAATTTGTAGATATGCATGAAGGAAGGATTTTATGGTTCATTGATTTTTGCCAGAGTTATGCCCCCTTCAATCTTAGTCTCTTGGGCTTAATGATATTTCCGCCTCGTGAACGCAATTTCTTCCAGGTTTTTGACTGGATATTTATAAAAACCTTTTTGTGAACACAACTTTTTACAGTTTTTTGAGTGAATATTTATAAATCCTTGTCAATGTCATTTTTTGTCTCAAGTTTTATAAGTGGCGGCGTATATTGTGACCATATGGCACTCTTATTTCCAAAGTAACAATCGGCCCTTTCCCAAATCTATTGTTCCCAACAATCCTGGGCGACGGTCCCAATAGTGAGTATCTTGATTTTGCGTAGACATGCCTTTTTAAATCATTGGGCCTTTAAATCTTGCCGTAAATCATCATGCAGAAAGTAAACGAACTGTACATGTATTATGCATGCAGGGGTAAAAACATTTAGCTACATAAAAACTAATCAACAGGGTTCCCAAGTGTCAGGGAAAAGTCAGGGAAAAATGGAATTTTGAAAAAGTCAGGGAAATGTTAGGGAATTTTGATGAGCGTCAGGGAAATTTGAAAAATGGGGCAAAAGTCATGGAAATGTCATGGAATTTTGAACACACTGTCAGGGAATTTAGAATGGATTACTTTTCTAGGTAAAGACATATTCTTAAAGTACTGATTTCCTAGTTTGATATTTCAGGCAAGCCTGAGGATGCAGGTATTTTACCACGAGCCCTGGATGTCTTGTTTAACAGTATAAATGGTAGACAATGGTCCAAGAGGAACCTTAAGCCGGATTTGTTTACGGGTGTGACAAAATTAAAGCCAGAACAAGAAATCCATGAACAGAAAGCTAAGGAGAGCTTATTGAAGCTCTGTTGTGAAGATGTAAGTTTTTTAATTTTTAGCTCCACTGGTCTTCAGGCCAACGGGCTATTGTCATGGCGCTGTGTCCGTTGTGCATGCGTCTGTCCGTGCGTCCGCCCGTAAACTTTTTCTTTAAAATTGTTTTCAAAAACTATTGCATGGATTTCAACCATACTTCACAGGAATGATCCTTGGGTGACCCTCTCTCAGATTCCTTCAAAGAATTTTGATGGAGTTAGAAAGACCTGAGTTATCTGCCCTTGAATATAAAAAATAGCTTATTTTGACTTTGATTTCTCTCTAACAACTACAATTATTGACCAATCAAGACAGAACTTGGACACAATGTTGTTGACCATAAGATCTTGTCTGAGTATAATTTTCAGCTTCATCGGAATCTTACATGAGTTATGCGCCCTTGACTTTGACAAATTTGCCATTTTCTACTAAGTTTTCACTTAACAACCAGAAATATTAACAAATCAAGACAAAACTTGGACAGAATCATATTGACCATGAGATCTTGCATACATGTGTGGAATTTTCAGCCTGATCAGAATTCAATATCTTGAGTTATGTTCCATTGAATTTGACAAAATATTAGTTTTTGACTCTGTTTTCATTCTGTTTTCACTTTTGCAGTAGCAAATATGGTCAATCAAGACAATATTTGGTCAGAAAGTTGGCGACCCTAAGATCTTTCCTGAGTGTAATTTTCAGCTTGAACAGAATTTCACATCCTCAGAGCTGAATCTAGGGCGCGGGATTGCGGGATTCCCGCAGTAATTTATTGCTTGGCGCATAAAACGATAGGCCACGTGGGAGAAGTCACGCACGTTGTTTCAGATTGGCGCATTTTTCAATATACGTCGCGTAATAACGTAGGTTCATAATCGTTGAAAAGTTGTTAAAAACAGATTGCAGAAAAACCCCTTCAATTCTATATTTATATAGTGTTTTATATATCTAGTCAAAAATAGATATTTGTCTTAGAAATGAAATAGATTCATGTTCGAGATATAAACCGAGAACGGGAAGAAACAAACAAATTAAATGAAGGGGGAAATGGCTGTGAAAATTTCAGAATTTGTAATTATTACGGTGCACCGCAACAACAACAACACCAATGGCGGTCAAAACAAACAAAATAAAGAAACTCTGTGTTAAAATCGTTTTTAAGCACATAAATGGACTGAGTGATATGCTATCATCGCGGCACACAATCAAAATGGCCGACGAAACAAAGAAACTCTGCCTGAAAATTGTTTTTATCACAAATGGTTTGAATTAATTGATATTAAGTGATCCTCCTCGGCGTAGATGTCTACTGCAGTAGCCACATCATGTATGATGAATTCTGCCCAGGGTTACGATTGAAGTTAAATGGTCCAGCCTTTTTTTCTACAGCCCTGAGACTATTTAAATCTGGAGAGAAGAGTTTTAAAGCAAAATTAAAAACGATTTTGTGGTATAAATAATTTGCTTCAACCAGTCTTGGACAGTGTAATCATTTCTATGAATAGTATAATCTAAACTTTAAACAACCAATAAATTAAAGAAATTGAACATATAAAGTATGTTACATGGACAACAGTTGTTTAAAGAGACTGCTTAGACAAGAGCTAATCCTAACTTACATGGAGTACAGATAATGTTCCTTCAGTTTCATATAATGGCTCTAGTTACAGATAAGTTATAGCTTAATATTTTTGCGATAAAAAGTTAAATTCAATTTGGCTCAAGCCTGAATCCTGTTGGCCCACATTTTGAAGTATGGTGGGGGAGTTGGCCCACTTTTGTGAAAACCTAGATTCAGCTCTGCATCCTAAATTATGTGCTCATTTAAATGGGATAAAATTAGCAAGCTAATGATTTAAGTGTAAAATAGATGGAAGGGTTATTGGTTGAAGGGTTTATCTATTAGTGGTTAGTTAAATATGTACATGTACTGGAATTTAGTGCAGTGTGCCTCCAAATGGTGCTAACCCATTACCATAGGGCAAAATTTTAGGCAGGTCTAAATTCACAGAGCTTGCAGACGATAAATGGAATTTGACATTTTTGGGTCTTTTAGGTAGAAAACAGTTACACTTTATAAAATGAAGAAGTTGCTTGTCACAAGCAGTTTCTTCATTTTCTACATTATGTATTTTCTACATCATATAAAAAACTCGAAACCTTTTATCTTGTTAGTACATCAAGAAGGAAGATATTTATTGCTAGTATCCAAAGCTGGAATTTTCTACCCTTTCTCAAATGTCATTTTTTATTACATTTTTTGCTCTAAGAACTACAAGTATGGAACAAACTGGTAAGAAACATAGGATATAAAAGGAGTTATTGATCAATAGATTGAGATCTGTTTGGAGGAAGGAAAACTGTCATTGCTAATATCATCACCTAAGCTGGTATTTTCTCCCCTTTCATTTAACCCTTTTCCAAATGGCAAACATTTATACTTTTTCTTTCATTTCTCTTAAGAACCACAAGTATTGAACAATCTAGTAAAATTGAATTGAATATTTACAAATTTCCAGGCCTCTGGAGCGATTCAAGACCTTCAGGTCTTTCTAGTTGTTATTTAAAGCTAGTGAAGAAATTATCATCTGATCTCTAGTGACATCCATATTGTCGTCTGCATCTTTTACCCTAAAAAAAAATGTTATTTCCCCCCCCACCCCCCCTTTGTTGAATATTATATATTTTTTACCCCATTTCAAATTTATAGATTTTCCCCTCCCGGAACTAGTTTTTATACGCCCGAAGGGTCGTATTATGTTATCTTTTGCATCGTCTGTCTGTCTGTCTGTCCGTTAGCAAATTTGTGTCCGGTGCATAACTTTGAAACTATAAGACCTATGGTCTTGAAACTTCACAGGTGTATAGATCTCATAGCTAGGGTGTGCAGAGCACAAGAACCACAACTCTACCATTTGCAATTTTTGAGTTATTGCCCTTTGTTTGATTTTGTTTGATTCAGTTAGCAAATTCGTGTCCGGTCCATAACTTTGAAACTATAAGGCCTATGGTCTTGAAACTTCACTGGTGAATGGATCTCATAGCTAAGGTGTACAGCGCGCAAGAACCACAACTCTACCATTTGCAATTTTTGAGTTATTGCTCTTTGTTTGATTCAGTTAGCAAATTCGTGTCCGGTCCATAACTTTGAAACTGCAAGGCCTATGGTCTTGAAACTTCACAGGTGTATAGATCTCATAGCTAGGGTGTGCAGAGCGCAAGAACCACAACTCTACCATTTGTATTTTTGAGTTATTGCCCTTTGTTTGATTTTGTTTGATTCAGTTAGCAAATTCATGTCCAGTCCATAACTTTGAAACTATAAGGCCTATGGTCTCGAAACTTAACAGGTGTATAGATCTCGTAGCTAGGGTGTGCAGAGCGCAAGAAACACAACTCTACCATTTGTAAATTTTGAGTTATTGCTCTTTGTTTGATTCAGTTAGCAAATTGATGTCCGGTCCATAACTTTGAAACTATAAGGCCTATAGTCTTGGAACTTTTTCACAGGTGTATAGATCTCATGGCTAGGGTGTGCAGAGCAAGAACAACAACTCTACCATTTTTAACTTTTGAGTTATTGCCCTTTGTTTGATTTTGTTTGATTCAGTTAGCAAATTCAACAAATATCACACACCCATTTATTTCTGAGCTTCGGGCGTATAATGCCACGCCCAGTGTTGCTAGTGTTTTCTGTTGCAAAGAAAAATCCAAATCGTTTTTAGATTCTAGGCATCTCTAACAATTCAAATGGTTGTTTGAATGTCCCATTATGATATGAATGCAAACAAATTAAATGTATTTATAACACTATATTACATTCTGTTACTATAGTTAGTAACATTTTCAGCTAAAAATTGGCCAGATATCGGGCGGGCCGAAAAAGCTATATCCACGTGAATCCTTAGCAGTGGGCAGATATGCGATATCTGCCCGCTGCTAAGGAATATATTCCAAAAACTATAGGTACAGATCTTTTGCATGTGCCTTTCCGAGGCGAAAAACGTCAATGACGTCGGATAACGTTTACAAAAATGGCTGACGTCGTAACGGTCTCTGTCTTCACTTCAAGTGCGATTTATGTAATAAATGAATGATATTGAGTTTATTATCCCCCGCCGAAAAAATTTTTTTGGGGGGGATATGTTTTTGCCATGTCCGTCCGTCCTTCCGTCTGTCTGTCCGTCTGTCCGTCCGTCCAACATTCGTTTCCGCGCTGTTTCTTGAAAACTATAGACCGGATTTCGATGAAACTTGGCACACAGCTTCACTACAAAGAGGACATGCGCATATCGTCGGGGTTACCGGGTTCGACCATTGAATTCAGAGTTACTGCCCCTGACTGTTTAAGCCATATACATACAGAGTGATAATTCGTTTCCGCGCTATTTCTTGAAAACTATAAACCGGATTTCGATGAAACTTGGCACACAGCTTTACTACAAAGTGGACATGGGCATATTGTCGGGGTTACCCGGTTCGACCGCCGAATTTAGAGTTACTGCCCCTGACTGTTTTAGCCATATACATACAGAGTGATATTCATTTCCGCGCTATTTCTTGAAAACTATAGACCGGATTTCAATGAAACTTGGCACACATCTTCTCTACAAAGTGGACATGCGCATATCGTCAGGGTTACCCGGTTCGACTGCCGAATTTAGAGTTACTGCCCCTGACTGTTTAAGCCATATACATACAGTGATATTCGTTTCCGCGCTATTTCTTGAAAACTATAGACCGGATTTCAATGAAACTTGGCACACAGCTTTACTACAATGAGGACATGGGCATATCATCGGGATTACCCGGTTCGACTGTGGAATTTAGAGTTACTGCCCCTGACTGTTTAAGCCATATACATACAGAGGTATATTTATTTCCGCGCTATTTCTCGAAAACTATAGACCGGATTTCAATGAAACTTGGCACACAGCTTTACTACAATGAGGACATGCGCATATCGTCGAGTTACCCGGTTGGACCGCCGAATATAGAGTTACTGCCCCTGACTGTTTAAGCCATATACATACAGTGATATTCGTTTCCGCGCTATTTCTTGAAAACTATAGACCGGATTTCAATGAAACTTGGCACACAGCTTAACTACAATGAGGACATGCGCATATCGTCGGGATTACCCGGTTCGATAGTGGAATTTAGAGTTACTGCCCCTGACTGTTTAAGCCATATACATACAGAGTGATATTCGTTTCCGCGCTATTTCTTGAAAACTATAGACGGGATTTCAATGAAACTTGGCACACAGCTTCACTACAAAGTGGACATGCACGTATTGTCGGGGTTACCCGGTTCGACCGTCGAATTTAGAGTTTCTGCCCCTGATTGTTTTAGCCATATACATACAGAGTGATATTCGTTCTGTTGAAGCCATATACATACAGAGAGATATTCGTTCTGTTGAAGCCATATACATACAGAGTTATATTCCTTTCCACGCTACTTTATTGACAATGAAAATATGTTCGGCGGGGGATATCAATTCAACGAATTTGCTTGTTTCAACTGGAAAATCTGTGGAAATTATGTTGAAAGGAAAGATTTACTCATCGAATGCAGTTCTTTTTGCCAAAAGATTGCAATATACAGATTATTACATGGCTGATTCGTGCCGGAGAGTGATATCGGCCCTGACCTTGATTTCTACCCTCGGCCTAAAGGCCTCGGGCAGATATCGCAGTTACAGGTCGATATCACTCTCCGGCCCTCATCAGCCGTGTAATAATCTCTAAATATTTGAGAGTATTAGCATGTATTGAAATTTCCTTTTTTTGGGCGTTCACATGCAAATGTTCCCCCATCTGTGGGCCCTGGCCTCCTTCCCCTGAAATTAAAAAAAAACTATGGTTAATATCAACAGTGTTCTTCCCATCCCAATAAGCTGTATCAGGCCCCTTGAAATTAACAAAATTACCATTTTTGGCTCTATTTTGACTTTGTTTTCACTCGAGCAACTACAAATATTGACCAAAAAAGACAAAACTTAAACAGAAAGATGGAAACTATAAGATATTGCCTTGCTATAATTTTCAGCTTGATCTGAATTTGACATCATGAGTTATATGCCCTTGAAATTGACAAAATTGCTATTTTCGGCTCTCTAGCAACTACAAATATTGACAATTCCATACAAAACTAGGACAGAGTGTTGGTGACTATAAGATCTTGCCTTTGTTTAATTTTCAGCTTGATCTTAATTTCACATCATGTGTTATGTGCCCTTGAAATTGACAAAATTGTCTTTTTTGGCTTTATTTTCACTTTAACAACCACTAGTATTAAATAATCAATTCAGGGCCTGTATTCACCAACGTTTCTAAATTGATTTTATAAAGTAAAATTAGATTCATACCAATCAGAGTGGCCGGGACAAATGTAGACAAATGTCTCGGTCACTCTGATTGGTTGGTGTGTTACTTTACTTTAGAAAATCAATTTAGACACGTTGGTGAATACGGGCCGTGAACTTTCACAGAATCTTACTGACCATACAACCTTACTTGCTTGTAGATTTCAGCTTGGTCATGCATTTGCTTGTTTGCGCAGTCTGAACCTTTGAAATGGCATTCAACAAGACAAACAATCAGGCCTGTGGAGCGCTTCCAGACCGCCAGGGCTGTCTAGTTCTATGATGTCTTTACTTTTAATAAATTTACGCTTTGGTTTTCAAAGTTTACAGATACTTTGTAATATGATTTGACGGCTTCAAATAATTCTGCAGAGTGTGCAGATCAATATTATAAAATACAAATAACAAGTCAAAAGATTAATATCAATACAACAACAAATCAAATTATTTCGTTCACAGGATATAGATGTAAAGAGTTTACTGGGTCACGATGCCTCCGATATGTCTATAGCCACTAATACAACAATGGGCTCTGATTGTTCTATGAGCTCTTATAAAGCGGATTCTAAAGGTAAGTTATTGTAACACATTGCTAGAAAAGGAAATAAATTGAAAAGCAACAACCACAAGGTCTAGAGATTATAAATTTTGTATCTTGGATCTCTTCAGGAATGCATGCTTCAAATTATCAATATGCAATGAAATTTAAATACTATGTTTTGGGTCCTTATATTTTCACGGTGGATAATCATGTGACTCAGAATTTCTGATAATCTTCAATATCTTTTTTAATACTTGACCAATTTGAATTCGGTTTGAAGCAGTGAAGGTGGGAAAATGCCAGGAATAAGCTGGATGTGTTGATTTTTTTAAAATCAACTGATAAAAAATTTATTAAAGATAAACCAAAATTTTGGTTTATCTTCAATAACTTTTTCATCAGTTGATTTTTCATAAATCAACCATGTCCATCTAATGGGTGACGTCTGTCCGCATTCTCTGCTTCAAACCAAATTTAAATTGGTCCAGTATTGAAGATTTTTTGAAAATATTGAATTTGTATCACATGATTATCCACCGTGATTTTGATAAGAGAAAAATCTTTGATGAATCTTCTCCCAAACGAAAATTTAGACTTTAATTTGTACCATTGCCTCATGACTCCTTTCCAGGATGCTTTAGCATTCAAATTATGCATTTAACACATTTGTATATGTCTTTAGGCTTTCTCATGTAAGTGATTTAGGGTCATCAGGACCTCTTGTTTAGCCACTAGATTGCTATCTGGTCATTTGCCTCTGTGTGTTTCACATATATATCACATATATTCCTAATTTTAGCCCTAAAATTGCCCTATTTTTTTCGATATTTGTCACTTAAATATTTTTTTTGTACTGAAGGTGCTGGACAGCCTGTTTCAAACCAAGACAGAGTCGGGGTAGAAGATCAGGGTCAGAGAAAGTTCTCCATTTGGGTCAGTTTTGCCGAAGTTTATAATGAGCAGATCTTCGACCTTCTAGAATCCATACCGAAGACCATGAATCCGAAAAGACAATTTTTAAAACTTAGTACTGACCAGGATGGGGGTCCCTATATTAAAGGTAATTTTGATGGCTTAGTGGTAAACTGTTCAAAGTGCATGCAAATTTATACCCTTTTTAAATAATCTCTCACACAATACATGGTTCTGAAGTCTCGGATAGAGAGGTGATGTTGGAAAATATTGAGACAAAAGAAGAAAATGCTGAAAATCAGCATTTTCTCCTTTTGGCTCTATATTTTCAAATTCATAAATGGTCTATTACTAATAATATCTTATCACATGATAAATCTGACATTTATTGGGTCATGCCACCATGTTTCGTCCGTTGTGCGTCGTCTGTCATGCGTTAACTTTTAACATTTCTGACTTCTTCTTGAGAACCGTTGGACCGATTTCAACCAAACTTGGCATCCCCATGGGAAGCCGCTTCAGTTTTGTACAAATCATGGAGTTATCTCTCTTTGGGGCCCCCATAAAGGGCCAAAAGGGGTTAAATAGGGTACATCTTAAAAGATCTTCTTCTCATGAACCAGCTGTTGGATTGGATTCACATTTGGTATTTAGAGTCTTTAGGGCAAGGACAACAAAAAAATCTAGAAATGACCGTGCTAGGGATGGGGGATGGGAGGGGGGGTTGCGTTATTAGTTAACTTAACATTTTCGACTTCTTATTAAGAACCATTGGACGGATTTCAACAAAACTTGGCAGGAAGCATCCTATTAGGAAGCAGCTTTAGATTTTGTACAAATCATGGAGTTATCTCCCTTTGGGGTCCCATGAAGGGACAAAAAGGGAGTAGATTGGGTACATCTTAAAAAATCTTCTACTCATGAACTGGCTGTTGCATTGAATAACATCTTTGGAAGTTAGTCTTTAGGGCAAGGACTACAAATTTTATACAAGAGAAAAAAATCCGTCAATAAATGGCCGTGCTGGGGATCGGGGATGGGAGAGGTTCACGTTATTACTTAACTTTGAATATTTTTAGCTCACCTGAGCACGAAGTGCTCAAGGTGAGCTATTGTGATCGCTTTTTGTCCGTCGTCCGTCGGTACGTCCGTCCGTCCGTCTGTCAACAATTTGGTGTTTACACTCTAGCATCTACAAACATTAGCCAATCTTAACCAAACTTGGTAAAAACATGTATAACCATGAGCCTTGGGATGAGTTCGAATATGGGTCAGATCGGATCAGAAAGTCCGGTGTTATCTGCCCTTGAATGTAAAAAATAGCTACTTTTGACATTATTTACACTCTAGCATCTACAAATATGGACCAATCAATACAAAAGTTGGACACAATGTTGGTTACCACAAGATCTCAGATGTGTTT
Organism: Fragum sueziense; assembly: GCA_963680895.1. NCBI lineage: Eukaryota > Metazoa > Mollusca > Bivalvia > Cardiida > Cardiidae > Fragum > Fragum sueziense. The sequence continues at coordinate 44,737,724 of OY804604.1, forward strand.
GATTTTTGGTCAGATCGGACTAGAAAGTCAGGAGTTATCTGCCCTTGAATTTGACAAAATTGTCGTTTTTGACCGTTTTCGACTTTGTTTACACTATAGCATCTACAGTTATTGACCAATCAAGACGAAACAATAACACAATATTAGTGAGCATAAGATCTTGGATGAGTGTGATTTTGGGTCAGATCGGACTAGAAAGTCAGGAGTTATCTGCCCTTGAATTTGACAAAATTGTCGTTTTTGACCATTTTCGACTTTGTTTACACTATAGCATCTATAGTTATTGACCAATCAAGACAAAACTTTAACACAATATAAGTGACCGTAAGATCTTGACTGACTTCGATTTTGGGTCAGATCGGACCAGAAAGTCAGACGTTATCTGCCCTTGAATGAAAAAAAGCTACTTTTGGCATTGTTTACACTCTAGCATAGATCAACAAATATTGACCAATCTATACAAAAATTGGACACAATGTTGGTGACCTTATATAAGTTTTCGGATGAGTTTTTGTTTTGGTTTGTCAGCCCTTGAATTTGACAAATTTCTGTTTTTGACTTTGTTTTTACTCTAACAACTACAAAATTAATGGTGACCAATCAAGACAAAACTTTGATCTTGGATATAATGGTTAATCACCATAAGATCATGGATGAGTTTGAACTTCAGCACAATTAGACAAGCAGTTGCTGAGTTATCTGCCCTTGAAATGGACAAAATTCTCATTTTTGACTTTGTTTTCATTCTTTATGTAGCGTAGTGGTTAGTACTTCGAAATAATGACAAGTCAATTTAACATATCAACTTTATTAGCTCGACTGCTCAACCCAGACTGACATACCCTCTCTCTCCAGCATGCAGTATTTATATAGTTTGAGTGACCTTTCGGAATATTCCAGAGTTGGCATTCCCATGGATGCCAACACCTGTGTTTTAAGAACCTGTCATTCATGTTACTATTTATACCATTAACTTTAAACTATCTATCAAAGCATTGAGTTTTGATTACAAACATTAAAAGGTTAATAAACAACTTGACTTTAAACAATACTAAATAACCCATAATAAATGAAGAACGTAAACGTGTTGACCTTAAACAATTAGTAATGTCAGCATTCTGGACATTGCCGAACCTAACAAACACATTGACATTAAATACTGAACACATGTTTAAATGTCAAATTTGACTTGAACGCTGTCCAATAAAAACAATCATGTATAACACTGTACATGCTGCATGTTAGAGACAATGTATTTCATCGGAATATGAAACTCGATTAGCTTGATTAAACTTATCTTTAATACCTAATTAGATGACAGATAAGGCCCTCCGGGCCTCTTGTATTACACTAAATGTATTTTTGACCAAAATATACAAGATTTTGAACCAGATCACCTACAATCAAGTGTAAATACTTAGTGTTGTATATCGGACAGCAAAATCACTATCGATAATCGGAAAGTCACAACCTCTACTTTGTAAACAAAAAAAGTCCATCAATGTAACCTAGTAAATATCATAATTAAGTATATTTTTTTATGTGTTAACTGCATAATTATGATGCTACTCCAATACTGAGCCAAATTTAAACAAGGTCTTGAGGAGTTGCTTCTAAGGCTAGTTGTCTTGGAATGTATATAACGCTGGCTTTTTAATTTTTTGAGCAAGTTTTTTTTTCATAGCCTAAATATGTAGATCTAACTCAGTATCATATAATTATAAGAGATTGGTAGAAAAGCAATATATAGCCTTTCATCTTGTAAAATTTAGCCTATACATGAAAGCTCGTTCAATTGGGGAAAATTTATTTAAATTTTATCTTTCCGCCCGCGGTTGCACTTGATACTTTATGTATCTACCTATATAACTATTCATCATACATGATGTATGTGTGATGAAGTTCCAGGACAGGTAGCAATCATCACCGTTAATCTGTTTCTTTACCAGCTTCAGACAGACTTTTCTGTTTTCTCACTGCCGATGTGAGAGCATGACTTCCCTAAACATGTCAACAAACTAAGCTAAATTTTGTCAGTGGATCAATTTGGAGACATTATTGTTGTCGTTTTCCAATTTGACTTCTGTTATTGATGGTGTGCTTTATTGCTTGCAGATGAGTATGTCAGTCTAGGATGAGAATTATGTTCTTTGAAATGCTATGATTATAATATTCCGATCGTTTATACGATCTAAAGCACCTGATTAATAAATTACAACTGATTGAACAATATTCATTACTAAAATGCACCTCATATGCTTTAATATATCCATCAAAAGTCATTGTTCTTGTTCGATTAATTTTACTGAAATCACAGACTACCAATCAAGTGGTACCCCCTTACTAGATTTGCTTTTTGGAATTATGTTCTTTGAAATGCTATGAATTAAATAGTTCGATCGTTAACACTTTTTAAAGCACTTGCATGATAAATAATAACTGATTAAACTATTAAGCAATTTTCATTATTTTATTAAAGCTTTAAATGCTGGAATCTATCCATCAAAAGTCATTGTTAATGTTCGATTAATTTTGGCAAATAGCAGACTACCAATCATGTCATTCTTTCTGTTTACTTTGCATAAACTTTGGGACCCATAAACTTCTACTTTCACTTCGTAAAAGTCATTGCAAGAGATTGGGGGAGAGTAAGGAAATAGCCTGGAACTTTCATTTATCAATTTTCTTTTTCGATTTTTAGAACCAAATGTCCGGAAAATTAACTGTAAAAGAAACAGTGCAACTATCGATATTTGAAAATTGCAATCAATTGTCGCCGATTTTGGGCTCGATCCGATAGCTTTCGATAGCTGGCGACTATCGACACAACACTAGTAAATATTTAATTGAGACTGAATCAAATATGGGGAATCCTATTCTGACATAAGCTTGATGCTAGAATGTCGTTTTGACTATAATATCAAGCCATGGAAGCCATAGGATGAGGTGAACAGAAACAAAATTGCACCCTGACAATTCATTGTTCATGATTACAAGTTCTATCTATCTTTAGTAACTGCAACTACATGATATGAAAACAAACTTCTGAAACAGTGAACAGTTGTCACGTTATCTAGTCTGAATCGGAGCATTCAGATTCACTGTATTCGGTCGAATCAGATTCAAATTATCGCCCGCCTGCTCATCATTTGATCCATCATTATCCAATCCACACTTGCTTTCAAAAGCTTCCTCTAGTGCAGACAGGGTAACCGGAAGAGCAGGACGTGTATAGCGGACAGGGCGATAGTGGCCACCAACAAACTCCCATCCAGGTTCGAGTGGAGATGGATGCTGCTTCACGGCAGGGTGACTCGAAAGATAGGCCAAGTAGTTGGCACGCAGCACATGTTGGCGGAGGCTATCTCTATCAGGAGGAAGTCGCATAAATGACTTCTTTTCGTGGTCTTCCACTTAGTGACACAAGCCTCAGCCATAGAGGGGCTTTTCTTATCCCCATAGACCACTTCTTGCGTAAACTGGAAGAGTCCATCTATCACTTCTCCCTCCATGACGAGATTTACTCTGCACTGACCAAGCTGCTGTTTTGCTAAAGGGGTCTTCGCCACCTTGTCATACAGGGACATCGAATTCCTCAGCCAATATGTGCTTTGTGACAACTACTTGGCCTTTCTTTTGCATTCCATTTGGCCAATTTAAACCAAATTTGGCAGGAATGTTCATTGAGTGACCCTCTTCAACATTAGTCAATTTTTTTTAGATTCGTCAAAAAATGTGGGTGTGGCTGGGCGGGGCTTGTGTTTTATGCTCCCCGAAGGGAGAGCATATATTCGCCGCTTTGTCTGTCTGTCCGTCCTGTTCGTCCGTCTGGAGCGATTTCTCCATAACCCTTGGGCCAAATCAAATGAAACTTACCATGTGAACTGCCTTTGACATAATGCCGATGCTCTTTTCCTGGTTTTTGGATTTGAGGCCTCATCATGGGAAAAGGGGACTTAAGCTAAAATACAGTTTTTCTCTAATTTCTCCTAGTCTAATGGTCAGAATTTGACGAAATTTCATATTTGAGTAGCAAATCAGATGCCCTTGACAATAAAGTGCTCTCCATTGCATACATTTATTGTGACAATGCCTTATTCTGGTAGCATTATCCCTCTCTGACGGCCCTTGTCTTCCACTCTGTTTTGACTGTAAGTAACAGCTACAAATATTGATCATTCAAGATTCTAGAAGCATTTTTCAGCTTTATCAGAATATCGCATCTTGAATTACATGCTCTTGAACTTGACAACATTGTGACTTTCATTCTATCTAGATTCAGGTGAGCGATTAAGGACCATCATGGTCCTCTTGTCAAAGATAATCCTCCTACATCTTCCCTACAAAAGACAAACACATAACACAATTACAGGTCAAGTACCATAATCACGAAGGCGAATGACTTTTTTGGGCTATTAGTCCTTCATGGCGAGTGGCCCAGGCCCTAGTATTAAGGTTATAGTATAAACGAGCAGACCCTTTTTAAATGACATCCTAGTCTAGAATACTAGGGTCGTTTCTGTTCAGCAATGAAAACCTTGAACTTGGATTATAGGGGCAAGCTTTTAGGAGAATGAAAACTCCTGCTCAAATACAGCAAACAGACTCGACTAGGGCTAGTCTAGGCGAGTGGAAGAGAAAAAAATTTTACACTGCTGATAATTATAGCTACAGAACACTGATAAGAGGGATGATTACTTTGAAATGCAATATTCCACTCATTATTCATCAAACCCTTAGTTGTGGGTATTGATTGGAATCGTCTTGAGACGATTAATCCATTACCACACAGTGACTCTTTTTGACTCCTCACAAGATAATGGCTTTGGAAAACATTGTGGAAAATGAAGAAATTGCTTGTGACAAGCAATTTCTTCATTTCCCACAGTGTTTTCTACCCCAAAAGACAACATAAATTCAAATTTTATTTATTTGTAATTGTCGTCTGCACCATCTTTGAATTTGGATCAACCTAAAATTTTGCCGTTTGGTAATGGTTATAACGAGTATCCATAACATTGGGTTTGGAGTTGAAATGACACCCTTCTTATCTGCTACTCTGTATATTATCAGAAATATTTCACATTTTTCACATGCCGTGGCCATGGCGCAGTTGGTAGCACATCTGACTCTCATTTGAGAGGTCCCGGGTTTGATACCCTGCTGCGGCAAATACCCTTATTGACAAAAATGTCACCAATGAATGGTTTGATATCGTGAACCTATGTGGGGGAGCAGCTGGAGGCTCGGTAAGGGTGTTGTGGTAGTATTGGTATGAGAAACGACAGGAATCCATGGTTAGGTGCTCCAGCCTTGCGATATGACCTTAGTTGTTACATATCATTTCAGGACTAAAATACATCAATGTAAAATCTGCTGACGAGGCATATAAACTATTGACCATTGGACAGAGAAATCTGAAAACAGCCTGTACCAGACTTAACCAACACTCTTCTAGAAGGTAGGCTGTACAAAGATTAATCTATTACAAGAAAGTAACATTTTAACCCATTCATCAAAGGAGAAATTTTTGGCTGGTCCAAATTCAAAGATATTGCAAACAACAATTATGTCTAGTGAAATGAAATTTCATGTTTTTGGATCATTCAGGATGGAAACATTGTGGAAAATGAAAAAATCGCTTGTCACAAGCAATTTCTTCTTTTCCACAATGTTTTCCAATACTAAATGTCTTATAGGGTGTCAAAAATTGTCACTGTGAGGTACTGGGTAAAATGAAAATCAATATCTTTTGGTCTTCAGTGTAGAAAACATTCAAAATGAAGCAAGTGCTTGTCACAAGCAGCTGCATCTTGGTTTTGTTCCATTATGTTTTCTAAAGACCCTTTTTTGAGATGTAAAATGTCATTATGCGCGTAGTCTAATCGTTTGTCTTCTAACCCAACTTTGATTTCAGCCTGTCTATTAGATTTAGTATTATACATTATAACTGTAGACAAGAAATACAAAGGCAGATTGTTTTTCAAATGCAACATGTTACATCACATAAAAATGAAAACATAAAAGTGTGTTGAACGTAAATGATTTTTGAATTCATCTTGTTGAGACCAATTTAAATGAAACACTCAATATAGAACTTAAAGGAATACAATCCATCATGAAATAAAAAACTTTTTGTGCATCTTTGCATGTAATCCTTGACCATGGAAATTGATGACAGTATCTCAATAATTTCTGTAATCACAGATGAAACTTGAAGCTGCACATAATGTTTTATACTCAATGATGAGTTGTAATCCTCGTATAGAAAAAAGAAACTTGGGATAAATAAAAGAACCTAATTTAGTAGTGTAATCTTTTATTTTCAGCCATTGCATCTTCACTGTGAAGATGGTAACAGTGATTGATAAAGATTTGCCCTGTGTTGAAAGAGTAAGCATGTAAGTATATCTCCTGGTATAAACATAGGCTTTAAAACTCCCAAACAAGAACCTGGTTTTGATGTCCCTAAGAGACTAGGCCTGAGATAAAATTGAGGCAAAAGAAGAAAATGCTGATAATCAGCATTTCTTTCATTTTGCATCATTGTTATACTCCTGCAAAAGGAATGTTTTGTTATACCCCCACAAAACGAATGTTTTATTATACCCACGCAAAACGAATGTTTTATTATACCCCCGCAAAACAAATGTTTTGGGGGGTATACTGGAATCAACCTGTCTGTCTGTCTGTCTGTCTGTCCGTGGACAAAATACTTCTCCAGAGCATATCTTCTAAACCATATGTGCTAGCAACTTAAAACTTGCTATACTTATAGATGTCATTGTGGGGAAGTGTCATGTGCAAAGATCGTTACTCTGCCACACCCACTTTTAGAGTTATTGCCCTTTGCTGTTTGTACCCTTGCATTTTGTTTGGACCATATCTTCTAAACCATAAGTGCTAGCAATTTCAAACTTGGTACACTTATAGATCTAATTATGGGGAAGTGTCACATATAACTGTTACTCTGCAACGCCCACTTTTTGAGTTATTGCCCTTTGTTGTTTGTGCCCTTACAATTTGTTTGGACCATATCTTCTAAACCACAAGTGCTAGCATCTTCAAACTCAGTACACTTATTCATCTTATTGTGGGGAAGTGTCATGTGCAATAGCTGTTACTCAGCCATTCCCACTTTTTGAGTTATTGCCCTTTGTTGTTTGTACCCTTTAATTTGGTTTGGACCATATCTTCTAAACCACAAGTGCAAGCAACTTCAAACTTTGTGCACTTATACATCTTATTCTGGGAATGTGTTATGTACGATAACTATAACTCTGTCACACCCACTTTTTGAGATATTGCCCTTTGTTGTTTGTACCCTTACATTTTGTTTGGACCATATCTTCTAAACCTCAAGTGCTAGCAACTTCAAACTTTGTACATTTATACATCTCAATTTAGGGAAGTGTCATGTACAATATCTGTAACTCAGCCACGCCCACTTTTTGAGTTATTGCCCTTTGTTGTTTGTACCCTTTAATTTTGTTTGGACTGTATCTTCTAAACCACAAGTGCTAGCAACTTCAAACTTTGTACATTTATACATCTCAATTTAGGGAAGTGTCATGTACAATAAATGTAACTCAGCCACGCCCACTTTTTGAGTTATTGCCCTTTGTTGTTTGTACCCTTAAATTTTGTTTGGACCATATCTTCTAAACCACAAGTGCTAGCAACTTCAAACTTTGTACATTTATACATCTCAATTTAGGGAAGTGTCATGTACAATAACTGTAACTCAGCCACGCCCACTTTTTGAGTTATTGCCCTTTGTTGTTTGTACCCTTAAATTTTGTTTGGACCATATCTTCTAAACCACAAGTGCTAGCAACTTCAAACTTTGTACATTTATACATCTCAATTTAGGGAAGTGTCATGTACAATGACTGTTACTCAGCCATGCCCACTTTTTGAGTTATTGGCCTTTGTTGTTTTTCCCTTGCGTTTTTGTCCAGACCATATCTTCTAAAGCATATGTGCTAGAAACTTCAAACTTTGTACATTAATAGATCTCATTGTAGGGAAGTGTCATGTACAAGAACTGGTACTTGGCCACACCCACTTTTAGAGTTATTGCCCTTTGTTGTTTGTACCCTTGCATTTTTAGGTCACCTGACCGAAGGTCATGGTGACCTATTGCGGCCGTGTTTCGTCTGTCGTCGTGCGTCGTGCGTCGTGCGTCGTCCGTCGTGCGTTAACTTTTAACATTTTCGACTTCTTCTTGAGAACCATTGGACGGATTACAACCAAACTTGGCAGGGAGCATCCCCATGGGAAGCCGCTTCAGATTTGTACGAATCATGGAGTTATCTCCCTTTGGGGCCCCATAAAGGGCCAAAAAGGGGTTAAATAGGGTACATCTTAAAAAATCTTCTTCTCATGAACCAGCTATTGGATTTGATTTACATTTGGTATTTAGAGTCTTTAGGGCAAGGACAACAAAGTTTGTACAAGAGAAAAAAATCCGCCCAGAAATGGCCGTGCTGGGGATGGGGGATGGGAGGGGGGGTCGCGTTATTACTTAACTTAACATTTTCGACTTCTTCTTGAGAACCATTGGACGGATTACAACCAAACTTGGCAGGGAGCATCCCCATGGGAAGCCGCTTCAGATTTGTACGAATCATGGAGTTATCTCCCTTTGGGGCCCCATAAAGGGCCAAAAAGGGGTTAAATAGGGTACATCTTAAAAAATCTTCTTCTCATGAACCAGCTATTGAATTTGATTTACATTTGGTATTTAGAGTCTTTAGGGCAAGGACAACAAAGTTTGTACAAGAGAAAAAAATCCGCCCAGAAATGGCCGTGCTGGGGATGGGGGATGGGAGGGGGGGTCGCGTTATTACTTAACTTAACATTTTCGACTTCTTCTTGAGAACCATTGGACGGATTACAACCAAACTTGGCAGGGAGCATCCCCATGGGAAGCCGCTTCAGATTTGTACGAATCATGGAGTTATCTCCCTTTGGGGCCCCATAAAGGGCCAAAAAGGGGTTAAATAGGGTACATCTTAAAAAATCTTCTTCTCATGAACCAGCTATTGGATTTGATTTACATTTGGTATTTAGAGTCTTTAGGGCAAGGACAACAAAGTTTGTACAAGAGAAAAAAATCCGCCCAGAAATGGCCGTGCTGGGGATGGGGGATGGGAGGGGGGGTCGCGTTATTACTTAACTTAACATTTTCGACTTCTTCTTGAGAACCATTGGACGGATTACAACCAAACTTGGCAGGGAGCATCCCCATGGGAAGCCGCTTCAGATTTGTACGAATCATGGAGTTATCTCCCTTTGGGGCCCCATAAAGGGCCAAAAAGGGGTTAAATAGGGTACATCTTAAAAAATCTTCTTCTCATGAACAAGCTATTGGATTTGATTTACATTTGGTATTTAGAGTCTTTAGGGCAAGGACAACAAAGTTTGTACAAGAGAAAAAAATCCGCCCAGAAATGGCCGTGCTGGGGATGGGAGGGGGGGGTCGCGTTATTAGTTAACTTAACATTTTCGACTTCTTCTTGAGAACCATTGGACGGATTACAACCAAACTTGGCAGGGAGCATCCCCATGGGAAGCCGCTTCAGATTTGTACGAATCATGGTGTTATCTCCCTTTGGGGCCCCATAAGGGGCCAAAAAGGGGTTAAATAGGGAACATCTTAAAAAATCTTCTTCTCATGAACCGGCTGTTGGATTTGATTCACATTTGGTATTTAGAGTCTTTAGGGCAAGTACAACAAAGTTTGTACAAGAGAAAAAAATCCGCCCAGAAATGGCCGTGCTGGGGATGGGGGATGGGAAGGGGGTTGCGGTATTTATAGTTAACTTAACAATTTCCACTTCTTATTAAGAACCATTGATTGGATTTCAACCAAACTTGGCAGAAAGCATCCTAATAGGAAGCCGCTTCAGACTTTGTACAAATCATAGAGTTATCTCCCTTTGGGGTCCCATAAAGGGCCAAAAAGGGGGTAAATTGGGTACATCTTAAAATATCTTCTACTCATGAACCGGCTGTTGCATTGGATACACATTTGGAAGTTAAAGTGTTTAGGGCAAGGGCTACAAAATTTGTACAAGAGAAAAAAAACTCGTCAATAAATGGCCGTGCTGTGGATGGAGGATGGGAGGGGTTCGCGCAATTACTTAACTTTGAACATTTTCTTCTTTTTGAGAACCATTGGACAGATTTCTACCAGACTTGGCAGGAAGCATTCCAATGGGAAGCCGCTTCAGATTTTTACAAATCCTGGAGTTATCTTCCTTTGGGGCCCCAAAAGGTGCCAAAAGGGGGTAAATAGGGTACATATTAAGAAATGTTCTATTGTTGGATTGAATTCACATTTTGGTATTTGAGTCTTTAAATAAGTTTGTACAAGAGAAAAAAAGACTGTCAAGAAATGGTGGTGCTGGGGGGGTTGCGCTTTTTGTTAACTTAACATTTTCCTTAAATGTTTCTGCTCATTTGATTCAGGTGACCGATAAGGCCCTCTGGGCCTCTTGTTGTCTGGACCATATCTTTTAAACCATAACTGCTAGCAATTTCAAACTTGGTACACTTATACATCTTATTGTGCAGAAATGTCATGTACAAGAATCATTACTCTTGCATGCCTACAATTTGAGTTATTGTCCTTTGTTGATTTTACGCTCGGATTTGTGTCGGTAACATATCTTCTAAATCTTAGTGCTAGCAACTTCAAACTTGGAACACTTATAGATTACATTGTGGGGAAGTGTCATGTAAAACAACTGTTACTCTATCATGCCAACTTTAAGAATTATTGCCCTTTGTTGTTTGTACCCCTGCATTTTTGCGTAGACCATATCTTCTTAACCATAAGTGGTAGCAAATTTAAGCTTGGTACACTTATTGCCCTTTTTTGTAATGAAAGCTTGTGTGGGGGTATCAAGTCACGTCCTGTGACAGAAATTATCATTTCAGAAATTATGGGGGGCAATTCCCCCCAATTTGCAAATTTCTAGATGCAAACCTGCATTCTGCAAATAGCAGCAGCAAAGGGGAACACATTTTTCAGTGAATATGTAAGGCCAAAAAAAGCTATTTCCCCATCTGCATCCAAAGTTAAAGGTCTGACAGCCCATGGTTGAGTGCTTTTCCTGCATGGAACCCCTATTGTGTCATTGCCCCTAAAAAATGAGCTTGATTCTTTCTTAGACTGGCTGAGTACCATGAACAAAGTTGAGCTAGTGGGGCATAATCTGAAAAGATTTGTTTTTCGAAGACTCGAAGGTGCCATCAAGAAAGCTGGATTAGAGGAGAGATTCCAGAATGTCTGTCTTGGTGGTGTTGATACACTTGCACTTTTTAGGGAGATGTATCCACACGAAAACAGCTATTCTCAATCAGCTCTTTTCCAAAAGTTTTTTGATGATTACTACAATGTGCATAATGCTCTAAGTGATGTACAAAGTTTTGAGAAAATGTTCAAGTTTTCTTCTCCATCCCTGGAGTCCATCCTCCAACATAGCTTTTCAAATATACTGAGCAAAAATGAAAACTTTACACCTACATTGCTTGTCACATTTCTTCTAAATACAACAAGTAAAGAAATCAAATGAATGTGCTTCGCATTGTTCATTGACTTGGTTGTGCCAATCACTAAACGTTTTGTTGATCTAAATTACAGGGATGAAAAACGGACCCTTTAAGTGTGACAGGGGTCCGTTTTTCAGGTGTACAATTTTAACGGAAATTTTACAAAATTTTAACCCTCAGAAATCCGAGCAGAAGAATGCAAATCATGCCAGACTGCACGGAGTGGTAGTCTGACAACTTACCAGCCAGAAAATGTAAAGAAGCTTGCATAACACTGTTTAAGCTTTTAAAAAATGATGTTTGAAAAGCAGAATTTTCGTTATTTTGCAAAGCTTGAAAAGTTTATAATGCAATCTCAATAGGAAATTGAAATCGCTATTGCATGGACATCTGGGAACAATCCTTGTCGAAAAAAGGGTCTAATAATCCCCTGTAAGGCCTGCATGATGTTTACACAAAAACAATCGAAAAGCATGGTAAATTTGTGAATATCAAACATTTTAAATTCCCTATTTGTTTATGTAAAAGGGAGATAATTCACAAAATTGACAGATTAGACCTTTATTTTAGAGCATGCTTCAAGTGATAAGAAAGATTTTTTGTGTTTTTTTGGCAACCCGGACATGACAAATTCCGAAAAAATAGTGTATAATTTCCTGCGCATGCGCATATGTGACGTTAGATGTTACTAGCTCTGAACGCATTAAGGGCCGTAACTCTGACATTTAAGGAGACAAGGCAATGAAATTTCAACAAAACGATTGCTGAAAGCCTGGGAAATAACGTCAAAATATATTTCGGGCTTTTAGTTCGAGACTTTTCCAGAAATAAGAAATCTTGAAGTGTAAAGTTTTCATTTTTGTTCAGTATAGATAGTCGATGCAGCTGTACACCTTTACCAGTATGAAGCAGATATCAATCCTCTCCCAAAAAAGACCTGGTGTTGACATCCCTAAAATAAAATGCTTGGAAAAACATAGAGACAGAAGAAGAAAGTACTGATAACCAACATTTTCTCTTTTTGTCTTAATATTTTCTGTCTTATATTTATAATTTAGCACAAGTCATAATGTATTAGTATCAATTTTGTATTCTGCAGAAGCTTAAAATTGGACTAATATTAAATTTTGTCGCTTTAGACCATTTGAAATTTTCGGAACCTTGCAATGTCAAGTACAATGAAGTTTTATTTTTTCTTTGCATTGTATATGTGTTCTAGAGCAGATCTAGCTTGGTTGCCAGAATGGCAACCTTGGGCAACTCCCAAAATTCGCAAAAATCCAAGATGGCTGCCAAAAGCAGCTGGAAAAATCAACTTTTTGTTACATTGTCCAACAAAGATGCAAAAATGTCTATTTTGGGGTTTTGGGGTATGCTGAATTCAAATCTGACGTTGAATATAGCATATGAACATCAAAAAAGTAATAAATTAGAGATGGCTGCTGGATGCCATATTGGTAATCACATTTTTTCTGTGTTAAATATTACACGGTCTTTAAAAAGCACATTTTCAGAATACTTGGTAAGCCAAATTTACCTTACTTCTCATTTCTTCACAATTTCATTTCTTCTTTTCTGTTTTATACCAACCTGGTATAAATAAAATTCAGAAATGGCAGCTACATGCCTTATTGAAAAAATATTGGCTGAAATTCTTGTACAAATTGCTGCCAAATTTCGATATTTATGTGTTATTAAATCTCTTTAGTTATTTTAACACATTTGGACTAAATTTCGATATAACAGATTTCGTTACTGTTCTCATATAAATGATAGTAACAGATATGGCAACCAGTTGCCATCTTGGCATAAAGAGCAAATTTTCAGACGGTTTTCAGACATTTGATGTCAAAGTAGGACATCAAATGTCTAAAATCTGCTCCAACAATGATATAATATCAGTTTTAAAACCTGTGTTTATTTCTTCAATTTAATTACTATAAAAGTTTTGTTTATATTAAAAGTGCATTTAGTGGAAAATTCAAATAACATATTGTTAGGTGCTGTCTTGGGGTATTGTTACCTAGGTTTGAAGTTTTTTTGCTCTGGAAAATCAGATTCTGATACACAATTATACATGTATATAGGCCTAGAACTAGATGAATATATAGAATGTTATACATAGGCTACCAGTGGTCATAATTATTGTTACATGAAGACGATGTCCATGCTGTAGGCTTGAGATTATGTCTGTATGTAACTGTGATTTTATTCAATTATGGCCACCAGTTACCATGTTGAAATGTTAAGTTTCAGTTCTTGCTGCTGATTAAAGATGAACATTTTTGGCATTTTGCAATATTTCAGTTTCGGTACAGTTGCAAGTATTTTATCTACATAATTACATAACTTAAATAAATTCATGGATATTATATATAAATTAAAGGTGACTGTCATGCTAGAAGAAAACATATCATTAACCCTTTCCCAAACAAGACCTGCTTTTGACATCCCTTATAGTTAAGGCTTGGGAAAACAATGAAACAAAAGAAGAAACTGCTGATAACCAGCAGTTTCTCCTTTTGTTTCAATATTTTCTGTGCGATATTTTACACAAATCCAATGTTTAATAACATCCATCTGTCATTTGTGTCAGTTTTTGAAGTGGATCACCCTAAAATTTTGATGTTTGTGAAAGGGTTAAAAGTGTTCCAATATTTATATTTTAGAAATTATTTTCCTTGTGAATATCTTAAGTCGTAATAGAACAATCGTGATTGATGGCTAGTTCCTTTGCGGGCTGATCTTTCAGCTTTCATACCTTTACAATTTAAAGTTAATGAATAAAAACCCAAGTGATCATGGTGAACACTACAACCCTTTGAGTGCCATGCATAGTGAAATGCTGAGTCTTGTCATACTACAGCCATGAACAATTTTAACGACAACAGGAAACAGTATAGTCGTGGATGTTTCTTCATTTAAAGCACTGGTACCTCTAGATAGCTCCAATAGCTTGGAGTAGATGTGCATGTACATAATTGCAAGAAAGTTGTCCCATTCTGTTTCAACTTGTTTACATGAATAATGAAACTAAAAGAATACATGTTCTGTCAAGACTTATCATGAGCGCTTTAAAGAGACAATTATAATAATTTGAGTTATCTCGCCTTTTGAAAAGTTTATGAATATACAAAATATATTTAAGACAATGTTGGATTTTAGCATATTTTTTTCATTTTGAGATATCAATGTAAATTGGATATGCATGAAGTACATGCATGTCATTTTTTAGAATTTCTGACTAAGCCATTCCTTAAGATGGGTCTGTAAACAAGAATAAAAATCATTACCAATTTACATGATTTAATGAGAGAACTGTGTCTCATTCCGTTAGATTTAATTTGTTGTTGCTTTCTTCTTGCTGATATATGGTATATCTTACTCAAAAGAATCATATTGACTTTTTGCTTGAAGACTGTAAGTATACACAATATATTGTTGATGTACAAAATGGGCCTTAACCCTTTCCCAAACAACAGAATTTTAGGGTGATCCACTTCAAAAACTGCCACAAATGACAAAATTGAAGTTATTTAAGACATAATTTGTGTAAAATATGACATAGAAAATATTGAGACAAAAGGAGAAACTGCTGGTTATCAGCAGTTTCTTCTTTTGTTTCAATGTTTTCCTTAGCCTTTTCTATTAGGGACGTCAAAACCAGGTCTTGTTTGGAAAAGGGTTAAAACAATGGGAGTATAGATTTAGATCAATTCTGACAATAACTGAAGTGACATTGTACGCGCAATGAATGTGCTGTTTAAATTCAAACATTACTAAGGAAATATTCCGAAACATGGTGTCCGACAAAAACAAATACTTTTGGAAAATTACTGAAAAGTCATACAAGCGAAATATACTGAACAAAATAAGTTTAGTTACATAGGACATATCAGCATAGAAGCTAGACATTGAATACCGAAAAATGAAATGTAGTCCTTATATCAAAAGGACAAGTGTTTTGCGAGGTTATGAACAATGTTTTAGTGAATAAGTTCACAAATTCACTTGGTACAATCCATTTGATTACGATAGGGGTCAAAATCAAATTTCACGAGTTAGCAACTGTTTTGTCAATAACGTGTTTGACCCCCATTTCTGGGGGAATACAAACGTACGGTCGACGTCCCCTCAGTCCGGCGGCGCTCAGGCGATTCTGAACAGTTTAGCTACTATCGCGTACATCGGTTGCTTGATGCAAGCGATTTCCGAGTTTTGGGCGTGACATGAATCGGTTACGCCTCGAAGTCGTCACTAAGAACCGATCCTGGCGTTCTGTAATTTTACGTGGTCTGCCTGAGCTCGGAATACCAGAAACGCTCCCAGTTTGGCGAAAACTTTAGTTCAGCCTGTCTCGTAAAGTTGAAGTACCTAGCGACATCATTTACTCTTGATAAAGCGGTAAGCATACCGATTGCCATGAGACGTCGCTTTAACGTCATACCAGCGCAGCGTCCCATCTCTAAAGATCCAAGTTTTTCCTTTGGACTTTTACACATCGACAACAGTACAGTATGTATACGGGTGAACTAACCATTTACCAGCTTTCCAACTGTCAAACCCCGTGACGCATGTATGTTTTGCTTTTTACGCCGTCTTACTGACATCATTTATACAAGGAAAGCTTTTCGATGTGTTTTTAAATCATAGTCGATATTCAAGTGACCTGGGGTATAGAAACAAGTCATAGAATATAGGATTTATTAATCATAGAAATTTTAGATGTGTAACTAAACTTTTTTTGTTCAGTATACTTTAGTAAAATATACTAATACATTTGATGTGATTTGAAAGGCAAAAGCCATTCAGAATCAGATGCAGAAGTGCCTAGGAATCAGAGGATGTAAAATGATTCAATTTTAATCAAGCTGTATCTTGCCATTTCTGTTCTATTCCCAATAAATGTGAATGGACAACCATTAGTATAAGGTATCCTGATGCAATGAAAAAATGGACAGGGTTTCTCTGTGAATTTATATAGATGTCTTGTAGGTAGGGAAACATTTCCACACTCTTTCTTTAAAGTTGGTGTTTTTGGTGGTATCTTACCCAGGTTATCAAATGCTTGTTAATTTCAACCTTCCTAATTTATTGTTTTTGTCTTTTTCACCGATAAACAGTATATCTTCAAGACCAACTATGAACCGGTACTTACAGCTTAATCAAACATGACTTTTTTTGTTTATTTTCTTTTATTTCTATTAATCCAGTATATTGTAATGCTGCGCATTTATCACTTACATCATCCTCTGAAACCACAGGGGTCATAGCTCACGCTACATGACCCCTTGGGCACTTGGCCACTTAAACTTTGAATTAGCCGCCGAAAATCGATACGAAATGCGTGAGTGCACATGATGCAAGGCCCAATCAAATAACGGCTCTCATAAGTCAATGCGTTGTCAATTACAACCAATATGGCTGCGCTCATGATAAGATGTAATTTGTGCGACAACGAGATAAAAAAAATACAGATCGTTGACATGGCATACAGCTTTGAAATGGAAAGATAGGGAAAGTTTCTCTTTGGAAGTTTTTTAAACCTTTACCAAATGACAAAATTTCGGGTTGGTCCAATTCAAAAGCTACTGCAGAAGACAAAATGGATGTTGATAAAGATTGAAAGTGTGTGTGATATAGCCAAGAAAATATTGAGACAAAAGGAGAAACTGCTGGTTATCAGCAGTTTCTTCTTTTGCATCAATGTTTTCACAAACTGTTTCTACTATGGACGTCAAAACCAGGTCTTGTTTGGGAGAGGGTTAAACTTGAAACATTAAATTTTTCACACGCTAAACGATAGTAATTCCCCATATTGACAACTTATCCGAAGCGATTTATCAATTTCCTACGCAGTTATCTACCCTGAATCAGGAATAAATTACGTACCTCTGACGTAATCACTGTTTAGAGGTTGGCAATTTGTATTGGCCAGTTTAATTGGTCTACTCACCCATCATGAAATGATGATGGAACCAATGAAACGGCGGCATTTGGGAGCGGCTAATACAAAGTTTTCCTCGCCAAATGCCCCAGGGGTCATGTAGCGTAGCTATGACCGCGGGTTTCCGAGGATGCACATACATGGTATCTACATTCAAAGTTGACTGTACATTATAATTCCTCCCAAGCTACACACATTTCGAAGATCGGATATGTGTGTAAGATTAACATGTAAGAACTCAGAAATGAAAGTTACAAATTTCTGCTTTATGAACCAATGTTCTATTTGCGATTTGGGTGAAGTTCACATTCTATATTTGGATGTAGATCATGGGATCACTTCTTCAAAATTAGGAATTTGACAAAAGGTTGATTTTTCCAGCTGCGTTTGGTGGCCATCTTGGATTTTTGGGAATTTTGGGAGTTGCCCAAGGTTGCCATTCTGGCAACCAAGCTAGATCTCCTCTAGAGCACAATGCAAAGAAAAAATAAAACTTCATTGTACTCGACATTGCAAGGTTGTCATATAGGCATATAGTAGCGTCAAATGGACTACTTGGGTCAGGGTCAACTTTCAATCATTGCAGGCCCTAATTGATAAAAACATTGTATCTACAAAGACTGCCCTTTACGAAAACATCTCAGTGTCCACATTCATTATTTGTGATAATACCAAAGCAAATCAATGAGGAAACTAGAAGTATAATTAGAAAACTGAACTGATTAATCTTTTAAGATTATGCCCAGGTGTATCAGTTTATCTTGGCCCCTGGGCAGCTTGGCCCCCGGGGGCTAAGCTACCCGCGGGCAGCTTGGCCCCCGGGGGCCAAGCTACCCCGGGGTATCTTAGCCCCCACCCTGGGTAGCTTGGCCCCCATCTAAAATCTTTTTCCAGAGTCCCCTAAAATACAAAACAATGTCTGTAAATATTACGCCTACTGTTAAATGAAAAGAAAAACCAAAGTTTAATGTGTTTTGGTCAAATTAATTTTTCGCCTTTTTTGGCTTAGAATAGGGGCAGGGGCCAAGCTACCCAGGCCTGGGTAGCTTGGCCCCCACCTGAAATCTTTTTCCAGAGTCCCTCAAATTACAAAACAATGTCTGTAAATGTTATGCCTACTGTTAAATGAAAAGAAGAACCAAAGTTTAATGTGTTTTGGTCAAATTAATTTTTCGCCTTTTTGGCGTAGAATAGGGGTGGGGGCTAAGCTACCCAGGCCTGGGTAGCTTGGCCCCCACCTAAAATCTTTTTCCAGAGTCCCTCAAATTAAAAAACAATGTCTGTAAATGTTACGTCTACTGTTAAATGAAAAGAAAAACCAAAGTTTAATGTGTTTTAGTCAAATTAATTTTTCGCCTTTTATGGCTTGGAATAGGGGCGGGGGCCAAGCTACCCAGGCCTGGGTAGCTTGGCCCGCACCTAAAATCTTTTTCCAGAGTCCCTCAAATTACAAAACAATGTCTGTAAATGTTACACCTACTGTTAAATGAAAAGAAAAACCAAAGTTTAATGTGTTTTGGTCAAATTAATTTTTCGCCTTTTTCACGGGTGGTAAACTTTGGAACGACCTCCAAAAAGAGGTAGTGAATTTCTGTTCCCATAGCACATCCGGGAACTCGCGAGGTCGGTCCAATAGCTAGAAACGTGTAAACAAAGGTAGGTGTCAGTGGTTCTTTTCATTGTTTTCTAGGTTTTTAGCGAAAAATGGATAATTATGACAATGCTATGTCGTGTAAAAATGATTTCTCAATGCATACGGCACAACACTGCGGTTGAAACTGAAGTAATTTCCGCTGGATCATTTTTAAAAGTTCGAACACGATGTTCCTTTTTCACAACAGTTTGTCAACAACTGACATCTTTTTGCATAATATGTGGTTTTCCACGAAGAATACAGCCCCGGTACGCTCGCCCTGGGGAAACGAGCACTCTGTATTACATATCCTATTAAAAATGGCCACGGGGCGCATTATTTAAACAAATTATTGAGAAAATTGCAGTAGAGGTCGTTCCAATTAGGTGGAGCTTGTTCCAATTTGAATGAGATCGTTCCCAGTGCTCTCCTGTTTTAAACAATGAAATTAATATCTGTGATATCAGACCAAACAAACTCATACAAAAATGATGGCGTTTGAAATACTGTAACCCGTGGTCTAGATTCACTCCAAAAATGTTACATGTCTATAGGACCAGTACCTAAGAAAATCAACAAGTCCCCCTCAAATTCAACTGGCCCCAAAATTAGCAAAGTCAAAAACTTGCACCATTCTGAATATTTATTCTATTCAACATGTATTTTCAGGTTCCCACCACAATTTCATAAGTACTATAAGTACTTTTACAATCACCTTGCATCATTCTGAATGTTTATTCTATTCAACATAAAGTTTAGGTTCCTACCACAATTTCATATGTCTTATAAGTACATGTACTTAAACAATAACCGATGAAATAATGCAGAAAGTTTATCTTATCAGCAGGGTTCAAATTGAACTGTTTTTACTCGCTCACTTTAGCATGTAGGCTACATGTACTCATTTGTGTTACTTGCTAAGTCAGAAAGTCTACTTTGTTTTGAAGAACTGAGCGAATTTTTTTCTGTTTGTGTAGAATTTTACAGGTAGATGCATATTTGACTTTGGTCACTGTCTCTTAGTATCATATCAACAGTTTAGATCTATATCAAAACCATTATGATTATGTTTGTTACTGAATTATTACTTTTTTGTTTTATACCCATGATGGACTTAAAAACTATACTAATTAGCCAACAAATAAAATTATCAATCTCATCAACCTACATCAATGCGAGACATTACACACAGTTGTTATCTTTGTGCGTCAAGTTGTTTCCCATAATCAAGAACAGTCTACAAACATACTAGGTATGAAAAATATTTGGTACGAATAGACTTTTAAAACTGTCGCGTGCAAGAACCAGATTCCAAGATGAAAGGTCAAGGTCAAACTTTGAGGTCAAATGTAAAAAATGAGTTGATTTTTGCTTGTCCGGGCCATTCCTTAACTTGGCACAAATGTCAAGCTCAGTAAGGCGGAGTGTCGCTAAGTATTTTCTGAATCTAGAATGTTTTCTCTACCTTACAATATTTTCGTTTTCCAAATACGACATCGGATGGACTTCTGCTTGGTCTGGTATATTTCTCGGAATTTGGTTTTATGGACTTAGCATAACGTCCCTTTTAGCGTGACGGGTCACATATGTATACTCAAATTAATCCATTCTGGTATCTCGTTATAAATACATAGACATGTAATATTTTGTGAACAATAAACTGTCTCACCATGATCCCCATCATTCCAACTTATTTTGTCCCCACTTTTACAACGCCATTGTAATGACAGCTGTAGACATAGGTATGGTCTTCTTTCTTCAAAATGAGCGGGCTCGACATGTTGCCCTTCGGCATCTAGTCATGCTCAGGGAAAACCCTGGGACCTGAAATTTTCACTTTTTTTGAAAAAAGCCCATCTACAAAAGGGCCAAACAATTAACGGATAGTATTATGCATCTCTTTTAAGGCAATTGAGAGAAACCATCAACCTCAAACGCCGTGGAAAACTCAGCAAAGGTGTACTGTTCCACCAGGAAAATGCCCCTGTTCACAAATCTGCCATTGCCATGGCTGCCATCAATGATTGTGGGTTCGAACTAGTAGAACACCAGCCTTTAATCACCTAATCTTGCTCCATCAGACTTTCACCTGTTTCCACAGTTGAAAAGAGCTATTTACTTGTACCCACTTTTAGTCAAATGACGACGTCAAACATGCAGTGGAGGCCTTTCTGAAGGATCAGGTGAAGGAGTTCTACAAAAGCGGCATTGAGGCCTTAAAACATTGCTGGCAAAATTTTATAGACAAAGAAGGGGATTATGTTGAAAAATAAAATCGTTTGACAGTTACACTTCAAACCTTTCTATGTGAGGCTCACTACTTACCAATTAACCCTCGTCATTGTCGAATTGATGCATTTGAATGGCTCTGTGCATATCTACTTTAATTGTATTAAGAACTAAAGTCGGTCGACACTCATTGTGTCGAAGTCAGAGGGGCTATCAAAATACCTCCACATATCCGACTCTCCCAATTTTCTTCGGTTTTGATATAGTCGATATTTGACCGTTTGTGAAACTAATCAACTATGATTATTATTGAAATGTAGTAGGAAAAGGAAAGAAATTGCTCATTTCGAGCAATTTCTATCCTTTTCCCACTATATATCAATGGCTATATTCAGTTCAGAAATTATCTTGTTTGAAAAAAATTATTTCCATTGATGAGGACGAGACTAGATTTGAACTTTGACTTAAGTGAGGATTCGACTTATCAGATGTCGACATAACGAGTGTCGACTGTATATGCATTTACATAGATTTGTGTTAACCCCATGTATTATTCCTTTTCCAGGTTATCCCTGTGTGATTTAGCGGGGTCAGAACGTTATACCAAGACCAAGAACAGTGGTGAAAGATTGAAAGAAGCAGGAAGTATTAATACATCCCTGATGATACTGGGACGCTGTATAGATACTCTGAAATTCAACCAGCTACACAAGTAAATGTTTATATGTCTGTTTCTTAAGTTTGTATTTGAAGCTGTACGTAAATTTCCATATAATAATCCCTTAGGTTTTATAAGCCCGTTGAAGATGGGACGTATTATGGGATCACCCGTGACGTCTGGCGTCCAGGTGATTGGGCCTCCTGGCGATGTCCACTTTTTTGTCCGGAGCATAACTCTGTTACCTTAAGTCCTATTGACTTTAAACTTGGCAGTTATATTCTTCTTATCATTACTGAGTGTGGTGCACAAAAACCATAACTCTACCTGGCTTATTTTTTAGCTCACCTGAGCACGATAGTGCTCATGGTGAGGTATTGTGATACCGCTGTGTCCGTCGTCCGTCGTCCGTCGTCCGTCGTCCGTCGTCCGTCGTGCGTCGTGCGTCAACCTTTGGCTTGTGTGCACTCTAGAGGCCACATTTTTTGCCCAATCAACCTGAAATTTGCTCAGAATGATTGTCTTGATGAAATCTCGGACAAGTTCGAAATTGGGTCATCTGGGGTCAAAAAGTAGGTCACGGGGTCAAATCTTAGAAAAACCTTGTGTGCACTCTAGAGGCCACATTTTTTGCCCAATCAACCTGAAAATTGATCAGAATGATTGTCTTGATCAAATCTCGGACAAGTTCGAAATTGGGTCATCTGGGGTCAAAAACTAGGTCACGGGGTCAAATCTTAGAAAAACCTTGTGTGCACTCTTGAGGCCACATTTTTTGCCCAATTAACCTGAAATTTGCTCAGAATGTTTGTCTTGATGTAATCTCGGACAAGTTTGAAATTGGGTCATCTGGGGTCAAAAACTAGGTCACGGGGTCAAATCTTAGAAAAACCTTGTGTGCACTCTAGAGGCCACATTTTTTGCCCAATCAACCTGAAATTAGCTCAGAATGATTGTCTTGATGAAATCTCAGACAAGTTTGAAATTGGGTCATCTGGGGTCAAAAAGTAGGTCACGGGGTCAAATCTTAGAAAAACCTTGTGTGCACTCTAGAGGCCACATTTTTTGCCCAATCAACCTGAAAATTGATCAGAATGATTGTCTTGATCAAATCTCGGACAAGTTCGAAATTGGGTCATCTGGGGTCAAAAAGTAGGTCACGGGGTCAAATCTTAGAAAAACCTTGTGTGCACTCTAGAGGCCACATTTTTTGCCCAATCAACCTGAAAATTGATCAGAATGATTGTCTTGATCAAATCTCGGACAAGTTCGAAATTGGGTCATCTGGGGTCAAAAACTAGGTCACGGGGTCAAATCTTAGAAAAACCTTGTGTGCACTCTTGAGGCCACATTTTTTGCCCAATTAACCTGAAATTTGCTCAGAATGTTTGTCTTGATGTAATCTCGGACAAGTTTGAAATTGGGTCATCTGGGGTCAAAAACTAGGTCACGGGGTCAAATCTTAGAAAAACCTTGTGTGCACTCTAGAGGCCACATTTTTTGCCCAATCAACCTGAAATTAGCTCAGAATGATTGTCTTGATGAAATCTCAGACAAGTTTGAAATTGGGTCATCTGGGGTCAAAAAGTAGGTCACGGGGTCAAATCCTAGAGAAACCTTGTGTGCACTCTAGAGGCCACATTTTCAGCCCAATCAACCTGAAATATGCTCAGAATGATTGTCTTGATGAAATCTCGGACAAGTTTGAAATTGGGTCATCTGGGGTCAAAAACTAGGTCACTGGGTCAAATCTTAGAAAAACCTTGTGTGCACTCTAGAGGCCACATTTTTTGCCCAATCAACCTGAAAATTGATCAGAATGATTGTCTTGATGAAATCTCAGACAAGTTTGAAATTGGGTCATCTGGGGTCAAAAACTAGGTCACTGGGTCAAATCTTAGAAAAACCTTGTGTGCACTCTAGAGGCCACATTTTTTGCCCAATCAACCTGAAAATTGATCAGAATGATTGTCTTGATAAAATCTCGGACAAGTTTGAAATTGGGTCATCTGGGGTCAAAAACTAGGTCACAGGGTCAAATCTTAGAAAAACCTTGTGTGCACTCTAGAGGCCACATTTTTTGCCCAATCAATATGAAATTTGCTCAGAATGATTGTCTTGATCAAATCTTGGACAAGATTGAAATTGGGTCATCTGGGGTCAAAAACTAGGTCACAGGGTCAAATCTTAGGAAAACCTTGTGTGCACTCTAGAGGCCACACTTTTTGCCCAATCAACCTGAAATTTGCTCAGAATGATTGTCTTGATGAAATCTCGGACAAGTTAGAAATTGGGTCATCCGGGGTCAAAAACTAGGTCACGGGGTTAAATCTTAGAAATACCCTGTGTGCACTCTGGAGGCCACATTTTTTGCCCAATCAACCTGAAATTAGCTCAAAATGATTGACTTGATGAAATCTCGGACAAGTTTGAAATTGGGTCATCTGGGGTCAAAAAGTAGGTCACTGGGTCAAATCCTAGAGAAACCTTGTGTGCACTCTAGAGGCCACATTTTATGCCCAATCAACCTGAAATTTGCTCAGAATGATTGTCTTGATGAAATCTCGGACCAGTTTTAAATTGGGTCATCTGGGGTCAAAAACTAGGCCACTGGGTCAAATCTTAAAATAACCTTGTGTGCACTCTAGAGGCCACATTTTTTGCCCAATCAACCTGAAAATTGATCAGAATGATTGTCTTGATAAAATCTCGTACAAGTTTGAAATTGGGTCATCTGGGGTCAAAAACTAGGTCACAGGGTCAAATCTTAGAAAAACCTTGTGTGCACTCTAGAGGCCACATTTTTTGCCCAATCAACCTGAAATTTGCTCAGAATGATTGTCTTGATAAAATCTCGGACAAGTTTGAAATTGGGTCATCTGGGGTCAAAAACTAGGTCACAGGGTCAAATCTTAGAAAAACCTTGTGTGCACTCTAGAGGCCACATTTTTTGCCCAATCAACCTGAAATTAGCTCAAAATGATTGACTTGATGAAATCTCGGACAAGCCTGAAATGGGGTCATCTGGGGTCAAAAAATAGGTCACTAGGTCAAATCTTAGAGAAACCTTGTGTGCACTCTAGAGGCCACATTTTTTGCCCAATCAACCTGAAATTTGCTCAAAATGATTGTCTTGATGAAATCTCAGACAAGTTTGAAATTGGGTCATCTGGGGTCAAAAACTAGGTCACGGGGTCAAATCTTAGAAAAAACCTTTTGTGCACTCTAGAGGCCACATTTTTTGCCCAATCAACCTGAAAATTGATCAGAATGATTATCTTGATGAAATCTCGGACAAGTTTGAAATTGGGTCATCTGGCGTCAAAAACAAGGTCACAGGGTCAAATCTTAGAAAAACCTTGTGTGCACTCAAGAGGCCACATTTTTTGCCCAATCAACCTGAAATTTGCTCAGAATGATTGTCTTGATAAAATCTCGGACAAGTTTGAAATTGGGTCATCTGGGGTCAAAAACTAGGTCACAGGGTCAAATCTTTGTAAAACCTTGTGTGCACTCTAGAGGCCACATTTTTTGCCCAATCAACCTGAAATATGCTCATAATAATTGTCTTGATGAAATGTACAAAAAGTTTGAAATTGGGTCATCTGGGGTCAAAAACTAGGTCACTAGGTCAAATTTAAGAAAAACCTTGTGTGCACTCTAGAGGCCACATTTTATGCCCAATCAGCCTAGTCAGAATAATTATCTTGATAAAATCTCAGACAATTTCAAAATTTGGTCATCTGGGGTCCTAAACTAGGTCATGGGGTCCAGTCTTGGGGATTTTTTTTGCCCAATCAAGCTGAAAATTTGTCAGAATGATTATCTTATACAGGCCACAAATCTTAGTAAAATGTGATCATTTTGGAGGCTCAGACACACCATATACAGAAAGCTATTATGTCAGGCAGGCCTGTAGGAACAGGGGGGCTAGGGGGGCTAAACCCTTCCAAAGTTGGCCAAAAATACCAATTTTTCTTAATTTTACACTTAAAATTTTGGGGAAATCCCAATTAGCCCCCACCCCCCAATATTTAGGATAGAGTCTATAGCCCCCCATTATGAAATTGCTTCCTATGGGCCTGTCAGGTGAGCGCTTCAGGGCCAATGGCCCTCTTGTTGAGTTATTACCTTTTGTTGTTTTTCATACTTGAATCTTGTCCGCAGTATATCTCTAAAAGTATAGAAGCTAGGATCATGAAACATCATGGGTGTATAGATTTCATCAAGGGGGAGTGCAGTGAACAAGAACCATAACTCTACCTGTCTTGTCCGGAGTATATCTATAAAAGTATTATGGGTAGGATCATGAAAATTTATGGATGGATAGATCTCATCAAGGCACAAGAACCATAACTCTGCCTGGCATATTGTTAGCTCGCCTGGGACAATAGTCTCGGAAGAGCTATTGTCATGCCCCCGGATGTCGGCGTCAGCGTCGGCAAAAACTTTAACCTGGCCCATATCTCATGCCCTATTAGAGATACATCCTTCATATTTCATCTGTAGGTACCGACAACCAAGACCTGTCATTTGAAACCATGACCTTCGACCTTGTGACCTTGACCTTGGAGTTTGACCTACATTTTTGACTGTTTTTTAAAAACTTTAACCTGGCCTTTATCTTATGCCCAATTACAGATACAGCATTTATATTATACTTGAGGATACCTCTAACAAAGACCTTTCATTTGGGACCATGACCTTTGACCCTGTGAACTTGACCTTGGAGTTTGACCTACTTTTAAAAAACTTTAACCTGGCCTATATCTTATGCCCTGTTACACATAGAGCCTTGATATTTCACACATGGACACCTCCTACTAACATGGTTCACAATTGACCCTGATCTTTGACCTTGTGACCTTGACCTTGGAGCTTGACATACTTTTAAAAAAACTTTACCCTGGCCTACATCTCATGTCCTATTACACATACAGCCTTGATATTTCACACATGGACGCCTCCTACATTTGACCATTATTTTGGACCTTGTGACATTGACCTTGGAGTTTGACCTACTTTTAAAAACTTTAACCTGGCCTCTATCTCATCTCCTATTACACATACAATCTTGATATTTTACACATGGACGCCTCCTACCAACACTATTCACATTTTACCATGACCTTGGAGTTTGACCAAGACCTGTTACATTTGACCATGACCTTGTGACCTTGATCTTTGAGTTTGACCTACTTTCTCCTCCTACCAAAACCATTCACATTTGACCATTATCTTTGACCTTAGAGTATGACCTACTTTTAAAAGACTTTAACCTGGCCTATATCTCATGCCCCTTTATTTATACATCCTGGATACCTCTGACCATGACATGACCTTGGACCTTGAGACCTTGACCTTGGAGTTTGACCTTCTTTTAAAAAACTTGAACCTGGCCTATATTTCATGACCCATTACATGTAACGTCTTGACATTTCACACATGGACATCTCCAACCAAGACCTTTTACTTTTGACCATGACCTTTGACCTTGACCCACTTTTAAAAAGCTTTAACCTGGCCTATACATCATGT
This sequence comes from Fragum sueziense, assembly GCA_963680895.1. Lineage (NCBI taxonomy): Eukaryota > Metazoa > Mollusca > Bivalvia > Cardiida > Cardiidae > Fragum > Fragum sueziense. Next base: position 44,765,291 of record OY804604.1, read on the forward strand.
CCTATTACACATACAGCCTTGATATTTCACACATGGACGCCTCCTACCAACACTATTCACATTTGACCATGACTTTGGAGTTTGACTTACTTTTAAAAACTTTCAACTAAACTGTTATTTTATACTCATTGATACCTCCTGCCAAGGATTTTCATTTAGGACCATGAGTTATTGCACTTTGTTGTTTTTCATACTTCATTTTTGTCCAGGGCATATCTCTACAAGTATAATAGCTAGGACAATATCATGTGACAGTTTGACACCTTGCTCCATTAAGTCATAAGCAATTTCTTCATTTTCCACAATATTTTCTAAACAGAAAGACAAAAAATCCAATGACTTGTAATTGATATCTTCAATATTTTTTTTAATTTGGACAAGTCTAAATTTCTGCTGGTAATCTCTGCACAGTTACGCCTTTCAACACCCTACAAGATAAAGAATTTGAAAACAATGAGGTAAATGAAAAAAAATTACTAGTGACAAACAATATCTTCATTCCCCAAAATGTTTTCTACCCAGAAAGATAAAAAATGTAAATCTTCTTTCAAATATCTTTGAAATTGTATAGGCCTAAAATTTCACCGTCTGGTAATGGGTTAAGAATGTTAAGTCATTTGCTATTTCAGGGAAAATCCAAGAATCATACCATTCCGAGACTCAAAGCTGACCCGACTGTTCCAGAATTTCTTTGATGGTCGTGGTAAAGCGGTTATGATTGTGAACGTTAATCAGTGTGCCAGTATGTTTGATGAGACTCAACATGTCTTCAAGTTCTCTGCAATTGCAAGCCAGGTATTTATTAAATTACTAATAGTGACTTAATGTCAATTTGAAAACTTTCTAGATTTAATAAGTTAATTTATAATCAGTTGGAAATTTTGTGAAAAACCAGCAACCATGCCAAAACCCATCCACATATTGTTGGTATTTTAGGTTTCTATTTAACCATCTGTATAAACATTTTACTGAATACTGATTACATTCTAAAGTATGCTAGACATTATAAGCTGATAAGAACCTTTACCTTCTCTTATGTTTTGCTCTTGGAAATTCATTTCTATGTTAACATTATAATTCATGAATGCTGTTTATTTGATCTGCAGATTAGACGAAATTCAGTGATACACATGCCCAGCCAGCCTTTGATGGTTCTGTCTCCTCTACCATCTTCCACCCGGGCTACAACACCTGCAAGTAAGGTCTCCATGATGAGAGTATCGTCATATTGTGACATGTTTTGTTATTAAAGCAAAAACTACAACAATATGTAACTTTCTACGTTTCGGCGTATGCCTTCTTCAGGAAATATCTTTAATGAATAAACAAACATGACGTCATGTATGTAACCTTGATTTACAATTTGGGGAAAAAAAAAAACAATAACATACAGGCATGAGGTATATAAATAAACAAAGTAATTTAGTCTCTTAAAAAACAATTTTATTGCATTTTATTTCTGAATTATATTTAAATTTAGTAACGTGTTACATGGAAATGTAAGCATTTATATGGGTTAATCTAAGTTATTTTTTTCATCATTTGATATTAAATCACATAATAACATGTTGAAATTAATGGGAAATTGTATTTTTTTCTATGATGAATTTCTATTACAGTGCACTCCATGTATAACGAGTTCGGGTAATACGAGATACCGTCTATAACGACTACAGTACAAAGTCCCTGTCATTTCTCTTCTATTTTCCTTTTGTTTTATACCGGATAACGCGAGATTGGTTTGAGCGAAAAATCGGCTATAGCGTACATATTTCCTTGGTCCCGACTCTATTTTTCACACTTATTAACGAGGTTTGATCACAAAGCGTGTCGTCTTCAAGCATAATTTCCCTAGCCCGGTCTGTATTTTTCACACCTAATTTCCTAGGTCGTAAAGCTTGTCGTGGGCAATAACATTTCAAGGTAATTGTCGATCAATTATCGGATTAACACCTTCTGTTCTTCCTATTGTCATATCGACAAAGTGTTATTGCAAAACATCGTAACTCCAACTTTAATCCAGCTGGAGTTATGAGCATTTGCTCTAACACCAACATGTGTTCAAGAATTTGGAAAATACGGGAGACACTACTAAAAAGCGAAAAGCTATTTCCATAGTGTTAAAATTTGAAACAATGAAAGAATCAGAAAAGGATTTTAGCTTTAATACGATAAAAAAACTCACGACGTTTTTCAAATAGAAAAATTGTAATGTACATAAACATATGTATTTTTAACGCATTTATAAACTGTACAGTGTAATGTTCGTATTTTACTTTTAGTGGTGTGTATTAAAGTATCAAGAGTTATCTATCTTTATGCTCTCTAAAAAGGAGGTTATAAATGTGCCATAGTTTACTTCCAGTGAAAGCGAAAGTAGACATGGGCAAGTGGAAATTTTTCTTGCGTTCTGTTGCAATTCGGCTTTAGTGAGGCATGGCTATAACGAGGCATCGAGCGATGTCCCGGCGATCTCGTTATACACGGAGTGCCTTGTATTTACTTAATTAAGATATAATGTTTACTTTTATAGAAAAAAATGAAAAAAAATGTAAAATTTGCAGAATAGCGTGCGATTGACAATATATTTTTACAGTGGAGAAAGTGGAAGCTCTACCATTTCAAATCTACATTAACAAAGGATAAAGTTTAAGCTTAACCCAAGGCCACAAACCTTCCCCTGCCTGGGCAATAGACAGCATGGGTGAAGACATTCCAAATCTGTTATATTTGTGCCCAGGCCATTACTTATGTTGTGGGACTCATTTGAATTCTATCAGAGACATATAAAATGGGAACCCCCACCACGGATTTGTGCAATAAATTTCAATACATTTACCAGAGCCTCAGAGAAGAGGGGGTGATGACTTTTCAAAATGAAATATTTCACTTAATGTTCATCAAATCTATGTTGTGGGTATTCATTAGAATTGTCTCGTCGAGACAATTCAAACGAGTACCCACAACTTAGGGTTTGGATTTGATACAGAGCTCCAGATAAGATGCGTATTTGCGTAAAATATGCATTGATTTGGTCTGAATATGCATAAACTTTCATAAAAATGTGCATCAAGATTGAAAAGCGCCAAAAAAACATGTACACTAAGAAATTCCAAAGATTAAAAGTAACTTTTTGGTCTGTAAAATTTGGTTACGAAAGCCAGCTTTCCGATATCTATTTCAACTTAAATCAGCCAATCAAAACGGGAATAATTTTGGAATGCAGAGGGTCATTCAGGTTGGATGATCCTGTTATTTTTAATCCTTTTCCAAATAAGAGAGTAATATACTCCTTGTCTAAAAAGATTATCTGCAAATATGCATTGAAAAAAATTCTGAGGGGTAAATACTCCTGCCTCAAAAAATTATCTGGAGCTCTGTTGATATGAAAAATTTAGAATGTCTTCGCTTCCTCTTATCTGTAGCTGTGAGTACTATCTTTATTAATTTATGTATATTCTATTTATAGGGATAAAAGTTGAAACCAAAAATCTTCCCCTGCCTGAATTACAATTTGATGAGAGTCAGGTCTACACACAGGAAGAAAGTACGAGGGTTCTCCCAGAAAAAGTGAGACTTTTTAAATATTTTCTAAATGCGACCTGGGATTGACTTCAAATTTATACAGTATGTAATTTAAACATTTTAACATTGTTTAATATACAATCTGTACCAAAACATTAATACTTCCTAAAAATATTGAATGAAAAGGAGCGGGTGGTAAGGGTACCCAGAGCACTTCACATTTTAACATGGCAAACGTTCGCACATTCGAAAGATGATTTGGTTTTCGCAATAATAATGAAATCAAAGTTACACCTTTGTGTAGCACACAATTTGGTGATAATTTGCTGACATTTTCATGTAGATGACGTCAGAAATGTTGATGCTCTGTGCTGTTAAGAAAAGATTTAACCTATATCAAACTGTAACTGTTCAATGAATAGTTCCCCTATGTTGTGGTTTGACTGTGTGTTTTCTCAAATTACAAGACCTGAATATTTAAAGATTTTGCGTAGTTTAATGTCTAAAGACTAAAAAATTATCCATATGCTGTAGCTTCTGATCTTAACAGGAAGTCCTTAGTTATATGCCTTTTCAATTGATAAAATTATCATCTTTGCTCATATCACCTATGTTCAGGTGAGCGATATAGGACCATCATGGTCCTCTTGTATTTATTGAAGCCTTACTTTACCCCAAAAAGATATGTTTGAGAAAGAAATGGCTTACCAAAGTTGCCCCCCCCCCCCCCCCCCTTAATATGGCTGTTCCAAGCCCAATCAGTTTTCAACAAAAGACGATTCGTATTATTTCAACTCACATACTTGGTCTGTGCCAAAACATAAAACAGCATGCCATGATTTGATAAGAAATTACTGAAATTTTTGCTGTAATATGTGTAGCAGTATATGCACATGATGCATGAGGATTTTTCTCTCATTTAGCCAATTTGAAAGGGATTTTTGGCAGAAAAATGAGGGAATTTGCACAAATTGCAAATTTTATTTCAGACAAGGAAAACGGAAAGGGAAGAGTTGCTAGAGAAGGAACTTATTAAAGTAAAGATTCAGCTGAAAAAAAAATCCAAAGGTATGGAAATAGAACTGAAATATAATGCATTAGGACCTTTTTTATCATTCCCAAAAGACAAAATTTTGGACCAGATTTGAATATCTAGCATTGTCATGATAAAAGCAGACTTATTGTTCATATTTAGCTCCACTGGCCGAAGGCCAGCGAGCTATTGTCATGGCGTTGTGTCCATAGTGCGTTTGTGCGTGCATGACTGCATGGGTCCATTAACTTTTTCTTTAGAAATCTTCACCATTCTAAACATTGGGCCAATTTTGACCAAACTTTGCATGAATGTTTGTTGTGTGACCATTTACTTAAATTGTTCAAAGAATTTTGATTGGTCTATAAATGTGGGTGTTGCAGTGCAGGGCTTATCAGACATAGAGAAATCAAGGAATGATTCATTGAAAATCATCCATTTGGCTAATTTTGACAGAAAAGTACCTTGAGTGACTGAGGGCATGGCAGGGCAGGGCTTATCAGATCTTTTTTTTTTAAAAATTAATACCATCAAATTTCCAATTTTAGATCTTACAACTAACAACATTACAAAGGATGGGTTTCAACAAGGGCTCAAAATCGCTCAAAGAATAGATGTTTTTAAATTCTGCTAATTTATATTGTTACATAATATCTTTAATTTGTATGTGTAAAAATCTGATGAGGGCATATTTTTGGAGATAATGGCTAAAAAAGGGGTGGGGTAAATTGACATGATAAGCAAAATTTTACTGTGAAGTTAAATAACTTTGCAGTTACTTTCAATGTACCAAGGAAGAATCTTAGATTTTGCTTACTTTTAGCTCCACTGGCTTGCGAGCTATTGTCATGGTGTTGTGTCCGACATGCAAAAATTTTCTCCTCTCAAACCAGAGGGCCAATTTTGACCAAACTTTGCAGGTATGTTCCTTGGGTGACCCTTTTCTTAAAGGAGAACCTTAAAAAAATTACGATTTCGCAGTTCATCCTTATAAATCGCTCGGAAATGGTTTAAAAACATTACAAGCAAAGTTATTACGTTAAGGAAAGCATTAACCCATTGCAAACCAGCAGTCAAATTATCGATTTTACCAATACACAAAATTCGCCGCATCAATTACTTCCCTTGGATTCTGTATCCTTGGATATGAAATAGTCGAACCTGTCTACATTGACAACTGCGTCATTTATCGATAATCGAGTGATCTGATATTAACCCTTTCCCATACAGTGACGCTTTTTGTCACACCTCAAGCAAAATCCAAGGGAAAATATTGTGGAAAATGAAGAAATTGCATGCAGCAAGCAATTTCTTCATTTTTTTACAATGATTTCCAACACAAAATTGAAAGATTTCTAAACTGTCACGGGCTTGTAATTGTCTTCTTCGACACTTTCAAATTGGAACAGTCCAAAATTTTGCCGTCCGGTAATGGGTTAAGGTTTATGGAATATCGCTTCAAAATCATGTTGTGTGTAGCTTACCATAGCAATGTTAACTTAGTAACCCATAAAACATTATAATATATATTTGCTCTTCCGAGGAAATCAAATTGAAAACGAAAGTGGATTCTGAGATTGAACCAGGACCGAACAACTTCTACTTAATTTGTACTGTCAGGTCATTCAAAGATTATGCAAAATTTGATGACAAACAAATCTTTATCCAAACGCCATGCTAAAACATAATTATCAAGATTGCGTGTTCATAAGTGCTGCTCCTAAAATGCGATATTCTCTGCCGTTCGAAACAGGCATCGTTTCAATTCACAGGGTTTCATCCTACCCATTACCAAGGCAAACGCAAAGAATTTAGACTGGTCTAAATTCAAAAATGTTGCAGACAAAAATAGCAAGTGTATGGAATTTATTTTTTGTCTCTTTGGGTAGAAAACATTGTATGACCAAAGGGAAGTAATTTGAAAGGGAGAGGAAGTAATTTGCAAGGGAGATAATTTTTTTCACAAATTTTGATACGGAAAATTAAAATCTTGAATAATTTATTTTTTGCATTCATAATTTGAAAAATGTTTTTACTAAAATGAATCATTGAATGATGTTGTTTTGTATAAAAGAAGAATCAGACGCCTATACTATTTCCCTTTAAACTGTTCAAATAACTTTCAAATAATTATCTTAGAAACATTTTGAGCATTGTTTGCTTTCTGGCCCTCGGGGCTTTTGGCTGTAACCCTTAATCCTATCATTTTTAGCGAGCTGGGACTTTATGTCCGGGGAGCTAATGTCACAGCCCTAGTGTCGGCGTCGCGTACCGTCCCGTCCCGTACCGTCCCGTCCCGTCGCGTCTTCACTTGAAAAACTTAAACCTGGTCTATATCTCAGTCACTATTAGAGATACAGCCTTGATATTTCATACATGGATACATCTCGACAAGACCTTTCATTTGGGACCATGACCTTTGACCTAGTGACCTTGACCTTGGACAACTCTTGTTTTCAGTCAAATTTATACCGGGGTCAATGGAATTGACCACGGTTTATGGTATTGTGGGAGTATAGATTTGAACGATTTTGTTACTTTGTGAGTTTGGCTCTAGCTGTCTTAACCTCAGTTTCAATATTTCTGGTTTTCAGACACCCTCGGTAGCCCCTTGCTAGACTTTAACCAAGATACTGCGATTGTGAATTGGTTTAGTGTAAATTATCTGGAATCCTGTAGCGTTGAAATATCCCTATCTAGTGAACCAGTCAGTTTTTTACTTTGTGACGTCATATAACTAGCTGATATGACGTCAACGTTGTTTTTCTGCGTTCCTGCGACATCCCATTTCCAGCATGTAATCAGACGTCAACAAGCGTTGTTTGGGAATGCGCGTCTTTCATACTCAAATGAATGTGCCGTTCCTAGCTTTTTAATCCATGCTGATTCAAGTTATGTTAGGCTTAGTGATATCTGCGCGATATATAATTTATCTCTTAACCCTTTCCCAAACAAGACCTGGTTTTGACGTCCCCAATAGAAAAGGCTTAGGAAAACATTGAAACAAAAGGAAGAAACTGCTGATAACCAGCAGTTTCTCCTTTTCTCTCAATATTTTCTATGCCATATTTTACACAAATTTTATCTTTAATACCTTCCATTTTGTCATTTGTGGCAGTTTTTGAAGTGGATCACCCTAAAATTTTGCCGTTTGGGAAAGGGTTAAACAAGTAAATCATATATCCGCGCTAGAAGCGCCTACTACGAGGGCTGATCAAAAAGTTCGTATAATTTGTTAATAAAATTTTAGTTTATAAAGCAAAACAATTCATATTTGGATATGTTTCAGAATTATTTATTTCAAATATATGTTGTAAGTTTCAATGAGATTGATTGAAAAATGGTGTTGCTATGACTCTTTCAGAATAGGAGGACGCGGGTACCCGGAGCACGTCGTGACGTTAACGTCATTTTTAGTAACGTCGTTTGACACTACATGATCAATATAACTATCTATAGCACATCATTACTGTTCCTTTCATTTGTGCAATTGTTTTGTTTATTTTTCGAAAACATTTCAACGGTTACAAATATTCACTGTTTAATGAATCAATTTGTAGATATTCATGTCCATGGACCAGATCTAGCCAGAGGAAAAGAGGTGTTTGGTTGCTTTTCTCATTAGATCGCAAAATTATACGAAAGGTCTATTTTTGTATTTAAAACCATACCATTTTTAATTCAAATACACTTACTTACACAAGTTTTGATATGAACAAAATGAAATTTATATAATCAGAATATGAATTTTTAAAATATAAATGAATAACGAAGAATATTATATTTTATTAGCGAGAATCCGAAATAAAGATTGGTTTCTAATATTTGATTATTGGTGTTCCTCATCCGCCATAAGCTAGGTATCGAACAAATATACAAAGCTACTCATATTAACATAGGACTCTATATTTCATATAAAAGCCGAACTGTTTTAGAATGCATTCTCTCTTATTCATGTAGCGACGGGTTTTCTATACGACGTCGTTGACGAACGTCGAAATTTATCTACGCAATTCTTTTGCGTTCTTTCATTGGGTTGTCTTTTCGATTCTCTATCTCTCTTGTTCAAATGGGACATGTCATTTTTAGCTCCACTGGCGCGAAGGCCAGCGAGCTATTGTCATGGCGTTGTGTCCGTCGTGCGTCCGTGCGTCCGTCCGTCCGTTAACTTTTTCTTTAAACATCTTCTCCTCTGATACCAGTGGGCCAATTTTGACCAAACTTGGCAGGAATGTTCCTTGAGTGACCCTTTTCAAAACTTGTTCGCAAATTTTTGATTTGTCAAAAAATGTGGGCGTGTCAGGGCGGGGCTTATCAGACTTAGAGAAATCATAAGAAAATTCTTTAAAAATCAACCATTGGGCCAATTTGAACCAAATCTGGCAGGAATGTGCCTTGAGTCATTCTTTTCAAAATTTGTTCACAAATTTTTACATTTGTCAAAAAATGTGGCTGTGGCAGGGAGAAAGGGGCTTATCAGACTTAAAAAATCATAAGAAAATTCTTTAAAAATCAACCATTGGGCCAATTTGAACCAAACCTGGCAGGAATGTGCCTTGAGTCATTCTTTTCAAAATTTGTTCACAAATTTTTACATTTGTCAAAAAAATGTGGCCGTGGCAGGGAGAAAGGGGCTTATCAGACTTAGAGAAATCATAAGAAAATTCTTTAAAAATCAACCATAGGGCCAATTTGAACCAGACTTTGCAGGAATGTTCTTTGAGTCTCTCTTTTCAAAATTTATTCACAAATTTTTACATTTGTCAAAAAAAGTGGGCGTGGCAGGGATGAAGGGGTTTATCGGACTTAAAGAAATCATAAGAAATTCTTTAAAAATCAACCAGTGTGCCCAAATGAACCAAACTTTGCAGGAATGTGCCTTTAGTCATTCTTTTTAAAATTTGTTCACAAATTTTTATATTTGTCAAAAAATGTGGCCGAGGCAGGGAGAAAGGGGCTTATCAGACTTAGAGAAGTCATAAGAAAATTCTTTAAAAATTAACCATTAGGCCAATTTGAACCAGACTTTGCAAGAATGTTCTTCGAGTCTCTCTCCAAAATCTTTTCACCAATTTCAAGATTTGGCTGTGTAAGGCTTACAAGAAATCATGGGATAATTCTTCCATTTTAGCCAGTGGAGCGATTCAGGCCCTCCTGGGCCTCTTGTTACAGACTATGACTTGTTTATTATGTTAGCCTTGTAATATTTCTTCAATTAACTACATTTGGGTTTGCGTAAGAACCGAAAATAACAAGAACTAGTTTCAAAAGCCAATTTTCCACAATTCGCGAAGTCCCGTTTTTACTCTTTCCTCACGTCTGCACGTCACACCATATCCGTAGCTACATCATTCTTTTACAACATTGAGCCTTGAAACTTTACCAAGTATCTGATATGATGTCCTTTCTCTAGCAGATAAAATATCGTAAGTTTTGCTTGCGCAAGTTTTGAAAAATAACCGTTTTGCGGAGTTTTACAAACATGATTTTACAGCGTGCTCCGGGGTAGCGTTTCTTGATCCTTTTAAGGGTCGAAAAAATATCGTTAAAATAAATTGACACTTTTGATATTTTATCAGAGCGTCATTGATATAATAAAATTACACTTGTGAAAAAATAAATGCAATCGGGTGAAAGGTAAAAAAGTTATGATGAAATTATACGAACTTTTTGATCAGCCCTCGTAGATCTATTTTGAAATGAAAAATCTAGACATAGAAGGAAATATTGAAAAAATGTCAGAAAAGAATTGTATATCTAAATGTCAGAAAATATTTGTCTTGTTTTTGAAAGTGTTTAAGAAGTCACGGACGACAAAAATTGTGCTTTTACATTATAATTTTTAATGATTCATGGGTGACCGAATGATACTTTGCAATTTCAGCAAAGCTAGATCTAGAGTCTGGATCTTAATTAAAAAGAAAGAAAAAGCCGAGACCAAATTTAACGTAGATCTGTTTTCATTTTAACTGATATTATGTCAAAAGTTTGCACGAAAGTGTGTGGTTCATGATGTCATTCACGAATAAACCATTTCCAAATCAATATCTACATTTGACTTCCCCAATGCTGAAGGCTAAGGAAAACGGTGAGAGAAAATAAGAAACATGAGAACTCGAATTGAAACGGAGTTTTACTATTTTTATCTTTGAATTTGGGCAGTATAAAATGACTTGGACCTTGGCCACTAAACAACTGCTTTTACAAATTCAAAAGCTAAAATTGTTATGTCAGTACATTTGCCATTCTTTCATTTAATCTGGCCTTTATTGTCAGATTATCAATAAAGAAACACAAGATATTATAGCTCTATCTTGACCCCGACAGAGGCTTTGCCTTATGTTCAGATTAAACTGACACAATTTAAAATCGCAAAAAAGTACTTTTACAGATGGTATCTACTACAGTCTACAAAACGGATGTATAGCCATGTATAATTGTAAATGTTACAATTGTTAACATAATAGGACAGAAAATGAACTTTAAAGCCATGAATAATGTCTGAATGGACATCAGTTAATGCCAAAATGCACATTGAGTCAAGAGCCTGGCATCGAACAGCTCGACGACAGCAAACCCCGTGTTTTCACGAGCGATTATCACTGTGTCACGATGTATAGGCCACCCGCAATTACCAGCCTTAGAATTTGCTGTAGACTGAGCCGTCACAGATCTGTTGTGTTAGTGACGTTGACGTATACAATTGTGTTAGCGTACTGTTGATACACGTGGCTGACCTGGACGTGGGCGGACTGTAAATGTTCCTCTGTCGTTTACACGTCTCATTAATCGTGGAACCGTGAATTTGGCTACATTATAGCGTCTAGCTACCTTCATTTGCGAAACACCGCCAAATAAAAACCAAAAAACTGGGTTCCTTTTTTATCCAAAGTAAGCCTCGGCATTTTGTACTGAATTTTTAGCTCACCTGAGCACGAAGTGCTCGAGGGGAGCTATTGTGGTCACTCACTGCCCGTTGTCCGTCTGTCAACAATTTCTTCAAACATCTTCTTCTCCAAAACTAACAAGCCAATTTTGACCAAACTTGGCAGGAATGTTCCTTGAGTGACCCTTCTTAAAACTTGTTCGCGGATTTTTGATTCGTCAAAAAATGTGGGCTTGGCAGGGCGGGGCTTATCGCACTTAGAGAAATCCTAAGAAAATTCTATAAAAATCAACCATTGTTCCATTTTGAACCAAACTTGGCACAATTGTTCCTTGAGTGACCCTTCTCAATATTTGTTCTCAGATTTTTGATTCGTCAAAAAACGTGGCCGTGGCAGGGAGAAAGGGGCTTATCAGACTTAGAAAAATCATAAGAAAATTCAAAATAAACCATTGGGCCAATTTGAACAAGACTTTGCAGGGATGTGCCTTAAGCCATTCTTTTTAAAATTTGTTCACAAATATTTTCATTTGTAAAAAATTGTGGCCGTGGCAGGGAGAAAGGGGCTTATCAGACTTAGAGAAATCATAAGAAAATTCTTTAAAAATTAACCATTGGGCCTATTTGAAGCAGACTTTGCAGGAATGTTCTTTGAAACTCTCTTTTCAAAATTGATTCACAAATTTTTACATTTGTCAAGAAATGAGGGCGTGGCAGGGAGGAAGGGGCTTATCAGCCTTAGAGATATCCTAAGAAAATTCTTTAAAAATCAACCAATGGGCCAACTTGAACCAAACTTTGCAGAATTGTTTCTTGAATGACCCTCTTCAACATTTGTTCATAAATTTATAGTTTCGTCAAAAAATGTGGGTGTGCCAGGGCGGGGCTTATCTAACCAAGAGAAATTGTTAAAAAATTCTTCAAAAATCTTCTTCTCCTTAACCATAGGACCAATTAAAACCAAATTTGGCAGGAATGTTCCTTGGGTGACCCTTCTTAAGATTTGTTCGCGGATTTTTTATTCATCCAAAATTGTGGGCGTGGCAGGTCAGCATTTACCGGACTTGGAGTAATCATAAGAAAATTCTTTAAAAATCAACCCTTGGTCCAATTTGAACCACACTTGGCAGAAATGTTCCTTGGGTGACTCTTTTCAAAATTTTCTCAAATTTTTTATTTGTCAGAAAAAATTGGGCGTGGCTTATCGGACTTATAGAAATCCTAAGAAAATTCTTTAAAAATCAACCATTGGCCCAATTAGAAGCAAACTTTACAGAAATGTTCCTTGAGTGACCCTTTTCAAAATATGTTGGCACATTTTGTATTGGTCAATAAAAGTGGGCATGGCAGGGCTTGGCTTATCAGACTTAGAGAAATCATTGGAAAATTCTTTAAAAATCAAGCATAGGGTCAATTTGAAACAAATTTGGCAACGATGTTCCTTGAGTGACCCTTTTCAAAATTTGTTTGCAAATTTTTGATTCGTCAAAAAAAGTGGGTGTGTCTTAAACTTCTTTCAGGTGAGCGATATAGGGCAATTCTGGCCCTCTTGTTTTCGTAGTTCTCGTATGTTTTCAATAAGTAAATCAAAGTGGCAATTTGTACTCAAAAATTCTTATTGATTTAACACGTGGTCTGAATGCACGAGACACACGAGCATTTAGTGATGGGCGGTTCAGATGTCCGTATATTTTACAGAAAACACGACAAAATTGCTGGGGCGTGAAGTGCATACATTACATGTCCCCAAATATGGTGCCAATCGAGGCAATAGGAAAGGAATGGTTAATGAAAACGTGGTTTGCGTTTTTAAATCGTGTCAGTTTATTTGGTCATATTTTCATTGAATATTGACCTACATATGTTAAAATGGTATCAAATAAAAGCTTATGGCTTGTTCTTTTGTTTGTAGTTATTTAATGCAAATTAGCTCATTTGCATATTCATGAATATTAATGATTTCCCTAAAAATTTCCATTTTTGGCGAAAATTTGATAAATATTTTCCAGAACTAGGTTTTTCTGAAAGAATATTTTATTAGAAACATTTTTGGCCTTTTTTGCACTCTGGCGGCTGGGGCTTTTTGCCGTAACCCTTAGTAAACCCTTACCTTATCAAATTACTTTATTGTTATTTACACACAGTTCGATGTCTCAGCGCAACACTAGTCCAAGTCCACTGTTGGTCGAAATTGAGTTTTTGTCAGCATTTTGATACTTATTGTATGATGCATTTCCTGTCTAATTTTCAGAGAAATAAGTACTGTAGATCAAAAGATATTCACATTTTAAAAGAAAAAGATCTATCTCAAAATGCAATTTTGGCTCGACTTTTCGAAGAAAATGAGAGCTTATACTGTCACCTGACGTCGGCGTTTGCGTCGGCGTTGCAACAAAGGTTTAAGTTTTTTCAAACATCAATGACTTCCATACTATCAAAGAGATTCAACCCAAACTTGGAACACTTATTCACCATCACACCATCTACCTTACTACTAGGGCCCATGACCCTGGCTCCACTATATTTGGAGTTATGCCCCCTTTATACTAAGCAACTTAGAAAAGTTGAGCGCACTGTCTTTGGACAGCTCTTGTTTTTTTGCGAGCAACACTAGTCTACGTTGAGATAGACACAGTGTTACACTCAAATTTTGGGTAATTGTTAAATCACCTCAGTGCAACACTATGTCTAACTTGACTTGGCATAGTGTTGCACTCATAGTTTTCACATAATCTCTAGACATAAAAGATTTCATCTATTTCTATTTTCTAATTTCATTGAAATGACCTACCATAAAACAATGAATTAAACAACATAAGAAAAATGTTGTTTTACTATTAATTTCCATTTGATGAACAATTATTAGCTTCTATGAAGAAAAACAAATCAACTTTCCCTTAGGTCAAGGACTTAAAAAGTTTGTTTGCTACCAAATTTAATTTGAAAAAAACAAACAACAAAACAACTTTATGACAAGAGAGAAGAATCAAAGGATACAAACCATGTTAAGGTAAGAAAAATGTTAATTGTTTTTCATTCTGCTTTGCATTTTTATACGCCCGTCAAAGACTGGACGTATTATTGGATCACCCATTCTGTCCGGGCGTTTGGGCGGTGTCCACTTCTTTGTCCAGAACATAATTCTGTCACCTTAAAGTGACATTTCAGAATTTTTTGTCATAAATTTTACTTTTATTTTAATCTGAAAGAGCATGTTTCCTTATGAAAATTCTGAAAATTTCATGCCAAAATATTGCGCCGTTTACGAGAAATTTATAATTTTGTGTTAAAATCGAACAAATTGTTGTGGACAACAGTTCGGATTTATATGCAATTTATCGATTATGTCTCAACTTTAAATGCGTGTATCTCGCTTATTGGCAACAACTTCAAAAAACTAATAGTATTTGTACTCATTAGAATAACCAATCTTGGCACCAAGACATACTTTAAAAAATTGAAATTGGAATGAAATGTCCCTTTAAGTTTGATTGACTTTAAACTAGGCAATTATTTTCTTGTCATCATTACGGAGTGCAGTGCACAAGAACCATAACTCTACCTGGCTTTTTTTGAGTTATTGCCCTTTGTTGTTTTTCATAAGCAGTGTAATGGGCGTATCTTGTGACAGTTAGACACCTTGTTTATCAATTTATGTAAATATAAATTTAATAAAACTACTAGAATGATCAAGGTTATTTAAGACATGGTGAGTGGGGTAGAATATTGCATTAATCATTGATAGAAATTTAATTTTTCCCTTCCCAAAATTATACAATTACTCAATTTATTGACTGAAACGTTTTGCAAAAAATGAAAATGTTATTGAACGAAGAAAACCATTTCGTTACAGAAAATCTTGAGAGAAAACAAAGAAATTTTCTGACAATTTGTCTGATCAGCATTTTCTTCTTTTCTTTCTATAGTTTCAGAAAAAATTTCGCACATCCTTGAGGATTAGTCATAATAATTTGGTGTAAACTTAACTGTATTCAAAGAATTTGTAAAAAAACTGATCTTGGTCTACAGCATTAAATTAGTTTAATTTAGATAATGTTCAATATGACAATTTTTAGTCTCCTACCGGCGAAGCCAAAGGGGACTTATAGTTTGCACTCTGTCCGTCAGTCAGTCTGTCAGTCCGTCCGTCATTCAGTAGAATTAGTTTTCCAGACTTTTTTTTTCTAAATGCTTGCAGGTATTGAGCTTATTTTTGGTATGTAAGCCCACAATGATGAGTTACAGAACAGAGTTTCGTTCTGGTCCAATGATTTTTAGCTCCACTGGCGGAAGGCCAGCGGGGCTTATGTCATGGCCCTGTGTCTGTCATGCGTCCGTCCGTCCGTCCGCTCTCACTGAATTGACAGCCCGGGGTGATTCAGGAGTACAGAAAATGTTTACGGTTTTTTTTTGCATAAGGGGTGCACCCCTTAAAAGATTGATTAAAAACGTGCTGCGTGCGTGCGTAAACAATTTTCAAACATCTTCTTCTCCAAAACTACTGGACCAATTTCAACCAAACTTCACAGAAATTTTCCTTGCATGAATCTTTACCAAATTCCTTCAAAAGAACAAAATCGTGCAGAACTTGAATTTTAATTAATTTAATTGATTTAAATTTTCGAAAAATCTTTAAAAATTCTTCTTCTCCAAAACTATTGGACCAATTTCAACCAAACTTCACAGAAATCTTCCTTGTATGAATCTCTTCTTAATTCCTTCAAAAAGATAAATTCTGTGTATAACTTAAAAATCTTCCTTGTCACAAGAAATAAGAAATAAACTAAAAATAATTAGATAAAAATCAATAATGAAATTTTCTTTAAAACTTTTCGGTGGATTATGGAGAAATAACGGTAGAATATCATTTTGATGAACTCACCACCTATCCAGTGAAATTATCAAAAACTTGTGCCCCGCTTTCGTTCATTTTACCCTATCTGACGTTATCCAAGCTGGGCCAAATAAGTGACGTCATCATAAGCGTTGCATTGCAGTCACATGCAAAATGATGGGCTTTAAGAAAAAAATTCATAGAATTTCCGCATTTTGTCTAATTTTTGCATTAAAGGAATAGAATAATTGTTTGTTTTTCGAGTAAGATCGATTGATATTTCATTTCGTGAACAACAAAAGCTACATTTTCACTCGTGGAAAAATTTGTGGCTTAGCCACTCTTGAAAATTAAGCTTTTGTTGTTCACTCAATGAAATATATAGAGATTTACTAACTGTACAAATGTGATATGAAACTTATTTCACGGGAATGGGGTGTGATGTGGTTGAAAAAACGAGTCTACTAGGACCAGTTTTTTAACCGCACCTCACCCCATTCGAGTTTAGATCTGTTTTGGTGGTCATTTAGGCATTTTTCACATTTCAGAGTACAATGGAATATTTTCTGAGAAAGAGATCATACAGGGAGATTGAGAATGAACAAACATCAATTTCAGAACCATCCAACCCGAAGAGACCAAAATCATGCGCAGAATTGTCCAAAGAATTCAGAGAGCGGATTAAATCTGTTGTAGAGAGGTATGAAGAACACAGGACTATTGAAAACATAAGAATGAAAACTTATATGGCCACAATTGATGAATTAAAGAAGGAAAACTACTGGCAGAAAACTAGAGAATGGGTCCTGAAATGGCGAAAAAAAACCCAAAGGGAACTGGGAAAATCTATCTATAGTAAACCCTCCCCCAAAAATAAGAAAAGAAAAAGAAAGACAAAGAGAGGATTAGAAAAACCAAAAAGCCAAACAGAGAGCAAACAGAACAGGTCAGGCTAAAAGATGGGAAAACGAAAGAAGAAGGCAGAAATATGCCGAGAAGAAAGAAAGGCTTATGACCGACATGGAGATAAAGAAGCAAAAATCTTCACCCATACAATCAGGATCCGGATTTCACCAACCGGGTGCGTTGAGGCAGGCTGTGTTGAGAGCAAAGCAAGCCGGTCGAGTCTGCTGACAAGTATGCAGAGGTAGTGAGTAAGCTCATAACAAGGGCTACGCCAAGGAGTAAACAGATATTGCGTGAAAATTGTATTGTTAGCCCCTCTTCTAAGAAGAGATTACAGTTCCTTGAAGAATCTACAACTACACTTAAACATACCATGGCCAGTATTAAAATGGGAAGAAATACAGAGGATAGTAAGAGGAAAAGAACAATAGCTGCTGCTATTGCCATCAAGAAAAAGATATAGTGTCAGCCAGTGTAAACAAATTGGTGTAAGCTACAAACTGTTGACACATGCTGTTGAGTGAAAGGAAAAGGCGAAAAGATGCGCTTTCGAGTGCGGTAACAGAAACAGTTGAAAGCTTTTTCAATAGGGGAGACATATCGTCTGCACTACCAGATGCATGAAGTGCTAAGAAGATGAATGGATCAAATGTCGTGGAGAGGAAGGTTTTGGACCAGTCAGTAAGATCGGCTTAACAACATTTCTGAACAGAGTACCCAGACCAAAATGTGAGCTTCAGCAAGTTTTCCAAACTAAGGCCAAGTAACGTGAAGTCGGTACAACTCCACAAAAGAGATGTATGTCTGTGTGAATATTGCCTTAACATAGAGTTCAAGGTGCAGGCATTGAGAACATTTAGTAGCATTCGAAAAGAAGAAACACCAATGAAAGATAAATACCATGCATCTGCATTGACCCTTTGTGAAAAAGAGCAGGGTGGAGAGTACAATATAAACTGTTTGGAGAGAAACATTAGTTGGTATAGATGGGAGATGGAGGATGTACAGATAGATACAGCGACTACTCTCAGAGGAATGATGAAAATTAAGAAAATACAAACGGTGTCAACACTTGTTGAAGAGCTATGGAACAAACTGGCTCCATTTTCTATACACTGGTTCAATGCAAAATGGCAATGGCGACAATATGATTTGATCACCAAGAACATCGTAGAAAAAACAGTCGTATTCTGCTTAGACTTAGCGGAAAACTACACATGCAAAGCTCAAGACAAAACACAGGGTGCACATTGGGCCAATGTACAGTGCACCATTCATCCTATTGTGGCAAGATACATAAGCCCTGTACAAAATTGTAATGAAGTTGTTACAGACAGCTTACTTTTCATCAGCAATGACTTGAAACATCGTTATGATGCTGTACATCACTTCAACACCTTAGCCATTCAGAACTTATTAGAAAAAGGCATCTCTATTGACCATTTAATACACTTTTTGGATGGGGCTCCAACACAGTATAAAAATAAGCACAGTTTAACTGATGCCTCATTTTCTGAGGAGGACTTTTTCATCACAGAGAAACACTTTTTTAGCTCGCCTGGGACGATAGTCTCGGAAGAGCTATTGTCATACCCCCAGATGTCGGCGTCAGCGTCCGCAAAAACTCTAACCTGGCCCATATCTGATGCGCTATGATACATCCTTCATATTTCACCTGTGGGTACCTCTAACCAAGACCTTTCATTTGAGACCATGACCTTTGACCTTGTGATCTTGACCTTGGAGTTTGACCTACTTTTTGACCGTTTTTAAAAACTTTAATCTGACCTATATATACAGCGTTGATATTATACCTGAGGTACCTCTAACCAAGACCTTTCATTTGGGACCATGACCATTGATCTTGTCACCTTGACCTTGGAGTTTGACCTATTTTTAAAAATCTTTAACCTGGCCTAAAAAACTTTAATCTAGCCTATATCTCATGTCATATTACACATGCAGCCTCATTATTTTGATACATTGACACCTCCTACCAACACCATTCACATTTGACCATGACCTTGTGATCTTGACCTTGGAGTTTGACCTACTTTTATAAAAAACTAACCTGGCCTATATCTCATATCCTTTTACACATAAAGTCTTAATATTTCACACATGGACACCACCTACCAACAGTGTTCACATTTGACCATGACCTTGTGACCTTGACCTTGGAGTTTGACCTACTTTTAAAAAAACTTTAACTTGGCCTATATCTCATGCCCTTTTACACATACATCCTTTATATTTCACACATGGACACCTCCTACCAAGACCTTTCATATTTGACCATGAACTTGGACCTTGTGACCTTGACCTACTTTTAAAAAAACTTTTTACCTGACCTATATCACATGTCCTTTTACACATACAGCCTTAATAGCTCACACATGGACACCTCCAACCAAGACATTTCACTTTTGACCTTGACTTTTGACCTTGACCTAATTTTAAAAAAGTTAACCTGGCCTATATTTCAGGCCCCATTACACATACAGCCTTAATACTTCACACATGGACATCTACCAACATCATTCACAATTGACCATGATCTTGCACCTTGTGACCTTGACCTTTGAGTTTGACCTACTATAAAAGAAAACTTAAACCTGGCCTGTATATCATGTCCTTTTACACATACAGCCTTGATATTTCACCTCCTACCAACACTGTTCACATTTGACCATGACCTTGGAGTTTGACCTTCCTTTCAAAACCTTTAACCTGGCCATTATCTTAGACACATTGATACCTCCTGCCAAAGATTTTCATTTTGGACCATGACCTTGTAACTTGACCTAGGAAATGACTTTTCTTTGTGACAAGCTTTCGTTAGGGCGAGTTTTATTGCCTGCGGACAATTCTTGTTGGTAGTAGACATGGTAAAGGCCCCTTTGACAGGGAAAGAGTACTAAAGAAACAGGTTGGAATTGCTGTTTGTGCAAGAAAAGCAGAAATTTTGTGTGCATTAGACTTATACAATTATGGAAGGCACAATCTGAGTAGACCGAAGTCAGACAAACATGTTCATTCCAGAAGATCATTTTTCTTCGTTCCCATAGGCCAAATAACCAGAAACCGAGGAGAAAGACAAAATACCAGGACTTTAAAGAACACACGCAAACATCACGTTATTAAAGGAGTTCAGCCATTTGTTGTAAGTTGTAGGGAAAGGAGTTGCTTTTATGGTTCGTGTATTAGCAACAAAGAACAAAAATGTGTATATAGTGAGATTACAGGTAAATGGGACTTGTCGTATTTGTAAAAAGGCCTCAGATGAATAGAAGGGAGGCTCAGCAGATAGAAGAGATAAATGTAGAAAAACAAGAGGGGTACTGGATCAAACTGAATTAGATCAGACAAACATTGAGAACCTTGAAGAGAAACCAGAAAACCACAATCGAGAGATTGTACCACCTGAGATATCACCCGAACCAGATGATCAAACAGGGTTGGACGAGGCAAATGAAACGAGGGAGAAGCCTGAGAAGATAAACCGACCATCAAACGAAGAATACAGTACCAAATTTTATGAAAAGATGGATGGTAAGAATTTTTTTCTTCATGAATGAAAGATATTAACCCATTACCAGACAACAGAATTTTAGACTTGTCCAAAATCAAAGATAATGCTGATGATAACTTCAAGTAAATCATATTTTAATTACTTTTGTCTGTAATGAAAGAAATAATTGTGGGAAATGAAGATATCACTGTTCAAAAGCATTTTCTTCATTTTCCACAATGTTTTCCAGAGCCATTGCTTTGTAGGGAGTCAAAACGAGCCATTGTGTGTGAATGGGTTAAATGTAACGTTATATGAAGAGAGTATGTAATGTTTTCATAGAGTTGGGAAACCAAAAATCTAATCGCACTTACTGATCTGCTTATGATTAGGTGTTTAGTTTCATATCTCCTTGAAATCAAAACATATTATCTTCATCTATTTCTTAGGAATTTCATGCACACAACTACTCAGGAATGAAAAAAAATCTGCACTGTACACAGTTTTGGCTTGAAATTTCAACATAAAGAGAATATTTTGTTTTTTGTTGTTGTACGAGACTAAAAGCCTAAGCAAATTTTAATTTAAGACGGATAAGTTCAATAAAAACAAGTTATGTTTGTGAAACTCAAATTCCTCTGAAATAGCAAATGTTTTTGGACAGACAAATAGACAGGCAGACACAAATAAAAAAATGTACTCCCAATTTTTCAATACAGGGTATAAAAATGAGCCAGAATCTAAGAAAATGACCATTGTAGTATTTTACAATACCGTGTTCGAATCAATCTGTTTCTAAGTTCAGAAGCTATTTGAGATCAATATGGTTCATGATCAGACTGCATGTATATGCAGGCTAATCTTGAACTATTTGGGCTCAAAAGTCTTAAGCGACAGGGTTGCCAGCAGTCTTGAAATTCAGGGAAATTAGGTATTTTTTCAAGGTCAGGGAATTGTAAGGGAATTTTGAAATTTGGTCAGTGAAAAATGAAAATCCTGAAAAGTCAGTGAAAAGTCAGGGAAAAATTATTTCAAAGGTTGGAAGATTATTTGCATTGAAGGTTTTCATTGGCTAGGGTAGTCTTTGGACATTTGATATTATATAAATAACAGTAAACAAAGTATGTTTTTGATTGCTGATTGTCTACTTATTATGATGAGCTTGGTAGCTACTTTCTTATGTTTAAAAAAGAATATTTAATGCCAAGATTCATTTATATGCAGCTGAAACAGCTTGCATATTATAATCAAAGCTTATCAGTTTTTATTTATCACATTTATGTCCCTTATTAGTTTAATAATTGTTTAGATATACATTTTGAATCAGCAGGTATGGATAAAAAAGGAATTTCTTCCTTACTTACCACTTGCTCGACGGTAAAAAAAATCACATAAAAAAGGGAAAAATGTTAGGTTTCTCCACTTTTGCTAGGTCAAGGGTTAAGACTTTTTAAGGCATCCTGTTAACCAAAAATAAAAGAAGTGGCCTAAGGAGGCCGTTTGAGAATTAAAGTGTTTGACAATTTTGGTCAGTGAAAAACATAAATTGGTCAGGGAAAAGTCAGTGAAAAGTCAGGGAATTTTGTTTCACCAATGTGCTGGCAACCCTGAGCGACCTTTTCCAGATCCTGGGTCATTTAATATATACAAATTCATGGTCATTTTTCTGTTTTTCTTTACAAAGATGGTGCTGCGTCAGCGAATAAAGAGACAGGGGAACAGACTGGAGAAACTGACAATCTCGAGGTCATGAATGATAGTACAACTTCTTTGCCAGATATTGGTAAGATGATTTTTCATAACATTTTGTTTGTACCCAGATCCATTGTCATGGATTAGTTAATAGCACATCAGACTCACGACATTTCAACCTCAGTGTCATGGGTTTGATCCCCAAGGTGGCGCATATCCTTTCCTTCATTTGTATTTGACCAATGGATAATCGTAAATATAAATTGGATAGCAGCTAGAGGCCAGGAAAGAGTGTAGTAGTGAAATTGATGATAGAAATATCAGGATTTCATTGTGATACAAGAACTGCTTAACACGTTCCAACATATTGATGCCTTTTGCCCCACTCAAGGCACTAGCTTGAATCAAGCAATAAATATTACTCCATTTTCCTTCATTCAAAAAGTCAAAAATATCAAATTTATCAAGTGTACATTTTGGCCAACATTTTTTTCTTTTTAATTTATATTGTTTGAAATTTTCATATTTGGTGATAAGTAAACGCTGATTTGTGTTCAAGAACTTTCAGGCTTTTTCCTTCTTTAATAGGTCCTGTTCTGGATGATATGGATTTGAACACATCAGACATACCAGACATGGTGGCATTGGTCGTTACATCAAACGGAAATGAAATGTCAAGTCAGAGGTATAATTTTTATTCATTATTCCAACATGCGCGGATCCAGGATGGGCCCAGGGGCGCATGCCCCTCTCGAATTTACAAAGATAGTTAATCAAAATGATTTTAAGGACCTTCTCCATGCACCAATGCAGTCAGCCCCTTCTGAAGACAGAAGAAAAAAATCTGGATCCGCGCGTAAATTTAAGATTTAAAAGAATACACACCATCATTAACTACAAAATACTTTGTTCATTTTACTCATCTGTAGCAACAGAATTTTTTTATCAATTGTTGACTTCTGTTACCATGGATGATGCCTGGAAATTGTTGAACAAGTTAATTTCTGTTGTCACAAGTGGATTGGTGTGGTAATCTTATGATGACGTCACTTATTTGGCCCGGCTTATATAACGTCAGATAGGGTGAAATGAACGAAAGCAGAGTACAAGTTTTTGATAATTTCACTGGATAGGCGATAAATTTATCAAAATGATAATCTACCGTTATTTCCCGATAATCCACCGAAAAGCATTTAAGAAAAATGTATACATACATGTACATCTTTTCGTTCAATGCAAACTACAACCTATTTTTTAATTTTGATAGCATGAAAAGTAGTTAAAAACAACATTTTTCACGATTCCTATTTAATGTTTACCCCTCTGGTTAAAGACATACTCGCGCAATTCATGCGACGCCAAGCGGCGTAATTTCGAAGAACTAAAAGACGTTACTCCATTTGCTTTTTCGACGTAAATTTCAACAGAGCGGGAGCAAAGTTCAGCCAAAATGCAGGTAAATAATCGTTCCAGATTGAACAAAATTAGTAAGTTTTCACTGCGAAAAATTTCAACAATCGCAAGTAGGACCAGTTGTGGTGCAAAAAATATGTGGAGCGAAAGTTTATTCAATCAAGGGAACCAGGGGATTTTGACAGTGTCAAGGACACAAGGTTGAGTTTTGTTTTTTTCATCGTTTGAAAATACTTTGCATGCAAACATGTAGCATTGAAACCTCATTAATTGTATATTAGATCATGGCAAGTGTATATGCTTTGCTTATGTAATTGAATTTGAGCCTATGCTCCACTTTATCTTGAAACTAAAGAAAACTATTGAAAAGGTAGCCTTTGCTAGTGAGTGGGGTAAGCATGAATATAGAAATGAGCCAGGATCTGGAAAAAGGTCCCTTAAAGCATTTGAGACATTCATGTTTCGAGGCCACCATCTGCCCAAGTGCAGTCTGACCAGGATCAATGCCATA
Organism: Fragum sueziense; assembly: GCA_963680895.1. Lineage (NCBI taxonomy): Eukaryota > Metazoa > Mollusca > Bivalvia > Cardiida > Cardiidae > Fragum > Fragum sueziense. The sequence continues at coordinate 44,789,602 of OY804604.1, forward strand.
CCTCTTCTCTTGCTACAGGCTATGATGAAGCTAATGGAAGACAACATGGTTCTTGATCAAACTGCATGTATACGCAGGCTGATCTAGAACCATGTTGGGCTCAAAAGCTTTAAGGGACCTTTTTCCAGATCCGCACTCAAATGATTTTAAAAATGCATTACATAACAGTGGTGTGTTTATCCTTTTAGGTTGTTATATATGCCACCACAATGAAATAATAATCAGCTGTGATCAAAGTCGTCAAAGGAAAGAAAGGGGAATATAAATGGCATGTGGACATATTCTTATAGAGACACAGATGCTTGACCATGAGCAACCAGTATATTTGCATTAAAAGGTTTGACCCATTTTTTTTAGAAATTAAACTAAAAAAGAGATAAAAAAAAGATGAGCAAGTCTGATTTAAAAAGAAATACTTCTATGATTTCAAATCATTTGGGAAACAATTTCATGGAATTCATAGAATCTGTTTTTATTGTTGGAATTTGCACCAATACTTGCCATGTGTTGGCCAATGAAAAGCCCAAGAAGTGCCTCCTTTACAAGGGTTGTAACAAATGCCGTGTCACAAGGCCTACGTCTCAATTACGGACACCACAATCTGCAGTGGCAGATCAAGAGGGGGTTCAGATTCAAATGAACCCCCACGTCTGAAGTCTGATTATTTCATTTTCATGCGGAAATTCAGCCAAAATTGTGATACTAGAAAAACGAACCCCTCATTTGTATGTTCGAACCCCCTTCACAGAAATTCTTGTATTATCTCATTACAGGTAAACTTACCAGCTGACAAATACAATTACATTTGCTGTACCGTACCACATACCAAGAATGAAGATCACCATTGGGAAACCATGGAACCACTCTTGTGTCAAAGCCCCTAAAAGAAGTACTTGAGTCTTAGACTAGCTGAGTACCATGTACAGTTCAAAGTTTTTTCGTCTGGTTAATGGATTAAAGAAGGAAGAAAAGCCCTCTCGTTGTTTGTAAAGGAACAGGTTCATAGATCATCTTTTCACAAACAAGAGGGCCAAGATGGCCCTGTATTGCTCCACTGGCTTTTAGACATTTAGACTACAATCTTCTTCAAGGAATACAATAGAGGTCTATCCAAAGAAGATTCTTGCTACACCAGAATGAAATCCAATAAGTGATTAAGGAGCAGAAATGTTTTTAAAATTTTCTTAAAATTACACTATGTTTCATATAGCTAAAAATAAGCCTAGCCCACAGCGGCCAAGCTTTTCATTTGATCGTGAAGGAATTTGGAAGAGATTCATGTAAGGAAGATTCCTATGAAGTTTGGTTGAAATTGGTCCTGTAGTTTTGGAGAAGATTGTTTAACAATTTTTTTCAAAAATTCAATTGAATTAAATTTGTTAAAATTTAAGTTCTACACAGAAATTATTTTTTAAGGTATATGACCCATCATTAAAAACTCCTCTTTCCAGCTATGGGGCATGCATCAAATTACACACTCATGTAAATAGGCTTCAAATAGGTTGATTCACCGTGCTGAATTTCAAGATTATGCTTCAAGAAGAAAGTGATTTACAAATATCTTTACTCTATATTCATATGCAAGGGAGGTAATCTATAACATTTTTGTCAAATATTTCCATAATTATGCATTAATTCAAAATTCTAAACCGTTCAGAATACTTATTAGTCCATTCAACGCTGCTATATGGCCTATATGACAACCTTGCAATGTCGAGTACAATGAAGTTTTATTTTTTCTTTGCATTGTAAAGGTGCTCTAGAGCAGATCTAGCTTTGTTGCCCAACCTTGGGGAACTCCCACAATCCGCAAAAATCCAAGATGGCCGCCAAACGCAACTGGAAAAATCAACTTTTTCTCAAATTGTCCGAAATTGACGCAAAAGTTTCCTAAATTTTTTTCCCAAAAATAGAATTTATTTATATTTTGTATGTTGAAATTACATGTTATTACCAACCGAAAAATAAAATAAAAATGGATGGTCAGCGATCTTGTTTGAATTTTATAGGCCTTTGTATCATATACCCCTACGTCGAAAAAATGCGCAATTTCTTGCACCTGTCCAAGGTCACTAAAATGCTAATAAAATGCTGTATATTCATCGTTTAGTCCCGAAAACGAATTTTAAGCAACGTCAAGTACATTTATTAAGAACAGAAAACACAAAATATGTGCTAGTATAAACGCGTAAATGTTTAAAACAGCCTGCTCACGTGTTCGGTTAAATCAACGAAGCTGGAGTGTTTTATGTCAAAATTTGCATATTTTTGGAAATATTTAAAGTTCTACATAATAGAATTTGATAAAACTCTCTCATTTTATTAAGCAACATGTCCTGATAATAATTCGAAAAGAAAATGCATAGGTCAGCGCACTTTTTATTGAATTATAGCAATTTTAATCAGCTACACATGAATAAAATGACGCAAAACAGTGGCAACTGCATACACACTTAAGACTGTCTTGCTCTAAATAATTGATTTCTATCTCGAGGAAATAAGTTTCGCATAATAAATAGACTTTCACTGTCGAAAATGGTAAATTGTAATGATGTATTATATTATTGAAAATATGGTAGCGAAACATATTGGTACGAAACATTTAATTTACTACAGTAAAGACCGAGTGTTCCGAAAAACTGGAGCATTCCCCCTTAACTGTAATATAGGGTAACATTTATAAACATAGCCTTGCTATTATTTTAAAGATTGCAGCTGTAATACCTCAACCAGGAATAAACCAAAAATGCAGAGAGTCGTTTCCAATGAAGTTTTGTACCAAAGAGTCAATCATATGCCCAAATAACCTCATGACATGGTCTATATGCTCTGGTCCGCTGTAGTTGGTGCATGCAAGATAGTCACCTTGGTATTCGTAAACATTAATGATAAAACTCATCTTCCAGTCATTGGGAATTAGGCCTATGCCATCAGTGACATTACTATCCTATGGTCATTTTACCACCTCTATCACCTCTCTCTTAAAGTGACATTTCAGAATTTTTTGTCATAAATTTTACTTTTATTTTTATCAGAAAGAGCATATTTCCTTATGAAAATACTAAAAAATTCAAGCCAAAATATTGCGCCATTTACGAGAAATTTATATTTTTGTGTTAAAATTGAACAAATTGTTGTGGACAACAGTTCGGATTTATATGCAATTTATCGATTATGTCTCAACTTTAAATGCTTGTTTCTCGCTTATTGGCAACAACTTATAAAAACTAATAGTATTTATACTCATTAGAATAACCAATCTTGGCATCAAGACATACTTTAAAAAAATGAAATTGGAATGAAATGTCCCTTTAAATCGGAAATAATGCTTGAAAGGAATGGATTTTTTCCACTCTTCAGTTCGCTAAGAGCCTTATGGATCATGCCACAAGTAACTTAGGGAGGAGGCCCTAACAGGGGTGATGTTAAGGCGTCCGACACTAATATTCTACGTTTAAAATCATAACATAGTGTGCAAACCACCGTAATACTTCAGCGATAGCTCTTCTTTGGTTTCTAACAAACTTCTCGTCAACAACATCCTGTTTTGCAATGCCCATTTGCTTGACAACCTTGAAGATCTGCCATCTTCAAGGATAAACATACAAAATGAAAGCAAATATTGAAAGCAAATATACTAAATCATGATGCACATTCTATTGTTTTTATGACATAAAGGTACCTTCATTACATTGTAAGGAAAATCAGATCACCCCACCCAAATTGAATCTGAGAGTGTCTTGCTAAGCAAATTTTTTCTTTTTTCCATAGATTATCAAATCAGAGATTGATATATAAAATCTAATGTTGCGAATTACCAGGAAAGTAGTTGTTTATCACTTTTCCCTGTTACCTCTTTAACTGCCAGGTACAAAAATAGGGCTTATTCACGGTGGAGATTGTGTATTGTGAGATGGGTAAACCTACGGACAATTTTGCCGCGCTTCAGCTAAGACAATTTGACATAACTTTCTTATTTCTCCATCAATTTTCAAACAGATTTTTGCATGAACCCCGCCTTACTGAGCTCTTTCCTGTGATGTATGACTTACTTGAATTCTCCTTATAATTATTGCAAAAATTGATCCCCACTGACCAGAAAAAAATCAGGTTGTTTTTCTGGTCGGTTGGGACCAATATTTGCAAAAAGTAGGAGGTGTTTTCAACGGAAGGAGCTCAGTAAGGCGGGGTACATGCAACAATACGCTTGAAAATTGACTTATGAATAAGAAAGTTATTGCACAATTCCTGGCCTGAAGCGTGGTTAATTTGACCGTAGTCGTTATTATTTCGTTTTCTTATAGTTTAGGATCAGTTTTTGGAAAAAGTAAAAGGCTGGATACATGAAAGAAACCTGTTGAAAATTGATGCAGATATAAAAGAGTTATTGCAAAATATTTGACAAGAATCGAGATTAGTTTTGTCCGTAGTCGATATCCATCCCTGGATGCACAATCTCCACCGTGTTATTGTAGAACCTTAGAATTTGGGATATTTTAACTATCATGGGTTCAATGGCCGCTACCTTGTTCAATATCAATTTTCTCCTTTGACAAAAGTTGTTTTCTTTCAATACAGGATGAATCATTCACTAATGACCAGCATAATTGATCAGATTGGAAGTTGTGTCTGCACTGATACAAGAAATATCAGGGAAACATGATCAGGTGCACCCATGGCGGCGTGATATGACTAATGATTTTATGAAAGGAGGATTTAATCACAATTTCACTCATTTATTCAATTAAAATATCTTAGTCCAATAAAGGGATGAATAATAGATTTATTACTATGCTAGTATCAATAATCCTCCCCCGCCCCCACCAAAAAAAAATGAAAAAAATCATTTTTTATCTTTTATAACTAATTCTTTTTTGGTATCCAAGAAAATCATATTTGAAAACATATCCTTACATAATAACTACACAAACAATGATATTTTTCACAAAATGATAGATTCCAATTTTTCACATATTTTAGCAAAAATACCCAATTTTTGCCCCAAAATTACAAAAATCCGAACGGAGGGATTCTTTTATATTTTTTTCTATGAACAGTTAGATACTTCCTGAGTGTATTGGCACAGGTTTCAATTCTGTTCAAATTTTGTCCAGGTTGCACCAATATTATTTTAGTTTGACCAGACTAATATGTTGAAAGTACTTTTAAAGTTTCAATTTAATCTGATCTATATAGAAAAAGTTATTCAGCTTCAAAGTAAAAAATTGCTTCTCATGTCAATTTACCCCACCCACTTTGTAAACCATTCTCTACAAAAATAAGCTATCATCATATTTTTTACACATACAAATTTAAGAAATTATGTAACCCTATCATTTCACAGAATTTAAAGAAAATCTATTTTTTTAACCCTTGTTGCAACCCATACTTTAATTCAATTAATTTAATTAAAATTCAAGTCATGAACAGAATTTATCTTTTTGAAGGAATTAAGAAGAGATTCATACAAGGAAGATTTCTGTGAAGTTTGGTTGAAATTGGTCCAGTAGTTTTTGGAGAAGAAGAATTTCTAAAGATTTTTCGAACATTTAAGGACAGATCCTCCAGTTGTTATTGCGCAACTTACTGCGCATACCCTAAATAACGAAATAAAGCTGTTTCAATAATTGGCCTTTTTCAGTAAATGTATTTTTTACATTTAGTTAATGTTTGGTTGATAAATGACAAGACCCTTTTCGGTTATTTCAATTTTCTCTGTTTGGTCAATTAAAGTGTAATAGTACTCGGATGGTACATTTTGCTTTTTGTTACTCGTTCATTATGTGGCGTTATCGATAGGAAACGGAGCAACAAAGGCAAAATGGTGTCTTTATGAGCTAGTCCGCTTCAGATGGACACAAAAGATGACACTTTTTATTATCTAAAGCTAGTAATCAGGAAGAAAATGGATAAAAGTAGTAAAACAATTTCGGACAGAGCTGCAAAAAGTAAACCAAATTTTACTTATAACTACGAAAAACGCTTGGTTTGATATACGAGGGCCCATCAATAATTTCGAGAACTAAATCTACTATTCAATTACCCGTTGGCGTATTTTCACGAAAATTGGTATGCTGAAAGCTCATTCATTTTCCAACCGACTCATTTTATTCAAAAAACGATGACGTCAAAACAAAATGACGTCATGGCAGAATTATGACGTCATGTTAATAGCGTTTGTTTAAAATGACGTCATCTTGCGTTCTTGAGCAAACCCTTTTGATAAAGTTTTATGTAATTCTCCATAATTCCTGTACGGATATCCGTGAAATTTTACATGTATTGTAAAGAGACATCTGTTTATCGAATAACGTTATTTGAAAGCGGATGCAACCTTCAGAGACATGTAGAGAGATAAGAGAAAATGTGTGATTTTGCTAGCTGACCGGAGACTATAAAACTAAAAAGAAGGCTGCTAAAATCCTAGAATGTACTCTTAAAAATTGAAAATTAGGTGTTTAAATAGTAGTAAGACACTAAGATAATTTGTATGAAACAACTAATGACAGTATGACCAGTAATCTCGGAATGCGGCGTACATCGGCTAGATGGGTACCGCGCCGGCCGCTTCCTGGTCGATTTTGGCAGGAGGTCAAAAGGTGTCGTAAATAATAACAAAGTTATAAGGAAGACCGCCATAACTTTGCCAATCATATAAGTACATATGACGTGACATTGATGCATCATTTCTGAGTCGGAAAGTAAAGAACAAATATCATTTTGGAAGCACTATTCTTCGTTCTCACACACAAAAGCATTGATTTCCAGATGTGCTGGTGAGACAAATGCCATAATTTTCATCGATATTCGAGGAATCACACTGAAACATTTTATATTCATATAAAGTCGAGTAAGTACTTTTAATTTTGCAGCAAGAATCAAATCTGGTCTGCCACCCACATTTATGAGACAGCGCGCAAATATTATGAGGTCAGGAATTCTGCCGCTCTGTGACAGCGCGTCGCGCCATTGTTAACGCGTTAAAAAGGCTGGTATTGTGAAACTGATGATAGAAATTTTACCAAACCCCTCGTACCGCAAAGACTATGCAATTTGCGACTTTTATTTATTTTCAAACCTTAGAAATAAATCACGGGGTAAAGATAACGAGTAAAAAGAAGAGTTGGGGTGTGTCATTTACAAATGTTTGCGGGACATGTCACGTGACGGGCTGTAGCACGTGTCACAGGCGCGAGTCAAGCGGTAGAAGGAATGCAAACTGTTCAAGGGATTTTACTTTTATAAGAAATGGGTAATATATCTAAGTTTATCGACGTATATTTCTGGTATAAGATTAGTTCTCGAAATTATTGATGGACCCTCGTATTTTTCTTTTTTCGTTTTTGTAGGTATGACCAAGCACTATGTCCATGCCAAAAAAGAAAAAAATTCTTACCACTGGAATATTTTTTATTATCAGAAACGCTGCAAAATAAGAGCAATTTCAGTTACTTTTGAAAGAATGTTTTCCTAAAAATTTCAAAATCATCACTAAATTTTCCCAAATTGATACTCATTTAGACAGAATAAAACATATCGAACACAATAAAGACATATTTATGTAATCCTAGTCATTTCAAACACATTTTTTGTGGGTATTTCAGTGACACCTCATTTTTGCAATTTTAGACAAGAGTAGTCTCCCTTGATATCCAATAACTTTTTAATTCGCTTGGTGACCTATAGTTTTTAAGTCATTTTTTTACTTCTCATATATTTAAATATCCGTACAGAAAAAATAAAAAAAAATCCTACCGTAGGAAATAAATGGAGGATCTGTCCTTATATCAATTAAATTAATTAAGATTTAATTTCAGCACAGATTTTATTCTTTTGAAGGAATTTGGTAGAGATTCATACAAGGTCAGGATGATTCGTGTGAAGTTTGGTTGAAATTTTTTTAACCCTTGTTGCAACCCATACTTTAATTCAATTAATTTAATTAAAATTCAAGTCATGAACAGAATTTATCTTTTTGAAGGAATTAAGAAGAGATTCATACAAGGAAGATTTCTGTGAAGTTTGGTTGAAATTGGTCCAGTAGTTTTGGAGAAGAAGAATTTCTAAAGATTTTTCGAACATTTAAATCAATGAAATTAATTGAAATTTAATTTCAGCACAGATTTTATTCTTTTGAAGGAATTTGGTAGAGATTCATACAAGGACATGGGTAAAAGTTTTCAGGCATATGCCTGAAGTTCAGGTTTTTGAGTATTCCAAAATGCCCCATGTTCTCGATTTTTACTATATGAATACAGACTTTTCCAGGTTTTCAGGTTTTTCAAAATTTTCAACTTTTACCCCTGCAAGGATGATTCGTGTGAAGTTTGGTTGAAATTGGTCCAGTAGTTTTGGAGAAGAAGATGTTTGAAAATTTTTTGTGGACGTAGGCACGCACAGACGCACAACGGACACAGGGTCATGATATAAGCCCTGCTGGCCTTCGGCCAGTGGAGCTAAAAAATGAATGATTATGCCTCCTTTCGAAGAAAATGGGGGTATATTGTTTTGCAAGTGTCGGTCGGAAGGTCGGTCGGTCCGTATGTCGGTCGGTCTGTCCGTAGACCAAACCTTGTCCGGAGCATAACTCGAAAAGTATTAAACTAGGTAGAATCATGAAACTTCATAGGTGGATAGATCTCATTATGGAGAGGTGCAGTGCACAAGAACTGTAACTCTGCCGATCAAATTTTTTGAGTTATTGCCCTTTGTTGATTTTATAACTTGATTCTTGTCCAGAGCATAACTCAAAAAGTATGTAAGGTACAATCATGAAACTTTACAGGTGGATAGATCTCATTATGGAGAGGTGCAGTGCACAAGAACCGTAACTCTGCTGATAGAATTTTTTGAGTTATTGCCCTTTGTTGATTTTCAAACTTGATTCTTGTCCGGAGCATAACTCAAAAACTATGTTAGGTAGAATCATGAAACTTTACAGGTGAATATATCTCATTATGGAGAGGTGCAGTGCACAAGAACCGTAACTCTGCCGATCATATTTTTGGAGTTATTGCCCTTTGTTGATTTTCAAATCTGATTATTGTTCGGAGAATAACTCAAAAAGTATGTAAGGTAGAATCATGAAACTTTACAGGTGGATAGATCTCATTATGGAGAGGTGCAGTGCACAAGAACCGTAACTCTGCTGATCAAATCTTTTGAGTTATTGCCCTTTGTTGATTTTCAAACTTGATTCTTGTCCGGAGCATAACTCACAAACTATGTTAGGTAGAATCATGAAACTTTACAGGTAAATAGATCTCATTATGGAGAGGTGCAGTGCACAAGAACCGTAACTCTGCCGATCATATTCTTGGAGTTATTGCCCTTTGTTGATTTTAAAATTTGATTATTGTCCGGAGCATAACTCAAAAAGTATGTAAGGTAGAATCATGAAACTGTACAGGTGGATAGATCTCATTATGGAGAGGTGCAGTGCACAAGAACCGTAACTCTGCCGATCAAATTTTTTGAGTTATTGCCCGTTGTTGATTTTATAACTTGCTTCTTGTCCGGAGTACAACCAAAAAAATATGTAAGGTAGAATCATGAAACTTTACTGTTTAATAGATTTCATTATGGAGAGGTGCAGTGCACAAGAACCGTAACTCTGCCAATCAAATTCTTGGAGTTATTGCCCTTTGTTGATTTCTACACTTAATTCTTAACCTTGCCTATATCTCATGTCCTTTTACACATACAGCCTTGATATCTCACACATAGATACCTCCTATCAACATGGTTCACATTTAATCATGACCTTGGACCTTGTGACCTTGACCTTGGAGTTTGACCTACTTTACAAAAAATTAAACCCGGCATATATCTCACGACCTTTTACAAATACAGCCTTGATATTTCACACATGGACACATCTTACCAAGACCTTTCACAATTGACCATGACCTTGGACTTTGTGACCTTGACCTTGGGGTTTGACATACTTTTAAAAAACTTTAACCTGGCCGATATATCATGTCCATTTACACATACAGCCTTGATATTTGACACATGGAAACCTCCGACCAAGACCTATCACATACGACTATGACATTGGACCATGTGGCCTTGACCTTGGAGTTTGACCTACTTTTAAATAAATTAAACTGGGCCTATATCTTATGTGCTATTATACATACAGCCTTGGTATTTCACACATGGACACATCTTACCAAGACCTTTCACATTTGACCATGACCTTGGACCTTGTGACCTTGACATTTGACTTTGACCTACTTTAAAAAAACTTTAACCTAGCCGATATATCAATTCCTTTTACACATACAGCCTTGATATTTGACACATGGACACCTACGACCAAGACCTTTCACATTTGACCATGACCTTGGACCTTGTGACCTTGACCTTGGTGTTTGACCTACTTTAATAATACATTAACCTGGCCTATATTTCATGTCATTTTACATATACAGCCTTGATATTTCATACAAGTCATGGTCACTTCCAACCAAATTATTTCACTTTTGACCATGACCTTGGACCTTGACCTTGGAGTTTGACCTACTTTTAAAAAAACTTAAACTAGGCCTATATCTCATGTCCTGTTACCTATACATTCTAGATATTTTACACATAGACACCGCCTACCAAGACCTTTCACATTTGACCATGACCTTGGCCTGTGTGACCTTGACCTTTGATTTTTATATACTTTTAGAAATCTTTAACCTAGCCTTTATCTTATGTCCTATTACACCTAGAGCCTTGATATTTCACACATAAACATCTTCTACCAAGACCTTTCACATTTGACCATGACCTTGAATATTGCAACCTTGACCTTGGAGTTTAACCAACTTTTAAAAAGACTGAAACCAGGCATATATATCATGTCCTTTTACACCTACAGCCTTGATATTTCACACATGGACACCTCCAACGAAGACCTTTCACATTTTACCTTGACCTTGGCATTTGGCCTACTTTTAAAAACTTTAACCTGGCCTATGTTTCATTTTACTTTTACATATACAGCTTTGAAATTTCACACATAGACACCTCCTACCAAGACCTTTCATATTTGACCATGACCTTAGACCTTGTTAACTTGACCTTGGACTTTGACCTACATCAAATGTAGGCCCTCGAGGGGGCATATATGTTTTACAAACATCTCTTGTTTGATTAATTTTTAGCGAGCCGGGAAGCTAATGTCATATCTCTACTGTTGGCATCTGTGTCACATCTGTGTCATGTCTTCAAAAACATTAACCTAGCTTATATCTTACACTATTTAGAATAGACCCTTGATATTTCACACATGGATACTTCTTATCAAGGCCTTTCATTTGGGACCATGACCTTAGACCTAGTGACCTTGATCTTAAAAATTGACATTTTTTTGAAAAAGTTTAGCTTGAACTATATGTTATGCACTATAAGAGATACAGCCTTAATATTTCAAACCTGGGCACTTCATATCTTGACTTTGAGACCATGACCTTTGTCCTGGTGACCTTAACCTTTGACTTTTTTGTCAACAAGCTCTGGTAAAAGTGAGCTAATTTCTTTTGTTAAAAATCAGATGACCCATTCATATGTAATGCTTTAACCCTTTCCAAGTTAAACAATTTTACAGGGATGAGAATCTTCAGCTGTTAGGCAAATATCAGCTTTTTATTATGCCCCCGATAGGGAGGCATCATAAATTTTACTTGTCCGTCCGTCTGTCTGTCCGTCTGTCTGTCCGTCTGTCTGTCCGCCTGTCCGTCCGTCGGTCTGTCTGTCCATATGTTAGCATTTTCTTGTGTGCACAACTCCTCCTACAGTTTTGATCGGAACTTGACCAAACTTGCCACAATGAATTGCCATGGTGTCTAGTGGTGCACACCACTTACGGAATTCAGATAACTCTTTTCATTCTTGAATTATCTTCCCCTGAATTAAAAAAATCCCCATTTTACTGGCAAGCCCCTCTCGGGCGTATATGCGCCGCTTTGCGAAGCTCTTGTTCTAAATGCTTGTTGGTATGTAGACTTGCATTGATGAGTAACAGAACAAGTTTGAGTTTCGTTCCAGTCCAGTGATTTATTAGTAAAATATGACTTAGAAATTTATTGGAGAATTACTGTTTTCCGGACTTTTTTCTGAACGCTGGCAGGTATTGAGCTGATTTTTGGTATGTAGACCCGCTTTGATGAGTTACAGAACAAGTTGGAGTAAAATACAGATGATGGATTTAGAAAATTACTGGGAAATTACAGATTTTTGGACTTATTTTTCTAAATACACATACAAAGCCGGTAGGGGACTTGGTGTAATTGCTGTCCAATACATAATGCTTGTTTTTAGCTCACCTGAGCACAAAGTGCTCAAGGTGAGGTATTGTGATCGGTCATTGTCCGTCGTCCGTCCACAATTTCTTTAAAGATCTTCTCCTCCCAAACCTGTAGGCCAATCTTCATGAGACTTGGCAGGAATAATCCTTGGGTGAAAGGCTTCCAAAGTTGTTAAAAGAATTTGATTCCATCAAAGACTCTGACTGCCGCGGCATGAGAAAAGTGGAAAATAGCCAAATCTTCTTAAAATCTTCTCCTCCCAAACCAGTTGGCCAATATTCTAGAAACTTCACATGAATGATCTTTGGGTAAAGGGCTTTCAAAGTTGTTAAAAGATTTTAATTCTGTTAAAGACTCTAGCTTCCGCGGCATGAGAAAAGGGGAAAATAGCCAAATCTTATAAAAATCTTCTTCTGCCTAACCAGTAAGCCAATATTCTAGAAACTTCACATGAATGATCCTTGGGTGAAGGGCTTTCAAAGTTGTTAAAAGAACTTAATTCCGTTAAGACTCTGGGTGCCGCGGCATGAGAAAAGGGGAAAATAGCCAAATCTTTTAAAAATCTTCTTCTGCATAACAAGTCGGCCAATATTCTTAACAATTCACATAAATGATCCTTGGGTGAAGGGCTTTCAAAGTTATTAAAAGAATTTAGTTCCATCAAAGCCTCTTGCTGATGCGGCATGAGAAAAGGGTAAAATAGCCAAATCTTTTAAAAAAAAATTCTTCTGCCTTACCAGTTGGCCAATATTCTAGAAACTTCACATGAATGATCCTTGGCTGAAGAGCTTTCAGGGTCGTTAAAAGAATTTGATTCCATCAAAGCCTCTGGCTGCCGCGGCATGAGAAAAGGGGAAAATAGCCAAATCTTTTAAAAATCTTCTGCCGAACCAGTTGGCAAATATTCTTGAAACTTCACATGAATGATCCTCGGGCAAAAGGGCTTTATTGAAACATTTCTTATTTTGCTACTATACAGGTCAGTGTTTAATTTCAACAAAACAAAAAATTTCAGGTGAGCGACACTGGGCCATCATGGCCCTCTTGTTCTACATGTTCTTATGATTCTATTTCGGTGTAAATAAACCAAAATTGTGTCATGATGATGTCATGTCCCTTAATGATGACATCATATTTGTGTCCTTTAAAGTGACATTTCAGAATTTTTTCTCATGAATTTCACTTTTATTTCCATCTAAAAGAGCATATTTTCTTATGAAAACTCTGAAAATTTCAAGCCAAAATATTGCGAAGTTTACGAAAAATATGTATTTTTATGTTAAAATTACACAAATTGTTGTCCACAACAATTCAGATATGTATAGAATTTGTCGTTTCTGTCTCAACTTTAAAGGCGTGTTTATCGCTTATCATTAACAACTTTAAAAAAACTGATAGCATTTATACCCATTAGAATAACCAATCTTGGCATCCAGAAATACTTTAAAAAATGAAATGGGGATGAAATGTCCCTTTAATCTATAAATAAATAAAGAATGGATGTAACCCAAATTTTACATATTTTTGTGTCCCCATGTTTTTTGTTATTTGTTCCACAATTTGTCATGGGTTTTCGTGCATTCAAGGGCCCATAACTCATTTTTCCGACTAGCTATCCAAAATCCCTCATAATTTTGCAATGACGAATTATTAACAAGTTCTCGCCTAAATATTATTCAAATATGTCGCTTTATAAAACGTGTTGATGTTTTCCCAAAGTTTGGAGATGAAGATATACAAAAAAAATGAAAAATTACATAAAATGCTAAATATTTTGATATTTATCGTAAGCAGGCCAATGAATTTCATTAACATGGGCTCATTGACAAAAAATAATGTTAAAAAAAAATCGCCAATTATTTTCATTTAGATAGAAAATTGATGAATAAGAACCTTGGGTAGCGCCTGATTAGAATTACCCCGCCCACTTTCAATATATAATATACACCAAACCAAAAGTCCGTACGATTCAGACTTTCAGCAAAACACGTCCCCTTTATGTATCTATTTGTAATAAAAATATCACTGGAAAATTTAGGTCCTAGGATAACGGCCTTATGGACCCCCTTTTGTGAAGATTATAACTTATAAAATATTAAGAGAAAATAGGAGAATGCTGATTAATAGCCATGGTATCTTTTGCCTCAATGTATTCTTAATTATATTTACACATGGATGTTAAAACAGGATCTTGTTTGGGAGAGGGTAAACTGAAATAAAACAAAAAATCATTGAACTAGATCTTTTCAAATGAATGAATTGTTACCTTAGTTTTGACTTGTGCTGAAAAGACGAAGCTGAAATTGTACATTTGTACCATTTTTGCCTGTCCATCAAATTGAATTTGTAATGAAAGATTTTCCATTTTTAATTCATTTTACTTTCTTTTCCCAAGTTTTCCATTTTCAAAAATCTTTAATGCTGTTATCTGGGAATGGGTTTAACCAGAAATTTTTGACATTCAGGATTATTAGACATAGCTAATTATGTTACCATATTGATCAACTCAAGTTATTAGAATGATGTTGATGACCAAAATCAGTTTGTAAACCAGTTTGTACACCAAAAGTTCACTTACAGATACTTGTTGTAGACAAGACTTTTTTGTTTTTCTTTTTCAGATTGCCATTTTTGGAATATGCCCACCAAGGCTACTCAAGATATTTTGAACACGGGAGACAATGTGTCACAAATAGCTATGCAGCCATGCTACATCATCACAAGATAAAAACGGTCACTGAATGGACAAAGTGCCGTATGGATGACGTGCTGGAAGACGGAGGCAGGGTATACAGATATACAGTGGATCATGGGCAGCCTGAAGATTATCTGTTGATATCCGACCTACCAGTTCAATGAAAAGGCTGTAGATTTGAAATACTTAGATGTTTTGCGGGGTCAACTTTTTAATCAGAACCCCCCCCCCCCCCCCCCATTTAGAAGTCTAAGAGATGTCATATTCAAAATGGAATATCTTCTCTTCCTGACCCTTAAATGCAATTCGACAGCTATATTCAAAGAAGGTAGTGCTTACTATTGTTTTGATACCCATTCAAGAGACAAATTTGGACTGGTACATGCTGATGGAACTGCAGTGCTCACTTCCTATTCTAGTACTGATGCACTATTATGCCAATTGTAAAGATTAGCGGCTAGTCTTAGTAACGATATGGAAGTGCATTATGAGGCAATATCAGTAAAAGGATGGGTTGCATCAAGGGTTCAAATAATATGAGGTTATTTAACATGTCTTTGTACAATACTGAAATCTATTGGATGAATACTTTGCAGAACGAGGCTATATTTGGACGAGCCGATAGGCGAGTCTAAATATAGACTTGTTCTGCAAAGTATGAATCCAATAGAATTCGGTATTGTACAAAGACATGTTAAATGACCTCTTTATTTCACATCATCTTTTTTCACACAAAACATGACAAAGATTAATTTTGTATAAAAATTAAGATCTAGATCTAATTACTTTTAAATAGAATTCCAACGTGAAATAAAAAAGGAAGAAAAACAACATAGGCCTGTGTCATGAAAAAAAATTGTAGGCTACATGTATATTTCTAACACTGTGAAATATACATGGCATCTGACATTTAATCTATTTTTATCGATTTATGTTTGTCTCAAAAGATTGAATAGACCGTCATATGATAGTGTGAAATGTACATGAAATTTGTCATATAAACTATCTATCATGTCATGCGCAAATCAACAATGAAAACATTGACAGAAAAGGAGAAATTGCTGATAAACGGCAAATCTCCTTTTCTCTTAGAACTTTTTTGTCAATCCTTTTAATGGGTATCAAATCCGGGTCTTGTTTGGGAAAGGGTTTAGTGTGATTTGTATCATTGCTGCAAATTAAATGCGCTACAATTCAGAAATGTTTTGAAATGAAAATAATCTCTTTCGTGATCATTTTCTCCTTTTGCCTTAATGTATTCCCAATGTGTTTTTTTCAATCACAGAATCAAAGCTATGTCTTGTTTAGGACAGTGAATGCAAAATATCATTTTGAAACAAACATTCAACTCTAATGAACAAATTTTGGGGACTTTACTAAGGGAGATTACTCTTCGATGCGAATATGGATATTTTGTATCCCAGCCTCGATTTGGATGAAAATCCATATTTGTAGGGTTCAATCGATATTTGTAGGGTTCAAATGAGTGCAATGCATATTTGGACGGGTCAATCGGTGCATCGTACAATATAGATCTAGCCGCTTTGGAATATCGAGAATCCCGTGCGTCCACCCAATTATCTCGTGCGTGCAATACGGCCCTGGGTATTGTATACTCACGTGGTACGAATGGGGCGATTTAATTGGTTTACTTTGTTCGGATGTGAAATAATAGATTTTCTTTAAATTTTGTGAATTGATAGGGTAACCAAATATTTTTATTTTGTATTCGTAAAAAAAATAAGAATGGCTAATTTTTGGAGATAATGGCTAACAAAGTGGTTGGGGTAAATTGACACGAGAAGCAATTTTTAGCTCGACTTTTTGAAGAAAGTGAGAGCTTATACTATCACCCAGGCGTCAGCGTCGGCGTTGCAACAAAGGTTAAAGTCTTTTCAAACATCAATGACTTCCATACTATCAAAGGGATTCAACCCAAACTTGCAATACTTATTCACCATCAAACCTACCTTACTACCAGGGCCCATGACCCTGGCTCCACTTTATTTGGAGTTATGCCCCCCTTTATACTTAGAAAATAGCGTTAGCCTTGTTACTTGCAACTCATATCTCTGTTTCTACTTATGCTATTGCTCTGAAACTTTACACATGCTTTTGTGACCATAATATTAGCCTCTAGGCAAAGATTCATTACTCTCACATTTAATTAACTGGAATTTTAACCTTTTTGACTTACAAATTCTGGGTTAAGTTTTTACGTGCAACTATATCAGTCATAACTTTTTTCTGCTAGGACTATTTCTTTCAAACTTTGCACATGCTTTTGTGACCCTAATATCACACTCTAGGCTAAGATTCATTACTCTGACATTTAATTTACTGGAATTTTACCTTTTTTAGCGTGACTATTCGTAACAATAGGGGAGCTGTTCCAGTCAATGGTTTGCCAGTCATCTTGGGTCGGTATTGTTGTAAAACGTAGATGGTTATCCTTTAATCTAAGTCAACTGGGCATTGACAAAAATATGGGGATAGTAACAGTCATACGGGTGTTGGTACTCATGTAATACTTTTGTTCAAGTGTCTGATGTGTCATATGCATACACTTTGAACAATGAAGGGGGAGTGTCTTGTTATCTTGGTCACCTTGGCATTGGCATCTATATACATGTATACTGTACTAATAAACAAACTTAAAACTGTGTCTAAGCAACTTAGAAAAGTCGAGCGCGCTGTCTTATGGACAGCTCTTGTATACTTTGAAGGGAAATAACTTTTTCTCTATGGATCAGATCAAAATGAAATTTTGCATGTAGTTTAAATGGGCCAAGGACAGAAGACTTTCGGAACCATTCATCATGTTTATCAGTTTGTTGAGGTTCTGTATTCATCCTTCTGTCAATCTCAGATGTCAAATAACTTTTGTTCTATCAATGAATTTGACCCAAAGTCTACACATATTTAGTAACATCATATGGGACCATGTTCACAAAATATCATGTTAATCCATACAAAAATAAAAGCTGTACAGATCTAGTTTCGTAAAGTTTGTACACAAAAAAGGCAAAATCTGAGATTGACAGACGGACAAATACAGAAAATCGACAAACTGATAAATATGATTATTGATTACTAAAATGGTTTGTGTTTGGTACATTTAAAGTACATACAAAAATTCAATTCAATCTGATCTATACAGAAAAAGTTATTTAACTTCAAAGTGAATAGCTGCTTCTCCTGTCAATTTACTCCGCCCACTTTGTAAGCTATTATCTCCAAAATAAGCCTCATCAGATTTGTTACACATACAAATTAAAGATATTATGTAACCATATTAATTCACAGAATTTAAAGAAAATCTATTATTTGATCTATTTTGAACCCTTGTTGCAACCCATCCTTTTGGGATTTGGAAAGTGACAATGCAATGGACGAATTTGACGGATTCTCCGAAATCAGTGATGGGGAATATAGCTGGTTGCTTTATTCTATTAAAGAGAATGAAAAAAAGGAAATAGACAAAATTATGGTGAATGCAGATTTTTCAGAGGAAGAGAGAAATAGTGCCAATGATTCTGATCTACCCCATCAAGTTACCAAAGAAAATAGCTACCAAAGACAAAAAGCATTCAAATGAAAGAAAATGAAGAAGTGATAGCTGATAATTCCGAGATGTATGAAGAAGTGATAGCTGATGTTCCAGAGATTTATGAAGAAGTGATAGCTAGTAATTCAGAGAAGTATGAAGAAGTGATAGCTAGTGTTCCAAAGATGAATGAAGAAGTGATAGCTAGTGTTCCGGAGATGTATGAAGAAGTGAAAGCTGATGTTCCAGGGATGTATGAAGAAGTGATAGCTGATGTTCCAGGGATGTATGAAGAAGTGATAGCTAGAGTTCAGGAGATGTATGAAGAAGTGATAGCTACTGTTCCAGAGATGTATGCAGAAGTGATAGCTGGTGTTCCATAGATGTATGAAGAAGTGATAGCTGATAATCCATAGATGTATGAAGAAGTGAAAACTAGTGTTCAAGAGATGTATGAAAAAGTGATAGCTGATGTTCCAGAGATGTATGAAGAAGTGATAGCTGGTGTTCCATGGATGTCTGAAGAAGTGATTGCTGGTGTTCCATAGATGTATGAAGAAGTGATGCTAGTGTTCCATAGATGTATGAAGAAGTGATAGCAATTGTTCCAGAGATGTATGAAGAAGTGATAGCTGATGATCCATAGATGTTTGAAGAAGTGAAAGCTAGTGTTCCAGAGATGTATGAAGAAGTGATAGCTGATGTTCCAGAAATGTACGGAGAAGTGATAGCTGGTGTTCCAGAGATGTATGAAGAAGTGATAGCTGGTGTTCCAGAGATGTATGAAGAAGTGATGCTAGTGTTCCAGAGATGTATGAAGAAGTGATCGCTGATGTTCCAGAGATGTATGAAGAAGTAATAGCTGGTGTTCCACAGATGTCTGAAGAAGTGATAGCTAGAGTTCCATAGATGTATGAAGAAGTGATAACTAGTGTTCCATAGATGTATGAAGAAGTGATAGCTATTGTTCCAGAGATGTATGAAGAAGTGATAGCGACTGTTCCAGAGATGTATGAAGAAGTGATAGCTAGTATTCCAAATATGTACGAAGAAGTGATAGCTAGTGTTCCCTAGATGTATGTAGAAGTAATAGCTGGTGTTCCATAGAAGTATGAAGAAGTGATAGCTGATGTTCAAGAGATGTATGAAGACGTGATAGCTGGTGTTCCAGAGATATATGAAGAAGTGATAGCTAGCATTCCAAAGATGTATGAGGAAGTGATAGCTAGTGTTCCATAGATGTATGAAGAAGTGATAGCTGGTGTTCCATAGATGTATGAAAAAGTGATAGCTTGTGTTCCAGAGATGTATGAAGACGTGATAGCTGGTGTTCCAGAGATGTAGATATATGAAGAAGTGATAGCTAGCATTCCAAAGATGTATGAGGAAGTGATAGCTAGTGTTCCATAGATGTATGAAGAAGTGATAGCTGGTGTTCCATAGATGTATGAAAGCTTGTGTTCCTGAGATGTATGAAGACGTGATAGCTGGTGTTCCAGAGATGTAGATATATGAAGAAGTGATAGCTAGTGTTCCAAAGATTATGAAGAAGTGATAGCTATTGTTCCAGAGATGTATGAAGAAGTGATAGCTGGTGTTCCATAGATGTATGAAAATGTGGTAGCTTGTGTTCCAGAGATGTATGAAGAAGTGATAGCTGATGATCCATAGATGTTTGAAGAAGTGATAGCTGATGTTCCAGAAATGTACGGAGGAGTGATAGCTGGTGTTCCAGAGATGTATGAAGAAGTGATAGCTGGTGTTCCATAGATGTATGAAGAAGTGATGCTAGTGTTCCAGAGATGTATGAAGAAGTGATAGCTGATGTTCCAAAGATGTATGAAGAAGTGATAGCTAGAGTTCAGGAGATGTATGAAGAAGTGATAGCTAGTGTTCCAGAGATGTATGCAGAAGTGATAGCTGGTGTTCCATAGATGTATGAAGAAGTGATAGCTGATAATCCATAGATGTTTGAGGAAGTGAAAGCTAGTGTTCAAGAGATGTATGAAGAAGTGATAGCTGATGTTCCAGAAATGTACGGAAAAGTGATAGCTGATGTTCCAGAGATGTATGAAGGAATGATAGCTAGTGTTCCATAGTTATATGAAGTAGTGATCGCTATTGTTCCAAAGATGTATCAAAAGTGATAGCTTGTGTTACATAGATGTATGAAGAAGTGATGCTAGTGTTCCAGAGATGTATGAAGAAGTGATAGCTGATGTTCCAGAGATGGATGAAGAAGTAATAGCTGGTGTTCCAGAGATGTCTGAAGAAGTGATAGCTAGAGTTCCATAGATGTATGAAGAAGTGATAACTAGTGTTCCATAGATGTATGAAGAAGTGATAGCTATTGTTCCAGAGATGTATGAAGAAGTGATAGCGACTGTTCCAGAGATGTATGAAGAAGCGATAGCTAGTATTCCTAATATGTACGAAGAAGTGATAGCTAGTGTTCCCTAGATGAATGTAGAAGTAATAGCTGGTGTTCCATAGAAGTATGAAGAAGTGATAGCTGATGTTCAAGAGATGTATGAAGACGTGATAGCTGGTGTTCCAGAGATATATGAAGAAGTGATAGCTAGCATTCCAAAGATGTATGAGGAAGTGATAGCTAGTGTTCCATAGATGTATGAAGAAGTGATAGCTGGTGTTCCATAGATGTATGAAAAAGTGATAGTTTGTGTTCCATAGATGTATGAAGAAGTGATAGCTGGTGTTCCAGAGATGTAGATATATGAAGAAGTGATAGCTAACATTCCAAAGATGTATGAGGAAGTGATAGCTAGTGTTCCATAGATGTATGAAGAAGTGATAGCTGGTGTTCCATAGATGTATGAAAGCTTGTGTTCCTGAGATGTATGAAGACGTGATAGCTGGTGTTCCAGAGATGTAGAAATATGAAGAAGTGATAGCTAGTGTTCCAAAGATTATGAAGAAGTGATAGCTATTGTTCCAGAGATGTATGAAGAAGTGATAGCTGGTGTTCCATAGATGTATGAAAATGTGGTAGCTTGTGTTCCAGAGATGTATGAAGAAGTGATGCTAGTGTTCCATAGATGTATGAAGAAGTGATGCTAGTGTTCCATAGATGTATGAAGAAGTGATAGCAATTGTTCCAGAGATGTATGAAGAAGTGATAGCTGATGATCCATAGATGTTTGAAGAAGTGAAAGCTAGTGTTCCAGAGATGTATGAAGAAGTGATAGCTGATGTTCCAGAAATGTACGGAGAAGTGATAGCTGGTGTTCCAGAGATGTATGAAGAAGTGATAGCTGGTGTTCCATAGATGTATGAAGAAGTGATGCTAGTGTTCCAGAGATGTATGAAGAAGTGATAGCTGATGTTCCAGAGATGTATGAAGAAGTAATAGCTGGTGTTCCAGAGTTGTATGAAGAAGTGATAGCTAGTGTTCCATAGATGTATGAAGAAGTGATAGCGACTGTTCCAGAGATGTATGAAGAAGTGATAGCTAGTATTCCAAATATGTACGAAGAAGTGATAGCTAGTGTTCCCTAGATGTATGTAGAAGTAATAGCTGGTGTTCCATAGAAGTATGAAGAAATGATAGCTGATGTTCAAGAGATGTATGAAGACGTGATAGCTGGTGTTCCAGAGATATATGAAGAAGTGATAGCTAGCATTCCAAAGATGTATGAGGAAGTGATAGCTAGTGTTCCATAGACGTATGAAGACGTGATAGCTGGTGTTCCATAGATGTATGAAAAAGTGATAGCTTGTGTTCCAGAGATGTATGAAGACGTGATAGCTGGTGTTCCAGAGATGTAGATATATGAAGAAGTGATAGCTAGCATTCCAAAGATGTATGAGGAAGTGATAGCTATTGTTCCAGAGATGTATGAAGAAGTGATAGCTATTGTTCCATAGATGTATGAATAAGTGATAGCTATTGTTCCAGAGATGTATGAAGAAGTGATAGCTATTGTTCCAAAATGTATGAAGAAGTGATAGCTATTGTTCAAAAGATGTATGAAGAAGTGATAGCTAGTGTTCCAGAGATGGATGAAGAAGTGATAGCGGGTGTTCCAGAGATGTATGAAGAAGTGATTGCTGGTATTCAATAGATAAATGAAGAAGTGATAGCTGGTGTTCCAGAGATATATGAGAAAGTGATAGCTAGAGTTCCAGAGATGTATGAAGAGTGATAGCTAGTGTTCAATATAAGTATGAAGAAGAGATAGCAAGTGTTCCAGAGATGTATGAAGAAGTGAAAGCTGATGTTCCAGAGATGTATGAAGGAATGATAGCTAGTGTTCCATAGTTGTATGAAGTAGTGATCGATATTGTTCCAAAGATGTATAAAGAAGTGATAGCTACTGTACCAGAGTTGTACGGAGAGGTGATAGCTGGTGTTCCAAAGATGAATGAAGAAGTGATGCTAGTGTTCCAGAGATGTATGAAGAAGTGATAGCTGGTGTTTCATAGATGTATGAAGAAGTGATAGCAGGTGTTCCAGATATATATGAAGAAGGATAGCTGGTGTTCCAAAGATGTATGAAGAAGTAATAGCTAGTGGTTTAGAGATGTATGAAGAAGTGATATAGCTGATGTTCCAGAGATGTATGAAGGAGGATAGCTAGTGTTCCAAAGATGTCTTAAGAAGTGATAGCTATTGTTCCAGAGATGCATGAACAAGTGATAGCTAGTGTTCCAGAGATATATGAAGAAGTGATAGCTAGAGTTCCAAAGATGTATGAAGAAGTGATAGCTGGTGTTCCAGAGATTTATGGAGTAGTGATAGCTAGTGTTCCTTAGATGTATGAAGTATTGATAGCTAGAGTTCCAGAGATGTATGAACAAGTGATAGCTAGTGTTCCATAGATGTATGAAGAAATGATAGCTATTGTTCCAGAGATGCATGAACAAGTGATAGCTAGTGTTCCAGAGATAAATGAAGAAGTGATAGCTAGAGTTCCAAAGATGTATGAAGAAGTGATAGCTGGTGTTCCAGAGATTTATGGAGTAGTGATAGCTAGTGTTCCTTAGATGTATGAAGTATTGATAGCTAGAGTTCCAGAGATGTATGAACAAGTGATAGCTAGTGTTCCATAGATGTATGAAGAAATGATAGCTATTGTTCCAGAGATGTATGAAGAAGTGATAGCTATTGTTCCAAAGATGTATGAAGAAGTGATAGCTAGTGTTCCAAAGATGTAAGATGAAGTGATAGCTAGTCTTCCATAGATGTATGAAGAAGTGATAGCTAGTATTCCATAGATGTATTTAAAAGTGATAGCTAATGTTCCAGAGATGTATGATGAAATGATAGCTGATGTTCCAGAGATGTATTCAGAAGTAATAGCTAGTGTTCCAGAGATGTATTCAAGAGTGATAGCTAGAGTTCCAGAGATTATGAAGAAGTGATACCTGGTGTTTCATAGATTTATGAAGAAGTGTTAGCTAGTGTTCCATAGATGTATGAAGAAGTGATAGCTAGAGTTCCAGAGATGTATGAAGAAGTGACAGCTGATGCTCCAGATATGTATGAAGAAGTGAAGGCTGGTGTTCCAGAGATGTATGAAAAAGCGATAGCTGGTGTTCATGAATATGCAAATGAGCTTATTTGTATAAAAATAGCTACAAACAAAAGAGCAAGTCTTAAGCTTTCATTTGATACCATTTGACATATGTTTGTTAAAATTCAATCTAGATTTGACCAAATATTTTTTTGTATCATTGAATGAAAAATTAAATAGGGTTAAGCATAGGGGTCTGTTATTTGACCCTTGACACCTTCTAGTCATTACTTTTTTCAATGGATTTTTCTACGTTCACTCAGATCCTCATCCCCTCTATAACAAAATACGGTGGAATTTTTTCAAATTAATAGACAATCTGTCCAATCTTTCGTTAACTAGAGCCAACATATTTTTCGTCAAAGAAAATGCAATTGTTTGGGGATGGGTAACGAAGTCTGACTGCTACAATGGCTCAAAACTGAAATTTGTATTTCAGAATTTTTGCTCCATTTACACTATGGCGTTCAGTCGATTTCAAGATATGAGGACGCTTGAGATCAAACAAAACATCATTTAAACTGCGTGAACACCAAAAGCAAGTTTAAATCTAACACTGACCTGTCACCTCCGTCTTCTGACAACCTTAATAAAACTTGAAATTCGGTGATTTTGAGGTTTGTTGTCAAATTTTCAAAAGGAAACTGCCAATCTGGGTCAGATGTAACGATGGGTAATTTCGTTGGATAATCAATGTCACGTTTTTTGGTGACGTTATTAGCGGCGAATGATTTCATTGGCCGACTATCGTTTTGACAGTCTCGCGCAAGACTGGTACTCGATTTCCAAAGCTGTTTTTAAACAGTTTCATAATGTAAAAGCGGGAACCGGGGGGTATTTAAACATTTAGCTTACGGAGACAAAGGAAAGTTAGAAAGGTTCGCTAATGGTGATTTTTTCAGCAGTAATATAAAGAGGTTATTAGAATATAGATTATTTGAAACGCATTTAGTCAAGCTAGTGGCGCTAGCGCTAGTAGTGGTGCCTCGATTTTCGGGGGAATATACGAACAAGTTAACAGAAACGAATCGACCAATGAAATTATTCGTAGCCAATTACGTCACCTTTTCAAGATGTCTTCTTTCATGTCAATACTTTAGCAGAACGGAAAAATCGTAAAATGTTTGATTCTAGGCCATTAGAGAAGACGAATGCGACAGGTCAGTGTTACATTTAGACTAGCTTTTGGTGTTCATGCAATTTAAATGGCTCTCTGTACGATCTCAAGCGTGCTCATATCTTGAAATCGACTGAACGCCATAGTGTAAATGGAGCAAAAACTCAATACAAATTTAGAAAAGTCCCTTTACTAAAAAAGGTTCATTACGTGCTAGGAGTCAAATTACAGAACCCTTTTGGGGTTAAGGGTTTTAGATAAGGGTTACTGACAAAAGCCCCAACGGCTAGAGTGCAAACAACGCTCATCTTGAAGCATTTGTTATAGCTTTCAGAAAATCAAACCCTTCAAAATTCCCTCGGGGGGGATGGGGATAGTAGCAGGGGTTATTGGTGGCTCAAGGTCTAATAAATCTCATTATGGAGAGGTGCAGTGCACAAGAACCATTACTCTGCCGATCAAAGTTTTTGAGTCATTGCCCTTGGTTGATTTGCAAACTTTATTCTTGTCCGGAGCATAACTCAAAAAGTAAAAGCATGTAAGGAAGAATCCTGAAACTTTACAGGTGGATGAATCTCATTATGGAGAAGTGCAGTGCAGAAGAACCATAATTCTGCTGATCAAATTTAAGGAGTTATTGACCTTTGTTGATTTTCACACTAAATTCTTAATCTGACCTATACCTTATGTGCTTTTACACATACAGACTTTATATTTCACACATGGACACCTCCTACTAAGACCTTTCGCATTTGACCGTGACCTTGTGGCCTTGACCTTGGAGTTTGACCTACTTTTAAAAAAAATCATTAACCTGGCCGATAGTATAGCATGTCCTTTTACACATGCAGCCTTGATTTTTGACAAGAGGACACCACTGACCAAGACTTTTCACATTTGACCATCACCTTGGACCTTGAAATTGGTGTTTGACCTTCTTTCAATAAACTTTAACCTTGCCCATATTTCATGTCCTTTTACATAAACAGCCTTGATATTTCACACATGGGCACATCCTATCAAGACCTTTCACATTTGACCATGACCTTGGACCTTGGAGTTTGACCTACTTTTCAAAAGCTTTAACCTGGCCGATATATACTATCCTTTTACACATACAGTCTTGATATTTCACATATGCACACCTCTGACCAAGACCTTTCACATTTGACCATGACCTTGAACCTTGTCACTAGAAACTCTCTGATTATCGTTTGAAAACGCTGACAAAATACTCCTTTTCACAAGCTGAATCCCGGAGTTGAGTGTCGCGGCCATTTTGAATTTGTCTTGAGCACGAAAATTTCATAGTCCGAATCAGACTCAGCGCTGAGCATGATTTCATGCTCAGAAGTTTTATAAGACCGGGCCCGGTTTCTCGAAAAAACTTAGAATCGTTCTCAGACACAAATCTGAAGACTGGGTCCTTGTTTTGACATCTCCAGTATGAAAGGCATTGGAAAACAATGAGCCAAAATAAGAAAATGCTGATGAACAGCATTTTTTCTTTTGTCTCAATATTTTCTGTAATATATTCTACACAAATCCAGTCTTTAACAATATCCATTTTGTTGTCTGCTGCAGCTTTTGAATTCGACAACCCTGACAATTTGTTATTTGAGAAAGGCTTAAAGACAAGGCATTGTTATTTCAGACTATACAGAACTCGTAGAAAAATACCAAAAACTACTTGCCAGTACTTGCCAGTGTACAAAGAAAGAAACTGAATTGTCAAAACTTATACAGTTGGAAAACAAGCTGAAACCAGCCCTGGATCAGAATAATCAAAAAGTGAAAGAGCTAGAGAAAAACTTTACAGATCTAGGTAAGTGATAGGTTTGAAATTTGTCAAAATGACTACTATCCCTGTCCCAAATGGTGGCCGTTCCAATTCAAAAGCTGCTGCAAGTGACATGTAAGTTGTAAATAATGTAAGAATTTGTGTACATAGTGGCTCAGATAATATTGAGGGAAGAAGGAGGAAATGCTGGTTATCAGCATTTACTTCTTTTGCATCAATGTTTTCCCAAGCCTTTTTTACGAACGTCAAAACCAAAAAGAAACTGATGATGAAAAGAGCAGGTTGAAATCGGCCATAAACAAGAATTATCATAAGGTGAAAGAGCTGGAGAAAACCTTAACCCATTACCAGATGGCAAATCTTAGACTGGTTTAAATTCAAAGATGTTGCAGATGACAATTTCAAGTGAATGAAATTATTTTACAATTATTGGTCTCTGTGTAGAAAACATTGTTGAAAATGAAGATATTGCTTGTCACATGCAATTTTTAGCTCCATTGGCGGAAGGCCACTGAGCAATTGTAATGGCATTGTGTCCGTCGTGCGTCGGTGCGTCTGTTAATTTTTAGGTCTCCTGACCGAAGGTCATGGTGACCTATTGCAACCATGGTTCATCCGTCGTCGTGCGTCGTCCGTTTACTTTAGACATTTTCAACTTAACTTCTGTTTGAGAACCATTGGTACGATTACAGCCAAACTTAGCAGGGAGCATCCCCTTGGGAAGCCACTTCAGATTTGTAGAAATCATTGAGTTATCTGCCTTTGGGGTCCCATAAGGGGCCAAAAAGGGGCTTAACAGTGTACATCTTAAAAAATCTTCTTCTAATAAACGGGCTGTTGGATGGCATTCACATTCAGTATTTAGAGTGTTTAGGACAATGACTACAAAGTTTGTACAACAGAAAAAAATCTGTCAAGAAATGGATGTGCTGGGGAGGGGGGTTTTGGGTTGGTGTTGCATCAATTGTTTTATTTTCATTTTCGACTTTTTCTTGAGAACCAATGTATGTATTTCAATCAAACTTGGCAGAAAACTTCCCCACGGGAAGCCACTTCAGTTTTTTTACAAATCATGGAGTTATCTAACTTTTGGTCCCCAAAAGGGGCTAGATAGGGTAAATCTTAAAAAAAATCTTCTTCTCATGAAGTGGCTGTTGGATTGCATTCACATTTAGTATTTAGGGTCTTTAGAAAAATGACCAAAAAGTTTGTACAAAAGAAAAAAATATGATAAGAAATGGCTTTGCTGGGGAGGGGGTTTGAGGGTGGTGTTGCATCATTTATTCATTTTCATATTCGACTTTTTCTTGAGAACCAATGAACGGATTTCATAAAAAAAATGGCAGAAAGCATCCCCACGGAAAGCCGCTTCCGATTGTTTTTTTACAAATCATGGAGTTATATCCCTTTGGAAACCCAAAAGAGGCCAAAAAGGGTTTTTCATGGTACATGTTAAAAAATCTTATTTTCATGAACTGGCTATTAGATTGGATTCTCATTTGGTATTTAGAGTTTTTAGGGCAAGGACTACAAAGTTTGTACAAAAGAATAAAATTGTCA
This sequence comes from Fragum sueziense, assembly GCA_963680895.1. Classification (NCBI taxonomy): domain Eukaryota; kingdom Metazoa; phylum Mollusca; class Bivalvia; order Cardiida; family Cardiidae; genus Fragum; species Fragum sueziense. The sequence continues at coordinate 44,818,158 of OY804604.1, forward strand.
TGAAATAATTGTGTTGGGGGTGGGAAGGGGTTTGCGTGATTAATCTTTTTTTTTATTTTTTATTGGACAGATTTCATCCAAATTTATATCATAATTACATTAAATACCTTATCTGTATATGTCCATGTTTAATCTTTGGATTCAGGTGACTGATAAGGCCCTCTGGGTCACTTTTTCCTGTAAAAAGTTTCTCCTCTCAAACCAGTGGGCCAAATTTGACCAAACTTTGCAGCAATTATCCTTGAAGACCCTTTACTTAAATTGTTCAAAGACATTTGATTGGTTAATAAATGTGGGCGTTGTAGGATGGGGCTTATCAGACTTTGAGAAATAACAAAATAATTCTTTAAAAATTACCCAGTTGGGCCAATTTTGACCACACTTGTCAGAAATGTACCTCAGGTGCCGCTTAGATTAAATTGTTCAAAATTCAAAAAAAGATTATTGGTCCATAAATGGGAAATCTTCTTCTCTCAAACCAGTGGGCCAATTTTGAGAAAAATTTGCAGGAATGTTCCTTAGGTGACCCTCTTCGTAAATTATTCAAAGAATTTTGATTGGTCCCTAAACGTAGCCGTGACTGATCAGACTTAGAAAAATCGCAAAATAATTCTTTAGAAAACAAAACAATTTGGTCAATTTTGACCAAACTCAGAAATGTACCTTGGGAGACTCCTTACTCTCAGGTGAGCAATGTCAGTGCCTTTCATGCACTCTTGTTAAAACTTGTTTTCCAATTTTTGATTCTTTAAAAAAAGTGGGCCCGACAGGGTGGGGCTTATCAGACTTAGAGAAATCACGAAAAAAATCTTTAAAAATCAACCATTGTTTGTGTTGAAAAACTCAGGTGAGCGATTCACGTCCCACAGGATCCTCTTGTTATTAGCTTACCTGAGCACCAAGTTCTTAAGGTGAACTATTGTGGTTGCATTTTGTCCGTCTGTTCACAATTTCTTTCAACATCTTCTCCTTATCCATTTGGCCAATTTCGACCAAAGTCAGTGGAAATGTTCCTTGGGTGACCCTTTTCAAAACTTATTCGCACATTTTAATGCCTGCGTATCGAGAGATCGGGGGCATATTGTTTTACTCGTGTCCGTCTGTGTCCGTCTGTCCGAAAAAAATTGACCTTTGCCTTTTCTCCAAATGTATTTGATATAGAAAACTCAAATTTGGTATGCAACTTCCTTTCAATGACATCTATCTGTTCCATGCAATTTGACCTTCCCCAAGGTCATCTGTTAACCCTTATCAACCATTTACTCTAAGAAAACTAAACGTTTTACTCCGAAAACTTCACCTTTGCCTTTTCTCCAAAAGTATTCGACATACAAAGCTCAAATATGGTATGCACATTTTGTTGATTCATCAAAAAATGTGGGTTTGGCATGGCGTAGCTTATTGGACTTAGAGAATTCATAAAGTGAATGTAATCACTGTTAGTGTTTCACAAACACTTGTTCTTCATCTGATAGGCAGATTTTTTGTGCTTAACCCTTTCCCAGACAAGACCTGGTTTTCACATCCCTGGTGTAAACGACTTGGGCAAACATTTAGGCAAAAGAAGAAAATGCTGATTATCAGCATTTTCTACCTTTGCCTCAATAATTTCCATGCTATATTTTACCAAAATCTTATCTTTTTCAACATCCATTTTGTAGTCTGCAACAGCTTTCAAATTAGACAACCCTAATATTTTATTATTTGGGAAAGGGTTAATAAATGAGGTGTTCTAGACCATATTCTTAAAATAATGTGTGTCCAAAAACCTGTCACGGGAACCTGTCAATTGTTTAAGTTTGACTGCAAGCGACATTGTTTCTTTATTTCAGAAATAATTGACAGTGAGAGTGATGATAAAGAAGATCAAGAACAAAATCAAGGTAAAATCTTAAAAAAATAACCTTTTTTAAAACAGCAAATTTTCAGACTGGTCAAAGATAATCTGATAAGTTTTGTCTGGATTTATTTTTTTCCTGTGAGGCTAAAAGGGACCTTCTTGGAAATATATGTAAAAAAGATTGTAGGATTAAGCTACATTTCCAAAAATAGTTTAAATAAGAATAGAGAATGTAAGTTGAAAAAGTATACTATGGGAAAAAAGTTTAGCATTTTTTTACCAAAGTATTTTTGTAATGCAAAGGCATAGAATTCCGTAAATGAGTATCATTTTCCAATTTAAAAAGCAAACTCACTAATGGTGCAGTTCGTTTACGTGTTTATCCTCGCGTAACGCTCTTTGACGTAAAAGTAATAAAATGACGTCTTGCACGAGCACACACATGCGCATGTAATTTATATCGACAATACCTATCCCAACATAATGGTAATTGTCAAGAAAAAAATAAACCACAAAGAAACTGCTGGGCGATTCAAATGGGCCGTCGCCCAGGACTAACCTTTGATCAAGGAAATACGGCTATCGGCATGTTGACTGGTGGCATGACGGCCAAAGAGGTTGATTAACATTTTGGTGTGAGTCAAAGTGTCATTTCTCAACTGAGAGTAAAGAATTATCAATAAGGCAAGGCCCAAGACAGACCACGCTCTACCTGGCAGCGTAAAGCAATCCAACGTAAGGACAATTACCTAGTGACGTTTTCAAGACGTCATCGTTTCTCAGCAGCACAAGTACAGTCGCTTTGAATAGAAACGCGACAGAGACATGGAATTGTGCACATTCTGTAAGGAACAAGCTTTGTTCTTTGCGTTTACCTACACATCTACCTTACGTTTGCGTTCCTTTGGCTTGTGCTCACAGACAGGCCAGGCTGAGTCGGACGCGGGTTCACTGTCCATTGACAGGATCGCAGTGGAATCAAGTCGCTTTTGCAGATTAATCCCGTTTGAACTTTACCTTTGTGTAGGCTTAATTGTGAAAGGAAGATCTTAGAACGGGAGGAAGAGGCAGCGATGACGTCAATAACGTAAAGGATCTCACACGCGTTTTGCTTCTGCAATTTCTGGCGTATTCTAGTGGCTTTTTGTTGAGGACTCATAAGGACTTGATTTACAGGCATTGTGATACTGTTATAAAGGATAATAATGGACATGCAAGGTTCTGATTCCGTGTGTCATTTTGAGAGTGCTACCCATACCTTGTTCGGCGTCACATGCAAGACTCGTCATTTCTCAAATTCAAACCAAAATTTGAAATATTGTTGTTAAGATATCAAATATTATCGTCTATAAATTTGAGTTCAATCCAAACACAGATACATGTAATTGAGAAATAAGCTGCAATTTACGAAATTGCTGAACTTTTTTCCCTCAGTATATATTTGCTTTACAGATTCCCAATTGCATGATGGACCAGAAAAGAAACAAAGAAAGAAAGTCTGTAGGAAAGGTATCAAATTTTAAATAGAAATAATTAAATTAAGTTTGAGAAAAATCGTTCAAAATCTTCTCCAAAATAATTTATCGGATTTCATTGTTATTCAGCCACCTAAAGTATGTGAATATGGATCATGTTGTTGGTTTGTTCACAATGTTTATGCCCCGCATCGAAAGATTGGGGGCCATATTGTTTTACTCATGTTTGTCTTTCATTCTGTCTGTCTGTCCGAAAACTTAACATTGCCATTTTCTCCAATAGTGTTCAACATACATAGCTCAAATGATGGATTGCAACAAGGGTTCAAAAATAGATTTTCTTTAAATTCTGTTAATTGATAGGGTCACATAATATCTTTAATTTGTATGTGTAAAAAATCTGATGAGGGCTTATTTTTTGAGATAATGGCTAACAAAGTGGGTGGAGTAAATTGACATGAGAAGCAAAAAATACCATTTTCTGTTTAGATCAGATCGAATTGAGATTAAGAATGTTCTTTCAATGAACTAAGGACATAAGATCTTTATGCTCCCCGAAAAAATTTCCGTATATCTTTCCATCCGTCCGTCCACAGCCAGATCTCAGCAATCATTGAACCAAATTCAACGAAACTTCACATGTGAACTCCCTGTGATACTCCCTAGGGACCTTTTTTCTCCGTCTTTTTAATTTGAGGCTGCGTCATGGAAAAGGGGCCTTAGTGTAAAAATTAGTTTTTCTTTAATTTCTCTTCATCTAATTGGCAGAATTAAATGAAATTTTGTAATCATGTTATAAAGAGGATGTTATACACCATATTCTTTAATGTGTGTACAAAAAATAATCTGTCACGGGATAAGGGGGCATAATGTATGATACTTTTTATTTTGTGACAAACACTTATTCTGGGAGCATTATCCATCTATGATGGCTCTTGCTGGAATCATTAATCTTGTTTATACGTTTGTTTTACTTTCTGTATTCGTCCTTCTGTCCATCTTAGATTTTGCTTATTTTTGATATACTAACTTTACGAAACTAACTCTACAACTTTTACTTTTGTATGATTTGACGTTATATTTTGTGTGAACATGAACCAATATAATGAAACTAAATATGTGTAAACTTTGGTTTAAATCTATTGCAGAGAAACAAAGTTACTTGACATTGACCTTAAAATGTCGTTCTAAAAGGTCACATTTTCTAATTGCATGCTATATTTTAATATAAAAATGGGATTATAAAGTATATTTTAATACATGTGTAGATTAAGTCACAGGTATAATATTCTTACTATTCTAAGTCTGTTTATCGCTAATTTCACAGTAGACATATTGACCTTGACATACAGACCAATAATGACTATTGAAAAGGAAATTGTCCACTTGCCGCTTCAAAAATCCTTGTTATTATGTGCGTAAAAGTCAGTATCAATCGTGAATTTTCCATTGAACTAATAAATTATAACGAGGATATAATGAAAATAACTTTATTTGTTTAAAAGTATTTTTATATACCAATTTTCATGATAAATTTTAGCTCAAAATCTTAGAATTATTTGTATACTCCCGCAAAACGAATGTTTTAGGGGGTATACTGAATCAACCTGTCTGTATAAATGTATGTCTGTCTGTCTGTCTGTCCGTGGAGAAAATACTTCTGCAGAGCATATATTTTAAAGAATATGTGCTAGCAACTTAAAACTTGCTACACTAATAGATCTCATTTTGGAAAAGTGTCACGTACAAAGATCGTTAATCTGCCACGCCCACTTTTAGAGTTATTGCCATTTGTTGTTTGTAGCCTTGTTTTTTTGTCCGTAACATATCTTCTAAACCATAAGTGCTAGCAATTTCAAACTTGGTACACTTATAGATCTCATTGAGGGGAACTGTCATGTACAATAACAGTTACTCAGCCAAGCCCACTTTTTGAGTTATTGGCCTTTGTTGTTTGCACCCTTACATTTTGTTTGGACCATATCTTTTAAACCACAAGTGCTAGCAATTCCAAATTTTGTACAATTATACATCTCATTCTTGGGATGGGTCATGTACAATAGCGATAACTCTGTCATGCTCACTTTTTGAGTTATTGCCCTTTGTTTTTTGTACCCTTACATTTTGTTTGGACCATATCTTCTAAACCACAAGTGCTCACAACTTCAAACGTTGTACATTTATACATCTCACTGCAGGGAAGTGTCATGTGTACAATAACTGTCATTCAGCCACGCCCATTTTTTGAGTTATTGCCCTTTGTTGTTTTAACCCGTGCATATTTGGCCCGACCATATCTTCTAAAGCATAGGTGCTAGCAACTTCAAACTTGGTACATTAAGAGATCTCATTGTGGGAAAGTGTCATGTACAATAACTCTTAATCTGCCATGCCCGATTTTAGAATAATTGTCCAGATCGTATCTTCTAAACCATAACTGCTAGCAATTTCAAACTTGGTATACTTATACATCGTATTGTGCAGAAGTGTCATGTAGAAAAATCGTTATTCTGACATGCCTACAATTTGAGTGATTGTCCTTTGTTGTTTTTACCCTTGATTTGTGTCCGGAACATAATATCTTCTAAACCATTAGTGCTAGCAACTTCAAACTATGTATAAGTATAGATCTCATTGTGGGGAAGTGGCATGTAAAACAACCGTTACTATGTCATAGCAATTTTAAGAATTATTGCCCTTTGTTGTTTGTACTCTTGCATTTTTGCATAGACCATATCTCTTAAACCATAAGTGCTAGCAACTTTAAGCTTGGTACTCTTATTGCCCTTTATTGTAATGAAAGCTTGAACGGGTTATCAAGTCACATCCTCTGACAGTTCTAGTTTTAGAATAACCTTTGAAGGTCAAGGTCAAATAACTTTAAATATATGGAGTGGATTTGACCCAATGTTTACACATATTCAGTTACATCATATAGAATCATGTTCACAACCTACCATGTCAATTCATACAAAAATAAAGGTTGTAGAGATAGTTTCGTAAAGTTAGTACATGAAAAAGCACAATCTGAGATTGAGAGAAGGACGAATACAGAATATAAACAAACTAATAAACATGATTAATGATTCCAAAAATCTTCTGTCCTTAGTACATTGAAAGTACGTGCAAAATTTCAATTCGATCTGATCTATACAGAAAAAGTTATTTAACTTCAAAGTAATAACCTTATTTGAATCTCTACTACAGCCTGTAGGTTTATCTCAATGCTGAAACCCTTTCCTGAAAAGGCCTGATTTTGACACCTCTTTTTTATTATTAGAATAGGCTTGGGAAATATTGAGTCAAATGAAGAAAATGTTGATAATCAGCAATGTTCTCTCTTTGCATCAATATTTTATGTGCTATATCGTAAATGAATTTTTCTGTTATTCGTATCGATTTTGTCTTCTGTAACTACTTTCAAATTGGGTTGTCTGTTCCTTTTCTGTTTGGGAAAGGATTAAACACAGGTTTTGTCTCACTTATAGAACAAGAGCAACGATGGGCATGGCATTGTACGCCCGAAGCTCAGAAATAAATGGGTGATGTTTTTAACTTTTTATTGATCCTTTGGATGTATGTAATATGTGTTGATGTCTTGTTCTTTTCTAAAAGTCTCTTGCAAGTGTCCGATAAAACAAAATTCACTGAGTACTAAAATATTTACGAAGTGTTGCAAGTACCCGAGTACTACGAAAATATTCACAAATTTAATCAGATTGAGATAATGTAACCAGACACCCTAGCTATGAGATCTACACAAGTGTGAAGTTTCAACATCGTAGGCCTTGTATATTGAAAGTTATGGACCGGACACAAATTTGCAAACTGAATCAAACAAAGGGCAATAACTCAAAAATTAAAAATGGTAGAGTTAGGGTTATTGCGCTCTGCACATCCTGGATATAAGATCTATACACCTGTGAAGTTTCAAGACTATAGGCCTTATAGTTTCAAAGTTATGGGCCGGACACGAATTTGCTAACTGAATCAAATAAAATCAAACAAAGGGCAATAACTCAAAAATTACAAATGGTAGAGTTGTTGTTCTTGCGCTCTGCACACCCTTGCTATGAGATCTACACAAGTGTGAAGTTTCAACATCGTAGGCCTTGTATTTTGAAAGTTATGGACCGGACACAAATTTGCAAACTGAATCAAACAAAGGGCAATAACTCAAAAATTAAAAATGGTAGAGTTAGGGTTATTGCGCTCTGCACATCCTGGATATAAGATCTAGACACCTGTGAAGTTTCAAGACTATAGGCCTTATAGTTTCAAAGTTATGGACCGGACACGAATTTGCTAACTGAATCAAATAAAATCAAACAAAGGGCAATAACTCAAAAATTACAAATGGTAGAGTTGTTGTTCTTGCGCTCTGCACACCCTAGCTATGAGATCTATACACATGTGAAGTTTCAAGACCATAGGCCTTTTAGTTTCAAAGTTATGGAGCAGACACGAATTTGCTAACTGAATCAGACAAAGGGCAATAAATATAAAAAATCAAATGGTAGAGCTGTGGTTCTTGCGCTCTGCAAAACCTAGCTATGCGGTCTATACATCTGTGAAGTTTCAAGACCATAGGCCTTACAGTTTGAAAGTTATGGACCGGACACGAATTTGCTAACGGACAGACAGACGGACAGACGATGCAGACGATAACATAATACGACCCTTCGGGCGTAAAAAAGCGGGGAAGATGTTATGGTAAAAGAAAAAAAATGAAGCCTCCATATGGTCCTTGTGTCTCATAATTTTCTGTTCACTTTTGTACATGAATGCAGTCTAATTCAACATTCTGCTGTGTCATTTACAGCAGCTTTTAATTCTACTGCTCTGAAAGTACGCTGCCAGGAAAAGAATTAACCCAATCAAAATGTTACCGTTCAATGAAAATTCTCCTTATGTTGTGGGTTGACTGGGTTCATATAAAAATGACAAAGCGGGTAATGTTTGACAATCTTTTCTCAAATTATAAGGCCTGAAGATTTTTTTGCATAGTTTAATGACTAAAAGTTATCCCGTAGTTGTAGCTTCTTGCATTTCGCACAGATTAAAGAGAATAGAAATTGTGTGTGTTGTATTGTCTCAAAATAAGCTATACCATGAGGGATTCTAGTTGATTAAATGTACACAAACTCAAGTAGTTTATGGTGATGAAAAGATACTTCTGAATAAAAATTTCATTAACCGTCTCCCAAATGACCAAGTTTTGGCTTGTCCAAATTGAAAGAAGTTTCAGACGACATTGACAAGGTGAAGCAATTTTGATTTTTTTTACTTTCTGAGTAGAAGACATTGTGGGAAATTAATAAGTTGCTTGTCTCAAACAATTTATTCATTTTCCACAGTGTTTTCTTGAGGGGCGTCAATAATCGAGACATGGCTGGGGGCCTTTTGGACTTGGCAAAATTATGAAATAATAATAATCAACCATTGTGCTAATTCATACCCACCTTTACAGGATAAATTTTAACAAAATGATGCAAATTGTTTTCGAATTGGTAGTCATTAGTTTTAGACCTTTGAATTTGACAAAATGGCCATTGACACTCTTGCCATCTTGGTTCAGGTGAGCGATTTAGGACCATCATAGTCCTCTTGTCATTCATGTTTAAAGATGAAAAATCAAACCCATATTTAATTGGGATTGTCTATGATAGTTTGATATCCAATTTATTACAGTTTCCAAACGACACCAGTGGTCACAAGAGGAAAAAGAAGCCATCAAAAGACAATTTCATCAAAATCTACATTTAGATGGGAAGACGCCCAACCAAAGTGAATGTCTAGAAGCAATGAGGGAAGAAGAATGCCTATCAAAGTTTACCTGGCAGCAAGTAAAATACTGTGTAAAAAATATGATAAGTGCAAAGAAAAGGCATTCTCAAATTTAAATGCATATTCTTTGCTTATAAATAGCAACTTCAAAAAATTGATAGCATTTTTACGCATTAGAATAACCAATCTTTGCATCAAGACATACTTTTAAAAAGTGAAATTAAATTTCCCTTTAATATGAAAGCTCATGCAGATTAAGATGGATTAAGTTGGAATTTGTGTATGATACAACACAGAAAATAACGAGGCAAAAGGAGAAACTGCAATATTAGCAATTTATTCTTCTGCCTTAAAGTGACATTTCACATTTATTTCATTTTGTAAAAGTATGTCTTGATGCAAAGATTGTTTATTTTAATGCGTAGAAATGCTAGTAGTTTTTTGAAGTTGTAACTTATAACCGAAAATGCGCCTTTTAAAGTTGAGACAGAAATGACAAATTCTATATCGTCGGTGTAAATGCAAAACCACGTATGTCGGTTCTAGCGATTTTCAAAGTACAAACTTGTGTGTCCAATTTAGACAATTCTTGCAGGTTTTGAGATATTTTTACCGATCAGTATCAACGATACATTATTCACGAACAATATTTCCAAATTTAAAGTAAAACATTTCAGTTTGGGAAAAGTTATTACACTTTATTCCTTCCCCTTTAAAATTTTCCGAAAACGAGATACGAGGTTTTGCATTTACAACGACGATATAAATCTGACTGTTGTCCACAACAATTTGTCTAATCTTAGCACAAAAATATAAATTTCTCGTAAACGGTTCAATATTTTGACTTGAAATGTTCAGAATTTCCATAAGAAAAGATGCCCTTTCAGATAGAATAAAAGTTAAATTTATGTAAAAATAATTGTGAAATGTCACTTTAATGTTTTTCTAAGCCTGTTATCAGGATGTCTGGGTTAAGCATGCATAGGTGAAGTTTTTTAGTAAAAATGTGAGTTCAACTTTTTCCCAAACAAAACCTGGTTTTCAGATCCTTAATAAAAAGGTTTAGGAATTTAACAATTGTTTATTTTCCATCCTTTTCTATTCAGAATCTGGTACAAGTGTGTGAGCCTCTATATTGTTTTGGGGAGTATTTCTGTTCCCTAGACTGTATTATAGAAGAATGTTTGTATATGGCCTATGTAATATACTGAAACAAAAAAGAAACGCAACTTCCATTTCAATTCCTTTTTACGCAGACATCAAATCAGATGTAAACAAAATATTTTACATTTAAAGGAATAACATTTCACCTTGTAAAGTACACAAAATCTCATTTGCAGTAAATTCCATTAATAAGAAAACGCCCCGTTTATACCGTGCGTCAACACAATTTGACAAAAAATGGACGTAAGTCGAAAAACACAAACTGTTTCGATCAGTTTGGTCAAATATTCGAATGTTGTGAAATCTATGCGATTTATCAGAGGTCTCCGTTGCAACCTTAAACCTATCCCGTAGGTGGGGTTAACGTTGTGATACGGTCCTGCCTTGACGTCATATCTCTTGCATGTCCGCTTCATGCTCGATCGGTTGTGGTCCCATTTAGAGCCAACAGCGTATACAGTCGAAAATGTGTCAATTTGTTGCCCCATCAATGTATTACGACAAAATTTTGACTTTTCCACCTGACAACATCCCTACTGCAGATTGGCGCTGGTTTTGGCGTTTTTTGGTTTAGCCGTGCTATGCGTAGGGTAGTGAGAAGTGTGCGAACTCTTTCGCCTCTTCTTTGTCTATGTTCAAGCTTGTGTTTGATGAAAATTTGTTTTGAAAGTAGTCATTTAGAAAACACGACAGTGGATAATCAGTTTTTAACCATTTACTATGTATCTCGTGATGAATTTTCGACATCTGAAGAAAATGACACTGTATTTATTCGTATGGATGCAGGTATATTAAAAATTTACTCAATAGCCATTAAAACCATATTTTGTCGAAAATATTATGAAAAATCGGGGTTGCGTATCTTTTTTGTCCTAGCATATATTGATTTAAAAGGAAATAGTTAAATTAATTCTAATTATGTACAAAATACTGTGCCCACCAAAAGTCTGGAGACAAAAAAAATTCTTTTTTCATTTCTAAATCGGAAGAAATGAATTTCGTTTATTATTTTCATAGTTAGCAATATAATAACTCATCTTTACAATAAATTCACTTGAAAAATACAGTCGACACTCGCTGTGTCGAAGTCGGAGGGGCCGTCAAAATACATCGACATATCCGGAGCTCGACTCATCCAATTGTTATTATTTTTCGATGAAAAACGTTATTTAACCATTTTTCATGGACATCGTATGTGTCCATGATTGAAATATAGTAGGAAAAGGAAAGAAGTTGCTCGAGACGAGCAATTTCTATCCTTTTCCTACTAAATTTCAATGGCTGTATTTGTTTCGGAATTATTTTGATTAAACATTTTGATATCCATATGTTGAGGTCGGGACATGACTTTAACTTCGACTTAAGCGGGATTTCGACTTATCTGATGTCGACATAACGAGTGTCAACTGTAGTGGATTTACCCATTATTTTCATGTATAGCCTGACACTTTAGCATAGTAAGTCCATTTTGTTCTATTATGATAAAAGTCATCAAGTTGTTGCACCAGCATTCAAATTGTGTTTTATCCAAAAAATAAGCATGAATAATTTGAAAAATATTTCCTATTGTATTCCCCACCTTTAAAAATGATTTTCTATAAGAATCAAACATGAAACCGACCTTTAAGTTCAATTGCTTGCATTCCGAGAATATCGAGGAAAGGGTTGAATTTTTCTTCTCTTAAATTCAATTTTTTCTATCTTAAGTTATGCTTCTACATCACTTATGGTATTTTAGTACTTGAAATTGATTTATTCTCTACAGGTTGACTGTTTACATGATGATAGAGTAGGTCGCCATCAATAAGCTCTGGCCATAACGGACCATTAGTAGGCAATACAAGGCTTTCTTCTCAGCAGAAAGACTAAATTGGAATCAGAGCAAGCATGGACAACCATTGACTAACAGCGCAAGAACTAAGGAATGCTTGGAAGTAAGATGAGACATCAGGTTGAGACTCAAAAGTTCATCAAAATCTACCTTCAATTTCTCTAAATACACCCAATGCCGTATAAAGCCATAATTTATTACAAAGCAAGCAGAATTTGCTTTCATTTAGACATTTCTGTTTAACATTCAAACGAAAGATCAGCCAGAATGGTCTCTGACAAAGGCTAATTGCCTTTATGTCGGTTTCGCTATAAATGATGGCTTTTAAACTGCATTGTGTGTATTCAAAGAAATAGGCTGTAGAATTTGACGAACTTTTGCGTCAATTTAGTCTTTCTGCTGAGAAGAAACCCTTTTAGTGGCAGCTCTTGGTCAGTTATGGCGAGAACTTATAATGGCATTCTGCTCTATCATCTTGTAAACAGTCAACCTGTAGAGGAAAAAAATCATTTTCAATTATTGAAATACCATAAGTGATGAAGAAGGGTCTCTTAAAAATAGGAAAAATGAATTTAAAAGAAGAAAATTTAACCCTTACCTTGATATTCTCGGGATGCAAGCAATTTCTTAAGTTGAAAGTTCTTGGAACATCTTTGATTCTCATAGAAAGTCCTTTTTAAATGTAGGGAATACATGAAGAAACATTTATCAAAGTTCTTCATCCTGATTTTTAAGATAAATCACAATTTGAATGTTGTCGCAACAACTTGGTGATTTTTGTCATAATTGAACAAAATGGAGACATTATTGAAAACTGTCAGATTTTACATCAAAATAAAGGATAAATCCACTATTTTTCATGTGAACTATTTGTAAAGATTGGTTATAATATTTTTAATATAAAATGTAAATTTTTTGTTTGTCTCCAGACTTTTGGTGGGCAACGTATCAACAATAAACATTGATAAGTACTTAGCTCAAGGTCATGTTAACCAATTTTAGTTCGACTATTCTAGAATAGGGGGCTGTTCTAATCACCCAGGTGTCAGTGTAATGGTTAAGTTTTTATGTGCAAATTTGTCAAATTTCTGTTTGTAATAAGGCTATCGCTCTGAAACTTTACACATGCCTCTGTGACCAAAATAGCAGAAATTATTGGTAAAGTTTTTGCACGCAACATTCATATATCTGTGGTAACATTTGATGCACATGTATCAAAAGGACGGGGGCATATTATTGTACTCGTGACTGTATGTCCGTTTGTCTGTCATTCCGAAAAATAAATGAAATGTTAACAGCATTTTGGGTGCATTTAGATTATTGTTTCACAAACACATTTTGTTTTCTGTAAAAGCTATTGCTTTCAAACTTGCTTTCAAACTTTGGACATGCTCCACAATTTCTGTCTGTAGGCAATGGTAAATTAAGGCCTGTACACATCCGCGTACACTGCACCTATTATAGTTGTGCTCCATCCCCAGTGGTGGATGTAGGATTTCTTGGGGAGGGGGTCGATTAAACTAATAGTGGGGAGGGGGTTTTCGTAGTTTTATACAATTTTGACTTACTTTCTGCATGAAAATGAAATACTCAAGCTACAGAGGGAGGTTCCTTTGAACATCCCGAACCCCCACTGAACCATTTACTATGACAGTTTGGTACCGTTTTATATGCCCATGTTTCAAAAGATCGGGTGCAAATTGTTTTATGCCCCCGTTTCAAAAGATCGAGTGCATATTGTTTTACTCCTGTCTGTCTGTCTGAAAACTTAAATTAGGCATTTTCTCCAAAAGTATTTGACAAACAATGCTCAAATGGTATGTGACCTTCTATCAGTGATATTTATGCAATAAAATATTCCTCAAGGTCATTCATTAAACCTTATCAGCCCTTAACACGAACATTTTACATTGCCATTTCGAGGGCATTTGTGTTTCACAAAGAAGTTTTATCAGGCATGCTATGCGGGGAGCTCATTGTATAATTTCCCTGGAGTGTTTTCAGATTAATTGTCTGGGAAACATGGCCTTATGTTAGCAACTTCAAACTGAGGTGCCATTTGCAAAAATATTTTTCTGGCACCTTTTGTTGAAATGTTGCCTTTATGTGGTATATGTACTGAAATATATATGCCGAAATAAAGCATTTTAATTCTTTTCCAAAATGCTGTAGACAATAAAATAGGTTGTTGACAGCATTTGTCTACCATGTAGCACAGAAACGAATATGATTAACACTCAGAAACTATTGAGACAAAAGGAGAAAATGCTGATAATCAGCATTATTCTTCTTTTGCCCAATGCTTTCACAAATGCTTTACCATTAGGGATGCTAAAACCCAGTCTTGTTGGGGAAAGGGTTAAAGAAGCATTAAAAAAACTTTCTCAAACTACTTTTTATGTATGATCTGATTTGAAAGCTGCTGTACATGACAAAATGGAAGATAGAAAAAAGTGTACAAAGACAAAGCTACTACTGAGGCAATAAGAGAAAATGCTGACTTTGAGCATTCTCTTTTTGTCCAAATGTGTTGTTTTTAGAAACACTGGTACATGCTTATCATTTATACTGCAAGTTCTAAGATCGATCCTCATAAACAATTTTTAGAAGGCAATTCATTCACCCCCTAAATTGGTCGCGAAGGTTTGATGGGTAGGGTATTTTTTTTTCAAAAAATTGTAACGGTGAAACTCAGCTATAATATTTAAATTTGATCTGAAAAAAAAAAAAAACAACAAAAAACAAAAAAAAAAGCAAAAAAAAAAACGATTGAATGATAAAGGAAATATGTTAACCAAAGTTATTCGTTCAATATTTAGAAATTGGACAATTTTTGTGTTAGTTTAGATCTTATCAGTAGCTATAAGCTAATAGATAGGCTAGCCCTTTTCCAAACAGCAAAAGTTTTGGATGGTACAATTCCAAATCTGCTGGAGATCACAAAATTGATGTTGAAAAAGATTGGACCATGTACAAAATAGCACAGACAATATTAAGGCAAAAGGAGAAACTTCTGATTATCATCGGTTTCTTCTTTTGTCTCAATGTTTACCCAAGTCTTTTTATTAGGGACTTCAAAACCAGGTCTTGTTTGGGAAAGGGCTAGAGGCTTAAATTGCCTGAGACTCTTATCATTGTTTGGTCTGTTCAGTGTTCAAATAGCATTTTTCTATAATCTCTAATTAGAGATTAGACTTCTGTGTATTAGTTTGCACAACATAAACTGACACGATTTAAAAACGCAAAACACGTTTTCATTAACCATTCCTTTCCTATTGACTCTTTCGGCACCATATTTGGGGACATGTATGAGATAATGTATACGCTTCACGCCCCAACGATTTTGTCGTGTTTTCTGTAAACTATCCGGACATCTAAACCGCCCATCACTAAATGCTCGTGTGTCTCGTGCATTCAGACCGCGTGTTGAATCACTAAGATTTTTTTGTGTAAAAATTGCCACTTTGATTTACTTATTGAAAACATACGAGAACAAAGAAGGAAAATTGTGTATAAAATGCTGAGGCTTACTTTGCGAAAAAGGAACCGAGGCTTTTGGCTTTTGTTTTGCCGTGTTTCGCAAATGAAGGTAGCTAGACGCTTTAATGTAGCGGAATCGACGGTTCCAAGGTTTATCAGACATGTAAACGACACAAGAAGATTTACAGACCACCCACGTCCCGGTCAGCTGCGTGTAGCAACTGTGCGTCAACATAATTGTATACGTCAACGTCACTAACGCAACAGATTTGTGACGGCTCAGTCTACAGAAAATTCTATGGTTGGTAATCGCGGGCGGCCTATACATCGTGAATGGTGATAAATCGCCTGTGAAAACACTGGGTTCGCTGTCATCGATGTTAAATGCCAGACTCTTGACGTGCATTTTGGCATAATATGACGTCCATTCAGTCATTATTCGTGGGTTTAAAAGTTATTTTCTGTCCTGTTATGTTAACAATTGTAACATTTACAATTTTACATGGTATACATCGGTTTTGTAAGATGCAGGAGATACCATTTGTAAAAGTACTTTTTTGCGTTTTTAAATCGTGTCAGTTTAGTCTGTAGAATATAATTCTGACAAACAACTTTGTTGTGCAAACTCTAGAAATTTGCATTCAATTTCATGACAACTTTGTCTTTTCTCTGTATTTTACAATTTGTGAAGCCTTAAGTTGAAAATAAATGCAATTTTACCACAGTAATTATAAAACATGTCCGCCAATAATTTCAGGTCAATAAAATTTCACATTTTTATGCTCCCCGAACAAAATTCGGGAGAGCATATAGTCGCCACGCTGTCCGTCCGTCCGTCCACAGCCAGATCTCAAATACCCTTGGACCAAATTCAATGAAACTTTACATGTGAACTCCCTGGGATAATCCATAGAGACTTTTTTCTCTGTTTCTTAATTGAGGCTGCGCCATGGAAAAAAGGGTCTTAGTGTAAAAATTAGTTTTTCTCTGCATATAATGGGCAGAATTAAATGAAATTTTGTACTCATGTGATAAATAGGATGTTCTAGACAATATTCTATAAATAATGCGTGTACAAAAAAATCTTTCATGGAAAAAGGGGGCTTAATGTATGATTCTTTATTTTGTGACAAACACTTATTCTGGGAGCATAATCCGTCTCTGACGGCTCTTGTTTGGTCTTTGTGGATAAAAAACATTGTGGAAAATGAAGAAATTGATTGTCATATGCGATTTCCTCATTTTTCACAATTTTTTCAAACTTGTTATCTATATATTTGCGAAATTAAAATTTTGATTGTTCATTGATGAATTTTATGTTTACATTGCTAGTATCACTCAAAGTGGAATTTCCTCCCCTTTCCTTTTCTTTCTTCTTGCTCTATGAACCACATATATTGAATAACCTATTAACAACTTGGTTTAAACATTGGAATAATTTCAATCCTGTGGAACGATTCAATACCTTCAGGTCTTCTATTTTAATTTCCCACAATGTTTTCTAACCAAACAGACCAAAGAATGCTTTATTTCATTCCATTGAAATTATCGTCAGCATCATCTTTGAATTTGGACAAGTCTAAAATTGTGTTGTTTTGTAATGGGTTAAAGGGTTGAACTTATTACCAGATGTCAAAATGTTGACTGTCCCGGATTCAAAGATGATGGAGACGCAACATTTTCATGTGAATGGAATTATGCGTCTTTTGGACTTTCTGACAAGAAACGCAGTTGAAAGTAAAGAATTTAATTGTGACAAGTAACGTCTTTATTTCACACAATGTTTTAAAAATGCTTATATTGTGAGGCCTCCAAGTGTCAGTGTGTTGGAATGTGGTAAAACTTTGTTCTTCATTAAATGTGCTGCTTTTACACGGGTGGTAAACGGAGAATCTAGTTCCAAAAAGAGTCAATTATATTTTGTTACTGCGTATGATTCCAAATAGCAAATTTTGGATTTAATCAAGCACATTTCATAAATAGTCTTGAAAGGTGTACATGGCTTGGGAATATATGTCTTTAAATTGGTTTTCAATCATAAATAAGCTAATTTTCAGCAAGATATATCCGGGAATAAATCCTTTAAACTGCTACCCATTTGTCTCAAGTGCAATGCTTGGGAGTTTCAGGTCCATAACGGAATAATTACCTGCGTAACGTGTTAATTTGTCTAATTTTTCAGACCAGCAAGTCAAAAAATATAATTCAAAGGCAATTCTTTGCATGTTGTAATGTGCTGGCTTCGAAAAAATTGCCAAAGTTATGCCCCAAGGGCAACGCGTTTTTCTTAGCAAACTCAGAGCATTGTGAAACTTTAAAAACAAACATAATGTACCAGATTTTGGTTTTACCCTATTGTTAGAATATACGTCTAACAAATAAGGGAATTGGAAATGCTTTGTTATTCCATATGAAGAAAGTATTTTGAAAAGAATAATATATTTTGACGAAATAAACAGACGTCCAAAAGAAACGCTCCAATGAAATTTGTCGTTATTTTCCTTAAGCCTATAACAATATTAGTGAAATGTATACTGTACATTATCATTTTGACCGACAATTACGGCAAATTTAAAAAAAAATATGCGTTTCTATTCATCAATATGTCCATTTCCGGTGATAGGCCACGTCTTGTACATGCGCTTGCTGTATGTATACCACGTGGTGAATTGGTCATATTTTACACAATAACATGTGTTTGTGGATAAGCAATTATGAATTCAAAGATTTTCTTATGAAACCATCCGTATTGAAAGATACCAAGACTAAATTCTGAAAAGGGAGCTCGTAAAATGGCAAGCGCATGTACGTCTGTTTATTTCTCACTTTATTTGATTTATCTTTTTGGTATTGAATGAAGATATATTACCATAATTTGTAATATAACAATTTTCAATATAGCTTTTTTAATTTCTGGATTACTTGCCCTTGACTTCTTGATAAAAATGCCAAAAATTATAAGAAGTACTATCTCGTGTCTGAACCAAAAATTTCTGTATGAATCACCATAAAATACCAATACGAGGACGATATGAGCCTTATGTACACAAAAACATCCGATAAAGAGGTTGCAATTGTTATCTTGTGCACAACAAACATTAACCATTTCGTCATATTACAGCATCACCTGATTTTTCTAAAAATCGCTGTAAAAGAAATAATTTAAGAAAATTGTGATCGACACCTAACTTTGTTTACCGATTTTCCCTGTATACAACTACACCAGAAGTACCCGTATGTCACTAGTCAACAAAATACCGTGGATTCTTTTCAGAGCTAGTTTCTCCGTTAACCACCCGTAGTGTTCTAGTGTAAATTTACATTTTGTCTTTCAAATTAACCTTCTCCCAACCAACAAAGTTTATGTTTGTCAAAACTGGTGAAGAGATGATGGAATGCTTTTTAATCCTTTTTCAAACAACAACATTTCATTTTGCCTATCAGAAATTATAAATGCTATGTAGAAATATATGTAGTAAACTACAGATTTTGGAAGATTTTAGAACATACACTATTGAGACAAAAAAGTGATGAAGCTGGTAAACAGCATTTTATTCTGTTGTATCAATATTTCTCAAACCTCTTTTTTATCTATTAAAACGAAGTATTTTTGGGAAAGGGTTAAAAACCATAGTTAAGGCTCTTGTACCATTGTGCGGTTGGCAATTTTTTACTAGTAAAAGAAGTATTCGGGAAAGGTTATCTCATAATGTGATAATTGTATATATTCATTTTTAGCTCACCTGAGCACAAAGTGCTCGAGGCGAGGTATTGTGATCGGTCTGTTTTCCGGCGTTCGCCTGTCTGTCCGTCCACAATTAAAAAAATCTTCTCGACCTAAGGTACTCGACAGAATTGGATGAAAATTCACATGAATGGTCATTCGGTCATCTTTTTTCAAAATTCTTCTAAAAATTGATATCAGGGCCAGAATGGCGTCAAAAAGTAGGTCACAAGGTCAAATCTTATTTTTTGCTCTAGGAGACACAGTATTGGCTAAATCATTGTGAAAATTGACCAGAATGTTTGTCTTGATGATAGGTCATGCCATGTCATAAAGTAGGTCACTAGATCAAATGATTTAAAATGCTTCTTTTTGACTACATAAATTCAATGTAAAGTTACATATTTACTACATTTTAAGCCATAATTTGGGCTTGGACCCCCCTTGAAAAAAATCTTGGGCTTGGACCCCCTAGGAAAAAAAATTCCTGGATCCGCCCTTGCAAATGCATGAATATTATAGAAAATAACAACTACTAGACCTATATTTTGACCCCGGTTAGAGGCTCTGCCTTATTTTCATATTATTTAGGTTGTTAAAAGGTTACGTAATGTAGGGTCAATAACTAGGTCACAAGGTCAAATTTGATAAAATCCTTTTTAGCGAACCGGGACTTTATGTCCGAGGAGCTAATGTCTCAGCCCTAGTGTCGGCGTCGCGTTGACGTCGCGTCGGCGTCACGTCTTCAAAAACTTTAACATGGTCTATATATCAGGCACTATTTGAGATACAGCTTTGATACTTCACACATGGATACCTCTTGCCAAGACCTTTCATATGGGACCTTGACCTGACCTACTGACCTTGACCTTGGAGTTTGACCTACTTTTTAAAAACTTCAGCCTGGCCTATATCTCGTGCACTATTATAGATAGAGCCTTGATATTTCACATATGGACACCTTATGCAGTGACCTTGACCTTGAGATAATGACCTTTGACCCAGTGACCTTGACCTTTGACCTTGAACTCCTTGTTTGCGACAAGCTCTCGTATCGACGAGCTACGTTGTCCACGGACAGCTCTTGTTGCTCTGGAAATGCTCATTCTGGCTAAATTGTCGTGAAAATTGCTCAGTGTTTTTTGAGGTTTTAAGAAAAGTGGATCATGCAAGGTAAAAAACTAGGTCACATTATGCAAATCAATTTCAGAAATCTCTTTTCGTCTACAATTGTTTATTTTGACTCATATCTTGTAGAAATTGCTCAGAATGTTTATCATGTGCATATTTAGATCTGGTAAAAAAAAGGTTAGTCTACTAAAAATTACGTCTTGTATTTACTCAATTATTTTGATTTTTTATCAAAATGTTATGTTGATAAGTTCTAGTCAATTCTGCATGTAGCATGTCTCAAAATTTTCTCAGGTGAGCGACATAGGGCCATGTTGGCCCTCTTGTTATAGATCATTAATTAAAAACATGTGTTTTTATACGCCGCCGGAGGCGGTTGTATATTGGCGTCATCTTCTCCGTCTGTCCTTTCGTGCGTCCGTCCACTTTTCTTGTCAACGCAACTCCTCCTAAGTTTCTGGCTGGATCTCTTTGAAACTTAGTCAATGTTATCAACTCAGTGGGTAGATGTGCATGATGGAAGGATTTTATGGTTTATTGATTTTTGCCTGAGTTATGCCCCCTTAAAACGTCTCTGGAGCAGCGTATATTGTGACCATGGCACTCTTGTTCATAAAATTTGTTATTATCGTTTATTCATGTTTGCATTGATAAAGAAAACTAATAAAAAAAAAAAAAAAAAAAAACGTTTTGCACCATGCAATTTCTTCGTTTCTCCCAATATTTTTTACCAAGACACAGAAAGTACACCAAAAATGGCATTCATTTTGGATTGTCGTCTGCAACATTACGAGTTTGAATCACTTTTCAATCAATTTTTGTTGCCTGATCATTGGTTAGAATGATCTGTACATGAGAAGAAAGTTTATTTCAAAAGAAGAGTTGGATGTGCTTTATTGCAAAAAATAATGAGTGGAAAGGAGAAAATGCTTGTCAGCAATTTCTTCCTTTCTTTCATTGTTCTTCGAGACTTTATCTACCAGTGGTGTCAAAACCAGGGCCCGTATTCACCAACAAATTCTAAATTTTAGAATTAGACTTTGTCTTAATTCTAAATTCTCTACTCGGCCAAGAAAGTTCTAAATTGCTTATTCACCAACGCAATTAAGAACTATCTTAATTTAGAACTGTTTGTACGCAACGCAAGCGGCCACAATCCTGCGCTAGTTTCCGGATTTTGATAGAGCGTACGCAAATTATGCAACCAGCATCATGGTCTGTATATTTTGAGGATCGAAAGGTAGTAGACACCCTTCAACTTAATTCTATATGAGCCGGGATCTGGAAAAATGTCCGTTATAGCATTCCAGAAAGCCACGTGTTAAGGCAAGTCTATGGTCAAATGTCGTCTGATAGGGATTCATTCTGCCAACTTATAGTTGATAGTGGTCATGAACAAGCTATTGGAGAGCAATATGGATCTTGATCAGACTGTGTGTATACACAGGCTGATCTAGATTCATGTTGTTCTCAAGTGCCATTAGGGACGTTTTTCCAGATCCTTCCTCATATATATAAGGATCCGTTGGATCAAAGCCGAAGCAAAGAGACGGCATTGATCCAAACGGAACGAACGAAAGGACAGACTGTTTGACAATCGGCAAGCACTGTATTAGTCATGACCTTTTTTTACCGTTGAATTATCAATAATTAATCATTTGTGCAGCGTGTCCCATCTTAAGTAACATCTGTTGCATAGCAAACAATTATGAATACGTGTATCTTAATAGATCTAGAACGATTAAATATTTATTTAACTGCGTGAAATTATGCATCCTAACTAAAGTGTGCAACAACTCCGTTTGATATTTACCCCCATAATATATGGCAAATGTCTGTGAATCAGAAAATGAGAAATAGACCAAGCCATTAAAATCAAACCCTTGTTTTCGAGAGCACTTCCTTATTAGTAGACAAAATTCCCCAATTTAGGCCCCTCGATTAATGATCTAAATATATGTGACCCGTCACGCTAAAAGGGACCTTATCCCAACTCCAAAAATCCAAATTATGACAAATTTGTCAGACTCACCACAAGGCATTTACAAATTGTTGGTGTTTTTGTGTAGAAAACATTGTGGTAAATGAAGAAATTGCTTGTCACAAGCAATTTCTTCATTTTCCACAAGGTTTTCTGAAGCCTTTGTCTTGTAGGGTGTCAAAAGGCGTCACTGTGTTGTAATGGGTTAAGGTAGAATACTCGTAATGTGGCCATTTTGAGATTTATAAGACGTTGGATTTCTTCGAGTAGCTTCGTTAACAATCATTTTGTATCCGAACCTATTTGAATGACTTTGTAAATATTCTACCGCTGAATGTTTACGACGTCACTCGAATAATTACGACATCATTTGAATCTCATTAGGGGAAGACTACCTTAATCTAGGCACATTCTTTGATATATTGCCTCTTAAACCTTTCACAAATGGCAGACATGTGACTGTTTTAATTTGAATGCTGCTGCAACGTGCAAATGTGAAAATGGATATTGATAATAATATAATTTGTGTACAATAATGCGCAAAAAATTGTACGGACAAATGAAGAAAATGCCGAAAACCGGGATTTTTATCTTTTGTCTCAATGGTTTTCCAATCCTTTTCTAATCAGGTCTTCAAGCAAGGTTTGATTGGCAGGGTTAATAAATGATCATTTGTTCGAAATAATACTAGTAATGGGTTTTGATGTCCCAGGACACTGAAAGCAAACCTGGCTATTCACAACATCAGGAGTAAAGAAAAATGGTGCCATTACAGGGTTTCTCCTCAGAATGATTTGAAGCAGTATCGATGGAAGCTTACATAACAGGCAGTGTTCATGCAAATAATTGTGAATAAAACCATAATGGGAAAGGAAGAAATTGCTCATTTTGAGCAAAATGAGCAATTTCACCTTTTCCCATAATGTGTTTATGCATATTCATTATACAAAATGCCTTAGTTCGTCAGTTTTTGACATGAAGCAACTCAAAATACTCTATTTTGTGACTATTTTGAGGAATTTAAGCTGTGGGGTGCTTTCGAAGCTGTAGGGACATAACACTGATTTTTGTAGTGGGGCCAATACAGCGTATTGGGCTGGGGGAGACCACTGCATTGCCCATTGTGTTCTTCTTTTCTCATAATTCTTACACAGACAAAAATACATCAAAACTGATCGCCCGTAACCAATCCAGTGTTTCAGAGGATGCGACATAACGGAAACCTAGTATCTTAGATATCTGTTGAATGGATGATGAATGGCAAAGAAATTTGTGCAAAAATAGACTGCGGTTTACTGTTATGTTTTGCATAAATTGACAGTGTTGTTATAAAATCTTGTAACTACAGCTGCAATCAAGCTGTAGTTTCAAGGATTTAGATTAATACTGACGAATTACTATTTTGGAAAACAATACTAGTACATGTATATCGAAGGTGTCCATCTAAGACATCGCAAAGTTCTACATTTCGAATTAGATTATAGTTACAAGATTTTATAACAAAAGTGATTATTTATCAAAACATATTAATAAACCCCGTATACTTTTAACACAAAATGCATTCCTATTAGTCGTGTTGTCATGTAAATTGGCATAAAACAAATGGGCACGGCTCCAGGAAAACCGGGCTTAATGACAAAATTTTCGAAATTGAGATTTTTGAATAATCTCATAATATTACATGTCCCAGTTAATAATCCGAAAACCGTTTTGTGATATCTCCATTGCTTTTGTTTTTACAGGTGAAATAAACATTTGAGCGTTTTGACGTCGATATAAAAAGACATTTTATTAACAGCAAAATGCAATTTGTAAAAAGAAAAAATGAACTTATAAATATGAACATTGATAACTAATATTGTTTCTGTCCACGTCTTTCACATAATATAGCGGACGAGAATTCACCTGGCAGAGAATTACATTCGATTAGCATGGGCTGCTCTGCCAGGTCGATTATCGTCCGCTATAACAGTTGTTAAGTCTGAACTGCCTGATGTACTGGCCGCACAAATGGACGCACACTTCTGTACAGGTACTTTTGCCTTTGACGTATCAGACCGCTAGCTGGAAGAACTTGTGGCAGCTCATCTCTTTTAAAATTAACACCACTACGGATCGTTCTGATGCTGATCTCGTCATAATCTCTGTCTGTCTTGAAGAAAACAACACCCGGGACATCTGACGTCATTCGGAAATATTGATACTTCCTGTAATGCAGTTTATTAATTCGTAAACAGCATGCTCACAACAAATAATTCATTTTTATAAGTATAAAAGACTGTTGCTTATGCTGAACAAAATTGTTGTCCTAGATCTACATGTATCTTTCATTGAAAAAAACTATCGTATGTATTTAAGTCCGCGTGCTTTAAAAAAAAGACCAACGGGGTTTGGAAATTACGGCAGTTACATTCTGCATCTGTTAAATACTAAGATCAAACTATTATGAAGACCCGCTCAATTCAATATGAATGTCACCGACTTATATAAACATCATGAAACCTACAGACAAGTATTCAAAATGTGTAACATGATAATGATAGTAGACCTATTAAGGTAGTCAATCCTCAATGAAATTCACGTGACTTCGAAATCTTTCGGTGACGTCGTAAACATTCGGCGATGGAGAGTAGATTTCTTCTAACTCGTTACGTTACCTTATAGATCGGATATGGCGGGAATGTTTACGAAGTCGCACAAAAATTCCGACGTTCCGCGAATCTCATCAGTGGTGGGCTACATTAAAAGACAGTTAACAGTTAATTTCACAAACCTTATTCCGGATACTGGCTGAACTACGGGCTCTAGGAAGGATTTCCAGTCACGCCACTGCTAGGTTGGATATCGGACAGCTTCGTTAGTAGTAGACGATCTGTTAACTATCTGCTCCAGTTGTTGTAGTGAATCACAGTCCGTACGTCTGTACTTAACTTCTTCTTAAGTGAAGCGAATCCACCATCTACCAGACAACGGGCATGACCGGGAACCTGCATCATATACTCGATCGTTTGGTGTCTCCCTGTCATCACAGGCCAAGTCAAGTAACCGATGACATACTATTAGTTATACAGTTTCTTGCCGGGGTATATGACGATTTAGTCCCGGCTTGAAAAATGATGTCACCTGAGCCGCAGGTATTATACTACAAAGTTTTCGAGTTATTATTTATCTTTTTGTCCATGTTAGGCATTGAACTGGGTTTACTGTTATGTTTTGATAAACCGTCGGTGTTGTTATAAAATGTCGTAACTGGGCCATTCTACAGAAATTGGGAAAAACGTGTCCCACAACTTTGAAATTGAATTAATAGACAATTACATGCAATATGATTCTGGAAAATTGACATATATACGCATCATCCAATTCTACATACTTTGAAATGAAACAAAAACATTTTTGCTTTCATTTAGATGCTTTTTTTGATGAAGATATGTCATTGAGTGGCATAAAACCCTATGTCCCAACCTCCAATTACGCTGATCAAGGCACTGTTTTCTTGTCTTGAACATTAAAGAAATCGTAAAATAAATATTGTCTTAAAAAGAGCGAATAAAAAGACATGAATAGCATATAAAATAAGTGTCAATTTCTGTAAGTTTGTTGATTTTTTCACGCTTTGAAAGTTGTCCCATTGTTTTCAGTTCACTACCGTCACGCGAACCGAAATTGAAAATAAAACACACTTTGCATGTGATTTAAGCAATGAATTTAAAAGTAATATGTAGACATAGTACTTGGCCTTGTCATGGCGAAAAAATATCCCAAAAATTTTGTGTGATAACTGAGAAAATAGAATTTGAATGCAAAATTTTTCACCCGTATACTTTTGCGTGTTCACTACCGTAACGCCATTTATGATGTGAAAACACACAAGTAAATGACACTTTTCACCATCACAAGAATCAGTAAACGGTCCAGTTTCCAATGACTATAACAGTTGTCCAAGTAAAAGGCTGCTAATCCTTGAAATCGGCGAATTTTCGATGGATTTTCACTACCGTAACGTTCACTACCGTAACGATAATCTTCACTACCGTAACATTTTCTTATCGTTACGGAAGAGAACTCTTTGTTACGGTAGTGAAATTGCAAGACAAAACCAGATATAATTCTGGTTCTGTAATTGTCAGAATTCTGGGACTTGATCTGTAACATTGTTTTGTGATCCAACACACATTTGCAAAGTTTCAAAACAATGACATCAGGGGCTGTTGAGATACAAACTTCGTTACGGTAGTGAATTCTTCGTTACCGTAGTAAAATTGGAAGTAGAAAAGGGACATAATTCTGTTGAAACAAATGGTAGAGTTATGGAACTTAGTACAAAACTTTGTGTGATCGTCTCATACATATGATTGCACAATTTCAAAGCAAGACTTCCATTGGTCAATGAGAAAACTGCACATAAAGTCTGAGCTATTTTGGAAATAAAAACGGACAATACTTAATAAGTAAGGGTCTCTGATTATTGGTTCTTGTTTGTAAACTGCATTTCTCCGATATGCAACCTACAAATGCAAGAAATTTCAAGTTGCTATCATGTATAATTTAGGAGATATGGCTCAACGATTTTAGTGTTACGGTAAGGAATGTAGTGTTACGGTAGTGAAAAAGTAGCAACATACATTTTTGACATGTTTAGAACAGCAAAACAAAGAGTAAACAGGATGTCTACAACATGATTTTTCAGGTGACTTTGTGGCATAGTTTTTTCAGACACTCTGTCCAGTTTTATTCACATCTCAAATTTTCGAATTCTGATATTTCATTCCCTACCGTAACACCAACTTCCCTACCGTAACACTGTGACAATTGAGGTTTAACAGTAAAGCTGTCATTCACATATAGGAGTAAATACATGCAATGAAAAATACAAATTGTGCCTATTCAGACTGCAAAATGATTTTTGAAATCTGTGGATGACTGAATTTGTAGTGTCTCTCTCAATTATCAATATAAGTAGTTTTGGCCGGTATTGGAAAAAACAAAGACTTATTTCTATAGGAAAAATACAAGAAACACCAGTGCATCGAAATTATGTTTAAATGAAAAACGTTCTAATAGTATGCAAAAGCTACATGTTAATCGGATCACAGAAAGGGAAATTGTGCCACTTTACAAATTCGTTACGGTAGTGAAAAATTGATGTCGGTCGCAAAGTTCAAACTAAAATATCTGCGTAAGTAAGTGAATGTTATCTTTGCAAATTGCAGGAATGGGTTCCAGGAAGTTGATTGATGGTAGTAATATAAAAATAATATACTAGGTTAAAAGCTGAATTTGAAGTTTTTGCGACTCCAATTTGCCCAATTTTTGTAGAATGGCCCAACTACGAATTTTGAAAGCCGTAATTACGATATTTTATAACAACACTAACAAAATACTATTTGTTTGTCCGAATTTACGTCAAGATTCACTGGATGAAATCGTTCCCTATTATTTTTTATCTAAAAGACCAACTTCCCCTAATGCGCCCCAAAGGAAAGTACTTAAACATAAAGTGACGTCAACGACATGTCACTGAGTTTCGCGAAATAGGTCAATGTGTGGTATTTTTACAAATGGATGAATAAACACAATTGAAAGGTATTTATTATCTTTAACATTAACATTTATTTGTGTCCTATTATTTGACATTTTTCGTTCCAATAAATAGACACAGATTTCTGAAGGAAGTGAACGAGTGAACGAATTTTACTTGTGTACACTGGCTGCATGACACATTCCCAGATTGGCAAAGGACTTCTTTTAATGATCTTGCATTCGGTCTTTTCGTAATTCCGGTAATACAGAGTTGTCGTTCCTGCGGGACGGTATGTTTACTTCCATTTGCCTGTTTGACAAGCGGCAACTTTAACATTTTCATAAATTCAATGAGTAAATAAGTAAAAAATATTTTTATTGTAACTTAATAATGGAATCTAATAATACCTCTGCACCTTCCACCATTTTTTAGATCGTTCGGAGATCTATAACAAAAGAAATCTGCCATAATCCGAAGATAGGTTATCATTGAAAATATTTTTCCCCGTGGCGTGCCTCAAATCAGACAAGTGTCGATTTGTGACGTCATGACTTTGCCTTGCTTACTCTAGTCATATGACGTCATAGAAATAAAAAGAGGGGCAACTTTGGGGAAAAAAGATACATGTACGAGATATACATGAACGCTGTGAGCGAGTTTCTCCAAACAAATAGTTTGCAACTGTTTGTAAGAACATTCCGCTCCACACGGTTTTCCACTGTCGGAAAACGATTAAAATCGGAAATAGAATAAGTGAATGTTACAGCACAGAAAATATTGAGGAAAGAGGCGATATTTCTGATTATCGTAAAATTGCTTCCTTTTTCTCAATGTTTTTCCAAACAATCTACAGGACTTAAGAAAAAAATAAAAGAGAATTCGTTTTTAAATGTGCCGAAAAAATGACGGACTTTTTAAACCCTTACTTACCCATACAACAAAATATGGTCCTTTCCAAATTAAGTCTTGCTAATTGTCAGAATGATTCTGATTTTGCTATTTTGTGGGCATCAAAACAAAGAATTAGATAGGAGAGGGTTAACATAATAAACCAACATTTCAAATTTAATTCAAATTTGAAGCAGGCTGTAGACTACGATACGTAGATCTACTAAGAAGAACAGTTTGATGTAGAATAGGAACTATTGAGGGAAAAGAAGTCAGCATGTTTTTCTCTTATCTCAAAATTTTGCTATTTCGTTCAAGTAGATCTATGTAATTCATTGTCTGTTCGTTAAAGCTTCCCCAAACAAGACCTGGTTTTACTTAATAGAAAATACTTTGGGAAACATTTTGGCAAAATGTAAGAGCACCCTGATAACCAGCATTTTCTCCTTCTGTCTCAATAGACTAGATCTAGATCTACTTTGATATGTAAGTGTTTAGTGTGTTGGGACTATGTTGCGATGGAATTTCTCTTTTTTCTCACCGCTGAGGTTCCTTTGTCGGAATCTCCCAACGATCTACGCGTTTCGGCTAATACATACATGTAGGCCCTACTGTCTCCCAGACTCGGGTATGCCTAGGCCAGATACGATGTTTGGTTCTAATTCTTGCGACTTATTACACGAATCCAAGCTCGTCTTGCATTTGCCTCTTTCGATATAGTTTGTGCAGTTCAAAATTTCCAATTTTATCCGCAAAATTATGGCATTTATGAATGCTGTAGCGGTTCTTTCCAACCGATAGCGCTTATTTACATAGACACCGGAAGACGGTATACCGTCCCGCATGAACGACAACTCTGTAACGACGGAATTACGAAAATCCGGAATAGTCTTGTCGAGCATTTGTCTGGAGAATTCTTTAAATATCTCTGCGTTAAATGTGACTGTGTAATTGCATTTTGAGATCACCACTATTTGAGGTTCATGGAAGAACACTCGCTCCAAGATTGAGAGAAGCCTGCGTTCGACTCCCAGCAGAGAGCATCTTTTGTGATGATCAGCCACATGTTGAAGGTTTATTTTCAGAATTTTTATTCTTTTGTCTCAATGTTTTCTTATTATTTAAGCCTTTTGAATTACGGACGTCAAAACAAGGTCGTGTTGGGGAAAGGATTTCGTCGTATCTTCAGTTTTCATTCAGTAGGCCTACAGAAGTATGCAGCACTGGTGGTGAACTCGGACAAAGCGAGGAACATTTTTCATGAACACAAGGTACAGATACTTCATGTTTAAATGCGCGTTTAAAAACCAGTTTTACTAGTTTGAGCATGTACACAACGATTTGCACGTGTTTATCCGCCCAAAACAATATGGACGTATCGGTGAGACACCTAGAGGCTATTGTTGGTTTTGTTATTTTATTTCTCTGACTGATTCTGAAGTTGGTATTACAATTATTGGAGTAGAAGTTTTTTCCGATGTGAAAATCGTAGTTAACATTTTTTGAGGGGGACTTGTACGGTTTATTTATGATACCGTGAACATTTTCAATAGCTGTTCGAATTGCAATGACTTTTGTCTTAACAATAGAATGGGTTTTCGGTTAAATATGGATAAATCGTAGGTGTTGTTATAAAATCCCGTAACTACAGCTTCAACAAAGTTGAGTTTGTGACGTTTTAGATTTACACCGGCGAAGCACTAGTGTTTGTCCGAAAAGAAAAAACGTCACTAGGTCTATATATAGTAGATAAAATTTATTCTTTTTCAAAGACGAATTAATGGTATACAATAATCATTTCCAAAACAATAGGCCTATCTGGTATTGCAGCCCCCCAATTACAAGACTTTCAGTAATGACCACCATATAGATAGTGCTTCGTTTGCCCGTCCGTCCGTTTTTCTACCCGTCCGCCAATTTGTCTAGCTGACTGCTCTAGATGTCAAAATACATTAATTTCATATGTTGAGAAGTTAAAATGTGTGTACTAAATAAGAAAATATGAAAGAAAAATATTAAGAAAAAAAGAGCCAAATTATTTGCAGTATAGATCTATTCTTCTTTTGATTCAATGTTTTTATAAACCTTTCTAATTGGGGGAAACTGTTTCGGAAATACATAATGTATTTCATTGCTTCGTCTTTGAATAGGGATCAATTTTATCGAGAAAGCAGTAATTAATTTCGGACAAACGATGGCATTCCGTAAATGTAAATGTAAAACGTCGCAACTAGAGCTTGTTTGAAGCTTTAGTTACGACATTGTATACAAATGAAACATTTTAACCCTTTCCCAAACAATGATTTTGACGTACTCTGTCAACAATAATATTGGGAAAAATGCAAAAGTCAGAATGCATAGCGACGAAAATTCTCTTGAAAACTCTCTGAAAGTTTTTTGGACTGTCATATTTACTAAGTCATTGTACATAAAATATTAGTGTGGCCTTTCAAAGCAGAACTTAAAACATAAGTATATACATAGGTATAAGAATTAAATATATAGAATTAGGAAAGTTCCGCCGTCCTAAATTAAAGAAACCACCATGGAAACATGCCCCATGCGTATAATAATATACACAAAAACATGCTAATTTTAATTTGGCTTTTAGTTTGTATATCATATTGGACATTGTATTGTTAAGAGGTTAAACTGAAAATTGAAAAAGTAGAAGTTGTATGACAATCATCTTCGCTAGCCAAGGTTGAACCCACCTACGTTTGTATTCACCCTTGGCGGATTTAGTCTGATTTTCTTGAAATCGCGAAGCGCCGCCTAGCGGTTGTTCTGCTGGTTGTTTACGTCCATTATTGATGACGTCATTAACGCGCGTTGTCTTTCGCGTCCTACGTCGTGCAGATTATGTAAAAGTTAGCTGTTTTTTCGGTCGAATTGTCGAAAGTATAATAATTCGTCGATTAAAGTTAGAGAATTCCTGTCTATTGCAGTGAAATTCGTAGGAAAAATCGCCCATCTTCGCGTTTTTGAGTTGCAAATGCAATGCTTTTTCCCGCCCGTTGTCATGATTTGGTTACTCATAACAAATGTATCAGTCGACAATCTGATTGGTTCCAGCGAGACCTCGCTGGAACCAATGAAAACGCTTTCCAGGAGACCAAGAAAATCGGACTAAATCCGCCAAGGGTGAATACAGAAACGACGTTACGTCGTAGATGTCACCCTTGGCTTGCGAAGATGTATGACAATAAGCTATACGCACTTCAACGTCAATTACACAAAACGCGGGAACGACGTCGTATTGTTTGGCGGCGATGTTATAAAGTCATGAAAACAGATCATGAACGTAAACTTTTGTTTCAGGAGAAATGTAGTGAGACGTCTTTTTTTAACATTTTATCTTTAAGAAATCTAAAATATTGAAACAAATGGATTTAATTATAGAAGATCTAGCACAAATATACTCCCCGTCATAAGAGAGTAGCCACTTGTCTAATGCAAATGGTCTCCAATTTTAGAATTATTCATAAATGTACCGAAATAAATAAAAGATATTGAAGCATGGCAAGTAAATCGAAAACAGTCGAATTATCCCATTAATTAGACTGTTTTCGATTTACTTGCCATGCTACAATTTTGAGACGATTCCAACATATCCAACGTCTACACGTGACGTCATTCCGACAAGACAACCATTATCGGAACGACTACCTGTGAAATCGACAGAAAAAGGCAAACGTTACAGAAAGATTGCTTCCTGAGTTGAGTTCTATCAGCAGTAAAGGCTGATTAACGGATTAGACCATCCGTTTCAGACGTCTTGCGATACCCATAGTCTTGCTACGATGTTATTGACAACATTACCTTCAGTGGGTTAGACAGCATCTATTGTTTTCTAAGGACAATTGCATAGCATGTATTAATACAAACGGTGTTCACACTCGAAAATGTCTTGTAAACGCGAATCTTATCCTTATCCACTTTCAAGAATTGTTACGGTAATAACAAGTATAGTAATAAATTGACAATTATTGAAAGTAAAAGATTAAAATAATGTGCATTTGTAACATTTTATTCGTGTACCGTTTGCAGTCAAGATGTGAATTAGAAAGGAAACTTTTCCCGTTAGTATACTTTAGAATGCATGCCCGTAGAAAGCAATTCCATATGGGCCCTGTCTGGGCCAGTGTCTAATATTGGGGGGGGGGGGGGGGGGGAAACTAAATTAGATTTGCCATAAGTTTTAAATGTGAAATGATGAAAATTCGGTATTTTTGCCAACTATGAAGGGAAGGGGGGTGGCTCCAGAGTCCCACTGTTCGTATGGGCCTGGGATGTGTGAAACAGTTGAATAAATGGTGAAAATGGTAATGACAAACATTTCAGTATATATCTGGAAACGTTCATTTAGGCTTTTGCGACCAACATGGATCCAGATCAGACTTTGCATGTGCACTGTCTGATCAAGATCCATCTTGTTCTCATTTGATAGCTTATTCTCCACCTGTACCAAATTTAAGAAGGCATAACGAAAATCTTACCGGTGAAACTCCAAGGTAACGCTAAAAATGATGATGATGATGATGATGATGATGATGATGATGATGATGATGATGATGATGATGATGATGATGATATCATCTAATTGTCATCACCTGTCAGTAATATATCTGAAAGGGGAGTTAGGCAGTACATATTGATATATATTGAAACAAGTACCTGGTGCTCGAATTTGATGCCGGAAATATATGGTTAGATGCTCAAATCAGTGCGATATTACCGAATAAATGTTTCAATGTGCCGTTAAGTCCAGTGCAATCGATTAATTTATCAAACATGTGCTCATAAAACACCGTAGCTGGAAAAGATAACATCGCAAACATGCTGTAACGTTGTCACGAAGAAACCGCACAATGATTTTCAATGACAAGACACCGAAAACTGCCATTTACAGCCTTTATTTGTACATTTATATGTCTTTTTTGTATACTTGCAATGCAAATAGATAAACATAAACAGTGATATCGTACCATTTCGTTCGGGCGATTAAGATCAACCCACATGATCTCAATATGCGCTTTGTGCACTTGCAATCCGTTTATACCATTTGAAAATAATGATCGATAAAACTGATATTTTCGTGCGTATTATAAATCATATCTACATACCTTAGTAACTTCCATTTGAGTGCATCCTTTAAAAAAAGACGGAAAGAGAAGTAAAACAAAATGCCACGTGTATTGTTTACAAAAATCCGTATGTGCAATGAAGTATCTGTACCTTGTGTTCATGAAAAATGTTCCTCGCTTTGTCCGAGTTCACCACCAGTGTGCAGCGACCTTAACCCTTTAATACACGTACAGCATAGACATATTGTGTGAAGTAATCGAAGAATAATTACACAAAACGCACAATGTTTAGGTTAAATATGTTTGTTTTGGAAATTCGCATAGAGAAAATTTGCTTTTTACTGTCGCATAATGTGTAAACACGGGTCGCGTTATGAACGAAGCGTGGGAAAAATGGCTGCCATTACCAGTTCGAATTTTTGTGTATGTTACCGACGAGGCGCCTTAGGGGAAATTTGATATCATACCGCAGAAGCCGTTAATATCAATATTTATCAGATCAGCATTAACCAATCAAAATGCCAGAATTTTCTTTGCAGTATAATAATTGTTTTTGTTCTAGCCTGTAATGAATGTATACGTGTGCAGAGTTACAGATGAGAGGGTTTAACAATCAAAATACAATGAATTCTTGATCAGTTCCTTTTTTGGTTTTGAATTACAGATTTAGAATGTCATCTCCTCTTATCTGGTGCTCGGCACGTCTTTTGATATGATAATTTTATAATTTCCTTGATATAAACCAAGTGCGATATTTAGGCTTTGACTTAATTAATGTACACATAAATGAAAAAGTCCGATTGCAGTATTCTTTCATAATTTGTTTATCTAGCGAAAGTTGGATTGCATTACTCGCTACCCTTGTACATGTATAGCAGTTGTTTTTGAGCATGTAAGTTTTATAAAAAACGATACATTTCTTCATCACATTAAACGTATGCATACCTGGGCAATTATCGGCATGAATAGTGCAGGAAGTTTCATGACCCTGATACGTCGCCATAGCCCAGTGGATCATCGAGATTACAGCGTTCGGACCATGCGTACACGTTCCATCTGGACCAATCGTCTCGCTCTCATCAATCAAGAAGTTCAACTGGCGCGGAATTCCATCGACACGGAAACCAAATATCTGTACTTTTCTCAGAGTGGCGAAGTAAACTGGTCCCATTTGTCTGGAGTGATGAGGCAATCACACATTCTGGCTGAAATCAAAAGTGTAGTGTACGTACTTGTCACCATCCTGATCACTATATGAATCATTCGCACGTTTTATACAAGCATTGTATACCTCTCGTTCTTTTTGTGCAGCTAGAACATGGTCTCGTACATTATTAGCAGATTCTAACTTTTCGTCCTCTGTCACTGAGTCTTGAACTCTCTTCCTGAGCCTCTCACATGTGGCACAAACGTCGTCCCGCGGTGACTCAATTTTGACATGTGGCAAACATGTGTTCCATATTTAATTAAATGTTGAGTATTTAACTAATCTGCTTGGTGGATCCGTTTCCGCACAACTTTCCGTATGCCGTACCGAATGGGTCAAAAGTCTAGATACCAGGTGCACCTCTAAAAAATACAGGTGCACCTGTATATTTTGAGAATTTTATACGTGCACCTCTATTTTTAGAGGTGCACTTGTATTTTTATACGATCACCTCAGAATATACAGGTGCACCTCTGAAAATGTCAAAACGAGGCGGACCAATGAGCGGAGACGTAAGAATTGTTTTCATTTACCATATTTGGCATATTCGATGCGGGACTTCCATTTCCGTAGTAACATGTTGCCAAGTTAAACAAAATCTGATAGACCTAGATCTATACATGTTTTTCTTGAGTAGGCTATGCACCCCGACAGATTTGCCTACCTTTTTCATAATCTTTGCGTGAATCCAGACATATCCCGAGATGGGACACGTGTTTTCAAATGGGGGAAGGGGCGGGGCTCTGAATCAGCTGATATCAGCATTTTCTCTTAATTCTTCAGTATATTCTGCGCGGTTTCTGCGTTACAATGTAGACAAAATTCCACATAACTCGTTCATTGCTATGCGGCACACCAAGATTTTTTTAGGAGTTCGAACATGCGAATAATTAGGGGGTGTAGTTTTCCTAATTATGTTACACAATTTTGATTGAATTTCTGTATGAAAATGAAAAAAAGTATCAGGCAACAGAGTGGGTTCAAACGACCACCACCTCTGTATCCGCAACTGCTGCTGCAGCTTGTAAATTGGAATAAATCCGGTCAAAATTTTTGCCGTTTAGGAAAGGTTTTTACGAAAATTTTATTTTGATCCAAATCGGTCTCAAGTCTATTCGGCCCGAATTTTCCAGACTAATTATACATGCCACAACAACAACTCAACGATGTCATGCAAATTAAACATCAAATATTCTGCCAAAACGGGGTAAGTATTGCTGTTTTAACCCAGAACTCTCTCCTCTATAAGATTGTCGAATTACATGTCATGATATGTGTGTTTCTTGTAGTCAGGAATGCATTCTGGACAATAAGTTATTGGTTTTCGTGTTTGACGTTTGGGAAAGGGTTTCAGACTAGCATTCCTATAATTCTTATGTATAGGCATTTGAATACTTCTTCAAGTGTTAAGATATGGGATGACATTAAAGTAAGAGGCATTGATGCCATAGTAGGATTCTTAAGTTTAAGGTAGTACACCTCCACTGGTAATGGGATTCACAAGAAGTCAGAATTTGTGGGACATAGTTGACATTGTTTCATATTGGACATGTTTCGGAGATATCTAAAGTTTGACGTTTGAAAGTTCCAATGGTGAATATTTACGACTGTCGACATCACCCAAATGATTGCGACAGCGCAGGAATTTCCTTAGGGATGGACTATGGTACTTTTAAAAACACAATGTTAAGGTCTTCCTTTTGTACAATAGTTTGTGAACATACACAATATATAATACTATTATGATTTGTAAACTTTCATTCCAAGTTAATGATTTTTGAGGAATGTTCCTCTTTAGCTTCTCTCTTCAGTCCTGGTAAAGGATTAGAAATTTTTGTTGTACAGTACATTCAGTCTGGCAGTGCTATCTATCATTCAGACAGGAATCTGTAACGTTCCGAGGTGCATGGCTACATACAGACAACAAACAGTCCATTCAGAGAAAAGGATCCTCAACCCTAAATGGGCTGATGTTTCTATATGTAGTCCAACTCTTTCACGTTTTTCCCTGGCCAGGCAATCTCATTAGCATATTACCTGCCAGATTACCTCCCTTTAACCGTCACAAATCTACTAAACGTTCATGAAACATATTGGTGGCAATGCCCATATTCGGAGTAAACTCCGAGATCTATACATTGAAAGTTGCGTCATAGCCAGTAATTCAATTGAACTTCTGTTATTTTTTCAGGCATGGAAGCACTCATCAAATCACAGCCTTTGACTTGTCAATCTGTACATCCTGTGTTACCACTGCTACACCAAATCATTTATTCTTCGGATGAGTTGATGAACAATTAGCAACAGCAGCGATAGGCAGCATAACCAACCGTGAACAATGATACAATCACTAGGTGTTTGACAGTCTTAGAACACATTCGTTACTTTTGATAAAGCTGGATGAAAGAGTCAGTACAGAATTTGTCACCTAGGGACCAGGGCTAAGAAAAAGAAATTTTGAGGAAATTTAGACCTTGAAAATATTGAAGGTGATATAACATGCTTGTCATCTCAATAGAATCTGAGGGATAATAATAGCCTCTATGATGGTCGAAGAAAACTTAGGCGGCATTGTTATAGCTGTGAAAACTTTTTACAAGTACAGTGGAATCCACTTAATCGCAAGACGGTTATTGGGGATTTCCGTTTATTAGCGGCCACTGCATCTAGTCTGGGTTCCCTCCCCTACACTATGTCTTTCCGCAGTAAAGAAGGCAGGGAACCAGACTACCATTGCATCATCCGACGTCTGCTTATAGAACTGTCATATCGTACTTCTAGGCTAAAAATAGAAATGCCGGTTAATTGAAATTACGGTTGATTGCAATATTTTCTCTGACAAATGGACATTGCAAATAAGCGGATGCCACTGTAACACTTAATTTGACCGGTAACAAAACGTTGGGTAACAAAACGTTGTCGGCTAGAAGAGATTTGAAGTTAAGACACTCGATCAGACGTAAACATCTTAAATCAAAGCGAAACATCATGTTTGCTATGTAAAAGAGCATAATTATTGCCATGTGCAACTACTTCAGAATGAAAATCTTTTAAAATACAGGGTGTTTCATAATATGTGTTACCATTTCGAATCTCAAGTATATCTTAACCAAGAGATGTAAATTTACATGAAATGTACAATGCGAAAATAGACATAATAAAGTTTTATTTGACATATAACAATAGTATATTTGCGTTCAGGATTGATACCGATTCAACCCTATTAAAAAGTACAGTTTTTTGACACTGCATTCTAGATGACGTCATCCTTGTTGCAAAGCGACGTCAACCTGTTTCTTAATGTTTGTAATAACCGAATTGCATGTGTCCATTGGAATATTCTGGTTTCACAATGAAATGCTATTCAAATGCATTTATGGATATTGCAACATGGTTATACGTACATGCTCGTTCAGATGTATCAAAAAAGAAGTTCAAGCGGAGTGAGGTCTTTGGAGTGCGAAAGCCACACTTTATCTGACCTGCACGAAATCTATTGTGTCCCAAATGTTTTCTCGATCCACACAAGAACTTCTCTTGAAGTGGGGGCGCAGCAACATCCACAAAGGGTATTAAAGTCTGTAGCTTTTAGCCTTAATGCAAAATCATATTTCTATCATATTTCATGCAGATAGTGAACTCTATTCATCATTGTCTAAACCTCACAATTTTCGTCCTCAAAAAAGAAGGGTCCAGTTATTACCGATGGATTTTAGGACGTCCATACTGCTAAATTGTGAGAATGAAATTATCTTTTCTGACAAAGTCAGATTTCTCTAAGAATATGTGTTAAATTTTTATCATCAGGATATTATTTTTTCATCGATCTGGTGACAGTTATCGATAAATAATTGATCAAGCTGTTTTACGGCTTTCGTCCATGCGTCAATGGAGAGCACCATTTTTGAAAAACGGCCCAAATTTGACGACGTCAAAAAAGACGTCATGACGTCAATATTTTCCCTTAATTTTTGCATGACACAAAACTTTATTACCTACCCTTTAAAAAGGTGTATAACATAACTATATTGTATGTAAAGTCAATGATTTATATTTATTCGTAATGGTAACAGATATTATGAAACACCCTGTATGTATGTTTTGTGAAAAATATCGGGTTTGTTCTGTGGTTACTTAAGGGGAATGATATTCTCCTTAGAGCACCCATGTTAATTAGAAAATCTTTTGTAGATGGTTCGTGTCAAGTACAGACAAACAAAAAGAAATAAGAAAGTACAGACTATTGAAAAGACTCAATCAACCACAAACCAAGATGCTATTTTAGGAGATCTTTCAAATATCAGTGTTGAATTGTGGCTAAATGGGGTGCATATTCCCCCATGAGAATCAATTTTAACCCATTCCCACACATAGATGCTTTTTGATCACCCACAAGATAAAGGCTGTGGAAAACTCTTTGGAAAATAAAGAAATTGCTTGCAGTCAAGCAATTTTTTCATTTGCCACGATGTTTTCTACCCTGGGCCCGTATTCACCAACATTTCTAAATTGATTTTCTAAAGTAAAATTACATTCTAACCAAACAGAGTGGCCAATATATTTGTCTGCGTTTGTCTCGGCCACTCTGATTGGTTGGTATGTAATTTTACTTTAGAAAATCAATTCAGAAATGTTGGTGAATACGGGCCCTGAACTACCAATGCAAAAAAATATATAGAATTTCGTTCATTCAAAATTGTTGTCTGCAACATATTTCAAATTGTTATGGTCCATAAGCTTTCTGTCTGGTAATAGGTTGGAAAATCCTTCACAGATTTTCGCAAAGACATTCAAATATTAATAATTTAATAGAAAATCAAAAAGACTATCAATCCACTACAAACGGAAGTGTTATTTTAGATCTGTAATAAGTCATATTGTAAAGTAAAAATTTAATAGCCAGAATCTATTTATTATGCATGTTATTTCTTTAACAACAAATTCATCATTGGGACAAGGGCCAACCCATTGGCTTAAAAATGCTTACTATTCCTCTGTATCGAAAGATTAGGGGCATATTGTTTTTAGCTCGCTCTGGACAATAGTCTCGGAAGAGCTAATGTCATACCCCCGGATGTCGGCGTCAGCGTCAGTAAAAACTTTAACCTGGCCCATATCTCATGCCCTATTAGAGATACAGCCTTCATATCTCACCTGTGGGTACCTCTAACCAAGACCTTTAATTTGAGGCCGCGGCCTTAGCACAGTTGGTAGCGCATCTGACCCTCATTCGAGAGGTCCCGGGTTCGATACCCGGCCGCGGCTAATACCCTTTCTGACAAAATTGTCACTCACCAATGGGTTTGAAATCGTTAACCTAAGTGGGCAAGCAGCTGGAGGCTCGGTAAGGGTGTTGTGGTAGTACTGATTTGAGAAACAACAGGAATCCATGGGTAGGTGCTTCAGCCGCCGCGATATGACCCGGGTAGTTGAAAACGGCGTAAAACCCCAATAAACTCAAACCTTTAATTTGAGACCATGACCTTTGACCTTGGAGTTTGACCCACTTTTTGACTGTTTTAAAAAACTTTAACATGGCCTATATCTCATGCCTTATTACACCTACAACCTTCATATTTCACATGTCGATACCTCTCACTAAGACCTTTTATTTGCGACCATGACCTTTGATCTTAAGACCTTGACCTTGGAGTTTGACGTACTTTTAGAAAACTTTAACCTGGCCTAAAATAACTTTAACCTGGCATATATTTTATGCTTTATTACACATACAGCCTTGATATTTCACATGTGGACACCTCCTACCTCTCACTAAGACCTTTTATTTGCGACCATGACCTTTGATCTTAAGACCTTGACCTTGGAGTTTGACGTACTTTTAGAAAACTTTAACCTGGCCTAAAATAACTTTAACCTGGCATATATTTTATGCTTTATTACACATACAGCCTTGATATTTCACATGTGGACACCTCCTACCAACACCATTCACATTTGACCATGACCTTGGACCTCGTGACCTT
Organism: Fragum sueziense; assembly: GCA_963680895.1. Taxonomy (NCBI): domain Eukaryota; kingdom Metazoa; phylum Mollusca; class Bivalvia; order Cardiida; family Cardiidae; genus Fragum; species Fragum sueziense. The sequence goes on from OY804604.1 coordinate 44,859,261, forward strand.
GACCTTGGAGTTTGACCTACTTTTAAAAAACTTTAACCTGGCCTATATCTCATGTCCTTTTACACCTACAACCTTGATGTTTCACATATAAACACCTCCTACCAACACCGTTGACATTTGACTATAACCTTGGACCTCGTGACCTTGACCTTGGAGTTTGACCTACTTTTGAAAAACTTTAACCTGGCCTATATCTCATGTCCTTTTAGACCTACAACCTTGATATTTCACACATGGTCACCTCCTACCAATACCGTTCACATTTGACCATGACCTTGGACCTCGTGACCTTGACCTTGGAGTTTGACCTACTTTTAAAAAACTTTAACCTGTCCTATATTTCACATATGGACACCTCCTATCAACATGATTCACATTTGACCATGACCTTGTGACCTTGACCTTGGAGCTTGACCTACTTTAAAAAAATCATTTTGGACCATGACCTTTTTACTTTGACATAGGAAATGATTTTTCTTTATGACAAGCTCTCGTTAGGGCGAGCTTTATTGTCCATAGACAATTCTTGTTTTACTTATAAATGTCCTTCCATACGTCTGTACGGATGGCTTTGGAAAACATTGAGTATGGGCATGGGTCAAATTAGCTATGTATTTGTATTGGATGACCCCCTTGACCAAGAGTAGGGGCCCGAACACACAGCTAGATTCAACACTGGAATAAGATCAGTCTGTAGATATGCACAGTCCAATCTAGATTCATAGTGTGCAGTTCTCTAATTGCTTCTTTATTATCTGTAGAAAATGTGATTGTGAATTATAACAGATTAGATTGCACACATTTACTAAGTAATTTATTGTATAGTGAATTATGGCTCTTTCACCATTTCCCAAGATCACAGCTCATTTATATGATCAACAAATTCATTAGAATTCATAAGAACTAGACGGATCATAATCAACTGTTTTTATTACCTCGTATGGAAAGATCAGGGAAATATCAGGGGCATATTGAATTACTTGTGTCTGTCTGTCCGAAAACTCAGTCATTTCAAGGGCATTGGTGTTTTACAGTCACATCTAGTTTCACATTAGAATAAGTAAAATGAATTTGAAATTCCTTAAGGTAGACCACCTTTAATGAGATTCATGTGACGTCACAATTTGTTGGACATTGTTAACATTTAATTTTGTTACATACCTGAACTGTTAAGGGGACATCATGAAATTTGACGTTGGAATTTGCCAATGCCGAATGTTGAAGACATTGCCTGAATAACTCGGACATTGCATGAATCTCATTAAGGGTGGACTACCTTAACAGTAACATCCTCATAGCTCAGTAAGGTAAGAGTCTTATCAATCAAGGGGGTGTGGGTTTTAAAGTCATTTGTCTATCATCTATGGATGAATCACTTCTGATTGAAAAAAAGACTTTGTTTGTTGCAACTTGTTTTTAGCTCCACTGGCCGACAGGCCAGCGGGCTATTGTCATGGTGGTGTGTCCGTCGTGCGTCTGTGCGTGCGTCCGTCCGTCCGTAAACTTTTTCTTTAAAAATCTTCTCCTCAGAAACTACCTGATGGATTACAAGCAAACTTCACAAGAATGATTCTTGGGTAACCCCCTCTCAGATTCCTTCAAAGAATTTGGATTGAATCAGAATAGAGTTATCTGCCCTTGAATGTCAAAAATAGCTGGTTTTGACTTTAATTTTACTCTAAAATCCACAAATATTAACCAATCAAAACAAAACTACAAGAGAATGTTGATGACTATAAGATCTTGCCTTGGTATAATTTTCAGCTTGATCTGAATTTTACATCATCAGTTATGTGCCCTTGAAATTGACAAAATTGCCATTTTGACTCTATTTTGACTTTGTTTTCACCTTAGCAACTACAAATATTGACCAATCAAGACAAAACTGAGACAGAATGTTGGTGACTATAAGATCTTATCTTGGTATAATTTTCAGCTTGATTTGAATTTTACATCATGAGTTATGTGCCCTTGAAATTGACAAAATTGCAATTTCGACTCTATTTTCACTTTGTTTTCACTCTAGCAACTACAAATATTGACCAATCAAGACAAAACTGAGACAGAATGTTGGTGACCATACGATCTTGCCTTGGTATAATTTTCATCTTGATCTATATTTTTCATCATAGTTATGTGCCCTTGAAATTGACAAAATTGCCATTTTCGACTTTATTTTGACTTTGTATTCTTTTTAGCAACTACATTGGTATAATTTTCAGCTTGATCTGAATTTTACATCATGAGTTATGTGCCCTTGAAATTGCCAAAATTTCCATTTTGACTCTATTTTCACTTTGTTTTCACTCTAGCAACTACAAATATCGATCAATCAAGACAAAACTTGTGCAGAATGATGATGACCATAAGATCTTGCCCTGGTATAATTTTCAGCTTGATCTGAATTTTACATCATGAGTTATGTGCCCTTGAAATTGACAAAATTGCCATTTTCGGCTTTATTTTCACTTTTTCAACCATTAGTATTAACTAATCAATACAGAACTTTCAGAGAAATCTTACTGACCATACCATCTTACTTGCTTATAATTTTCAGCTTGGTCATGCATTTGCTTGTTGTGTCTAACTAGTGCTATAGAGAAAAAAATGTCATTTAAGGACAGATCATCCATTTATTTCCTACGGTAAGATTTTTGTTGTTTTTTCTGTACTGATACTTAGATATATGAGAAGTAAAAATTTGACTTAATCAAAGTACTGACAGTACTGTGTGGAAGCAAATTTTTCAAAAATGTAGGCCTGTCCAGGCCCCAGTTTCTCGAAAAAAAAACTTAAGTATATTCTCATGAGAACATGCTCAACATCAAAGGGATACTCTCAAACGTTGAAGGGTATTCCATTGAAGTTCACGTGGATTTCATGCAATTTGAGCACTGTGCTCAGATTTGAGAACATACTTAAGTTTTTTCGAGAAACCGGGGCCAGAAATAGAGTAGTTTGATTAGGTACTTTGATTATCTATTTGAATACCTTGAATACTTTGATTCGTAGAGTATTTTGATTAAGTACTTTGATTATCCAGAATACCTTGCATACTTTGATTTCATGATGGAGTTGTATTTATTTTTAGCACAACTTCATGCATATTAATCGTTTGTGTAAGCTGAATATATTTCATAGTTCAGTAAACTCGACTGACCCATTTACAAGGAAGGCCATTGGACTAATTCTTTGAACCATAATAAAGCAAATTACTACGTGGATCTTTTCATCTCTCAGAGACATGATTAATTGAATGTTTCATTTTCAGTCACACAATTCAATATCTACACATAACTTCAGACTTACATATTGAATATTCGAATGACTGTTACCTCATTAATCTTTGCTTTTGATAGAACTATTTATAGTGAGGAAGACCGGAAGATGTTGTGTGGTATGCAGAGAATGGTAAAGTGCAGAGACGCATGGCTGCTAAGAGAAGCAAATTTGGAAAATTTGCTTCCAAAAACTATAGGTCGCCAAGCGAATTAAAAAGTTATTGGATTTCAAGGGAGCCTACTCTTGTCTAAAATTGCAAAAATGAGGTGTCACTTAAATACCAACAAAAAGGTGTCCGAAATGACTAGCATTTAATAAATATGCCTTTATTGTGCTAAATATATTTTATTCTGTCTAAATGAGTATTAATTTGGGGAAATTTAGTGATGATTTTGAAATTTTTAGTAAAACATTCTTTCAAAAGTAGCTGAAGTTGCTCTTATTTCGCAACGTTTTTGATAATAAAAAATATTCCAGCGGTAAGAATTTTTTTCTTTTTTGGTATAGACATAGTGCTTGGTCATACCTATAAAAACAATAAAAGAAAAATATATCACACCAAGCGTTTTTCTTAGATATAAGTAAAATTTGATGTACTTTTTGCAGCTCTGTCCGAAATTGTTTTACTACTTTTATCCATTTTCTTCCTTATTACCAGCTTTAGATAATAAAAAGTGTCGTCTTTTGTGTCCATCTAAAGCGGACTAGCTCATAAAGACGCCACTTTGCTTTTGTTGCTCTGTTTTCTATCGCTAACGCCACATGTTGAACGCGTATTAGAAAGCAAAATGTACCATCCGAATACTATTACACTTTGATTGACCAAACAGAGAAATTGGAAATAACCGAAAAGGGTCTTGTCATTTATCAACCAAACATTAACTAAATGTAAAAAAATACATTTGCTGAAAAGGCCAATTACTGAGACAGCTTTATTTCGTTATTTAAGATATGCGCAGTAAGTTGCGCAGTAACAACTAGAGGATCTGTCCTTAAAAGAAAAACAAGAGGGCCAAGATGGCCCTGGATCGCTCACCTGATAGAAGTTTGAAACTTTCTCCATGCAGAACAAGACTCATCTTTTACATGACCTAGGTATCTCTAAGACAAGAACACGGAACTTAAGATGCGAGATTATGATCCAGCTGAAAACAGCATTCTTAATCTTTAATGATCAATATTTGTGGCTGTTAAAGTGAAAACCAAGTCGATAAAAAACATCAATTTTGTCATAATCCAGGGCACATAACTCTGTTCTGATAAAGATATTCTCTATCTATCTATCTATATATACTGCCCAACTCCCCTTTCGGGTATTACTGGCAGGGTATCTCTAAGACCTTTATACACCAACCTTATGTCCTAGTTTTTTTTTTATTGGTCAATATTTATTGCTGTTTGAGTGAAATTAAAAATGAAATTAGCAATATTGTCACCATCAAGGGCACACAACTCTGGCTTTTTTAGTCCGATCAATATGAAAAATGAAATCATATAAGATCTCATGGTCACCAACATTGTGACCAAGTTAAGTCTTGATTGTTCAATATTTATGTTTTTTGAAGTGAAAATAAAGTTGAAAATGACAATTTTGTGAAATTCAAGGGCCATTTCTGGTCCGATCAAGCTGAAAATTTAATTCATTCAGCAGCACATAATTAGCAACATTGATGACATTTTTGTCTTGATTGGTCAATAAATGTAGATGCTAAAGTGTAAACAAAGTCGAAAACGGCAAATTTGTAAAATTCAAGGGCACATAACTCCGGACTTCCTTCTTCGATGACACTTAAAATCGAACTCATTCATTATTGTAAGGTTACCAACATTCTAGCCAAGTTTTGTCTTGATTGGTCAATATTTGTAGATGCTAGAGTGGTAACAAAGTCGAAACTAGCTATTTTTGAAATCCAAGGGCGCATAACTCCGGACTTCCTGATCTGATCTGGCCTAAAATCAAACTCGTCCAAGAGCTAATTGTCATACATGTTTTGACCAAGTTTGGTCAAGATTGAACAATATCTGTAGATGCTAGAGTGGTAACAATGTCAAAACTAGCGATTTTTGATATTCAAGGGCGCATAACTCCGGACTTCCTGATTCGATCTGACCCAAAATTGAACTCATACAAGAACTTATTGTCATACATGTTTTTACCAAGTTTGGTTAAGATTGGTCAATATTTGTAGATGCTAGGGTGGTAACAAAGTCAAAACTAGCTATTTTTGATATTCAAGGGCGCATAACTCCAGACTTCCTGATCTGATCTGACCCAAAATCGAACTCATCCAAGAACTTATAGTCATACATGTTTTGACCAAGTTTGGTTAAGATTGGTCAATATTTGTAGATGCTACAGTGGTAACAAAGTCAAAACTAGCTATTTTTGATATTCAAGGGCGCATAACTCCGGACTTCCTGATCCGATCTGACTCAAAATCGAACTCATCCGAGAACTTATGGTCATACATGTTTTAACCAAGTTTGGTTAAGATTGGTCAATATTTGTAGGTGCTAGAGTGGTAACAACAAAATGTGAACAGACGGACAGACAGACGGACAGACGGACGGACGGACAGACGGACGCCGACGGACAAAAAGCGACCACAATAGCTCACCTTGAGCACTTCGTGCTCAGGTGAGCTAACAAATGAACAGGGTTCTTGGAAAATTGTCTTCAGTTTATTGCATCTACTAGGACTACCTGAATACTATGTTCAATCAGCTTGTACCCAAGTGCAGCCTGATCAGAGAGCAATGATACTTCCCGATAGTTGCTTCAAGTAATACAGAAGCAAGAAGAGATCAAAATGGATCTTAATCAGACTTGGTATATGCACCGGATGTTCTAAATTCTTGTTGATCACAAATATGTTGACCCGTTCCCAAGGCTTGAAGCAACAACATATTCGACCAGTTTAACCCTTTCCCAAAGGACAAAATTTTGAGGTGTTCAAATTTGAGAGCTGCTGCAAACAACAAAATATGTTTTGATGAAGATGGGATTTGTGTACAATATAACATAGACAATATTGAGACAAAAGGAGAAAATGCTGGTTTCATTTGTCCCAAGAATACAAGTTGATCTGAGTCAACATGGCTTTCCAACTGACGTAACTCCAAGACAATATGGTAGTTTAACCACAACAATCTTGTTTAACCCTTTCCAAAATGACATAATTTTAGGCTGTTCCAATCTGAAAACTGCTACAGATGACAAAATGGATGTTGTCAGTTGATAAAGATCAGATTTTTGTATGATAGAGCTGAAAAAATATTGAGGCAAAAGGAGAAACTGCTTGTTATAAGCAGTTTCTTCATTTGTCTCAATGTTTTCCCAAGCCATTTCTATTAAGGACTTCAAAACCAGGCCCCGGTTTCTTGAAAAAAAAAACTTCTCATGAGAACATGCTCAACTTCAAAGGAATACTCTCCTACCTCGGAGGGTATTCGATTAAAGTTCACACGGATTTCGTGCACTTTAAAAACTGTGCTCAGATTTGAGCATGAGAACGTTCTTAAGTTTAACGACAACAATGCTGCTTTACTGGAGTGATATTGGGCGGCTGTTGCATCTAACCAAGTCAATATGGTAGTTTAACGACAACAATGCTGTTTTACTTGTGTGATATCGAGCGGCTGGTGCATCTAACCAAGTCAATATGGTAGTTTAACGACAACAACGCTGTTTTACCGGAGTGATGTTGAGCGGCTAGTGCATCTAACCAAGTCAATATGGTAGTTTAACGACAACAATGCTGTTTTACTGGAGTGATGTTGAGCGGGTAGTGCATCTAACCAAGTCAATATGGTAGTTTAACGACAAAAATGCTGTTCTAATTGAGTGAAATCGAGCGGCTGGTGCATCTAACCAAGTCAATATGGTAGTTTAACTACAACAATGCTGTTTTACTTGAGTGATATTGAGCGGCTGATGCATCTAACCAAGTCAATATGGTAGTTTAACGATAACAATGCTATTTTACTTGTCTGGTATCGAGCGGCTGGTGCATCTAACCAAATCAATATGGTAGTTTAACGACATCAATGCTATTTTACTTGTCTGATATCGAGCGGCTGGTGCATCTAACCAAGTCAATATGGTAGTTTAACGACAACAATGCTGTTCTTATTGAGTGATATCGAGCAGCTGGTGAATCTAATCAAGTCAATATGGTACTAGTTAAACGACGACAATGCTGTTCTAATTGAGTGATATCCAGCGGCTGGTGCATCTAACCAAGTCAATATGGTAGTTTAACGACATCAATGCTGTTTTACTTTTGTGATATCAAGCGGCTGGTGCATCTAACCAAGTCAATATGGTAGTTTAACGAGAACAACGCTGTTTAACCGGAGTGATGTTGAACAGCTGGTGCATCTAACCAAGTCAATATGGTAGTTTAACGACAACAATGCTGTTCTTATTGAGTGATATCGAGCAGCTGGTGAATCTAATCAAGTCAATATGGTACTAGTTAAACGACGACAATGCTGTTCTAATTGAGTGATATCCAGCGGCTGGTGCATCTAACCAAGTCAATATGGTAGTTTAACGACAACAATGGTGTTTTATTGGAGTGATGTTGAACGGCTGGTTCATCTAACCAAGTCAATATGGTAGTTTAACGACAACAATGCTGTTTTACTGGAGTGGTATTGAGTGGCTGGTGCATCTAGAATGTACTTAAGTTTAACGACAACAATGCTGCTTTACTGGAGTGATATTGAGCGGCTGGCGCATCTAACCAAGTCAATATGGTAGTTTAACGACAACAATGCTGTTTTACTTGTGTGATATTGTGCGGCTGGTGCATCTTACCAAGTCAATATGGTTGTTTAACAATGAAAATGCAATAGATTAATCCTTAAAATGATATTGACTTTTTTTGTCAAGACTACTGAATAAGATTTGGCTATGGTCACAGCATGTAAATTAATAAACAAGAAGTAGTTTACGGATTGATAGCCAGACTAGTTAGCGCATGCTTTGAAAGGCTTCCGGATAGAAAATGGTACAATAAAACATAGAATGAAAGATTATATTGTAAGCTTCCTCTGTTTATATGCCTGATGCAATTTTAAGTTAATATGGTTTAAAATTGGTTTTCAATGCAGATTAAGAATCCATAATAAATATTTTAAATGTCATAAGCATTTCCATGTGCAGAAACAGTGAATGTGAATTGCATGATAAAGCTGACCATGTATAAGATTGGTTTAAATATAAACCAACAGATTGGTAGATGTTAGTTATCTATTGTTTTTCTATGCAATATCTGCACCTGTGCAAGTAATCCCCATCATTTTATTGTCTTTCCAGTGGTATCTTTTCAAAGATTTGTGGCTCATCATTTGGTCTATAAAGAAATGGCAACATTTTAAAAAAGAAATTTATATGAGTGAAGTTCAAAACTTTATAACATTGCTAGACCTGTGGGCGCATTGTACAAAATCGATGGTATGTCTAATATTGTAAACGTGGTAGTGAAATACTTGGTGCGAAATAGTTAGGGTACGAATCACTCGCAGTTCATATCAAATTCGACTCGGGTGTAGATCGATGCAGTTTTTAATTAAAATGAATGTGAAAGAATAATAATAATAGAAGAAATAAATTGAACATTAATTTTCTCTCTTTTTTATTGTTTATCTTCAATTAATTTGATCTAAAGATCGCTGCAGAACAACTGTCCCGCAGACAGGCGCCGCTAAATGGAGGGGAAAACCAAAACAAGAAAAAAATATAGATCTATAATTGAATCTAGATCTAGTTTTAAATTCTGAAATTTATTAAATAGCAGGGAGTTACAAATCAATTATAAATCTTTTTTTCATCTCTTTTTAGTCTCCTAAAGAAATTGACAAAATGTTTGATATAACGTACATTCTGATTGGGTAATTCAGGTGCGCTTGTATTTTTCATAAAACGAGGCTAAAAATACGGGTGCACCTCTAAAATAAACAGGTGCACCTGTATTTCTTGAGGTGAACTTATAAATAATACAAGTGCACCTCTAAAAAGTACAGGTGCACGTATAAAATTTATAAGTCCACCTCAAAATATACAAGTGCACCTGTATTTTTTAGAGGTGCACCTGGTATCTAGTCTTTTGACCCATTCAGTACGTCATAACTGGTGTACACTTACTTTTGTTGTATCACTTGTCACGTACACCGGTGGAGTATTGTCACGACCGCGTGGTGCAGCCGGTTGTGGGATAACAAACTCATCTGCGTAGTTAGTAACAAATTGTATGACCCGCCTGATTTTCTCGAAAGGTGAGTGACTTTGATTGCTTTCTTTTGGTGTTGCCATGGCATCGAGCTACTACACCATTTTCACTGGCGTGTTTCAGTAAACTTTGGAGGGAGTGTTTACCTAGATGTCAAATAAGAGCATGAATGCTTTCTTACAAATATGGCTGCCTCGAAAAGTGAACTCATGACTCAATCTCTGTCTTTTCTTCCCTCTTTTTGTGTTGTCCTTATCTGCATCTGTAAATGATGCCATAATGTACATCTCCTTTTCTACCTTTTCCATTTCACGACTGTTCAACAAATGTGAATACATATCGTTCTCGGTTAAGTTAGAAACACAATTTCTTTTGCATCCACAACCAGACACCTTCACCTGACGAATCTTATCAAGATTAGGATCATCACAAGGGTCCATAACACAAACCTCATCTTCATTATCATCCGACTGCTGACTTTCTAAAAATATTTGTGCCCGTGCGTCCACGTCCTCTATGTCTGATAAATTGTCGTCTGCTTCCAACTCCACCTCGATGGCAAAGTCCCTTTCCCCAACGTCATTACTGGCTTGTGATGCTGACGGCGTTCTTCCAAAGTGATCTGAGAATAGACTCTCCAGCTCCTGCAAGATAAAATTACATTGAAATGCGCATAGAAACGCTGATGCATATATAAATGATTTGTTTCGAAATGTATCAATATACAAATGGGTAATTGGATTATATATCTAGAGATTTTACCTCGAGATATCCGGAGTTCGCCTCATCTATTTTTTCAATCCTTTTCGATTAAAATGATACTGATCATCAATACATTTTTGTTGACCATCAAGTACATACATTGAACCGCACAGCTAACTCCTCACTTTTGATTTTTGTATAACTTAGTAATCGCTCAATCAACCGCCTTGATTTTTCATATTTCAGTATATGACATGTTTCCCATCAATTTTAGTAAAAAACAAAATTAATTTTACGTGACGTTAACCTCGTCCAACGTACACATGCATTTAACGATTTTCAAATTCATACACACGCATCTTAACAAAAACCTAAATAATTCACCACGCCTTTATTCAATGTTGATCAGTAGTAATAAAAAAACGTAATTTCGACAAGTTTTACAAACGAAATTTCATATTTATGTGTTAAATTCGATCTCTTCTAACGTATCGACCGTGTAATGTTTTAGACCTGTCTTTGTTACGTTGTTTAAATGAAAGTTCGTTAGTTAAACATGTCGAAATTACGTTTTTTATTACTCCCCATCAACTTTCAACAAAGGCGTGGTGAATTATTCAGTTTTTTTGTTAAAATGCATATGAGCCAATATTTTATTTCGTGGAAATCGCTGTCCTGGCTCATTTTCTCAGAAATGGCTTTTCATAAACATGTCATTTCAGGTACACCGTGTAACGACCATCACTACCAACAATACAGACAGTTTATTTGGCCTGCCAGATGGAATGTTTCTGAAAATATTGCACTTTTGTACCGGAAAATGACCATTTTTTCTTGTCCCTGGAAAAAATTATCAATTTCCAACATGATTTTCGATATGAAATAATCGGTAAAGATCGCATTTTTCTTCATTTCATTAATGTTTTATATCTCACATTATTGATAGTGTCAGTCCTTTTTGAGAAAATAGAAATTCGACGAAGATTTTTGGCCATATATGTCTGTCCCTGGATTTTTGATACGAAATGTCCTCGCAATAACTTACATGTGCGTAATCAAAGTATTTTTGGTTATATTTCCTTTAAATACAACCCAAACGGAGGTGGAAACACTCATCAAAGCCACGATGTTTAAATGAAAACAAAGTAATACTTGGTTTCGAAGTTGCGAGGCAAATTAGGTAGGCCGTTGGCTGCGTAGACTTATTTTTTCGTTTTCTATGCAACGCGATCAACCACACTATATTGCTCAGATCTTAGAATCGTTTAGCTTTACTTATTCAGATATAAAATCATGTCGTTTACAGCATGCAACGTATTTTCTCCCTAGTTATTCTTGTGTGTAATTTGGAGCGAATGGTCGCGGAATTCCTCGCAATAACGGTCCTCGCAATAACGACAGTTTTGTTACTGGGAGTACGAAAATCGTTACCGCAAAGACATAATAAGTTTTCTTGTGTAATATGGACTTTTTGCCGAAGATAAAAGGGTCTTGGTGCATAATTGTCTCAAACCATAATAGGAAAGCGAAGTATTTCAGCTGACAAAAATATAATTACTGTTACCAAACATGACTTTGTGTACCGATCAGTTGTTACGGAGCGGACTTGGAATCGTTATTGCAAGGACTCCTTACACATTTATGGATTCTTGGTACCACGAATGAATGAATTTTATCACTAGTCTAATGGAGATATTTTGCCAATCACCTTGGAATGGTGTATGAAGGATATAATTCTAGATTAATTGACAAGATTAATTCTAAATGATCGTTCTGAAATGACTTTTCCTCAATATCGGAGAGACATTATAGACTATTTCTTTTTAAGGCATGAATCTGTATATCTTTGTTCCATGGGTTTTGAAGAAATTACTAAGTCATTTTTAAAGTTGTCATGGCAAAGTAGTTCCTGGTGCTATAGGGGTGCCGTGGAAAGACATGTAGATTTTTTTTTAATTTTCAAGGCAATTTACATGCATTGATTCGAATCGTGCATGTACTCTTGCAATCACAACATTTCATCCCGAAAAAAAAAGATAGATTTTTTTTTGTCAAATATTATCTTATCTTGGTAAACAAGAAGTTAAGAAGAAAACATTTTCAAATTACTTTATTTTTTTTTGTTTTGTTTTGTTTTTTGGACAATCAGTTTTAGGACACTCAACGTCTTACAACCGTGTATCTAAATTATTATGTGAGCTATCTTCCAAAAAAGAAACAACAACAACAACAACAACAACAAATCATCTGCGTATATTGCTAAAAGGATCGAACCCAATCAGTATGCCAAGACTGTACAGTCAGACTATGGTCGAGATTTTTCGCTCCTAAACGATTTACTATATCTTGAATATTTTTACTTGAATTTTCATATGTTATTATTTTCCCAATGTGATATCTTATGATTTGACGAGAAGGTTTAAGACATTCCATATTTTTTCTCTGTTCTTCATCATATTTGTAATTGCTTAACTTTCTTCGGGTCTTCTCATTTTTTTTACAAAGAAGAAGGTTTTACGAACACTAAACAGATAGGAGACTAGGCTCCCCAACTAGCACCTTCAAGGTGCTCTGTGTTATCAGTTCCACATATCAGTCGGTTTCAGTCAAATGGAGCCTAGTCCAGGGACTGTAAAGTAAGAGAAGTAAAAATAATGCTGATTACCAGCTCTGACTCCGTTTCCCTTGATATCCCTTGATATCCAATCATCTATATTGTACACACAAGTTTTCATAAACTTCATTTTTGTAGTCTTCAACAGCTTTCAAGTTGTATAATTTTTATGCTAGGTATCCACTGCCGATCAAATCAACTGGACCATGCCGAATCAAGCGATCGAGTACAGATCGAACTCGATCGCCATTTGTAATCGGGAATGGTCGTGGTAATCGAGCTTTATCCGCACCACTTTGTCATCTTTCTCTATTTATTTATATATAAAAGAAATATTTGTGTAAGATTAGGTAGAAAGTTGATTGAAAAGCGATCGTGTATTGATCGGAAAGGCGATCGACCAGATTAGGAATCAATCAAAACTGGATATCGAGTGTAATCGGATTAACATCTTTATATCGATCACATATCCTTTTACTCATGTGGCTCCCAACCACACCTCGATCAACTCGATCTGTGCTTTATCTGTTCATTCGACCAAATAGAAGGTAGAGGTCGGGTTGATCGAGTAGAGATCGAGAAAAGTCTTTAAGTCGGGAATAATGGGCGAATTTGAGCAGTCAGTGCGATCGATTTGACTTGATCAGCAGTTGTAACATAGCATAAAATTTAACGTTTTTGAAAGGGTTTAACAAAGTGACTCTTACATTTAAATGTATACATTTTTAGGTCGGGAAATCTCTTTGAGATTTTCACGTCCTATAGCGATCCAACGCTTCTAACGCTTTTCTACGAAAATCTCGTATCTGCCGCTTGTTTTAATCTGCAGATACGAGGTTTTCGATATAATTTGTTCACCGCATAGTCGTTCAAAATGTCTGAGTCCGCCGAAAAAGTAGACCTACCTTTGAACAATTTAAAATTACTCAAATAACATAATCATCGTAAAGACTTTCATTTCCTAATTGTTTTATCAAAACAATGCAGCAGTTTGCACATAAGTGCGAAAACTATCAACTTCTCTTTTTGGCGGAAAGGTATATTCGAACTATTCTAACTGGCGTGGCAGACTAGAGCAGACGAGAATTTCAACACCAAATTACTGCGCCTCACAGTTCGTGTAATCGGACATTTCCGTGAAGCACTCGTAGATTCACGAAAAATCTATTTATATCCTGACTCTAGCCTTGTTCAATCGCTATGCGCACAATCGCATTTTACAACACATGCATTTTATCGGGTTATACGCTCACGTGTTAACACTTCGAGGTGTAAAGCTAGTCTCCTATGCTTTGACCAACTAAAGTGTTACCGTAACGGCGTTGACGGACTTTGAGCCATCTTCAGTACATACAACGTAATTTTCGTACTTTGTTCATCCTTATTTTTCCAGGCTAAAACAGGAATTTAATCATCTTTCTTCGACCTGGGCTTGAGATATAGGCTATTTATGAGTTAATTGTAGGCCTCTGTCTCTGCAGATGATAGGGGTGATAGAGTTATCTCTTTCACAAACGACAGAAAGAACTATCCAAAGTGAAAGCCAATGCGAAAAGCAAAGAGGACAGCAAAAATAAAAAAAAAGCAAGATCTAGATTTGTGTGCAGAAAATACGAGCTCACTTTTTTCAAATTCTGAGTTTAACACACATATTATTAGAATTGTTGATCAATGTTTGTGATCTAACCTTTACCATTATTTACAATGTGCTATATTGTAAATTTAATTATCTAAATCTGGTCAGTTCTCATGCCACTTTTGTGAACCATATTAAATTTAACTTCATTCCTCATTCTGAATTTTGCTCAGAAATTTTCCCGTCATAATATTGATATTTTTCATCGTGCAAAGTTTAACCTTTCCTAAGCAGTAGAATGTAAAACTGCTCTCAGGCCCGTAGGAAGCAATTTGATAAGGGGAAAGGCTCAAAACTCTGTCCGGGTTAGTGTCTGAATATCTTTAGGGCTAAATTGGCCTTTTCTTCAATTTTCTATGTAAAATGAGGAAAATTCGATATTTTTGGCCAACATTTGGGGCTTATCCCATCCCGTAGCCCCACCTGTGCCTACGGGCCTGCATAAAAAAACGGAATACTGTTGCTACATGTAATGTCAAGTTTGTGTTGATAATTTAGATAAATATTAAAGTGACATTTCAGAATTTTTTGTCATAAATTTTACTTTTTATTTTTTTTCTGAAAGAGCATATTCCTTATGAAAATTCTGAAAATTTCAAGCCAAAATATTGCGCCGTTTACGAGAAATTTATATTTTTGTGTTAAAATTGAACAAATTGTTGTTGACAACAGTTTAAATTTATATGCAATTTATCGATTATGTCTCAACTTTAAATGCGTGTTTCTCGCTTATTGGCAACAACTTAAAAAACTAGTAGTATCTATACTCATTAGAATAACCAATCTTGGCATCAAGACATACTTTAAAAAATTGAAATTGGCATGAAATGTCCCTTTAATGTAAAGTTTAGCTGAAGAATTGTTGAAAGACAGATTGAGACAAAGAAAAAATGTTGAATATCAAAATGTTTTCGTTTTGCCACAATGTATCCTCAAACCTTTTTATAATGGATATCAAAATGATATAATGTTTTACAAACTGTTAACCCAGACAATTCATTTAGGCAGTCCATCCGTAATGAGATTCATGCGACGTCGGATCTTTTCTGACGACGCCGTAAATATTTTAACATACGGTTACCCGTTCAACACGGACACGTTACGGGTTAAAAGAAATCGACACTTTCCATCACCGAATGTTTACGACATCACCCGAAAAAATACGACATCGTGTAATGGATTTGGTTTATTGGGGTTTTACGCAGTTTTCAACTACTAGGGTCATATCGCGGCGGACCGTGTAATGGAGTAGATCTATATTGTTGACAATTACCCTTTCGTCTCAGGAGCCTATGATTTCTTTTCTAGAAATATCAAATTTTTGCTTATGTTAACTCGGGAATAAGAGTATAAGGATTAATTTTAATGTGCAATCAGATAACAACATTGAGAATATTTTACGAATTCAATGTAAATTTAAGAAAATTGACCATTTACTGTATTTCGAATCCTCTGTTTCCCGACCTTCAGTACTATCAGTACTTTGATTTACAATTGCATTGATTTGAATATTTAAAGACCATATATAGGTCAATACAAAGTAAGAAATGGAAAAAAATATTTAAATATAAGTCCTCACAGTAATGGTAAATGTCATTCCAATAACAAAGACTTTTTTTATTACAAACTTCAGCATGGTTCAATAAAAATTATGTGTTTGATGGTAAAATTGGTATGTTTTTTAACCTAATTATTTGAAGCTTGAATGCAATAGTAAAATTAATTTCTTTCTGTTTATTTCATAAAATAGCGAATATTGTCCTTGCAATAACTAATATGTCCTCGATGTAACGATGCAATTTCGGCAAATTATTTCACAAAAAAGTGTTACGCTAATTTTATAGTGCCTGAAATACAAAGAGAATATTATTTTCTAGAGTCTAAAGTACATGCACATACATTTTGTCTTAGAAAGAAGCTTTATTACATTTGACACAGACAAAATTCTCTATTTAATTATAGTCTACGGACTATAAATCCTACGATGACTCCTGATGGCATTCTTTGTTAATGCTCGGCATCCATGCTAGAATTGTTCCTTAGACTATTACAAACAAGATAGGGGTGGATGCCCAGCGTGATTTTTCGATTTAAGGTCACAGTGAGGTCAAAGGTCAATGAGTGCAAAAATCAAGAAAAATGGCTTATAGATAAAGCAGAATTATTTGCGTCCACACAAAACGAAAGCAAATGTAAACAAAATCAAATAAATTGAATCGGAAATGGACTGAGGCTTACCCAGGGCCTATATTGTCATTTTCAAACACTATTTTACCATATTTATGCTAAAAAACGCTCAGGTCAATAACAAAATAAAGCACGATACTTAATGAAATTCTTATTGAACTTGAATAAAAGCTTTAGTTCTTTTATTACACACAAATAATCCAAGACATTCTTGTAACCAAAGGTAGCAATACTAGAAATATTCTAGACTACTTCAAACAATGTTCGGAAGCATGCTTAGTGTCTCTTTTGAATTCCAGGTCAGAATGAGGCCAAAGGTAAATTACGTTCAAACGTGCGAAACTGGTAAATAGCTAAACAGATAAATGCAAAAATCATGCACTTGATGATGCAAGCATCAAATTGGCACACACATCTATAAAACCATGTAGCTAAATAAAAACCAATTAGCCATTCAAAAAGTATAGATGGCCGCCATTTTTCAAGATGGCCGCCATTGACGTATGAAAGATACCGTTTTTACCCTTAAAGCTAATATAATTGACCGATTTTTGTCCTTTTTACAACAAAATGAATGTTTCCAAACATGAGAAAATAGAATTTTATCATGTTTTGTGCCTTAAAATTACAAGATGGCCACTATTTTTCCAAGATGGCAGCCATTGACGGGTTGAAAATACCGTTTTTACTTTAAAACTTGATATGATAGGCCGCTTTTTTATAACAAATGTATGTTTTTAAACACAAGATAACATAATTTAAAATGTTCTGTGCATAAAATTACTATTTCTTATATTCTGAACAATACTTTTTGGCAAAAAATAGAAAATCTATCAACCGAGAGGCAGTAATAAAATTTGTGCAGACAAAACGCAATCTTTTAAACTAAGACCCTTTTAATTTCTAGTAATGGTTATGGTGAAATATTTCTCAATTGGGAAGTGTTATACTTAATACCAGTTCTATGTATCCTTTCATTTTGGTCAGAAATAATGTGATGTAAGCCTGATGCATAAATTACCTAACATTGGTCTCTTAAAATGAAAGCGTGCATAGCTCACCACTCTGATTTCTTCGAGCGACAGCATTTACATCTGCATAATCCAGTGCAACGTAGGCTAAACCTATAGCACCAATCTTTGGATGACTTCTTGTACCCACAACAATTGACGGAAGTTAATTCAAATCAAGACAATATGCTATGTGATTCTTCATCGCTTCCATTCCTATTTAGGAAGGCTGATTAATTCCATTTTTGGGAAAGTTATTTGACCGCAGGTGTATTCTACTTGGTAAAAAGATGACCTTTCCAAAGCTGCGCTAGTTGGGGATTACGCAGCATATAGCTTTGCTGGTAGACATGGTAAAAAGAGAAGAACAAGGCCCCTTGTCCTATAACCGTAAAGCTGATACAATATCACAGCCAGTGAAAGCATGAAATACTCTCTCCTTTTCCCCCAAAAAAAACTAGTGCATTGTATGTAGGGGCGTTAAGCATAAGTTTATAACCTTAAACGAAAGCTTCTCAATACCAATATCATTTAGTATTTGAAATACATTGGTTATTATTAAAAGGACGTCTGTGCTGCTGACTTTGATTATCAAACATGTATTTGCTCATTTGCTCATGATTACAAGGCGCCATTTCCCCAATACTGGCTACCTATAACCCATTCTTCCCCTTTTACAATGGCAATATTTTGCTGACACATCTGAACAATCTTCAGCCTGAAGGTGTTGAAATCAATCTTGTTGTCATTGTCTAAACAAAATATATGCCATACTTAAGATGGAATGCATTTGTCAATCACTCTGTATTTGATGTCTTGACCATGCTTTGACCTTTGTTTCAGCATTTAGGCTGGTGTATCTGTGTACATCGACAAACCAAATCAGTTAGCCTGTAAAAGCCCATGAAGTTTTGGCACATTCGTCTGCATGTTCCTAAAGCATTTGAAGGTGCAAAGCGACTATGTGTTTATCACAGCTGATCCATCAACTATGATGGCATAGACTTTTGGTTTTGTATCTGCAGCTGCAATTTTGGTTCCTAGAAATGACGCAAGCAGGAACTTAGTACAGGCTGTAAAGCATTTAGTTCCAATCAAGCACAACCTGAGAATTTGAAAAAAATAGCTTCCTCGTGATTTGCAAGCCATAAACAAGTTCGAGAAATACTTACAATTTTACTTTAAAATCCTAAATTGATTTTGACCACAGGGAGGTAATTCTGGTTTACATTACTCAAAAGAAGTCAAGAAGTGACTAATATTATCTTCAGGTAATGAGTAAACAAATCAGGATGTTCTTCTTAAAAAATATTCCCCATATCATTCATGACATCGTCAGCGTGCACCTTTCCAAAATTGCTGAAGAGTTGCTGTTTACCCCAAAATGTGTGTTCATGGTATCTAAAATTTCCATTTAAGGCTGGTCATAGTGAAATCGATTTGCTCAGATTGAAAGAACTGAAAGACAGCTGAGTACTTCGAGTGTTCTAAAGATAAAATTCCTCTAAGATGAACAGATATCCCAATTTGATTATCTTCCGAAAGAAACTGTAAGAGGAGTTGAGCACCCAAGAAATTGCTAACGGACAAAAGAACATACAGATGGAGGAGTAGACAGGCGGACGGACGACTAATTCCATGACATTATTCGACCATTTGGGTGTATTTAGATGAAATTGTTGAGTCTTATCTTGAGGCGCCTGTGGTACCAGGGCTAAATAGAAAGATTTGTGTCATCATTTTTCATTGATTGAATTGTCGTAATAGTTATATGTACCTTTAACTCTTTCCCCAAACAATAGAATATTATGGTGCTTCCATTTGGAAGCTTCTGAAGCCGACAAAACGAATCTTTATGAATACTGGAATGTGTTTGTGTATCATATAGCCAGCATTTTCTTCTTTTGTCTCAATGTTTTCCCAAGCTCTTTCTACTAGGGACATCAAAACCAGGTCTCGTTTGGAAAAGAGTTTATGTACTTGAACAATCAACTTGATATCTGGACTGGTCTTGTTTCAAGATTATGCTTCTAAAAGAAAATCATTTACAAATATTATTTTACACTATATTCATATGCAAGGGAGGTAATGTTGAACATTTTTTGTCAAATATTTCCATAAGTATGCATTAATTCAAAATTCGAATCCGCACAAAAAGCTTATGTTTGTTTTCGAAATGGAAATGTAACACAGTTTAGGAATTACTGGCACTTTTAAATTTTCGCATCTGGCTCTTTGGTGCTAATGACAGGTTGGATACCTTAAGAGCTATACGCCTATCAGCCTCTACAATAGCACTGCTACAACCACTATAATGTAATTGAGTACCAATAGACTTCAGAGCAACCATTTCAATAGGAAGACTACAAAAGATAACAACAAGATTGTATTCACCGTTCTGTTCTGACCACTGCCATTGAACCATTTTAGCAAAGATATGTTAATTAGGGCAAAATTCAACGATATGACAAAAGTTTTGGACAAGATGCAACTTCTGTGGCCATTCCTGAACAGGAATGTATTGCCATTTCAAGTGCAGACGTTATGAAGTAGGATAAGCATAGAATGCCATGAGTATTGGGCTCACTAGATAGCATTTGTGACACTTACCGATCTTTGGGGGTAAATTTCGCTACATTACTCAGAACCGTGGTTAAATAGAGATATACCACGGTAGAACTCGGATTATTCCTTAGATATATAATACAAGTGTACACAATAATGTAGAGGACACGGTCACAAATTAAGAAATGCTTATGACTGAGGCATCGTGACAAATACAGTTGAAAAAAGACTGAAAACGACAGAAATATTCAGAGTTATACCGTTTTTAGCTTTGGAAAGTACATGTACATTTTTTCCATCCCATAATAGTCAAAATATTCACAAACAGTCATCTTTTCAATAAAGTAATGTCTCTGATGCAGTTTTCAGCAGATTTAGCACAATTAGAAGTAATAATCAAGCATGTAAAGCAGTTAGAAATGTCTCAATGACTATTTAAACATGAAATTGCACCCATTTGACCTTTGACCTTGATGTGACCTTAATTCGAAGTTTCAGACTGGGCATCCACCCTAGGAGGTTTTGTCATACCCCAAAGAATATTATTAGCATGGATGCCGAGCATTAACAAAGAATGCCATCAAAACCATTTTCTAGAGCTCGTACGAATTATAGTCCGTAGACTATTAGGAAAATACAATACTACATTGAAAAAAAAAAAGCCAAACGAATCACTTTTGGAAATCGACTTGAACATAATTCCTTCAGTCTGGATTCTTATTCTCAAAAACATACTTTGAAATAATCTTAAAACTTGCAAATCGAATTTCTGAAAGAAAATCTGGTTGTTACAGCGAGGACATTTTATTGAGACCATAGATTTATGAAAGACGACCTCGAGTATTTCCATGTGCATCGGAATGTTCCTGTTAACGTTATTCATTACTTTAAATAAAGTACTTTCATCCTGAACCAGAAATTCACAGAATAAATTGGAAATAAAAATTGAACTTTTTTTTGTCAGATTTCCACGAAAATAAATATTGGCTCATATGCTTGCATTTCAAAAATTGTTAAACGCACGTGCACGTTGGACGAGGTAAATGCCACGTTAAATTAATTTTGTTTTTTACTAAAATTGATGGAAAATAGCCTATGTCATAAATAGGCTAGTCAGTGTACCCAAATATGGGGGTCAACCTAGAACTAATTGCAAAAGTTTTCAAAGATTGATTTTCTGTTACCTTAGGGTATGTACAAGTACCAGAAAAAAGTCCCGAACTTTTGCAGTTGCAGTTATTGAGAATTTCACTCCTGAATGAGAGTTGTGTACATGATTTCTAAATAATATGAAAATGGATGTATGAGATTGTTTATAAACATTTATTACAATAATCAAGTTTATGTTCATTGTTTTGTAATACATAATGATAAACTAAGTAAAAACACATACTTGCAATCAATTTAAATGTTTTTTAGCATCAAACATTGATTAGAAATACCGAAATTGCATGTGAAATTACCCCACCCACTATTGTTAACCCAGACAAGTACTACCACATGTCCAAAACTAATTGCAAAAGTTTTGAAAGATTGTTTTTCTGTTACCTTAGGGTATGTACAAGTATCAGAAAAAAGTCCCGAACTTTTGCAATTGCAGTTATTGAGAATTTCACCCCTGAATGAGAGTGGTATGCAGGATTTCTAAATAATATGAAAATGGCTGTATGAGATTATTAATAAACATTTGTTACAATAATCAAGTTTGTGTTCATTGTATGTAATACATAATGATAAACTAAGTAAAAACACATACTTACAATCATTTTAAGTATTTTTTAGCATTAAGCATTGATTAAAAGTACCGAAATTGCATGTGAAATTACCCCACCCACTATTGTTAACCCAGACAAGTACTACCACATACCCAAAACTAATTGCAAAAGTTTTGAAAGATTGTTTTTCTGTTACCTTAGGGTATGTGCAAGTATTAGAAAAAAGTCCCGAACTTTTGCAATTGCAGTTTTTGAGAACTTCGCCCCGGAATGAGAGTGGTATAAAGGATTTCTAAATAATATGAAAATGGCTGTATGAGATTGTTAATAAACATTTGTTACAATAATCAAGTTTGTGTTTATTGCATCGTACTACATCATGATAAACTAAGTAAAAAACATATACTTACAATCAATGTAAATTAATTTTAGCATTTAACTTTGATTTTAAGTACCGAAATTGCATGCGAAATTTCCCCACCCACTTATGTTAACCCAGACAAGTTCTACCTCATGTCCATTATTTAACGCATTGTCATTTCTTCATGTCCCATTTACTAAACAAACCTTATTTTGATGCCCCTGATACAATGAGCTTGGAAAAAGCATTGAGACAAAAGAAGAAATCCTGGTTTTAAGGAACGGAATTGTATGTGAAATTACCCCACCCACTAATGTTAACCCAGACAAGTACTACCACATGTCCATAAATTAACGCATTGTCAATTCTAAGTTATCCCTTTCCAAACAAACCTTGCTTTGACGCCCCTGATACAATGGGCTTAGAAAAAACATTGAGACAAAAGAAGAAAATGCTTGTTACAAGTAGGCCTATTTTCCTTTTGCCTCAATATTTTCTGTACGCAAATCCTCTCTCTATCAGCACCATTTCGTTGGCTATTAAAACAGCTTGCATATCGGAGCACCTTAATAGTTTGTCGTTTTGGAACAGGTTAACTATCATTTTCTGGGTTATATGAGATGTTGTAGACGAAGAAATTTTCAACTGAATGGATTTTTATAAATTTATGATCTTTTGGGGTATAATACATTGTGGGAAGTCCAAGTGAAGGTAATGCTCATGGAAAACAGTTTATTCATTTACCACGATGTTTTCATTACCTTTAAGGAATGGGATGGGGGAGGGAAAGAGTCATTATATGGGAATGGGTTACATTAATAATTAATATTGCACTTTATTTGACGTCATAAGATAAAACGCCCCATAGTTTTACAGTATTCCTCGAAGATCTTGAATCTGACTTAAATTGGACTTGGTTTACGTTTTGCGAGTGAAAGTGATACAAAAGAAGGATCAATAAATCCGTGTCTTCGCCAATTACAGTGGTTGGGTTTTGCTCTGCTAATTCAATGGCAGTATGCACAATCATGGTATCTGCATCTCTGTGCGCGTGTAGCACATCGATGCCTTCACTTGTAAGGTATCCACTTAACATGTCAATAAACTTTTGTTTATTCCCCTGGTTGTTTAGTAATTTACATCTTTGGTCGCAGCGTTATCAGTGTTAGTAGAATCATCAGCAGTCACTCCACTTTCAATATCCCTATGTTTAGTTTCTGATAAATCAAAAATAAATCTCGAAGAAATGACAAAATGGTCTTCATATCTCTAGAATATCTGCAAACTCTTGCCGTTGCAGTTTCTTTATGCTGATTACTGGTGTTATACCATAATCACCATTTCCATGAAATGTGCCATATCCATCAAATGTTACGGTGTCGTGATCCACATTGTCTGCAACAAACTGTAAAAAGGGGTTGTTTGTTTCCCGACAAGGAATGTGGTTAGATAAGGCTGCAGCAGCATTTGATTCATAGGTTTGCACTTCGCAGTATGGACAACAAAATTCGAAGCTATTGAGAAGATCGACCCAGAATCTTGACCAAAAGACAGGGTAGCCACTGGTCAGGGTATATAAAATTCCCTGACATTTCCCTGACAGAATTAGAAAATACCCTGACAAGTTTCTTCGTGGTAATTTGACTAATTTCGTGGTAACTTGCGATGTCTTGAGACAATTTATGAAGGCGATCTTGAAATCATTACTTATATGGAACTTTTTTTCAAAATTCCCCGACAATTCCCTGACATTTGCCAGCATTTTCAAAATTCCCTGACTGTTCACAAAATTCCCTGACAATTCCCTGACCTTGAAAAAATTTAAATTTCCCTGACTTTTCCCTGACGCGTGGCAACCCTGAGAGTGATGATAGAGTTGAAGACCAAGACCGAGTTGGAGTGAGGCAATGACACTTCTTGGACGACATGACTGAATGATGCGTTGACCAATGTACGCGACCTTAATATCGTTTTCCTTACCTAATAATATGGAATGGTCGACTTCTTACATCGTCTGCCTACTGGACACCCCTTTGAATACAGTTATTTACAATTGTGTTCTGAAATTCTAAACTTCTAACAGGATATACATGTAAATCAAAAGATCGTTTTGTGTTAGATACCACATTTGGCTAATATTCCACAAAACAAACAACGTAATATAAAATCAAAGTAAAGTACTACAGAACGCAAAATTTATCTCATGTTCATCATTTGAATTTTCTATACAGCATTTCTCAGAGGATGGCCAAGTAAAGTTCTTATCACATGAAATGCGAACAAAGACTCCCGGGTGTATATCAATATTGACTGAATGATTTTCGCCAGCAGAATGAGTTCCTTTGCATCTCTTTTCTCCAACCCGAGCAGAAGGGCTGATGTCGTTTATTGGTTCTTCGCAAAGTGGACATATCAAACAGGAACTCATACAGGGACTCATCTGAAATGGAAAATCCATGGGAATACATAATAGAAGCTAGCATAAACAAATATGCATACTTGTGTATAGTGTATAAACTGTATATGCATGTTGTTAAATAAAGATTCTTTTGATCTTGATTCAGCTAAAGAAAATATCTATTGTGCTCAAATTTTCATTTTGATATTGATAATACGTTGTTCTTGAAATGCAATGATTTTTCTATATGTTTACCTTTTATCAATTTAAACATAATTTATTTACCTTCATATTTTATAGTTTACATTGACTAGATAGTAAATGTTCTTTTCTCATCTCTTTTGGGGGTAAGTAGGACTGAATAATGGCACTGAAAATAAAATGGTATTATCAATTATAATTGCAGAATGACACAGATGAGGTTAATAGTGAATATATCTAGCGTCATTTTCTATCCCATGTTTTTAACATTTAATTCTAATTTTCTTAACAACAAAACAACTTACTTTGCAGAGTGAAAAACAAGTATGTAGTACTAATATTAAGAGTTTGAAATTATTTTTATGATGTATAACAACAAACAAGGATGAAACCCCTTCAAATACCAGGATTCGTTTTGCCAGGTGTCAATATAAAATTAGGTATGTTTAATGGTACAAATATATAAATAGTTTAATACCTTATAAAAGATATGTTTTATTGTTGTTCTATTGTGTCAGTGTCATTCTGTCTACGTTGGCTCAAGAATGGGAAGCCTTGATTATGTCCTGAATTGATATGAAACTGTAAAATCAGTACTACATTAATTCATTTTCAGTTTTCAATTCAGCAGAAATGAGTGTTTAAAAAGAACTAGTTTTCAAAATAAGATCCCATATACGCTTCCGCTGTTTTAAGCTTTTTTATTATTACATTCAATTATCAACAAACACTGTGCTTTGCGCACGCAGTAGAAATAAAAATTAATGTTAGGAATTAAAAACGATTTTGAATGATATAAATCAAGAAAACTTGATGACAATTTTTCAAATACCAGAACTTGTCTTAGAATGGTCACTACGAGATAAAATGTCCTTATCTAAACAAACATGTACAGTAACACACCTTTTATATCAAAGATACGTGACATTCTGCTTGTCAGAACAAGTAGGGCATTGGACCTGCAAAAATGTGAAAAAAAAAAATTAAATTAGAAATGAATTTACATTTAAGATTCTTCGTGTTAAGATAAACGATTGTTTTTATGTAATCAGATTCAAAATTATGTCCCATATGCGCTTCCGTAGTTTGAAAAAACAAAACAGGGACACTTCTACAGTTTTCGCGATTGAAATTTTTACACAAAGTAGACTAATAAAATGATAATTTTTACACGAAATAACATATATGATTTAGGTTTTATCATTTTGTAAATTGTTGAATATTGTTTTTTCATGAAATCGGAAATGACGGGAGTGTGCAAGCGTCGATATTGTTGATATAATCATGAAGCGTTTTTGCATAAATAAGACGCCACAAGTTCGATTCATATATTCTAATGTCTATACTAGATCTATATTTTCAATGGGAACTCATAAAACTTACCTTAAACCGTCAAGTGATCTGCAATGTAGCGTATTTACACCAGCTGTCAAATTTTTTTATGGGCGCCGACATTGCACTTTATGTGACGTCATAAGATAAAGCGCGTGACTCAATGTATAAATAATGGTATGGTGGCATTTCGGGCCACTTCTCTAAATCGGAAAAAATGCCAACTTGAATCATCAAATTCTCTGACACTGCAAAAGCAAAATTTCGGGATTTTTTATGAGAGACTCTTCACACCCTATATCTTCGACTGGTATACTTAGAAATTCTTTTGCAATTAGTTCTAGGTCTAAGTCTAGATTGACTGGACTAAAAGTGAAATATGAGAGATCAAGGCAGTTGATTGAGCGATTACTTAGTTATACAAAAATCAAAAGTGAGGAGTTAGCTAGACGGTTCAGTAT
Organism: Fragum sueziense; assembly: GCA_963680895.1. Lineage (NCBI taxonomy): Eukaryota > Metazoa > Mollusca > Bivalvia > Cardiida > Cardiidae > Fragum > Fragum sueziense. Next base: position 44,885,961 of record OY804604.1, read on the forward strand.
ATACTTCATTTAGACTGTAGTAAGATAAGGAAAGAAATTGCTCGACTTTAGCAATTTTTCTCCTTTTCCTACTATTTATTCAATGACTTTGTTTACTTCAAAATATTTTGCTTGACATTTTGTTATCCATTGATGTTGACGGTACGATATTTTCACTCCTACTTAAGCAGAATTTAGACTTATTCGATCTCGAGTGTCAACTGTAACTATAGGCGGTAATAAGATCTTAATACATCTACCACTAAAATAATATTAGATCTAGATCTAGTCTTTAATAAAAAATATGAAAAATGAGCATTAACTTAAATTTACATGCATACAGTTGACAATCGTTATGTCGACATCGGAAAAGTCGAATTTCTTATTTAGTCGAAGTGAAAATGTGATCCGGTCCTTTTATAGATCTAGATGGATTATAAAAATGTTTAGGCCTACCGAAATAATTTTGATCAAAGGCGTATTAAGAGGGGGGACAGGCGGGGCCAGGCCCCCAATAATTTAGAAAAGGGGTGTGCACCCACCACCCTATGCCCCCACATAATACACCCATATTTCCATTTACTTAAATGTTTGGCCCCCAAACTTTCCTACGCCACTGTTGATACGAACATAGCCATTGTAATTGATTTCAATTATGAACACACTTATCAAAGATAATCAGCAACAAGAAATGTTACACATCATGTCAATCGAAACAGCAATGTAGAGAAAAAACAAGCAGTTACCAAAAAGAAAAAAAAGGAAAAAGGATTGCCCCAAGCGCGATTCGAACCTGCGCCTGCAAAACTCGATTGTGTGGAGAGCGGTATGCGTAACCACTATACCACTCAAACTGCACTAACATTAATGGCATTTTTAATACTTAACCCTTTCCCAAACAAGACCTGGTTTTGACGTCCCTAATAGAAAAGGCTTGGGAAAACATTGAAACAAAAGAAGAAACTACTGATAACCAGCAGTTTCTTCTTTTGTCTCAATATTTTCTGTGCCAATTTTTACACAAATCCTATCTTCAATAACATCCATTTTGTCATTTGTGGCAGTTTTTGAAACGGATAACCCTAAAATTATATCGTTCGGGAAAGGGTTAAAGAGCAAATACAATCTAAAATGTTGTGTTTTCCTCTATTTTTGCAACGATCAAATTTTTGTTGAGAAATATTCACTGAATAATCAAGGTTTGGAAATATGTAACTTTAGCATCAATTACGTCTGGGTTTAATTCAAATCATAATGTCACGGTAGTTCACTTTATGCTAGGTTCCCACTGCCGATCAAATTAACTCGATCAACCCCGATCAAGCGATCGAGTACCGGTCGAGGTCGGTCGGCAAGGGTGATCGGGAAAAGTCGAGATGGTCGAGTTTGGTCTGCATCGATCGGTAATCCTGCCAACTTGTTTTGACACGTCAAAAAAATCCGTGTAGCGGTCGAGTAGAAAACACATCGGGAAGATGCTCGAGTATCGATCGTACAGAAGATCGAGCTGATCGACAATCACTCGAGTAGAGATTGTGTGTGCTCGAGTCGATATCTTTTACCGGGATTTGATTGGATGAACAGTTGGAGCAGATGTCGAGTTGATCGGAAATGCGTTCGTGAATAACTCGTACAAGTCGAGGTGATCGAGTGCTTCTAACTGTTCTATGGCAGCAGATCAACTCAATCTACTCGACCGCTTTAACTCACTCGATCAATCCCGACCATGTGACTTCTTCTCGATCTCTAGTCGATCAAACCCGACCCCTTCATCCGATATGATTGAGTGAACAGATGAATCAGAGGTCGAGTTGATCGGGTTGTGGTCGGAAATTACTCGAGTACAAGTCGAGGTAATCGAGTGCACGCTCGGTGCAGGTCGGAATACAAATTATCTACCCGATCACACTCGATCTCCAGACCCGACTGATTCACGACAAGGTCGATCATCTACCCGATCAATACACAATCGCTTCTCGATCATTTTTGTACTCGATCGCACTCGACTGTTTTTGCATGTCAAAAAAACTCGATTAGGAAGCCCGAGCGATGCAGATCCATTTCGATCGTCTCGACCGCTCCCGATCACTCTTGCAGACCTAGTTCGACCTGTACTCGACCGCTTGATCGAGTTGATCTGGTCGGCAGTGGGAACACAAGGTCGTGTGGTAATAAATGTGTACAAACATCACGAGATCCCGCGCAGAGTATATGAACAGGAATATTAAAAATTATCGGAAATTGCGTTTCACGTGATTCCCCGCTATGAGACATAACACGTACGATTGATATAATGGTATTAAACGCCTTAAAGAATGCATTTATCTTTTAATTTAATCAGATTAAGGATGGGTCAATAGCTAAAAGTACATTTACCTCACATTTAAATTATGTACATATTTAAACTGACAATATTATTAGTCCAGTAAGCCTAGCCGAAAAACATGCCTTACCTAGACAAAATTGCAACAGAATTTATTTTTGCATTTTTCACATCATAAATATATGTAGTATTCCCAGAAAAAAGTCCCACTCTGTTGCAGTTGCCAATTTTGTAAAAATCGCCCTTGACTGAGGCGGGTATTTACCCGGTGAAAATTATTGAAAAATCACATGACTTGTTATTTTTTAGTTTAAAATTATTATTATAGCGTTGTAAATACTTTGCAGCTATATTATGAAGATGTATGATTATTTAGAAGCCAATTTTACAGAAATATATAAATTTCATAATCATTTCATTGGGTTGAAGCAAAAAAATTGATATTCATTTACCCCACCCACTTCTCTTAATATGGTTATATGGAAATTGCAAAAATTAATCCAAAGTTTCAATATTTTTATCACACTGTCCGCTTTTATAGCGTTTTAAAAAGGAAATATTACTAGATAAAACTAAGTAAACTCATTTCTACCTAAATGCGGCTGATGTTAAAGAGAATAACAATTAGCGTAACGCTAATTTACGTATGTAGATCTACGCGTAGATGAGAGCATGTTTTCCGTTATTTTGTGATTATTCTGTGACCACTCGAAACATTGTCTTGTCATGGTATTATTAAAAGAAGTCATACTATTTGTTTAATTCAATTCGAGAACAGTAGTCATTATACGTCCTTTGATAATACATTTAATCCTTTACCAAACAACAAAATTATAGACTTTTATCAAAATTCGTCCAAATTTCCAACAGTCAGTCACAAGATGCAAAATAAGTGTATTTGAATACGCATAATTATCCTCACACATTGGAACATGAAGAACAATGAGAAAGAATGAAAAACAATTGTTATTCTTTTTTCTTTTCTCGCAATGATTTACAAAACTTTTTTTTCTACAAAGGACGTCAAAACCAGCAAATGTTGGAAATGCATTTACCCTTTCAAACATGCAAAATATATTTTGACCAGTGTTCAAGCATCAAAGTCAATTGACAAATTAACCCTTTCCCAAACAAGACCTGGTTTTGACATCCTTGGTAGAATAGGCTTGGGAAACTTTGAGACAAAAGAAGAAAATGCTGATAATCAGCATTTTCTTCTTTTGCTTCAATATTTTTTTAACTTTATTGTACAAAATTATTTCTGTGTGAGCACAAATTTTTTCACCTACAACAGCTTTCAAAACTGATCTACCCAAAATATTGCTGTTTGGGAAAGGGTCAAAGGAAGTGTCACTAATTCATGGTGTAGAAAATTCAAACATTATTGGAAAAGAGGAAATTGTGTTTTGTGCAATTTCTCCCAATCCACAATGTTTTCACGTGCCTTTTAAGGTTTACGAACTGAGAATGAAAACATCACTTTCTAGCCATATGAAATGCATCAAATACATCAAATTACACACACTTGTAAAAACACTTCACATAAGTTGATTCACCATGCCGGATTTCAAGATTATGCTTCAAGAAGAAAATAATTTACAAATATTATTTTACTCTATATTCATATGCAAGGGAGGTAATTTTGAACATTTTTGTCAAATATTTCCGTAAGTAGCCTATGCATTGATTCAAAATTCTAAACCATACGAAATGCTTATATTTGTATTTGGAATGGAAAAGTAACACAGTTTAGGAATTACCGGCACTTTTCAAATTTCGCCTCTACTTCTGCATTTCATTCTCAGTTCGTAAACCTTAATAGAAGCCCAAAACCAGTACTCTGTGAAATAGTGTATGCCATGTACCGGGTATACTGTCTTCAACCACAAAGAGATCATGATTCATCCATTTCCCACAAAGTCGCTGACTTAGAGCATTAAACACCTCGAGCGGCATTCTTCACAACAACTCGAACATTGAAGCCCGTGCTTACAACTGTATTTCTTCGAGTCGCGGGCCATTTTACAGGCTCAAATCCCTGTGGAAGCCAACAATGCGAAGTACAATCTTCTTTAATGGACTGCTATGTGACATGTCTGTTGCTTTATGATAGATATGCTGGCCGAAGGTTAAAACCGGTGTCTTTCTGTACGTTAGGCTTGTATGCAGACAAAAGCAGGGTAGAGTTAAAGCGTGTCAGACCACTAGGACTGGTGTCAATCATGGTCAGGAAGGATATGGACGATTTCAAATTAAAGGGCGTGGTCGGAGTTACAAGCATCTGTATAAAGCCTGACCACTGTGACCAGCACTGTCTGTTCTGTCTCAAGGCGAAAATTCAATGTTTTTACACAACATGTCTTGTGGTCAACCACGGGGACCTAGTAGCTTTTCAGGTAACATGATGAAACACGGCTTTTCAGCTTCATAAGCTTTGTCAGCGAAAGAATTTAATGTCAATATTACGAAGGGCTACTTCTTCCTGCAGTGAAATATCTATCCTAGGAATGATCTCTGACAATTCTGTACCTGGCCCCGGTTTCTCGAAAAAACTTAAGTATGTTCTCATGCTCAAATCTGAGCTTCGTGCTCAAATCGCACGAAATTCACGTGAACTTCAATTGAATACCAATCAACGTTGATTGGTATTGAATAGAAGTTGAGCATGAACTCATGAGAACATACTTAAGTTTTTTCGAGAAACCGGGGCCTGGTGTTGAAGATGCAACGATTCCCATTATAATTATGCATCTATAGTACGGATCATGTTATGGTCCACATAATCATTATTCCCAACAAATTGAAGAAGCGGTCACGATTGTGTTGTCATTTACTTGGTTTGGCAATCTTGCTTAGAACACAGCTGCAGCATTGGTCTCATATTTCTGTACTTCCCAGTGTGAAGTACAAAATCCCATGGTGTTAAATGTATACATATCAGAAACCGAGGACCTAGGTGGTGATATAGCTGAATACCCAAGTCTAGCTGAAGTGGTAGTGGTACTATAAGTCCCTTGCACACGCTTGAATTGCACATTGTCTGATAGCAGCTGTTTTGATTTTTTGTTACTTCCGAAAAGTTTGTCTTTAGTTTGTCTAAGTTTTTCAATCTATATAGTGCAAGTATTCGATGTTTTTTTGTAATAAAGCAACATCTGAAAAAGATGGATAACTGTCTTTGTGCTCAACAATGTCCTTAACATCACACCTAATAAGCTTTGCAGCTGTTTCAATAATACTCGTTTCTTCTCTTCATTAGAAATGTCTTTATAGGCTTTATAAAGGCTGTGAATAATGGTCGAAACATTCTGTTTTAGTGTCCATTTTTTGCCCCTCATTGCTACTCACTACCACTGCATCGCCGAAGTGCTTAAGGATGTTCCGTTTTTGTTTTGACGAATAACAGTTTTCATAATTACGCATGTTGAACATCTTTGTTTGCAGGTAATTAGTGGAAAAAACTTTCCCAACTTTAAATACACTTGATTATCATTTGAAATGCTTCCATCTGTTTATCATTTTCGGGTCCTCCTGGGGATTTCATTAATTCAATGTTGGCTGCTTCGGTTATGAATAGTTTTGGACCACCTTTCTCAGGTGTGGGGTTAACGCTGCATGATTGGTGATATATTGCATCTGCTGCCGGAAGATCAATTACGTGCGTCAAACGTGTTTGCACTTCACCAGCCCATTTGTTTCTCCTTTTGCCACATGCCTCCATAACAGAAGCTTGGAAGCCCAAACTACACACGGGAAATATATATCAAGTGATCTTTTTCTTAAAGAACACTTTGCTTCTAAACCAACCACTTGTATCAAGTCAAACAGAAAATTTACCGACCGTAATAATCGAGCAATATCACTTAATGTGTCGTCTTTAACACCTTCTTGCTCGACTCGTCTAGTAAAGTCTTTACGGCACTTTCCATGCACAAAATCACGCGCTCTTACATTGACTTCATCACTGTTCTTAATGTTGGTACTGATGGTACTGTCACACCCCTTTTGACTTAGACGAACGGCCGTTGGGTCATCTGAAAATGTATAAGAGAATTGGTTTACCACATATGAACGCAAACATATTCCAAATTTCTCACTAAATTGTGGCATAGTAATATATCGCAAATCGAATTTTATGACACAAGTTCCCGATCTTTAGATATAGTGGATAGAGACGATGTAATAATAACTACTGGCCCCGAGTTTTGAACGTGGTAGTGCACTTTACTGTGAACTTTGCAAGGAATTCATTCTATACAAATTATTTAATTTATGGAATGAGGAACAGTGTTGCTTGGTCTAAACATCAGGGTGTCCAAAATCCTCCAAATGGGTTTTTACCCCCAAAATAAATTTGGTACCCCAATTTTTCGCAATCCTTCTTTGTCTATAACAGAGGGGGTACAAGCATACTGTATAAGTGTGGTTTTTACCCCCAGATTTGAAAGTTAATGGAAATTTGAAATATACACAGATGTTGTATTTTTCAAATTGTCTTTGATTTTAAATGTAAGTCCTACCTGGTAAACAGACACTAGAGATAATCGATTTATATTTATATATTGAATGAAGTTATGATTTGACTCAAATCTTAAAATATAAAAATAGTTACCATATGGTTTGAACGCCACTCAGTTGTTGTGCATTGTAATATTTGGCTAATTGTCACCCTCAAAGATAAGGTATCAATTTGAAATCATGTGGCTGAACCAACCAAAAATAATGAAAACGTGCACATAAGAATTAAGTAAAAATAACTTTTCAGTCCATGCAATATGTGCATACATTTTCTAAAGCAACAATTTTGGGAAAAAATATTGTTACCTTCACGTTTATATCGTAATGACATTCACTTCCCGGGTGCAGGGTCTATCCAATAGACCTACATTACTAAACATGGATAATTGTTGACAAGTGATTATTCAATATCAAAAACGATAGAGAAGTACTGTAGTGTCCCAAATATTCATAATGTTAAATGCTTATCTACGCAAATTTCGGGCCCTAAATTAAATTAAAGTACATATAACTGGGGTGAAGAGAGCTCCTAATAGAAACAAATATTAAGAGTCGTTTTCTTTCAATTTCCAAACATAAAGTCTTGTGTTATTCTACTTAGAATAATTATAATCATCCATAGACATTGCATATAATACGCAATCTTCCACATTCATACAAGAAATAACGGTGTAGATATCTGGATAAATATACAAACCAAATACGGTTTTATGGCCGCCATTGGCTTCCGTAGAAGAAATATGACAAGCAATTAGTTAATAACATTTTTGTCGTCATATTTATGTATTGTTCACAAACAAGTAAAACGAATGAAAACCCATTCGTAATATTAATTTCAGTGTGTTTTAATCTATGTCATGAATTATCTCCGTCAAATCAAATGTAAACAAATCGAAAGACTCGGATCGGAATTTGCAGAATATTAACCATTTTTTCAACTTCTAACAACCTTTTGTGTAACAGGTCATAATGTACTTACCTTATGTAAAGTGTTTGGACCAGTTAAAGTGTGTAAAATAGTAGCGAAGATGTAAAACGTCATTTTCTTTCATCGACCTTCACGAGATCTACGGCGCTGCCATTTTGTTATGATGACGTATCTATGTAAGTTTCGATGTGACGTCATCCAAGCATTGTATGGTGTGTCATTTGTGACATTTGAAAAACACGGAAAATTAACAAACTTTAAACTCAAATTCCCATGTTATTGCAACGAGAACACTTTGGGACTTTTTACTGAGTGATGACCAATACCCGATCTACGAAATTGTGCAAAAAGAAATTCTGTTGCAATTTTGTCTAGGTCCGATGCTACGCTGACTGGACTATATGAAGTTATTATGAATATATGATAACCACAGACGCTGCAAAAAGATTTTCATTCAGAACACCTAGAATAGAATCAGCTCGATCTGGTTGTGTACAGATCGAGATGGTCGGATCTTGATCGTGTAGGGCTCGAATTAAGGACGGGGTGATCGGGTAGACATCGGAAAGATGGTCGGGTTTCAATCGGGAAATGGTCGGGAGTGCTCGGGCGGGGGTCTAGTTTGATCGACTGGAGATCGGGAAGAAGTCGTGTATACACATTTGGTCGGGCTTGATCGGGTAAATTAGGTGGTCGTGTTGATCGAGTTGATCAGATCGGCAGTGGGAACCTAGCATTACCAACATCAACCTTAGACTGGACATTATGTGTGGACAACGGCATACAAGGGGATTCAGACTCAAATATTTGAAATGGTGTGTATTGTATGCTATTGCTGTACGTTATTTGTTGTGTTTCGTTGTTGTTTGTATGTTTTTTCTCGACTAGTAAATACATTTTCCCCAAAGAGTCAATAGCTCTCTGGCGCCATTTTTGTTCGCCTTCAATCTGTTCAATATTAACTAAATCCAAGATAAAATAACAAAAATTGTAATAAAATATCTCTTACCTCTAATTCACTATCCATGTTATGACTCCTTGAAACATAGCCTAAATAACACCGTAAATCTCACAAAATTCACTTCAAAGTCACTGTTTACAAAATGTCAAAGTGAAAGTACAAGGTTAAATCGATGACGTAAACAATCGAAAATTTGACGTCATAACGTCGATATCATTACGCGCGGTTTTCCTGGAGCGGTGCTCAAATTTAAGTGGTGAATATTACCCTTGGTTATGACATCCCTATAAAAGAGAAGGTTATTGAAAACATCAAGTGCATAGGAGAAAAAAATGCTAATAATATGAGGTTATTTAACATGTCTTTGTACAATACTGAATTCTATTGGATGAATACTTTGCAGAACGAGGCTATATTTGGACGAGCCGATAGGCGAGTCTAAATATAGACTTGTTCTGCAAAGTATGAATCCAATAGAATTCGGTATTGTACAAAGACATGTTAAATGACCTCTTTATTTCACATCATTTTTTTTTCAAACAAAACATGACAAAGATTAATTTTGTATAAAAATTAAGATCTAGATCTAATTACTTTTAAATAGAATTCCAACGTGAAATAAAAAAGGAAGAAAAACAACATAGGCCTATGTCATGAAAAAAATGTAGGCTACATGTACATTTCTAACACTGTAAATATACAGGGCATCTGACATTTAATCTATTTTTATCGATTTATGTTTGTCTCAAAAGATTGAATAGACCGTCATATGATAGTGTGAAATGTACATGAAATTTGTCATATAAACTATCATGCCATGCGTAAATCAACAATGAAAACATTGACAGAAAAGGAGAAATTGCTGATAAACAGCAAATCTCCTTTTCTCCTAGAACTTTTTTGTCAAGCCTTATAATGGATATCAAATCCAGGTCTTGTTTGGGAAAGGGTTAAGTGTGATTTGTACCATTGCTGCAAATTAAATGCGCTACAATTCATACATGTTTTGAAATGAAAATCTCTTTCGTGTTTTTAAAATCATTTTCTCCTTTTGCCTTAACCCTTTCCCAAACGACACAATTTTAGGGTGATCCACTTCAAAAACTGTCACAAATGACAAAATGGATGTTATTAAATATAGAATTTGTGTAAAATATTGCATGGAAAATATTGAGACAAAAGGAGAAACTGCTGGTTATCAGCAGTTTCTTCTTTTGTTTCAATGTTTTCCCAAGCCTTTTCTATTAGGGACGTCAAAACCAGGTCTTGTTTGGGAAAGGGTTAATGTATTCCCAATGTTTTTTTTTTTTTTCCCAATCACAGAATCAAAGTTATGTCTTGTTTAGGACAGTGAATTCAAAATATCATGTTGAAACAAACATTCAACTCTAATGCACAATTTTGCTTTGCAGACGAGATCTCTACTAAGGGAGATTACTCTTCGATGCGAATATGGATATTTTGTACGGCAGCCTCGATTTGGGAAAAATCCATATTTGTACGGTTCAATCGATATTTGTAGGGTTCAAATGAGTGCAATGCATATTTGGACAGTTCAACCGGTGCATCGTACAAATATCGATTTTGCCGCTTTGGAGTATCGAGAATCCCGTGCGTTCACGCAATTATCTCGTGCGTACAATACGGCTCTAGGTATTGTATACTCACGTGGTACGAATGGGACGATTTCATTGGTTTACTAATGTAGGGTGTGAAATAAATAATGTTATCTCCTGTCCTGTTAATGTTTACAGGTACTAAGCCGTAAATATTTCTGCTTATCCAATTTTCAATTTGTTGAGAGTCATCAAGAAATTAATACATAAGTAAGGTTAAGAAATTAAGAATTTATTATAGTGGAAAAGCTTAAAGCAGTGTCTATCAAAATTTCACAATATTTGCATGTATTTTAAACCAGTAAATTTTGAGAGATGAGAAGAATTATGGTAACTTGCAAATTGAGCAATTTCTTCCCAAAACCACCCCCCCCCCCCAACATTTGCCTAAATTTAAATTGGCATTAGAAATATTGAGGGAAAGGAGATAATGCTTATTATCCCGCTGATTCATTAGCATTTTATCATTTCCCCACAATCGATTTCAAAACCTGTAAATTGTGCAGAAGTCATGAACATGTAGTGTTACATATTTTTGGTATACAATTTGTTTGATTCCTTCTTTTCAGCTCACCTGAGCAACATGCTCAAGGTGAGCTTTTGTGATCACCCTGTGTCCAGCGAGCGTCGTGCGTCGGAAGTCGTCAACAATTTCTTTAAACATCTTCTCCTTAACCACCTGACCAATCCTAACCAAACTTGGCAGGCATGTTCCCTAGGTGACCCTTTTCAAAACTTGTTTTCAAATTTTGATTCGTCAAAAAATGTGGGCGTGGCAGGACGGGGCTTATTAGACTTAGAGAAATTGTTAAATAATTCTTTAAAAATCAAATGTGGATCCGATTTGTACCAATCTTGGCGGGAATGTTTCTTGAGTAACTGTTTTCACTGTGTGTTGATGAATGTTTGATTCGTCAAAAAATGAGGGCTTGGTAGGGCGGGGCTTATCAGACTTAGAGAAATTGTTAGGTAATTCTTCAAAAATCTTCTTCTCCTTAACCAGTGAGTCAATTTTTACCACAATTGGTAGAAATGTTCCTTTGGTGACCCTTTTCAAAACTTGTTTTCAAATTTTTGATTCGTAAAAAAAAAAAAAAAATATGGACGTGGCAGGGATATCAGGCTTAGAGAAATCATGAAAAAAAAACTTTAAAAATCAACCATTGGTCAAATTTGAAGCAAACTTGGCAGATCCGTTTCTTGAGTGATTGTTTTGAATGTGTGTTCATGAAATTTTGATTTGTCAAAAAATGTAGGCGTGGCAGGGTGGGGTTTATCAGACTTTGAGAAATCATCACACCATTCTTTAAAAATATCTTCTCCTTAACCATTGGACCAAATTACTAAATTAACAAGGATTGTTCCTTGGGTACCCCTCGTTAATTCTTTTTACAAATTTCTGATTCGTCAAAGATTCGGGTATGGCAGGGTGGGACAATGAGAAATTATAACAACATTCTGTAAAAATCGACTGTTGGGCCAATTTGAACCAGGGATGTTGCTTGAGTGACTCATTGTCAATTATATTGTTTGTGAATTTTTGATTTGTTAAAAAATTTGATTGTGGCAGGGTAGAGCTTATCAGACTTAAAAAATCATAAAGAAGTTCTTCAAAACCCAACCGTTGGGCCAATTTAAACCAAGTATATAAAAATGCTCATTGAGTTACTCGATCTTTCCAAAACTTGGTTTTAAATATTTGATAGGTTAATAAATGTTGATGAGGCAAGGAGGGGCTCATCATATTAAGCGTATTTATACTTGTAATGTATCATTCTGATGATTCAAAATTTAATTGTGAAAGTTTAATCTTGATTATAAAAATCAAACAGGAACAGCACATGATATTCAATGTTGAAGATGTATGCAAATGTTACTACATACAATATGATTGAATACTAATGTGACTTCATTGCATTCATTTGAAATATACAAAATTTATATCATACACAATCAAATACACAAAGAACTCAGGTGAGCGATTTCAGTGCCTTTCAGGCACTCTTGTTTCGTTTCGTTCTGGTTTTCTTAACCCATGGATCTATTCTAGCAATGGTGCAGGATCAATAAGTAATAAGATAACCATTAAATTTTAATCTATAACATGCTTTAAAAATTTCTGCTTTTTCTTTTGTTTATTTCATTTTCTTTCAACTTGAAAAAAAGGTTTCGTTTTTCCATAACTTTTGTGGAAACCCTGCCATAAAGAATTTCATTTTTAAAATTTACATTAATTCTTGAACTTTTTATTACCTAATAATGTATACATGTGCATGATGTAATCTATGAACTCGCAGATGCCTGTTTATTTCGAATATAACACCCGACTTGAAAAGCTCAAAAGCAAAGACAACGTAGAGAGATTGAAAAAAAAACAAACAAAAAAAAAAACATTGTACTTTTTTTTCTTCGGCTATCTCTATGATTTCTAAAATGATTTCATCTTTTCTTGTAACCAAAAAAAAAAGGTTCCATACAGTCATCTGAGATAAAATAAAAATATATTTACAATAAATATCTTGTTAAAGTATTATGTAGTACTATGCATATGATGTAATTATTTGAATAATAAAGTTTGGGGGAAAGCAATGTGGTCATCAAATGAGTTAGTTGGCAAAAATTGCATCTTATTGAATGAAAAGTATACACAATAAATTGAGATAAAATAAAAATTTTGATTAAACCCTTCCAAAACAGTTATTGTCGACCCTAGTACAAGATATGCTTGTGATAAAAGAGGTTTGGGAAAACATTGAAGCAAAAGAAGTCAAGAAAAGCATGTTCTCCTTTTGTCGTGGTATATTATGTATACAAATCCTTTCTACCAGTATATCAAGATAGCAAATATTTTGTTTTCTGCAGCAGTTTTCAAGTTGTATCACTCCAAAACTTTGCCATTTGAGAAAGGGTCAATTAATGGCATTTTGCAATTTTGTTACAGCACTTTTAAAAGCCATCTTGTGTAGAGACGTTAAAATCAGATCTTGTTCCAGAATTATTTGGAATCGGGATTCAATTACAAAAATGTTCACAACTTTTATCAAACCAAACGATAAAAATGGCATTGTTAACCAAAATTGTAATGAATAAGAGGTATTAAAACTTTCATTGAATTACTAAATCAACCCTTTCAGGCTTTCCCAAACAGCATCGTTTTGAAGAGTTCTTATTTGAAAGCTGCTTCAGACCACAAAATGGATCATCATAAATGTTACTAAATTAAAAAGTGTGTATTATATACTATAGAAAATATACAGATTAAATGATGAAATACTTGTTACAAACATTTTCCTCCTTTGTCTCAATGTTTTCTCATCTTTTTAGCTCACCTGAGCACGAAAGTGTGATTGTGATACCGCTGTGTCCGGCGTCCGTCGTGCGGTGTCCGTCGTGCGGTGTCCGTCGTCCGTCAAATATTGCCTTGTGTGATTTCTAGAGGCCACAGTTTTTGTCCAATCAAGCTTAAATTTGGTAAGAATCAATGTCTTGATGAAATCTCGGCCAAGTTGGGTCAAAAACTAGGTCACTAGGTCAAATTTTATAAAAAACTTTTGTGCACTGAACAGTCCAAATTTTTTGCCCAATCAAGCTGAAAATTGGTTAGAATGATATTCTTGATAAAATCTCGTAAAAATGGGAAATAAGGTCATCTGGGGTCAAAATCTAGGTCACGCGAGAGGCCACAATGTTTGCCCGATCATCTGAAATTAGATCAGCATGATTGTCTTTATTAAATCTTGAACAAGTTCGAATAGGGTCAACTGGGGTCATAAACTAGATCACGGGGTCAAAACTTAGGAAAACATTGTGTGAAATCTATAGAGGCCACAGTTTTTGCCGAATGAACCGGAAAAAACGACGAAAAGAACTATTTTGATAAAACCTTGGCCAAGTTCGAAATCGGGTTATCTGGGGTAATAGAGTAGGTCACAAGATCAAGTCTTAGAAAAACCTTATGTTCACTTTAGGTGGCATTTTTTGCCAAATCAAGCTGAAAATGGCCAAAATAATAATTGTGATAAAATCTCAGAAAAGTTTGAAAATGGGTCATCTTGGATCATAAACTAGGTCACGGGATCAAGTCTTGAAAAACCGTATGTGCACTCAAAATGCCTCATTTATTTCCCGATCAACCTGATAATTGGTCAGAATAATTACCTTGATAAAATCTCAGACAATTTCGAAATTTGGTCATCTGGTGTCAAAAATTTCGTCATAAGTCAAATCTTAGAAAAATCTTGTGTGTACTTCAGAGGCCACATTTTCCCCCAATCAACTTGAAAATTGGTCAGAATATCTATCTTGATAAAATCTCAAACAAGTTCGACATAAGGTCATCTGGGGTTATAGTCTAGGTCAAAGGGTCAAGTTTTAATAAAACCTTGTTTACACTCTAGAAGCCACATTTTACGCCCATATCAACCTGAAAATTGGTCAGAATAATTATCTTGATAAAACTTTTGAAACTAGTCTGTCTTGGGTCATAAACTAGGTCATGAGGTCAAGTATTAGAAAACAATATTCACATTCAACCTGAATTATTTTCAGAATGATTATCTTGATTAAATCTTGGACATTGGGTTATCTGGGGTCATTAACTAGGACACAGGATCAAATCTGTAAAAAAACCAACAACACATGTGCACTATACAGGCCACTAATCTTAGTAAATATATGTGTACATTCTAAAGGCTCAGCTACATCATATAAAGAAAGCTATCATCTCAGGTGAGCGCTTCATGGCAAATGGCCCTCTTGTTTGTA
Organism: Fragum sueziense; assembly: GCA_963680895.1. Lineage (NCBI taxonomy): Eukaryota > Metazoa > Mollusca > Bivalvia > Cardiida > Cardiidae > Fragum > Fragum sueziense. Next base: position 44,901,050 of record OY804604.1, read on the forward strand.
ACTAGTGTCTAAACAAGCTCTTAATTTGGAAAGGGATAAATAAACCCATTTGAGTTCCAAATGATGTATTAGTTATTATAAACAAGTAAATAACTCTAAATCTGCAACCCATTTTGTTTTCTTAACAATTGGCAATTGAACGTTTGTCAAGTGAGCACACACAACAAATATTTGCTCTATCAAATCTTGCATGTTCAAGCGGATTATCCTTTCTAGGAAGTAGAATGTCTTTATCCTCTGTTTTATCCTCTCAATGTAAATACGGGCTTTAGATATGTCTTCTGATCTCCTCGCTTCACCCTGCGTCATTTGGGTCGGTTTCTTCCTTTAAAATACGGAAAAACTAGTTTCACTCCACGCTTGTTTAGATCACCAGCCACATTTAAGCCTCTGTCTGCCATAATAGTCTCTCTGGGTTTCAGTCCCTGTAATAATTCCTCGCTGTTCAGTATTTATCTGAAGGCATACCTCCATATGCACGCGACAAATAATTCACAGCCAGATTTGCTGACAAACCAACTAAAAAACTTCACTGTGTCATGGTGCTTATAAATAGAAAATGACTTTTTTCTAGCATCAAGACTGTGCAGTCCAAGACAATCTTCAAATCATCAAAAGGTTCACAACAGCTTGCTTTTTCATCGAATCCAGCTTGCATCTCACAATATCTTGAACTCATAACAATATCTTGAACTCATTATGTAAGAAGTTTATCCATGTGGAAAAAATGCTAGACACATTGCCAGCTGAAGTGTCAAAGGTGTGTGAAAGGTCTTCATTGAAATTTTCCTGTTTTTAGTTTCACTAACACTATAAAAATTCCTCTTCCAAACGAAACTTTCGTGACGGTCCTGTATTTGAAGAGGTAGAGGAGGAATTACGTCCTCTCCAGTAACTTAAACTTCCACCACATCTTAAGGCACTAAAGGTAGAATAATCCTAATGCATCTTTACTATTGTCTTACATTTTCGACAAATGTCGACATTTTCTGTATCTATTTTTAGCAAAAAAAATTGCTAAATATTATTTCCCTTTGTAAATAAACTTTCCGAAAACACTTATATCTTTTTCTGGTATGATTCTCCGTTCAACATCAATTTTTTCAGAGACATTTTTCATGTAATTTTATACCGGGGTCAATGGAGTTGACAACGGCTAACGGTTTTGTGGGCGTATAGATTTCAGTGGTTGTTACATTGCGTTTCTGGACTGAGTTGTCAAAGCCTCCCTTTCGATATTTCCGGAATTCGGACCCCCTCGGTAGCCGCCTGCCAGAGTTAAGCCAAGATACTGAGATTTTGAATGGGTTTAGTTTAAATTACATCAGTAACTTTTTGCCCCCAATTGAAAAATTATTCAACTATTGTAAACCAGTCTGGTGACGTCACAAATAAAGTTGTTCATGCTACCCAATTTGGAATACCGCCAATCTTAAGATTGATGTGTCAAACTCGGTATTCAATCTTTTTGCATATCATTTCATTTTTACTCATCACGAGATCACTTAGAATCTTTTTTGAAATACTTTTTAATATTTAGCAATTGATTTCCCGGAATTGTTGCTTGATTAGAGTGTAAAGTATGGAGGACTACTTTCAGCCGTAGTACGCAGAAAGTATAAACGCGGAAGTTTACATTGTGTAAACAAAATCTTTCTGTTACTTTCAACTTTGATGTAGCGAATGTGCTAGCTTCGTGGTCGCAAAACAACAGGATTTCACTATTTTATGCTTCAAGTAGACTTTAGTTTTTATAATATAAAGTTGATTTCGTTGACGTACCAGCATGCATCGAATGGCATCGAGATCGAATGGCATTCGGAAAGTAGTTTCGGCGTGATTACATTCCATTCGACTGCTAGCTTTCTGCAAAAATTAAGCATCACCACTCGACACCAGCAATTTTAGGAAACTAAAATCACTCTTTTCCACATTAAATTGGTAAAATAGAAATGCTTGCATCACACCAACATTCTTCAGAACTTTCAAATACAAAGTTTCCTCGTATTTGATCAGACTCCCCTATTCGATAATTAGTAGTCCGCTTCGGTACCGCGTCTTTTACGGTAGCGCGGTATTCAAAGCATTGTTCTATTTGCGGATGAAGCATCACCTACCAACTGCGTGCATTAGCAAAACTAAAAGCACGATAATTTACTCTAATCTTCGGTGATTAGTTTTATAAGTTATTTTGGCTCCATATTTTTCAAAGTGTCTTCATTGGATTGCTACAGAAAAAGGAAACATCGATCTAGAATGTTTTCATGTCCCAATTCATCGGTCCCCCAATTCATTATTTATTTTCCGCATGCCATTAAGTACTGCAGTACCCAAGAGAACCACACTACTTCACCATAATGTTTTTGTTTTCTTGCAATGGCCATCCTCACACACAGGGAATTTTAGCGATTTTGATTGTGTCTCTTCTTTAATTGAATAAAAGGTTAAAAGTTTTCATATAGAAAATAGTACCCATTCTCGCAAACATCTGTTACAACCCCAATTTTGATGATAATTACACGGGATCTTCTTTAATTAGCTCCTTAAATTAGAGAAAATGTAGAATCTGCGATGTTATAGAAAATGAATTCCATTTTGTCCTCCAATGTCCATTGTATAAAGAACTTAGAGAAAAATATATAAGTAAATATTTCTGGCATAGACCAATCCAAGCTAAATTCGTAAAACTTTTAAAAAAAACACCAATGCAAATACACAAAAAGGACTTGCAGCCTTCACGTATAAAAGTTTTGACAAAAGAATAAAAAAGCCTTTACCAATAAATAGATAATCATAATGCAACAACTCCTGGGGCCCGTTTTATCAACGGTCGTACGTCGGTCGCAGCTAAGATTGTCGCAACTTTCGGTCTTACGTCCGCGAGACCGTTTTATCAAAAAGTCGTAGCTACGATTGACGTAAGTTTTTCCCAAATTTCTACGACCGGTCCGACCCAGTCTTAGTAGGGTCGCAAAAATGGCGGCCACATTAGAAATGTTTGAAGCGAGAAAAAATGAAATTTTAAAAGGCTAAAACTGGTCGAATAAGTTGTCTAGAGAAATGTCAACATTGAAACCGTGTGTCCCTGACCGGAATGAACGATCTTACACGTAGAATGGGGGCTATTTTCCGGAACAGAGCGAACAGAACGGAGGCAAAGTTTCGTTGAAACACAGGTAAATAATCGTTTGTGGTTGGACCAAATTAGTAAGTTTTTACTGTAAATTTTACTGTCAACAATGAAAAGTAGAATAATCATGGTACGAAAAATTTGTAGTGCGAAATTTGTTATGAATTACGTCATTAATTCAAGGGAAACGACTCTCGGTAGGGGATGTTGACAGTGTCAAGGACGCAAGGTTGAGTTTTATTAGCTCACCTGAGCACGAAGTGCTCAAGGTGAGCTATTGTGGGGTCGCTTTTTGTCCGTCGGCGTCCGTCTGTCTGTCTGTCCGTCTGTCCGTCTGTTCACATTTTGTTGTTACCACTCTATAGCACCTACAAATATTGACCAATCTTAACCAAACTTGGTCAAAACATGTATGAGTTCTCGGATGAGTTCGATTTTGAGTCAGATCGGATCAGGAAGTCCGGAGTTATGCGCCCTTGAATATCAAAAATAGCTAGTTTTGAGTTTGTTACCACTCTAGCATCTACAAATATTGACCAATCGTAACCAAACTTGGTCAAAACATGTATGACCATAAGTTGTTGGATGAGTTTGATTTTGGGTCAGATCGGATCAGGAAGTCCGGAGTTATGCGCCCTTGAATATCAAAAATAGCTAGTTTTGACTTTGTTACCACTCTAGCATCTACAAATTTTGACCAATCTTAACCAAACTTAGTCAAAACATGTATGACAATAAGTTCTTGGATGAGTTCGATTTTGGGTCAGATCGAATCATGAAGTTCGGAGTTATGCGCCATTGAATATCAAAAATCGCTAGTTTTGACATTGTTATCACTCTAGCATCTACAGATATTGACCAATCTTGACCAAACTTGGTCAAAACATGTATGACAATAAGCTCTTGGACGAGTTTGATTTTGGGTCAGATCAGATCAGGAAGTCCGGAGTTATGGGCCCTTGGATATCAAAAATAGCTAGTTTCGACTTTGTTACCACTCTAGCATCTACAAATATTGACCAATCAAGGCAAAACTTGGCTAGAATGTTGGTAACCATACAATAATGAATGAGTTCGATTTTCAGTGTCATCGAAGAAGGAAGTCCGGAGTTATGTGCCCTTGAATTTGACAAATTTGCCGTTTTCGACTTTGTTTACACTTTAGCATCTACATTTATTGACCAATCAAGACAAAAAATGTCAACAATGTTGCTAACTATAAGCTGCTGAATGAATAAATTTTCAGCTTGATCGGACCAGAAAAACCAGAGTTATTGGCCCTTGAATTTCACAAAATTGTCATTTTCAACTTTATTTTCACTTCAAAAAACACAAATATTGACCAATCAAGACTCAACTTGGCCACAATGTTGGTGACCATGAGATCTCATATGATTTCATTTTTCATATTGATCGGACTAAAAAAGCCAGAGTTGTGTGCCCTTGATGGTGACAATATTGCTAATTTCGTTTTTAATTTCACTCAAACAGCAATAAATATTGACCAATCAAAAAAAACAACTAGGACATAAGGTTGGTGTATAAAGGTCTTAGAGATACCCTGCCAGTAATACCCGAAAGGGGAGTTGGGCAGTATATATATATATAGATAGATAGATAGAGAGTATCGTTATCAGAACAGAGTTATGTGCCCTGGATTATGACAAAATTGATGTTTTTTATCAACTTGGTTTTCACTTTAACAGCCACAAATATTGATCATTAAAGATTAAGAATGCTGTTTTCAGCTGGATCATAATCTCGCATCTTAAGTTTCATGTTCTTGTCTTAGAGATACCTAGGTCATGTAAAAGATGGGTCTTGTTCTGCATGGAGAAAGTTTCAAACTTCTATCAGGTGAGCGATCCAGGGCCATCATGGCCCTCTTGTTTTATTTCCTGGTTTGAAGATACTTTGCATGCAAACATTTTGCATTATAAACTCATTGATTGTATAGTAGATCACGGCATTATTATATGATTTGCCCATCTGACTGACTTTAAGTCTACGGCGCTTTTTGTCTTGAAACCAAAAGAAACATTCATTTGTCTAGCTTAAGCTAGTGGGTGGGGTAAGCAAGGAGTTTAGAATGGTAAAATTATTCCAGAAAATGTATTTTCATTGCGTGTTTTCAAATGACCGTGTTTTTATTTATTATCAATTATTGTCTGCATGTATGACGAAACATTTTTCAGTGGATGATAACTTGATGATAACTTGAAAAGAATAAACCAAGCTTCATGCTAATATTTTCCTAGCTCATTCTTTACTATATAAATCTAGAGGAAAATACTGTTCATTTTGTTAATTTGTATCTTTTCAGATCAGAGTAAAAGTCATGGAATGTGAATAGCCTGGTAGAAAAACAGATGCTAGACCATGAGATTACAAATATTTGAAATAAAAGGTTTGACCTATTTTATTTAGAACTAAAAAATGGTTTGCAAAGATCATAAGGTCTGATTTCTTAGATGTTCTAAAACCCAAAAACAGCCATGATGTCTCTGACCGTGTTATCACAGGTGGTTTGACCGTCACCATCAATGGCATTAGACAGGTTTTTCACAGATCATCATACTAATATCTTAATTCACATTCTGGAAAGTACACTAAGTAATACTCACTTCAAATATGTAATAATAATAATGTTCCTTGATGAAAGAACACAGGAACTACTGGTAGGGCCTGCTGCTGTTACTGGGAATCGAACTGGGAACCTCTTGGTTCCATGGCCTGTAGGCTGACGTTCTTCCTCTCAACCACAGATACTATTATAGGTTACATGGGCGGATCTAGAGGGGGGTCATGGAGGGGGTCCGGACTCCTCCCTGGCATTGGCCGAAAATTGAATTTAGATTATATGAATTTAGTGTAACGTTACATATTTACTACATTTTAAGCCGTAATTTGGGCTTGGACCCCCCCCCCCCCCCCCTGGAAAAAAATCCTGGATCCGCCCTTGGGTTATATTTTAATCCTTATCCAAACATTATACCTTTATTCTAGTTAGTAGTTACACTTACAGGCTCATTTGAAAGTTATCAAGTAAAAAGGAAATCAATGGCTCAGCTCGAAACAGTTGTAACTGCCTATATGTTTATAAGCAGTTACAACCGTTTCGCACTGAGCTATCGAAATGCTGGATTAAAGCATTTTTGCTATACAAATTTTGCTTCACATTTTATCATGATTTGTGCATCTAACTTAAATTGTAACCAGTGTGAAGTTCTTTTTTTTTTTTGGGGGGGGGGGTTTAGTCAGCTAAATGCAGTACAGTATGCAGCATCATTGTGATACCATGGTATGTATTTTTGTCTCATTACAGGTATACACACAACATACATGTACAAAATGATGTTATGAATAGCCTACAAGAACATTTGGTGCAGCACACGCTAAGAATGAAGACGACCTCTTGGAAACACTCTTCGTACAGTACTTGGACTCATCCTCTTGAAGTTTCTACCATTCTTAATTGTGATGGGCTTAAATCTTTCCCAAACAAGACTGGGTTTTAAAGTCCCTTAGACCTAATAGAAAAATCTTGTGAAAACCTTGAGGAAAAAGAAGAAAATGCTGATAACCAGCATTTTCTTCTTTTGCTTCAATATTTTCTGCAATATTATTCACAGATTCTACTTCCAGTGACATTAATTGTGTCGTATGTAACTGGTTTCAAATTGGGCTACCCTAAAAGTTTCGCATTTAGGAAACGGTTAATGTTATATAATTAATTTACATAAATACTTGTACAAAAAACAGTGATGATGTGTTCAAGATATGAAAACAGGGTTCTCCCCAGAATAACTTGAAGCCGTAGTGGCAAATTATAAACCTTGAAATACATTGTGTTCACTGTTCATGCAAATAATTGTGAACAAAACCATAATGAGAAAAGAAGAAATTGCTCAATTTGAGCAATTTCTTCTTTTCCCATTATGGTTTTATTCACGATTATTACATTTCATATTGTAAGAATACATTATTCATCATTTTTTTGACATGAAATGCAGAGAAATCACCATATTTGGTGACATTTTTGAAGGAATTAAGCTGTTGGGGTACTTTTGAAGCTGTAGCTGGCATTACACTGATTTACGTGAAGCTGTAGTGGGGCCGATGCAGCTTATTGGGCTGGGGAGAACACTGCTTTTATTATTGAAAGCAATATGAGAAAAGAAAATAATTCTCAATTATCAGTGCTTTCCTCTTTTCTTTTAATATTTTCTGTTGGTAATGTGCCATAGATAATGCAAAGTTTTCTATTTTGAGGACTGAAAATGAATGAAACTGTTATGGTTTACAATTAATGATTAAAACTCATCATTAACTGCATCTTGGGGAGTCATCTGTAGCAACGGAAATTGACAAGGGTATCCTTCGCCAATTTTCATTGACACGGATGTCACCCAGAAATTGACGAGGGTATCTAACATTATTTTGCATTGTCACAGATGATGACTAAAGATGCACAAAGTGTTTTATAGTTAATGATGGGTTGTAATATTTAAGCAATGTAAAAAATTAATTGTTTAGACTAGGAAAGTGCTGAAGACCACTAAGACTTGATTTTCTTCATAGCATGGCTTAGAAAACATTTTGAGAAAGGGTAAAATAGAAGGAAGTAAATGATTTTCTGTAATATATACTCGTTTTCCCCAAAGTTAATATACTTTTACCCTTTCTAAAACAATACCTGTTTTAATGCGCCTAATATGAGACAGCTTGAACAATTTTCATCTCTAGAAGGAAATGCTGATAAAGGATGTGAGTCTAAATGAAATATGCAACTTGTATTTATCTGATACTGGAATATGTAGAAATATAGTAGTACTAGTGTATCTATGCATAGTTATTTCATAGTTTATGTCTATACATATTATATGTATTATAATTAAAACTAAGGGTATACAGTCATGTAAAATTTAAAGTTTCTTTGTGGCTTTATGGAATTGTAGTATTTAATGTGAAATAAATTTATGAATTATATAGCTTTTTTTTCTTTGTAACTTGTTTATGATGAATATAAGTCAGGATCTGGAAAAGGGGCTCTTTTAACATTTTGCTTTAAGTACTACACCAATCTTTGCCTATGTGTATTTTGATCAGGATACATTCTGCTGTCTAAAAAATACAATTGCTACAGGCCATGCCGAGGGTATGAAAGAACGATATGGATCTTGCTCAGACTTAGTGTGAATGCAGGTTTATCAGGATCTATGCTGAACAAAAAGCTCATTGGGGCTCCCTTCTTCAGATCCCACCACACTTTTCGTGCATTTACCAGATACAATGTTTCCCTGTTACGTGAAGAGTCCAGTATGAACAAAGGATCTTGTAAAATGCTACGTTTTCCTTTAATGAAATGCCTGATTTTGACGTCCCTGTTAAAACTTATGGAAAACATTGAAAGAAAAGACGAACAAGCTGGTGATCAACATGTCCTCTTTTCAATACGTGTTCTTAACTCTTTTTGGTGCCTGTAATCCATATTTAATTTGCATAAGTTTAAGAAAAATGTCTTTTGGAAAAGGGTTAGGATGAATTACTAAATGACTTTCTCGGATCAAAGAGATTTCTTGCAAATCGTCAGAACTTGTCGATGAGCTCTTGTGGTCACTGCTGCTGTCCATAGTGTTGGAATTTCAAATGTCTATCAAATGTAAATTTAACCTTTCCAGAACAAGGCCGGTGTTGATGTTCACGATCAATATTGGATTTGAAAGCATTGCCGAAAAAGAAGAAAGTCCTTTTTTCTGTCAATGCTTTCCATGCTATGAGACATATTTCCAAAATTTTGGTAACATCGATTTTGTCACCCACAGCAACTGTCAACATGGAACAGTCTACATTTTAAGGGTTTTGAGGTCATTTTATCCTTTCTCAACATACGTATATATCAAAATTAAAAAATCATAAACAGAAAAGTATCGGGAAACATTTATTTTAAAGAAAAACGCGTTGATACGGGACGCTTTTCTCATTTCGGTAGAGTCAACAGATCTAATAAATAACGTTTTTGAAATCATTGTTGGAAATGGAGAAAGTGTTTTCCTTGTCGTAGTATTGTAGTAAACACATACTTTACATTAACCCGTTCCCAAACAATACCTGTTTTTGACGTTAATAGACGAGGCTTGTGAAAACATCGAGGCAGAAGAAGTGTTGATGATCAGCACTTTCTCCGTCTGCCTCAATATTTTCCGAGCTGTATTGTGCACAAATCCAACCTTGAATAACATACATGTTGTCATTTGAAGGAGCTTTTGAATTGGACTTCCCGAAAATTCTGTCTTTTGGGAACGGGTTAAAGTAATAAACAGCACGTATTTTGTCGTCGGCAAGTCCTTTAATAATTCGGAACAGTGTATGGGTCATTTATCGATTTTACCACTGATGTATCAAACGTTTGATTGAAAATAATATCTATCAGCTGGGGCTACAGTTGATAATCTCTAACAAATTGTATCAAGGAAAAATTCGAAATAAGCAATCAGATCTACACGATAAATCGATCCATCTTGTTTTCGTCATCTGGTGTGATGCTGCATACCGTTTGAAAAAATATGGTGGCATTACGAATGAACGATGAAACAGTTAAAAAAAACAACAAAAAACACGTGGTGACAGTAGGATTCGAACCCGTGCGAACAGAAATTTCAAAATGTAAAACCTGGAAATGGAACTGCCTAGACCGCTCGACCACCGCGCCGACTATTACTACTACTACTATGCTGACAGTCGCAAAGCGACTATGTCTGTTTTCATGACATTACTTCACTGTTTGTCTCCATTCGTTTCTTTGTTGTGACAGATTTGCCCACGAGTCCAGCTTGATGTTTCTTTTCTTCAGGTTTCTCTTGATGGTATCCTTGTATCGTAGGCGTGGTCTGCCTCTCTTCCTTTGCCCAACCGGCAGCTGTGAGAACAGAATCTGCTTTGGGAGTCTGTGATTTGGCATCCTCATGATGTGACCAGCCCATCGAAGATTCTTTCTGATCAGGAGGTCTTCCATAGATGGCAGCCCTGTTCTTTCCAGTACTTCCATGTTTGTCACCTTGTCTTTCCAGCTTATTTTCAGTATAGATCTTAGGTGCCGCATCATGAAGACATGAAGCTTCTTCACATGGTGTTTGTAGACTGTCCAGGATTCTGCTCCATACAAGAGAGTAGATACCACAATCGCTCTGTATATCTTGCCTTTTACTTTCATGGACACATTGTGGTTGTTCCAAAGTCTTCGACGGAGTCTTCCAAACGATGCGCTAGCCTTGGCCATTCTCTTTTGTATTTCAGCATCAATTCGGCCGTCCTTTGCAACTGTGCTTCCAAGGTAAGTGAATTCTGGGACAGAGTTTAGTTTGTTTCCGTCTACTGTAATATCCACTTCTGGGGCTCTTGAGGAATTTGGTTGGTAAAGGACTTCTGTTTTCTTTATGTTGATCTTGAGGCCAAACTTCTTTGACGCATCCGAGAAGGCATTCAGAATGCGCTGAATTCTTTCTTGGGAGTGGGCTAGTAGTGCACTGTCATCTGCAAACAACAGTTCCCTGATCAGTATGAGGGCGCTCTTGGTCTTTGCTTTGAAGTGTGCCACATTGAAGAGATCAGCGTCTTGTCTGGATTGAATGTAGACACCATCTTCCATGCCTTGGAAAGCCTCTTCCAGCATAGCTGACAGGAATATGGAAAAGAGTGTTGGGGCCAACACGCAACCTTGCTTGACGCCATTGGTGACTTCGAATGTGTCTGAGTTGGTTAGTCCATCACTGATGTTTGCCTTCATCCCTGTGTGAAGAGATTCAATCATAGAAGTGAACTTCTCAGGGCATCCGTACTTCCGCAGTAGTTTCCACAGTCCTGCCCTTCCTACTGTATCGAAGGCTTTTGTAAAGTCTACAAAGACAATGTACAGTGGCTGGTCCTGCTCTATGCACTTTTCTCGCGCCGACTATACACGATAATAATGCTTTATAAAAAAGTAAAATTACGCTTGTGTTACTCAAGGTGTATTAAACAACTTTGCAAATGAATAAGATTTGGCAATACAAATTGTGCCTTTAGAACTAATTTTAGTTAGAAAAACAGATCTGACCAGTCCTTTGTTTCGTTTATTTCGAACAAACTCGTAAAACCTGTTTTTCCATGTTTTCGATTTCCGCTCGGAAAATTGAAAAAAGCCGCCGGCACAACAACACTGAAAGTAGCAAAATAAGACACTAAATAGATAGAAAGGGGTCAAATGACATCCCGCAGCTTCAAATTGGTCTTTTATTCTATAAATTTCATGAAATAGAACCGAATTAACCACCTGTACAAACGAAACTAAAGAATATATTATGTGCAAACTCAATGTCGAGTTATTTTTAGACGTCGGGTTTACCAGATTAGACTGGAAGACTTTGTGATTTAAGCGAGGGAGTGACTAAAACGCAGATAATATAGAATATAGAGTAACGCATACAACATGAAACAAAGAAGGATATCGATTAGGTGACTAAAACGCAGACAATATAGACAAAGAAGGAGTGTTGACTTACGCATACAATATAGACAAAGAAGGACTTTGATTTGAATATTATAGTATAATAATTTACTTAATATTTAATTTTTTGATAAACATTTTTTTGCAATTATTATTATTAATAAATTGACTTTTATAATATAATATAATAATTGACTTTATATTTCATTGTTTGATAAACATTTATTGTAATTGATTTTATTATTTTTTTACATAAACATGTAGCCTTCTTTGATCTTTGATTTGTTTGTGAATCGTTTTATTCATTTATTATTTCACTTTTTTTGTGTTTATTGTCGGAGTTGTTGTTGTTGCTTTTTTGTATACACAAATGAATAAATTAGAAGCGCTCAGTTATTGATCATTGTCTCGAGATTTATATTCCGATTGCCTTTATAAAGTATGAAGTTTTCTTTTTTCTTGATTTGAGTCAATTATCAAACAATTTTTTAACATGTCCAAATTAAAAGATGATTCGAAACAAATTCGAACGAATGACGTATAGAATTAGCTTAGTACATGTATATCTGGTCAGAAAACACTGTGCGAATCGAAGGAATTGTCTGTCACTAGTGTGTTCCTCTTTTCCAACAACGTTTTCAAAGCTTTTACAAGGACGGTATCATACATCATTATGTGGGAAAGAGTTACATTGTCTATACCAAAAGTATCATTGCCCTTTCCATGTTTAAATAATTTAGAATTTATAACATTTTCACAAACGTCAAGAAATTTGACTGTGCTGATTTGAATCTACTGCAGTCGTCAAAAAGAGTAGGGAAAAGAAAGAACATGTGTAATGTATCACATGAAATAATGGGACAAAAGGATAAAATTATCGGCACTATCTTCTTTGCCTCAAAGTTTTCGGATTCCCTTTCGTATAAATAGCAACGTAAAAACCAGTTATTGATTGTTTAAAGCTTTATTCGTTTGATAAAGAAAATACGATAACCGGTCAAAGGGTGTGATAACTACTGTAAGTGTGCCTTACACTTTCAGTAATCACCCATTAATTAATGTGTATATTTGCTTGAGACTCTGTCATTTAACCATTCAGTAGGCGCTATACCTGAATATTTTGCGAATGTGTTTATTTTCAATTTGATAAGATATTAGACAAAATATTAATCACGGAAATTTAATGGTGTTATCTCGTATATGGTTCTACATTTTCTTCATTTTATTTCTCATTTTCTGCACCTTTCAGGTCTGTATGCTTAGCGGCGTTATGAACTAAAAGGAAACAAATGACAGCAACAACATATTTCCTATTAAGCGGCCCCTGATAGGGTTTTCAAGAAAAATTATGATGGGCTAAAAAAAACTTTATTTGAAAGGTCCTTAACCCATGCCCAAACGACAAAATTTTAGGTCGGTCCAAAATCAAACATGTTGCAGACCAAAATTTCAAGTGAAAAAAATCGCCTTTTTGGGTAGGAAACATGGTGTAAAATGAAGAAATTGCTTATTACAAGCAATGACCTAGCAAGGGTCCATTTACATTGTATACATTATTTAATAGATGGTAAATGCATTTCAATGAAAGACATATCTACATGTATATGTTATTTATAAACAACTACATCTATGTCACCATTTGACGAAACATTTGAGTTGTCCATGAGAGAAAGTACTAGTTGCTATTTTTTAATAACTTTTACCCATGAATAAACGGCAAAATTTTAGTTTCTTTTAACATGTACACGATAAACAGGATGATGTTTATTATTTATAAAGTGTTGATTTATGTGCAATATATCACAGAAACTATTGAGGAAGAAGCAGAAAATATTATTTATCTGTAATGTCATCTTTTTCTCAATGTTTCGCAGTCAACAAAACGATCATTTCCAATGTCCTGCAAATATGACAACATACCAACTATTACATTTCTTATGGAGAACTCAGATATTTCGTCACTTGGTGATATAGAAAGATCATATGGAATGGTCAACCTGCAAAGCTAAATTATTTAAGGACCTTTCAAATAAAATCCAATCAGTCCATCACAATTTACCCTGTAAAAACAAGCATGGGCATTTGAACCCCCGAACCCCCTCTGGATCCGCCACTGATATAATAGAGAAAAAGTAGAGCCATATACGAGATAATACAATCAAATTTCCCTGATTTTGTCTAATATCTTATCAAATTAAAATAAATGAATTCGCAAAATATTCAGATATAGGGCCTTCTGAAGGGTTAATTGACAGAGTCTTAAGCAAATATACACATTAATTAATGTGTGATTACTGAAAGTGTAAGGCACACTTACAGTAATTACCACACCCTTTGACCGGTTTATTAAACGAATAAAGCCTTTTAGTGGAGCGGATAAGTGCCATTTTTTTGGCAAAATCGTGCAAATGGTGATACAAGCACCAAATTTGGTGTGGTGGTACTAGAAGGGAATTGGAAAGTTTTGACCCGATGGGCCATTGAAAAATCCAAAATGGCGGCCATTTTTCAAGATGGCCGCCTAAATGAACCTTTGAAAGGGCTATATCATAAAATTTGGAACCAAGGTTTTGATTTAGAGCAGTTCTGGAGCTAAGTTTTGATAAAATCGCATGTATAATGATTCATTTTAACCATTTGTACAAATAGAACAAAATGGGTGCCTATTTTAAGATGGCCGCCAAGATTGAAAGTCCTCATATTTCATTTAAGGGGGAATGCTCCAGTTTTTCGGAACACTCGGTCATTACTGTAGTAAATTAAATATTTCGTACCAATATGTTTCGCTACAATATTTTCAATGATATAAAACATCATTACAATTAACCATTTTCCACGGTAAAAGTGTATAATTTTATCATGCGAAACTGATTTCCTCAAGATGGAAATCGATTATTTAGAGCAAGACAGTCGTAAGTGGGTATGCTGTTACCACTGTTTTGCCTTGTTAGCTCACCTGAGCACAAAGTGCTCAAGGTGAGCTATTGTGATCACTTTTTGTCCGTTGTCCGTCTGTCTGTCTGTCTGTCTGTCCGTCCGTCCGTCCGTCCACAATTTCGTGTTTACACTCTAGCATCTACAAATATAAGCCAATCTTGACCAAACTTGGTCAAAACATGTATGGCCATAAGATCTCGGACGAGTTTGATTATGGGTCAGATCGAACCAGAAAGTCAGGAGTTACCTGCCCTTGAATGCCAAAAATACCTAGTTTTGACATTGTTTACACTCTAGCATCTACAATTATTGATCAATCAATACAAATCTTTGACATAATGTTGCAGACTATAAGATCTCAGATGATTTTGATTTTCAGTCTGATCTGACCAGAAAGACGAGAGTTATGAGCCCTTGAATTTGACAAAATTGCCATTTTCGGCTGTTTTTGACCTTGTTTACTCTCTAGAATCTACAATTATTCATCAATCAAGATAAAACTTGGACACAATGTTTGGGACCATGAGCTCTTGGATGACTTTGAATTTCAGCCTGATCTTACCACAAAGTCGAGAGTTATGTGCCCTTGAATTTGATAAAATTGCTATTTTTGACTGTTTTCGACCTTATTTACACTCTAGAATCTACAATTTTTTCCCAATCAAGACAAATTTTGGACACAATATTGGAGTCCATAAGATCTCAAATGAGTTTGATTTTCAGTCGGATCTGACCAGAAAAATGAGAGTTATGTGCCCTTTAATTTGATAAAATTGCCATTTTTGGCTGTTTTTGACATAGTTTACAATCTAGAATCTACAATTATTTAGCAATTAAGACAAAACTTGGACACAATGTTTGAGACCATAAGATCTTGGATGAGTTTGATTTTCAGTCCCATCTGATTAAAAAGTCGAGAGTTATGTGCCCTTGAATTAGACAAAATTGCTGTTTTCGGCTGTTTTCGAACTTGTTTACACTCTAGAATCTACAATTATTGACCAATCAAGACAAAACTTGGATACAATGTTGGGTATCATAAGATCTCGGGTGAGTTTGAATTTCAGCCTGATCTTACCACAAAGTCGAGAGTTATGTGCCCTTGAATTTGATAAAATTGCCGTTTTCGACTGTTTTCGACCTTGTTTATACTCTAGAATCTACAATTATTGATCAATTAAGACAAAACTTGGACACAATGTTGGGGATCATAAGTTCTTGGATGAGTTTGGTTTTCAGTCTGATCTGATAAAAAAAAAGATAAGAGTTGTGTGCCCTTGAATTTGACAAAATTGCTGTTTTCGGCTGTTTTCGATCTTGTTTATACTCCAGAATCTACAATTATTTATCAAACAAGACAAATCTTGGACACAATGTTGAGCACCAAGATTTTGAATGAGCTCGATTTTCACAACGTTATTGACCATAAGTTCGTTTTCAGTCTTAAAGTCATAAATATTTATTGAATTGAACAAAAATGTTGCTCATATCATTTTGGTTCAGGTGAGCGATATAGGACCATCATGGTCCTCTTGTTTTATTCCTGTGTAGCTGATAAAAATTGCTGTAATTCACTAATAAGTGCGCTGACCTATACATTTTCTTTTTTAATTATTACCAGGACATGTTGCTTAATACAATGAGGGAGTTTTATCAAATTCTATTATGTACAACTTGAAGTATTTCCAAAAACATGCAAATTTAGATGTAAAACACTCCAGCTTCGTTGATCTAACCGAACACGTGAGCATGCTGTTCTATACATTTACACGTTTATAATAGCACATATTTTGGGTTTTCCGTTCTTATTAAATGTAAGACGTTTCTTTAAATCCATTTTCGGGACTAAACGACGAATATACAGCATTTTATTAGCATTTTAGTGACCTTTGGTCAGGTGCAAGAAATTGCACATTTTTTCGCTGTAGGGGTATGTGATACGAATGCCTATAAAATTCAAACAAGATTGCTGACCATCCATTTTTATTCTATTTTTAATTGGCAATAACATGTAATTTCAACATACAAAATATAAATAAATTCTACTATTGGGGAAAAATTTAGGAAACTGGAGCATTCCTCCTTAATGATAAAGAAATTAATGTTTCATTTTTATACAATTAATTTTTCACATTATCCTTCATTTTCTCTTCTCAATGGTTTGATATCGTGAGCCTATGCAGGGGAGCAGCTGGAGGCTTGGTTGTGATGTTGTGGAAGTACTGGTATGAGAAACGTCAGGAATCCATGGTTAGGTGCTCCAGCCGCAGCGATATGACCTTAGTAGTTGAAAACGGCGTAAAAACCCATTAAATCAAATCATTTTCTCTTCAATTTTAAGACGGTCTTGAATAATTATTCTGTACTTGTATGTTTTTGGGGTGTAGGGTACATAGTAGAGGTAGTACCTTTGACACAGTAGTCAGCCAATCCGACGGATCGACTACTGGCACTGGTCCTCACTGCTGTCCTAACTCTTCACCTTCACCTATCCCGTGGCATTTGCCGTTGGGGGGGGGGGGGGGCTGTGGATAACCTTACAACCTGTTCTCTCCAACCGTCTCTGTCCTTTGCTTGTTTGACTGCCTCATTCATTTTCAATCCAGTCAATTCTGTGATGTTATTTTCCCATCTTTTCTTCTGTCTTCCTCTCTTTCTTCCTCCTCTAATTGTTCCTTGGAGCACCATCTTGACAATTCCCTGTCCTCTGGTTACGTGACCAAACCATCTGGGTTTACGCTTTTTGACTGTAGTAAGCAGATTATCGTATGGACCTATAGATTGTCGTATTCTGTTTTTAGCTCCACTGGCCTTTCAGGCCAGCGGGCTATTGTCATAGCGGTGTGTCCATCGTGCGTCCGTCCGTGCGTCCGTAAACTTTTTCTTTAAAAATCTTCTCCTCAGAAACTACTGGATGGATTTCAACCAAACTTCATAGGAATGATCCTTGGGTGACCCTCTCTCAGATTCCTACAATTAGTTTGGATTGAACTAGAATAACTTGAGTTATCTGCCCTTGAATGTCAAAAAAGCTGGTTTTGACTTTATTTTTACTCTAAAATCTACAAATATTAACCAATCAAGACAAAACTTGGACAGAATATATATACTCGGCAAAAGAGCTAACGCATCACTTTTTAAAACTGCATAACTTCTTTATTGTTAAAGACTTAGATTTAGAATTTTACATATCTTTATCCTACAAGTTTTTGCACACAACCATAAAAGTATTGTAAGTTTTCTCTGTTATGTGACCGCGTCATACAAAAAGGGGTCCAAAACAGTTTTTTGGCTCGTGTAACTAGTGATCTTTTCTAATCGGTGTTGTTTTAATTGATTTTGAAAGCAAATTAATTGTGTAATTGAAGTATGAAAAAAACTGAATCCTTATCTAACGTAAAAGGGACTGTTTACGGCCAACGTAGCTCGCATAGAAGCGCTTTTTCAAAAGAAAAAGTATATTTTTCAAGGTCAAGGTCACGGGGTCAAATGTCATGGTCTCAAATGAAAGGTCATGGTAAGATCTGTCTATGTGTGAAATACCAAGACCACACCTCATATACAGTTAATAAGATACTGACCGATAAGTTTTTATCTACGTAACCGACGTCGCCGTCGACGCCATTGCTGACACCAACGACACTAGTGATGTAATATTACCTCTACGGGCATAAAGTACGGACTCTAAAAAGTGTAAAAGCCGTCGGTTTATTTAAGGAAGGTAACATTTCTACACAGGAACTCTTTCAGCCAATACAAATGGTTTGAAGGTTATGTGTGAATTTCACTTTTTAACTAAATTTAAGCTTTTTTGGAATTTTAGAATAAAGGGTATCCTTATAGAAAGTTCAATATTTCAAAACAAGCTTGAGCATTCACTATGAAATTTCATGGACTTCTTTGCAAATGATGGTAGTCGACATGCTTAAATTTCGAACTCATTCTGTCGATTCGTTCAAATAATATTAACAAAAGCCTGAGTGATGCGTTAGAAATTTTGCCGAGTATAAAAGCATGATATCCTGCCTGGGTTCAATTTTCAGCTTGATCGGAATTTAACATCATGAGTTATGTGCCCTTGAATTTGACAAAATTTCCATTTTCGACTTTGTTTTCACTCTAACAACCACAATTGTTAACCAATCAAGATGATATTTGGACAGAATCTTGTTGACAACAAGATCTTGCTTTTGTGTAATTTTCAGGATGATTGCATTACTACAATGTGAGTTATGTGCCCTAGAAATTGACAAAATTTCAGTTTTAAACACTTTTTTAACTTCTGTGGCCACATATATAGATTAATACTGACAAAATTTGGACAGACCATAAGATCTTGCTCGAGTTTAATATTCAGCTTGATTATTGTGGTGTTCAAGACATAAATCATATTTTTAGATCAGAATGTCTTTATTTTCATGACCACTATGATAAATACACAATCGCAACTTCTTGAACTAATTATCATAAAGAAAAACAACTCTTACGGAACTTTAAATTGCTCATATCAAAAGTTACTTCCCTTAGTCTACCACAATTATCAACTCACATATTGAATTATGTGCCCTTGAATTTGGCATAATGACAGTTTTCAACTTTATCATCACTATAAAAATCCCCAAAATATTAGTCAATCATTTACCTTCTTTTTGCTTTGACCACATAATTGCTTCTCTTTACTTTGTTTCTGCTCTAAGAATCACAAGAATTTTAAAATATATCAGTTTAAGCATTTAGATAAATTTGTCAAATTTTTTATAGTAAACCACAAGAAATTCAGGCCTGTGGAGCGACTCAAGACCTTTAGGTCTTTCTAGTTTACTTCTTCGTTTGTTATGTGATATTTGTAAGATATGCCCAGCAGTATTCTGTAGCATCTCATTTCTGTGGCCTAAATCTTTTGCTCTGTTTCTGCTGTAAGGGCCCATGTTGCACAGGCATATAGGAATACAGAGTAGACGAGGGAGCGCATGTGTCTTATCTTGGAGCCAAGTTTGATGGATTTATCTTTCCAGATGGTGTTAAGCTTAATTAGGGTTACAGCTGTCATAGCAATTCTGGCCGATATTTAAGGTTTAGATCCCTCATCTGATACTAGTGCACCTAGGTATTCCAAGTTTTTTACGGTTTCAAGTTTTTCTCCGTTTGCGATGATGTCAGTCTGAATTCCATGAATGGTGTTTGGCATGAGTTTGGTTTTGTTTACGCTGATTTCCATACTGTAGTCTGCATAGGATTTGTCGAGTTGGTTGACCAGGTTTTCTAGCTCCTGTTCTGAGACTGTCAGTCCGTCTATATTATCAGCAAAGTCTGCAGGTTTGTGATCGTTCTGCCACCAATGCTTACTGTTCCTTCGTAGTTTTCAAGTGTGTCGGTCATAATTCTTTCTAGGAAAATGTTGAAGAGTGTTGGCGAAAGCAGGCATCCTTGCCCTACTCCAACTGATGTTCTGAACCATTCACCAATTTCTCCGTTGAGGTATACTGCACTACTGGCCTTGTCGTATAGATTTTGTATGACTTGGGTGAGGTTACCGTTGATGTTATAATGGTTCATAGTAGCCCAAAGTGTGGCATGCCAGGCTCTGTCAAAGGCTTTCTTAAAACCTATAAATATGTGGTAGAGTTCTTGCTGATGCTGTAGATATCTTCCACATAGGATCCTTAGGTTGAAGATCTGCTCAGTGGTGCTACGTCCAGCTCTTAATCCTGCTTGCTCTTCTGCTATGGTTGTCTCTGCCTGCGGTGTCAATCTATTCAATATGATCTTGAGCATCACTTTGCTGACATATTACGCTTATGGTGCGATAGTTGTTGCATTGTTGTAAATTGCCTTTCTTTGGTAGTGTGATCACTAAGGACTGGGTCCATTGTGTAGACCATTCTCCTGTTTTACAGATCTTCCCAGGGCATTGATCATTGCATCACCACAAGCCTGTAATAGTTCTCCCGGGATGTTATTGGTTCCTGCTGACTTTCCTTTCTTAAGGACCTTGACTGCTTCCTCCACTTCTGCTCTAAGGATGGGAAAGTTGTGTGTATCTGATGACAAGGTTGTGTTGAGTTTTTCTGAATCTCCCGTTGTGCAGTAGGAGTACAGCTCTGAGGTATATTCTGTCCATCTGTTCAAAGTGTCTTTAGTTTCGGTTAGACACTTCCTGTTCTTATTTGGGATGGTGCTTGGCTGATTTTGTTTTCCACTGGTGAGGTCTTTCACTACTTTGTATGCCGTTTCGGTGTTGTTGGCTTTGAGACTTGATTCAATATCGCTGCATTGCGCTGCAACCCAGTCCACCTTTGCCTTTAACAAACTCATCTTTACCAGTTTGTCTGCTTGCCGGTACTTATTGGCTCCCTCACTGCTTCCATACTTGGACTGCTTCAGGTCTCTCCTTTAGTTGCATAGCTTTATTATGTCTGGTGTTACCTATGGCTTCTTGATGGTCCGTTGTTTACCAAGAACTTCATTGGCCGTTTCCGTCACAGCATTGTTGAACATGCCAGTGAAAGTGTCTGCGTCTATGTCATCTGTATCAAGTAGCAGGAGTGGGGCCAATTGTGACCTCGAAGACACACGCCACTTCTGGGTCTTTTAGTTTCTCCAGATCAAACTTTATTCTGTTGGGAGCCTTTAACTATTTTGCTTTCTTATGTAGGCGGAATGATATCACGAAAAGCTCCTGGTCACTGTTGATATCTATTTCTTCATCAGAGTGTGTAGTGGTTGGCGCATACACTTGTAAAATTGTAAAATGAAAAAGGTTATGACCTAAGGCGTATGGTGATGAGCCTGCTGGATATTGATCGACATCCCATCACTGAACTAGCTGTGTTTTAATGTACAAGGAAAGCCACACCTTCTTTGCGTCTATCGTCTCTTCCACTGAAGTAGAGCTTGTGACCTTCATGGGTTGTTGTTTCTCCCATGCCTTTCCATCTCATCTCGCAAATTCCCAAAACATTCCATCTGTATTTGCTCATAGTATGTGTTAATTCCTCAAGCTTGCCTGGAGCATTTAGTGTACCTAACATTCCATGTACCAATGACTGTTGTTGCGTCTGGCACTGATTTCGTCTTTACTGTTATCATTGTTGGCACCAGTAGTATATTTCCCACTTCCGTCTTGGTGCCCGGCGTTGTGGCGGTCCTTGAATGATATTCCGGGCGATGACCGAGCTGGCTTAAAAATCGTTCTGGTTGTGTTCATTTTGTAGCGAATCTAAGGCAATGACGCCTGGAGGAGCCTATCCCTCTCCAGGCCTGGCCACAGCCGACTTCCCCTATATCAGAGGTTTGCCTTGGCCACAGACACTTAGCCTCACTCTTACCTATTCCCAAACAAGACCTGGTTTTCACGTTCCCAAGTTTTAGGAATCATTGAAGCAAATGAAAAAAATGCTGATAACCATCATTTTCTTTTTTTGTCTCAATATTTTCTATTTTGTTTTCTATCCATTTTTTTCTTAATAGATATTCATTTTGTCGTCTGAAGCAGCTTCCAAATTCGTGCAGTCCGATTTTTGTCGTTTGGGAAAGAGTAATGATGATTTTCTTTCGTTCGATATGTTAATGAGATGTTAACGCAATCTTGCATCTGCTTGTTTGTTTTAGGCACAAGTAAAGTTTCTACAATGAACAAGAGTCAGGTTTTCGTTTTTCCAAAATTCATCACCTTACAGAAATTGCGGCTTACTCTATTCGACTATCACTCATTATATCATCCATATTAGACTTTGTGAAATGTAAATTTAAATATACAATCACAAGAAACATATTCAAGACAGTCCTACAAATAGCATTAATATAACAAACAGTGTAAAATGTAAAATTGAAACATCGTTTTTCACCATCATATGAAATTTTGGAGTTTTCCAGCTTGGCGGCCATCTTGAAATAGGCGGCCATGTTGATTTATTAGTGCTAATGGAGAAAACATATCAAAACACATACAAGAGTATCAAAATTGTGCTTTGAAACTTGTTTAATACATAGCTTCAGACCCAAATCTATTGATATTGCCTTTTTGAAGCATCAGTTTTGCGGCCATCTTGAAAAATGGCTGCCATATTGGATTTTTCAATGGCCCATCGATTCAAAAATTTTCTATTGCTTTAAGGTACTACCACACCAAATTTGGTGCTTGTATCATCATTTGCACGATTTTGACCTTTATCCGCTCCACTATTTAGAAAATCAATACCTGGTATTTAAGTTGCTATACGAAAGGGAATCTGAAAATTTTGAGGCAAAGAAGATAGTGCCGATAATTTTATCCTTATGCCCCATTATTATCTGTGATACGTTACTCATGATCATTTTTTCTTCCTTTATCAGTAGGCCTACACGCAGTCCTTTTGTCGACTGCGGTAGATTCAAATCAGCACAGTCAAATTTCTCGGCGTTTGTGAAGATGTTAGAAATTATAAATAACTTACACAAGAAAAGGACACATTCTATACTTTTGGTATTGATAATGTAACTCGTTCACATATAATAATGTATGATACCGACATTGTAAAAGCTTTGAAAACATTGTGGAAAAAGAGAAACATACTATTGATGTCCAGACAATTCCTTCGATTCGCACAGTGTTTTTTGACCAGATTTACTACACTTTCTTCTTTGCATCAAAATTTTCGGATTCTCTTTCGTATAGCAACGTAAATTCCAAGTATTGATTGTTAAAGGCTTTATTCGTTTGATAAACTAATTTTATACATCATTCATTCGAATTTGTTTCGAATCATCTTTTAATTTGGACTTGTTTAAAAGAAAAGTTTGATAATTGATTTCCATGATATGAATTTAGATTCAAAACAAGAAAACTTATTATAAAGGCAGTCAGAATACAAATCTCTGGACAATAATAGTCAGCTTATAACTGAGCGCTTCTAAGTTATTCATTTATGTGTAACAAAAAAAAGCAACAACAACAACTCCAACAGTAAACAGAATAAATTAAATAATAATTGAATAAAATGATTCACAAACAATTCAAAGATCAAAGTAGGCTAATTTATGTACAAAAATAAATAATAATTACAAAAAATGTTTATCAAACCATAAAATATAAGGTCAATTATTATATTACATTAAAGTCAATTAATTAATAATAATGATAATTAAATTTTTTTTATCAAACAATGAAATAATAAGTAAATTATTATACTATAATATTCAAATCAAAATCCTTCTTTGTCTATATTGTATGCGTAAGTCAACACTCCTTCTTTGTCTATATTGTCTGCGTTTTAGTCACCTAATCGATATCCTTCTTTGTTTCATATTGTATGCGTTACTCTATATTCTATATTGTCTGCGTTTTAGTCAACGCGTAAAGCTAGAAACGAGTTACGACACTTGAAAGTCGCAGCTAAGACGTTTGAGTTACGACCGCGTTGATAAAACGGGTTTTTCAAAAAGACGTAAGTCCGGGACGTAAGTTACGACTTACGTCAGGTCGTAGCTAAGATGCGACTTTTTTGATAAAACGGGCCCCTGGTCTACATAAGTTTAAAAAAATAGACGAATTCGCTTTTTATTAGTAATACTGTAGGTTATATCCAGTTAAACGGGACGTAAATTCGGACAAACAAAAGTATTTAGTAGGTGTTGTTACAAAATCTCGTAACTACGGCTTGATTCAAGCCGTGGTTGCGAGCTTTTATAACAACACTGACGTTTTATCAAAAGATAACCGTAAACCAAGTCTCTTTTAGCACAAAGTTCATTGCCATTCATTTTTTAAAATCACTTTTGATATTTTCGTTAGCATGGAGTCAAAGCATCGTAACTACAGCTTGGAGAATCTGTGGTTACGAGGTTTTGATCCCCAAAAGCGTTTTACTCATAAGTTTCAATCAAAACTATCGTATATATTTGATTTGTGATAGTTTTTTACATCGAATCTAAAAATCGTCAAACACATTCCCAATAACAATGTGTTTCATTCAATCAGCTATTGGATTCCTCAAATAAGAGTCCCAATACTTCGCTCTCTAACACATTCGTTTGTTCAATTGTTGAACGCCTGATAACCTCATTGATTCATTGAGTCATACATTGTATAATTATCACACATGAATATATGAAGATGTGTAAATATACATTTATTCATTTACTTCATTATTAACATATAAATGTTGTCCCACAAGTTGACCATTACATAAATATTCATCAAATTATTTACTGAATAAATATTATTTCATTGTAAAAATGGTAAAACATCCCTTTCCCAAGCAGAAGTCATCTGTTTGGCATCTCGAATAAACATATTTATAGAAAACAATGACGGAGGAGGGAGAATGCTAAAATGCAGCATTCTCTATTTTCCATTGATGTTTCCAATTTCAATTGGATTTGTCGAGTTTAACCACCTTTCGAAAGAGTTCAAAATATTGTTGTTTGGCATATGATTTAATTTGTAAATATTTTGTATTGTTTATTTAGAATATCTTTAGTAAAATGCCAGGTTTTTACATTTCGTTTTCGGTAAAACCTGTAGAATTTGGCAACCAAATAAATCCTTTACAAACGATCTTGGCACGTCTAAAACAGCAGAAGCAAACCCTATGCTGTTATATACGCGCGAAGACCGTATACAAATATTGAACTTCTCATGTTTGATTCGAAAACGTTTTTCTCCTAAACATTATTACCTTAATTTCTGGAAGAAAAAAAAAACTACCAAAATAATGCCAAAAAATCGTCAAAGCCGGAAACCGAAACATTGATACATTGATATACTGTAACATGTATATATGTCTATGTATTGTACATGATGGACAATTTGTGTGATATGTAAATAAAAGTTCAAAAGTTCAAAGTACATATTTATTTAGCGAAAAGCCGATGGTCTGTACAGGTAATGATCAGAGTTTTTCGTGACAGAGGCCGTTTCTCGACAAAAGGTTCGAAATTGCCATGTACGACAAAAGCACGCCTCCATCATGTTCGCTTGTTACTCTGGTGAGTGTTTTTGTCACAATGTTCCATTTTACTTTCGAACGAAACAGAACGGTTCATTATTTAATTTCACCATGATTGTCAAAAGCTATGTTTAGTTCTTATCTTTTTAAGTTTCATTTAACATTAATGTCGATGATTCATTTTAATTTTCACAATAAAAATAATTACTTGAGTGAGTGTGCCCAACAGCGAAATTAACTCGCCCACCATTAGTCACACGTTCATTATTACTCGAGTAATTCTTTTTCTTGTTAAAAAATTAAAAGTATCATAAAATTTGTGTTCAATAAGCTTAAAAGGATACGAATTAAAGCGCATTGCTTTGGACAGTTTTGTTGAAATTTAAAACTGAACCGTTCTGTTTCGTTCGAAAGTCAAGGGGAACATTGTGACAAACACACACAAGAGTATAACAAGCGAATGCGCCTAAAATGTCCGAAATCTAAAATCCGTTGAGTCGGCAAAACATCCAAAAAATAAAGGCTGCATTCTTTGTGATATTATTCAACAACGAAGGTTGGTGAAAGATTTTAATTCATTTTATCGTTGTAATGCATGTTTTGGCCACGATCATGTACATACCAGCAGATTTAGTCCTACAAGCGGGGGTCACGCGGACATGTCGTAGTTGGCATTTTCGAACCTTTCGTCGAGAAACCGGCCTCTGTCTGTAATTATCTTCACAATTGGCGTCGTAACGGGTAATTTGCGAGAATGGGTATTGTGTTTTATATAAGAAAACCTGGTCCCCTTGTCTTTAATAAGAAAGAGTCTACATAAGAATCGCTAAAATTCCCTGTGCCCTCATTCACAGGCACTTGGCCAATTTTCCGCTATCATCTATAAATCATAATTTATTTGACAACAAGGTGTTGAACGTTACTACTGGAAGGCGACTTATCCGATTCTTATCTGATGTAAATACGCTCTTTGATATTTTGATTTTTCGCTGTTTACATCAGAGCGCGTTATTCTTAAAAAATCAGGAAGTTCTCAACAAATTGTTGCGCTTCGTTCACCGTCCGATCTTAAACGCTATCCTTGAAACGCCTGATGATATCTCGCAATGAACCATTTATTGTCATGCCTGTTGAAAAATTTATGACGAAAAAGTATTTCTAAAATGTTTATAGCCAATGTTTTGCACAGGCGCGTCGCGTGGTTTTGAGCATTGGGGCGGCGGACGGGGAGGGTATGGGAGGGGTGTCCCCTCCCTTAACTTAGAAAATTTTGTCTAGGATTAAACGAAATGACGCCATTTCCTGGACTTTAAATCCTATATCTAGCATATTTAACGATGTAGAATCGAGTTTTAAATCTGTCCATTTTCACGGTGGAAAGTGTGCATCATGGGATGGATTACGACTACGGAAAAATAATCTTGATTCTGGTAGGATATTTTGCAATAAATTTCTTATTTCTGCACCAATTTTCCAACGGTTTGTTTCATGTACCCCGCATTATTCAGCTCTTTCATCGGATATAAGCCTCATAGAAAATTAAAAGCAATTTTTCCAAAATTTTGTCCCAGCCGACCAAAAAGCGAAATGATATTTAAAGAAGTTTTACATCCGACTTAACTGCTAAGGTCATATGGAGACGGGACCTCGGTTTTAAGTCTCATCCGAAATGATAACAACTACGGCCAAAATAGCCCGCTTTTGGTAAGAACTTTTGCAAAAAACTTTCTTAAATCTGTGTCAATTTTCAAGCTGTTTGTTGCATGTACCCGCTTACTGGGCTCTTTCATCTGACTTATTTGGGAACTCATTGTGAATGTACTTTTCCCAAATATTGATCCCATCCGACCACAAAAGCGATCTGAATTTTTTGTCTTTTTTATGGTCGGTTGAAATCAATTCTTGGAAAATTTACAAGGATTCCACAAACAAGTCATATATCTGAGGAAAGATCTGAATTAGGCGGGGTATTTTCAACTGGGAACCCATGGCACAAGCCGCTTTGAAATTGACATAGAAATAAGAAAGTGATTGCACAATTTCTTACCTGAAGCGGGGATGAATTTGTCCGTATTCGGTACCCATCCCATGATGCCCAATCTCCACCGTGATCTCTAAACCTTTTAATATTTGTGTAGCATAAGAATAAAAAATGTATAGCGATAAGATGTTTTTTCCAGCAATGTTGATAGTATTAATCAAATTACCGGTACTTCTGTCTTATTTCAAATTACAGTCAGAAATTGAAAAAAAATGTTTCGTGTACTTCGTTTTTACATAGTGGAGCAATGAGTTTTGTATGGACCATAACATGCGTTGAACAGTGGCGATTCTGATGTCTTCTTACCAAAGGAACTTTTTGGAATGATATAATTAAAGGCTGATTAGCTTATGACATGTTTACTTTCAGACAAAGAAGAAAGTGGACCTAATTTTTAAGTTTTGATTATGGCCTCGAACAAAACATTTTTTTATGATGAAAGTCATCTAAGAGTCGCCATCTTTATATTAAATCACAAAAACATGTGCATGTTATGATTTTGTGTGCAAAAAGTTCTGGATTACCAATACGTGAAATCAGTCTGCTTTCGAGTAATTATTTGATAAGCTGACCCATTCAGTCTATAAATACGTCTAAGTAAGGTAAAGGGTTAATCGCGAAACTATAATAAGTGCTATAAATTTTACCTACACCTACAAAAGTCTTGCAATAATCGCTGAATGTATAATCGAACGGGTACCGCACGCTTTCACACTTACTTCATGACTGGCCATTCTAAAGTGTGACTGTTTCCAAGGAAACCGATAAGGAGGGAAACCGACCGATTGCCTTTTCGCCGCCCCAAACGACAAAGTGCCTTTTTACTTGCCGAATTATTGGGGCGGCGGCCGCCGCCCCTGCCGCCCCGCACGCGACGCCACTGTTGCAACAACCTTTTTTAGCCTTCACCTACTTTGCACTAACACTATCTTATCTTTTATCTTTTATCAAATTTCACTATCACACTTGTATCTTTTTTCTTACTTTTACTTTGCACCGATAGCGCCATTGCACGTTATACTCAGACGAGGGTGCTGCAGTATGGAAAGATATATAGATAGATAGACAACCCTCACCTGAGCAGCTTTTGTTTACCATGATCTACGGTACATTTAAAACCACATGATCAACGCGGAATCTCGATTTCTAAATGTGGATTTCCCTAGACTATGATGTAACGGTTTGGAATTTCCAAACGAAAGTGATAACAATATTTTATTTTTTCAAATTGAGGAGCCTTTCTGACATAATATAACAAAACCGAGTTTAAAAAAACTCTGATAATATGAATAAAATAAAAAAATGAAACATATCAGAAACGCTCAGCAAACGTTCCAAGCTAGTATTCGCACCAATAATGTTTGCTTCTATGTTGGGTCAATTCTGTAACTTATGAGCATGGAGAACGAAATAAACGGAATTTCACAGGAAAACATTATCACGTGGCGATCACGCGACTGGAAAGAAATTCGAAACAAAGCCGATCACATGACCCGTCACGTGAAAGTAACTAATTACCTAACTTCCGTTCTATTTTCTAACGAGATCTGGTCACAGGATCTACAATAACAATGGTGACGAAATTGACTGGAAATAGGGGGTTGTTTAATTTCGGCGGGTTATACTCTTCAAGCAGGCCGATTTGAAATGAAATATTTGGTCAGGTATGACAAAAAATGATTAATTTATCTATACCCTACAGTGTTTTACCAAGTGATTGGATATAATACACAAAAACAAAGCTTCACAACTTGTGCTGAACTCGCCGCTGTTTTCGAAGAATAACATGCTCTGATGTAAACAGCGAAAAATCAAAAAATCAAAGAGCGTATTTACATCAGAGTAGACTCGGATTAGATGGCGACCAATTCTCGCCGCGTACCAGTTCTCGCCAACTAATCCATTAAGTGGTACAGACTGAAAAGAGTTCTTTCCCACATTCAAGTTATGTTGACACAAACTTCTTTTATTCCGAAAACAAATCATATTAAATAATATCACGTCTTTACTGTGATACGATACAGTTGGCGAGAACTGGTCCACGGCAAGAATTGGTTGCCAGCCAGTAGAGGTGCGAAATTGCCCGGCGCGAATCAAGTGTCCATTTCAACGCCAATTGTTGCTAATGCCAAGAAGAAAATAATTTACAAATATTATTTTAATCTATATTTATATACAAGGGAGGTAATTTGGAACATTTTTTGTCAAATATTTCCATAAGTATGCATTAATTCAAAATTCTAAACCGTTCAAAATGCTTATGTTTGTATTTGGAATGGAAATGTAACACAGTTTAGGAATTACTGGCACTTTTCAAATTCTCCTCTGGCCTTTCAGTGCTAATGATGGGTTGTTGGTTAAATTTTTGCGTGCAACTTGCATATATATCTGTGATAACTTTTTTATGTAACAGGTATTGCTTTCAAACATTACACATGCTTTTCTGGCCATTATATCAACCTCTAGGTAAGGGTTTGTTACTCTGAAATTTGATTATATGGACTTGTCATTTTTTTTTACCCTTTCATACATTACTTAGAATTTTTCACTATACAGCACTTGGTAGTCACACTTTGCAGGAGACAGCTCTCGTTAAATTTTGTATATGTTAAAAAAAGGGCAATGAAGGGAATATATAAAATCAGCTTTAGTTCACTTTATCTTATTTCAACGGTCACTTTTTTGGACCATTTGGGCTGTTTTCAAAATTCAAAATTTGGCTCTCTGAGGTGGCCTCCTCGTGGCGGAGCTGGGCAATATTGCAACTTCAAGTAACAGCCAATCTTTATTGGTTTAGTTGTTATATTGGCGGACGACCTCAACTTGAAACAAAATTCTTCAAATATATATCATTATTGCCTAAAATTTTGCTCAAATTCCAAATAAAGCATGTGCATGCTAAAACAACACCCCTAAATTTACAACTCTTCCTGTAAGGACGGTCAAAACCATGTTCTGGTCCCTAGCAGATAGAAATTGTAGGCATGACAATAGTCTGAATTTTGAATAATCAAATCACTAAAAGCACTAATCAAAAAGTATTGGGTGGAAATGTAAAAATGCTGACTATCAGCATTTTTTCATTATCCCTAAACTCACCAAACACTTTCTACAATCATGTAAGTAGCTTCAAACAAACACTTTTATGTAAAATAAATAAAAAAGAAGTTGAAATAAATCAAACGTCATTAGCTCCTCGGGCCGTCAGGCACACAGGCTAATGTCATGGTGGTGTGTTTGTTGTGCGTCGTTCTTTGCCGTGCGTCCGTCTGTGCATCAGTAATTTCCTTTGGAAATCTTCCCAGGATTGACCCTTAGGTACATCTCTCTCAGTTTTAATCAAACAATTTTAATTGAAGCAAAATGGCATGGATTATCTACCCTTGAATGCCAAAGAAGTCTTGCTTTCACTCAATCAATTACAAATATTGACCAATCAAGACAAAACTTGGATAGATTGTTATTAATACCGTGGTCACTGGAATTGACTACACATAGCAGTATTGTCGGTGTAACGAACTGGACGCTTTTTGTTAACATGTGAGTTTTGGTTTCTGCATATTCGCAAGCCAAGGTTGAACCCACCATCGTTTGTTTTCAGTATTCACGCTTGGCAAATTTATTCCAAATTTCGCAATAGGCCACAAAGCGGTTGCCCTACTGGCTGTTGTAGACTAGCAACCAATCACTTCACGTTCCAAATGCATTTGACGTTAATTCGTCAATTATTGATGACATCATTAATGTGTTTGTCCTCGTAACTACAGCTTGAATAAGCTGGAGTTACGAGGTTTTGACTTCCCACCGACGATATGCCAATTTAGACCATCGTAGATCTTGATCAGCCTGTGTATACTCTCAGTCTAATCAGGGTCCTCCCTAGTTCTCTTAATAGCAACTTCGTATCTCAAAGAATGTTTGAGAGCAGTTTGGTTTTATAAGTGTCCTTTTCCGTCTAACTTTCATTTTTGGCATTTTGTTAAAAAAAATATGGTGAGTCTAAAAAAGGGATCAGACGCGACTGGCAACAAACACATTCGCCTTTAGATATTGAATATAGCGAGATAACTAAATACAGAAAATTACATTAAAATGAAATCGAATCGCTACCTGCGCAGACTGACTAGGATCGAAACGTTTCACACTTTTAAGAATGTCCCTCTAACGACAGTGACGGGGCATAGTCATTGATGAAAATGTTATGGTTCTAAATCAAAATTATACAATTTTCATGTAACATAATTACGTACCTTTATTGTGATTTAATAATCCATAAGAAAAAATATAATTTCACTTTGAGGTAGGTGCAAGAATAAAACAAGAGCCGTCAGAGACGAACAATGCTCCACTAACAAGGCATTGTCACAATAAATGTATGTCATGCAGAGCTAACATAAATCTAGCAAATGTTAAGCCCCCTTTTTGCATGACATAATTTTTATAACCAGATTTCAGATAGTTTATTGTCAAGGGCATCTGATTTACTACTCAAATATTAAATTTCATCAAATTCTGAACATTAGACTAGGAGAGATTAGAGAAAAACTATATTTTACCTTAAGTCCCTTTTTCCCATGACGAGGCCTCAAATCCAAAAACCGGAAAAAATACATCGGCATTATGTCATAGGGAGTTCACATGGTAAGTTTCAATTGATTTGGCTCAAGGGTTATGGAGAAATCACTTCGGACGGACGGACGGACGGACGGACGGAATGACGGACGGACAGGACGGACGGACGGACGGACAGACAAAGCGGCGACTATACGCTCTCCCTTCGGGAAGCATAAACATGCTAAGCGACTAATTCCTTTCGGCTTAAGGCACCCAAGATCTCTCTCGAGTATTGAAATTGCTACCTATATTGAAAACATTTTTCTGTAACCCTTTACAAGGGAAAACCTAGTTTTGACGTCCTTGGTAGAAAGTGGCTATTGAAATATTTAGACAAAAGGAGAATGCCGGTAACCGGCATTTTCTCCTTCCTTCTGACTCAATATTCTCTCTGAATTTTACAACAATTTCTCTATTTTCCAACAGCAATTTTTGTGTTGTCTGTGGCAGCTTTCAAACAAGACTACCCATTTTTTGTCGTTAGGGAAAGGGTTATCGGAGGGTAAATTGCGACAAATCCCCTTTGTCAGATAAAGAAACCAAGGCATACCCATAATTTATTGTGCGTTTAAAGAGACATTCCATTGTACTTGATTTTAAACGAGCCGGGACTTTATGTCCAGAGAGCTAATGTCACAGCCCTAATAGTCAGGACAAAATTCTGAAAAAGTCGCTTAGTTTTTAAGGTATAGACATTTTGTGAAGAAAAGGATTTGATATCAGTTCTAAAGGTATTCGGGTATGCTGAATCCGAAAAATAATGTTGCCAAGCTGAAAAATGGCTGCTTCATAACCTAATTTGCATATTTTCAAAATGGCCGCCAAAATATTGGATATGCGATAATAATGTTGTTATTTATCATTTTTTCGACATCTTTTTTTCTAAATATCGCTTATTTCATATTAGCAGAATGAAACTTAATGATTGCACAGGTATACGAGAAAAAATATATTTTCATTTTTGACTATTACCGTATAAATGGCAATAAACGCGTTTAAACAACAACATTAATCTACACGTTATTTTCACGTGTGAAATGCAGTGAAATTATTCAAAGAACTATTTTGAAAATGTTTTGCTCTAAAGGCAAAGTTTCAAAGGCAGATATGATACAGAACACTAATTTGAGCGCAGGTCCTTTTACCATATATTTAAGCTTTTAGCAATCCCCAAACACGCTAATTTTAAAACCATGTACATAATTTGTCAAATAATTTTGCAAAAATTAGTATAAATCTCATCCATTATTTTGAAATAAAGAACTGGTTAAAATTGTTGCCAAGATGTCTACAATACATTCTTAAGATTATGAATCAATGTCCAAACATTTTGGGAAACGATAGTGAAGTGCGGAAATTCCATTCTGTGGAAAATTCTGTTTTTTGAACGTTCATATACACTCATGATTCCAAACTGCTTAAAAGATAGTTACTCAAATCGCTTTCATTACATTTTTGATATCCTTAGAAATTAAATCGTGTATATTTGAAATCGAACACATATTAAACAGATAATCAACTTAGGCCTTTGACAATATAAAAAGTACAAATATCCTAGATTTTCAAATTCTGTTAGATTACAAAAAGTAATTGAGTGTGGAAAACCTAATTCACTATGTCATGGTAAATTCATGTTTTTTCAGAGGAAAAACTAGTTGTTTACTTTTACAATGTTTCAAAGAGGCAACTTATTGATCTACCTACGATAAAGAGAATACTAGAACTTGGAAATAGTGACTAATATACTATAAAATACAAAAGCTTAGTCAACAAATGCACACACAAACTTTAATGATTAAATGAGGTTAAATTTTCAGAAAAAACAGAGACTTGTGCACATTTCCATTATGTTCCTAGCATTTTTTCGCACAAGTAAAGTACAACATACAATCAAAGTCAAAAGCTGATTATCACACACACATGTAGATAATAATTATGTAAGCAATTCAGCCTTTGGTTACAGACTTTTTGTAATACGTTAGAAATGATTTTGACACCCATGGGTTAGAACCCACAAGCCCAGTCTCTGCAGTTGTTTATTGAACTATCACAGTTTTATCCAAAACTGTTAGAACTAAATAATCTTTTTAATAATAATAATATGTAAAGTATTTTCAGTTTCATATAGTGGGGCTTTCATTGGTTGCTCACTGTCAAAGGAAAGATGTAGCATTTGTATAAAAAATAATGCACTTTTTAGCTGTGCTCATAATAAGGGCCATATAATTTGCAATGAATTGTCATAAATATAAAATATGATTTTCTTGGTGTATATCCCATGCTTTCAAAGTTGATACAATTTTAAAATGAAGGGTCAATATGAATGCCACACCAGAAATATTAATAAGAATGGCATAGACAGAGGCATTGGCGTCTTCAATGCTTAACATAAAAACTGATGATGTTATTATACTGAATACAAATATTCTGTTCAATGTCTTTGATATTGTTGCTTCGTTGCTGACAAAAGAATTGCAAAATGTCACTTAAATGTGGTCAGTTTTAAGATGTGCTTTTGGTTTTCTGAAAAATACAATAACCAAATTATCTGCATGTATTAAAAACGTCTTGTTTGTTGAAAATGTCTACGTTATTTCTGATGAAGAGTTCTGACTTACATCTTCTATTTAAATGATTCATTTCAATATACTTCTTGATATCAGTGTAGTTGTCATTCATTTCATGTGTGTTTCTAGACAATTGTTCGACCTTCTAAGAGGTACCCATGCTAGTATGTCAAACATTAAAACAGGCAAAATATAATTTAAGAAAAGATCGCCTAAATTGGTCAACCAGTATGGGTAGGTACTTACTGTGTGATGAAAATTTGCACCAAATTAATTTATTCCTTCTAAATAATGTTTGTATCTAACATTTGAACGTTTGAATACTATGTACATCTTTTGGAATATACATCTTAAACCACTCTCTGTGATCTTTCTAAAGTATGTTTAGTGGGAAGAAATAAGAATCTTACTCTGTAAAAGATGGAATCTTTTACATTTATACATCTACATTGGCATGTCAAACATGCAGTCAGTTACAATAATTTACATCAACTCTTTAAATCTATATTTTGTTACCGAAAGTTACTTTATATTTGGAAATTGTATTGTATATGGCGATATACATGTACATGTATTTGTATAAGTGTATCTATCTAACTTTACATACCACATTGTTAGTTTCTAGTAACGTTTATAGGAAACTAATCCTCGATGAAAATCTCGAAACCAACGACATAATCCTTTTTGGCACAGAAAATATGATGTGTATACCCCTTAACAAGCTGTAATTGTCCCGGTGTTCTGATGCCTGAAATATCTAGCATATCCCATTTAAGTAGAAAGGTTTATTGGGGTTTATTGGGGACCACCAAACACTACCTTGATGAGACTCCATCCATGAACGAGGTGGCAAAAGCTATTGCTGGATTGAAAGATGGC
The DNA here is from genome assembly GCA_963680895.1 of Fragum sueziense. NCBI lineage: Eukaryota > Metazoa > Mollusca > Bivalvia > Cardiida > Cardiidae > Fragum > Fragum sueziense. The sequence continues at coordinate 44,936,631 of OY804604.1, forward strand.
AGAGCCCCCGGTGAAGATGGAATACCCGCGGAAGTATGGAAACATAGAGGTACCAAATTAGTGGACAGGCTGCATCAGCTGATATGCAGTGCATGGGATGAAGGGTCAGTTCCACAAGCCTGGAAGGATGCAAGTATTGTAACCATATACAAGAAAGGAGACAGGACAGATTGCGGAAACTAGGAAATATCGAGGAATCTCTCTGTTGTCCATTGCTGGCAAAGTCTTCGCTAGGATCCTTCTGAACAGACTCTCCAAGCATGTCACTCCAGAAATAGTTCCCGAGTCACAGTGTGGTTTCAGGCCCAATAGGAGCACCATCGACATGATCTTCAGTCTCCGACAGTTACAAGAAAAGTGTATCGAGCAGGACCAGCCACTGTACGTTGTATTTGTAGACTTCACTAAAGCCTTTGATACAGTTGGAAGAACCGGTCTGTGGCAGCTGCTGAGGAAGTACGGATGCCCTGATAAGTTCACATCCATGATTGAGTCGCTGCACACAGGGATGAAGGCCAAAGTCAGTGATGGAGTGTAAACATCCGATGCTTTTGAAGTTACTAATGGAGTCAAACAAGGCTGTGTACTAGCACCTACTCTCTTCTCCATATTCTTATCAGCGATGCTGGATGAAGCTTTCAGAGACTTGACAGATGGTGTCTACATCCAGTCAAGGCAAGATACAGACCTCTTTAAGGTCACACACTTCAAGGCAAGAACTTACATTAGCTGAAATTGAATTGTTCAGTTTTTTTGTAAATCAAAATGTACATATGAATAACTAAAATGGTACTGTTGATAAAAGTTGTGTGTTTTAACAACGCATTTAAAAGAAAATAAAAAACTAAAAAGAATATGCAACTTGAAAGTGATATTCTGTAATTTCAAAAGGGTTTTATTGCCAGTGATACGGTAACAGAATATCAAAAATATTGTCAAAGTGGTTCTTTTCACTTTTGAAATTATTTACTCATTCGTTTTAAACAATTCAAAGCATTATATCTGAATAATTTGGTTAAGATTATGCTAAAAACTATGATACTATATATCAAATTGGATTTTTGGCGGCCATTTTGAAAATATGCAAATTAGATGGTGAAAAAGCCATTTCCGTTCCTCATTTACCTGGTAAACCAATCAATTTTAGTCTGTTAACTCAAAACGAGGAATATTTAGAGCATCAGATGTTGAAAACATGATAAATAACAATATTATTGTTGCATATTTGAGGTTTTGGCGGCCATTTTGAAAATATGCAAATTAGGTGATGAAGGAGCCATTTTTCAGCTTGGCAACATTGTTTTTCGGATTCAGCATACCAAAATACCCCTAGAAATGATCTCAAACCCTTTTCTTCACAAAATGCCTTTAGGTGATAACTTTTCTGAGTTTGTGTCCTGACTATAATATGTTGGCCTTGCGTCAGCGTCGCGTCTTCAAAAACTTAAGCATGATCTTTTTCTCAGACACTATTAGAGAAACATCCTTAATATTTCACACATGGATACTTCCCAACAAGGTCTTTCTCTTTGGATAATGACCTTTGACCTACTGACTTTGACCTTGGTGCTTGATCTACTGTAAAAATAAAAAAAAACCTTTAACCTGGCCTATATCTCATGCACTTTTACAGATAAAGCCTTGGTATTTCACATATGGGTATCTCATGCCATGACATTGACCTTGAGACCATGACCTTTTGCCTAGTGAGCTTAACCTTTGACCTTGGACTCCTATTTTGGCGACGAGCTGTCGTATAGGCGAGCTACGTTGTGCGCGGACAACTCTTGTTAAAGAATAATTATATTTTTTGATGCAAAGATTGATTATTATAATGCGTTTGAATGCAAACAGAATTTTTGTTCGAATTGTTGCTGATGAGCCACCGAAACGCCTTTAAAGTTGATACGGACATGGCAAATTCAATAACATATGAACTGCTGTTAACCAAAATCAATTAAATCTTTATGAAAAGTACATGCCTGGTAAACAGCGCAATACTATGGTTTGAAATTATCAGAATTTTGTAAGAAAAAATGCGTTCAGATAAAAAAATAATATTCAAGTTAACCTCGAAGATGCCCTTTCCGGAAAAGATTCGATGCTATAAAGATCTCATTGTGTTCAGTGAAAAATATTTCATAAAGCCCATCTTTATCCACAACACTTAATGTTCGAATACGATTTCGAATTGAAACTGTTTGTTCTTGTAAAAAATTCCGATATTTTCTTACTTCCCCTCTCACTTTCTTTCTATCGTCCTCTCTGCAATTTGTTCTCTGTCTATCTTTCTCTCTAACTATCTTTTCATCTACCAAACACATGCCGTCATCCATTTTTCCATCCTTCCTCTGCATTGATGTATAATGTATTTAAGGAAGTCAATCCCTAATGAGATTCGCGCGACGTCGGAAATATTCGGGCGACGTCGAAAACATTCGGCGGTGGAACTTTCTACCACCGAATGTTTACTACCGCGCCCGAATAGGTTCGGATACGCAACGACGTCTTTCGAAAAAAAATCCGATGTTATGTGAATCTCAAAGTGGCCACATTACGGGTATTCTGCTTTAATTAACTTTCTTATTCGAGCTCCTCTACTTTCGTTTATCCCCTTCTTGCGTGCTCTTGTTTATTGCCCAATTGCTAGCACCATTTCCTTTATTATAAAATCAAACTCTGTGCTACCAATAACTTTTTTTTGTATTAAAACCCCCATTGTTTGAAAAGGTTTAGAATGTACTATATCATTATCCAAATTCTATTCAGCCTTTTCACTCGATTTTTACTTTATGAGATACATTTCAAAAATGTTATTTCTTTGTTAACTACACAATAATTTCAATTTCTTTAGATGAGATAATTTTAATGTTAGTAGTGGCGAATTCTAAAACACCGCAGCATTGTCACTGTGTATAATCACGTGACTCAGAATTTTCGATAATCTTCGATATTTCTTTTAATACTTGACCAATTTGAAATCGGTTTGAAGCAGAGAATGTGGGAAAATGCCAGGAATAAGCTGGACGTGTTAGATTTTTGAAAAATCAACTGATAAAAAAGTTATTGAAGATAAACCAAAATTTTGGTTTATCTTCAATAACTTTTTTATCGGTTGATTTTTCGAAAATCAATCACGACCATTTAATGCGTGACGTCCGTCCACATTCTCTGCTTCAAACCGAATTCAAATCGGTCCAGTATTTACAAAAATATTGAAGATTTTCTGAAAATATTGTATCACGTGATTATCCACCGTGATTGTGATCACTGATATTTACAAAAATTCCAAAATCACTGTGTTTTATCCACCCTCTTATTCACCAAGATCTATGGTCTTTCAACTTTTTCATCTAAATAATGTACACTGTAGATATGGTTGGTGTTATTGCAAAACCTCGTAACTATAGCATAAATAAATCTGTAGTTACCAGGTTTTGAAATAATACCGATAATATGTCGTTTGTTATGCTGTCACGTAAAAGGGTACCTTGTAGGACTAACAAAAATCATCGGTCCAGACCAGTCTTCGCGATCAGCGTATCCTGGCCTGGATAAAGAGTTTTCGCACTTAGCAGATTTTTCAAAGGTGGGCATGCGATTCTACCTTTCACAGTATTTTGTTTTCATGCTTTAACCCTTTCCCAAACAAGACCTTGTTTTGACGTTTATAATAGAAAATGCTTGGGAAAACATTGAAACAAAGGAAGAAACTGCTGATAACCAGCAGTTTCTCCTTTTGTCTCAAAATTTTCTATGCCATATTTTACACAAATTCTATCTTTACTAGTAACATCCATTTTGTCATTTTTGGCAGTTTTTAAAGTGGATCACCCTTAAATTTTGCCGTTTGGGAAAGGGTTAAGACCAGTTCATTGGTGATGAAATTGATAACAAAGATTATTCTGATCCCGAAACATTTCGAGTACTTAAGCAGAAACCGTAGAACATGCTCAGAATGCCCATGCATGTGAACGGACATGTGCAGTGTGATCTATACCTATTGCTAATAGGCTTTTCTATGTCTATACATGGGAAATGTCCATATAATTTCCAAAAGGCCCATTTCTGAGTGACGAATCCTAACAGCATTGTATGGGCACTAGACTTGTAAATGACAACCTTTGAAAAGGTCCATTTAATTTCTCATCTTTGGTACAATTTCACTCAAAATCTCCTGAAAGCTTTAAGCTCTTCTAATTTGCCTTTCTTTTTTTCGCTGAGATAAAAACGATAAATAAACTTATTTTGTCACAAACAACACACAATTGCATCAACATCAAAAAAGATATACTTATATCGTGACGAAGTTTTTTACCCTTAAAGATATCCAATATATTTACATATTTTTGCGCTCCTAGGAAACTAACTAAGAACAGGAAGAGAATGTCACAATTTTCTACATCTTCCTCCATTTGTCACAGCCTATAATACAGAAATTTAAAATTCCGAGTCATATAATAATTTAGCCTCTGCCCCTTCTGAATTTCTGACAGTGTACAACTGGTTTGTTTGAAAAAAATGTTATACGTCAAATACAGTTTACGATAAATGATCTGGCAGAGCTTCTCTTGCTAATAGCTAGAGATGCCCTGTCATGTAATTTATTGTGAGCTATATGAATAATCACGATTATATCGCTTTTGAAATAAAAGATAACCTCTTTCGTAAACAAGACATTGTTTATAGTCTTTTTTTTGTAAAGAAATTTTTTCCAAAGTAAATGAGACATAAATGGTTCCTTGAATTCTTAACCTTTTACCAGACGGCAAAATTTTAGACTTGTCCAAATTTTAAGATGCTGCAGACGACAATATCAATGAACGAAGTTTGACATTTTGTGGTCGTTTTTTTGGTGGAAAACAATATTGGAAATTTTGACAAACAATTTCTTCTTTTTTAACACTGTTTTTCCAAAGGCCTTATCTTGTAGTGAATCAAAAGGCGCCACTATGTGGCAATGGGTTAAAACGGTAATTACCGGTTCCCTTTAAAAGACTCTTTAATTCCTGTAATTACTAGGTAATGATTTTGTGACGGGTTGTGTAAAAGAACCTTCATGTCCGCAGAGACCAGCATGGATCTTAATCAGACTGCGTAAATACGCAGTCTGATTAATATCCGTGTTGTTCTCTCTTATAGCTTCTTTATGACCGTAAGCAACTGTAAAAGAACAGCATGGGTCAAAATTAGACTACACTAAGACTTGGACACACAGTGGTGTTGAAAGATGGTAGGCAAATGCTAAAGAAGCCCCTTTTCTAGACTCAGGCTAAATAATACTTTTGGTCGTTTAAGGAAAATGCTCCAGTTTTTCGGAACACCAGGTCATTACTTAGAAAATTAAACGTTTCGTACCATATATGTTTCGCTACCATATTTTCAATAATATAACACGTCATTACAATTTACTATGTTCGATGGTAAAAGCGTATTTATTATGCGAAACTGATTTCCTTAAGATGAAAATCGATTATTTAGAGCAAGTGAGTTGTAAGTGTGTATGTTGTGCCGATTTTAAGATTCTTGCCTAAATTCGAAATTGGGCATGCCCAATTTCGAAATTGGGCACGGAACTTTGCCCAATTTCGAAATTGGCCATCCATTTTCGAAATTATGATTCAGTAAGTTCCGTGTGTCATGCAGAACTATTTCTGTCGATCTTTTTCGACGATTTATTGATAATTGAATCATACAACGCACGAAATGTTAATAGTATTTACGGTTTACTGCGAAACTGTCATGCAGAAATATTTCTGTCGATATATTCTCGTTTTTTTCCTCACCGATTTATTAGTAATGAATCGAACAACGACATAATGATTATTTTACGGTTTACTTTAATTTTTGATACTCCCTACGTACTCGTTGCTGCCGCGGATCGATCCAGGATGTCTGTGATGGGGTTCGAATTTACAAATAGAGAGGTTCGTTTTCCCAAGTATTACACAATTTTGACCGAATTTCTGCATTGAAATGAAATAATCAGGCTGCTGAGACAGTGGCAGATCCAGAGGGGGGTGCGGGAGTCAAACGAACCTCCTCTGAATCCTAATTATTTCAATTTCATGTAAAAATCCAGTCAGAATTTTGTAATAATAAGAGAACGAACCACCTATTTGTAATTTCGAACCCCCCTACAAAGTCTGGATTCGCCACAGAGAGGGGTTTCCTTTGAACCTCGAAAACTCCCCTAGCCATTGGATACGCCGCTGCATTGTAAACGTGTACACCAGAATGTAAAAACTTCATCTGCGGGTCCCAGTCGATATCAAAATACAGTCTATTTTAAAACGAAAGTACAGTGCCATTCAAGGATAAACGAAACCTGTCTCATCCACATGCGAGAAAGAAATACGGCAACATTTTATCTGAATTTTCCGATAGAATTAGGTCACAGGATAAAATTAATGATTTCATTATGACGTTGCGAGGTCGTACTGTAAGCGGAATCATGCATACTTATTAAAATGATTATAATAGTATAAGATCCATTTCTCGCTCTGATTTTATTATCATTATTGTTCCAATGCAATTAAGCCGGGCATTAAATCAACAATTTACCAATCATTTATCTCTCATAAATCATATTTAATTTCAAATGTGATATACACTTTTGGGGTATTTTTTATCAATTTAAAAAGTGGGCCTTTTTTGAACTGGGCCTTTTTGGTCATTTACACTAGAACTAGGCATTTCTGGTTTCAGGGGATCAATTAGTTTGTCTAGGTTGGTCGCTTGTTCTGGCCAGCATGGTGGGAAGAATCGGCTTGTTCGGCTGGGTCGGTCGCTAGTTCTGGCCAGCACGGTGAGAAGGATCGGTATGTTCGGCTGGGTCAGTCGCTAGTACTGGCCAGCATGGTAGGAAGAATCGGTTTGTTCCTCTGGGTCGGTCGCTAGTTCTGGCCAGCACGGTGGGAAAGATTGGCTTCTTCGGCTGAGTCGGTTGCTAGTTCTGGCCAGCACGGTGGAAAGGATAGGTTTGTTTGGCTGGGTCGGTCGCTTGTTCTGGCCAGCACGGTGGGAATGATCAGCTTGTATGACTGGGTCGGTCGCTAGTTCTGGCCAGCACGGTGGGAAGGATCGGCTTGTTCGACTGGGTTGATTGCTAGTTCTGGCCAGCATGGTGGGAAGAATCGGCTTGTTCACCCGGGTCGGTTGCTAGTTCTGGCCAGCACGGTGGGAAGTATCGGTTTGTTCGGCTGGGTTGGTCGCTAGTTCTGGCAAGCACGGTGGGAAGGATCTGCTTGTTCGGATGGGTCGGTCGCTTGTTCTGGCCAGCACAGTGGGAAGGATCTGCTTGTTCGGACGGGTCAGTCGATAGTTCTGGCCAGCACGGTGGGAAGTATCGGCTTGTTCGGCTAGGTCAGTCGCTAGTTCTGGCCAGCATGGTGGGAAGGATCTGCTTGTTCTGATGGGTCGGTCGCTTGTTCTGGCCAGCACGGTGGGAAGTATCGGCTTGTTCGGCTAGGTCAGTCGCTAGTTCTGGCCAGCACGGTGGGAAGTATCGGCTTGTTCGGATGGGTCGGTTGCTTGTATTGGCCAGGACGGTGGGAAGTATCGGCTTGTTCGGCTAGGTCAGTTGCTAGTTCTGGCCAGCACGGTGGGAAGGATCTGCTTGTTCGGATGGGTCGGTTGCTTGTTCTGGCCAGCACAGTGGGAAGTATTGGCTTGTTTGGCTAGGTCAGTCGCTAGTTCTGGCCAGCACGGTGGGAAGGATCTGCTTGTTCGGATGGGTCGGTCGCTTGTTCTGGCCAGCACGGTGAGAAGTTTCGGCTTGTTTGGCTAGGTCAGTTGCTAGTTCTGGCCAGCACGGTGGGAAGGACCTGCTTTACGGATGGGTCGGTCGCTTGTTCTGGCCAGCACGGTGGGAAGTATCGGCTTGTTCGGCTAGGTCAGTCGCTAGTTCTGGCCAGCACGGTGGGAAGGATCTGCTTGTTCGGATGGGTCGGTCGCTTGTTCTGGCCAGCACGGTGGGAAGTATCGGCTTGTTTGGCTAGGTCAGTTGCTAGGTCTGGCAAGCACGGTGGGAAGGATCAGCTTGTTTGGATGGGTTGGTCGCTTGTTCTGGCCAGCACGGTGGGAAGTATCGGCTTGTTTGGCTGAGTTGGTCACTAGTTCTGGCCAGCAGGGTCGGAAGGATAGGTTTGCTCGGCTGGTTTGGTCGCTTGTTCTGGCCAGCATGGTGGGAAGGATCGACTTGTTCGGCTGGGTTGGTCACTAGTTCTGGCTAGCATAGTAGGGAGGATCGGCTTGTTTGGCTGTTTTGACAGTTTGGCCTCTACAGCTTATGCAGGGAAAAATGCAGGGAAAAATGCTAAATATGGTATTTTTCACAGAAAGGGATTCTCCTGTTTAAATGGTTTTACAATCAGCTCACTATTTTGAGTTAGTTATCTTCAAAGTCTAAACGAAATTAGAACATATCAAATTAATTAACATAAGTATGCAGATCTATGGTAGATCACATATATTTAGCAGATGAAAAGCTTCATAATAAATCTTGTTTGCTTTAAAAGAACCATTTCTAAAATGTCGATATTTAACTTTAAGTAAGTGAAACCATTTTAATTTCGGTGGTTAGAAAGCCCAAAGCAATGGATCTAATTCAGGCTCCGAAAAAATATGGAACTGCAACTTTTTGAATAAATAAATGAAATCGAGTGTAGATATGATTTTTATGGCAATATTATCTATAAATTTGATGTCCTGCTGAACGTGTAAACGAATTAATAAAAGCAGAGACATATAATATAATGTTTATCTATGTCTCTGATAAAAGATAAGGTGCGAATTGCTTAGGGTACGAATCAACTTCCGCGCAAACGGAAGAAGAATGCTCCATATGTTCTGTTCGGTACGGAACTTTAGCTGTTCCGTACCGAACTTTTATTGGACTAAAAACGGCTTAAAATGATTTTGTAAGTGCTAACTGTGATACCTCCCTAAAAACGGATATTTTGAAGATGAGTTCTGCACAGAAAATGGCCCGATATACCATAAACTAATTATGAATAAGCTATTTCGCCGAGTTTCGAAATTAGGCAAATGAGTTCTGCAGGGATTTGCCGAATTTCGAAAATAGGCAAAAACGAAAATCGCCACAATATGTACACAGTTACCACTGCTTTGCGTCATTTTATTCGTGTAAAGCTGATAAAAAATGCTGTTATTCACTAATAAGTGACCTAAACATTTTTTTATTATTGCCAGGACATGGTGCTTAATACAATGATGGAGTTTCATCAAATTCTATTATGTAGAACTTGAAATATTTCCAAAAATATGCAAATTTTGACAAAAAACACTTCAGCTTCGTTGATAGAACTGAACACTTGAGCATGCTGTTTTATACATTTGCGCGTTTATAATACCACATATTTTCATATTTTGTGTTTTCTGTTCTAACTAAATGTAAGACGTTACTTTAAATCCGTTTTGGGACTAAAAAATGATTATATAGCATTTTAGTGTCCTTGGTCAGGTGCAAGAAATTGTGCATTTTTTCGCTATAGGGGTATGTGATACGAATGCCTTTAAAATTCAAACAAGATCGCTGATTATCCATTTTTATTTTATTTTTCAATTGGTAATAACATGTAATTTCAACATACAAAATATAAATAAATTCTATTATTGGGAAAAAATTTAGGAAACTGGAGCATTCCCCTTTAAGGACAGATCCTCCATTTATTTCCTACAATAAGTTTTTTTTTTATTTTTTCTGTACTGATATTTGAATATATGAGAAGTAAAAAAATGACTTAAAAACTAAAGGTCACCAAGCGAATTAAAAAGTTATTGGATTTCAAGGGAGGCTACTCTTGTCGAAAATTGCAAAAATGAAGTGTCACTTAAATACCCACAAAAAAGAAGTTCGAAATGACAAGGATTACATAAATAAGTCATTATTGTGTTCAATATGTTTTATTCTGTCTAAATGAGTATTAATTTGGGAAAATTTAGTGATGATTTTTAGCAAAATTTTCGCAACGTTTCTGATAATAAAAAAATATTCCAGCGGAAAGAATTTTTTCTTTTTTGGTATAGACATGACGCTTGGTTATACCTACAAAAACAAAAAAGAAAAACATATCAAACCAAGCGTTTTTCTTAGTTATTAGTGAAAATTGGTTTACTTTTTGCAGCTCTATCCGAAATTGTTTCACTACTTTTATCCATTTTCTTCCTTATTACCAGCTTTAGATAATAAAACGTGTCATCTTTTGTGTCCATCTGAAGCGGACTAGCTCATAAAGACCCCACTTTGCCTTTGTTGTTCCGTTTCCTATCGCTAACGCCACATGTTGAGTATCTGTCCTTAACATCATAATTTATATCAAACCGAAATAAATGTTTCCTGAAATGTCACCCGGAGAAAAACTACCTTCCAGATAACCAATAGCGGAATACGGAACGATTTTATCCAGGTACCGTGACGTACATTCGGACAAACCAATAATATTTCGCGGGTATAGTAATAAAATCTCGCAACTACGGCTTGATTCAAGCTGTTACTACGAGATTTTTTAACAACACCGATGGTTTATTAAAACATAACAGTAAACCCAGTCTATTTTAAGCACAAAATGAAATCAGAACTAGCAAATGTCAACCAGGTGCAGTTATTCCCATTATGTTTTTTATCCCTTTCAAAGAAAGAAAATAAATCGCACAGCATACACATGCATAAATTGACACTCTGGTTCGCTTATATTCCATTTAAACCTGCATCAACTGATTTATACAGCACACATTTAGAAAACTAAATTCACTTTGAAGTTTAAACTACAATATCATTGTTGTAAAATAAGGGTTGGCCCTTACCCTTTTTAATTTGTGAAGACCTGCAAAATGATTGAAGAAGCACATCGTGGAGAAAGGAGTGCCAAGAAAGTTCTTTCATTTGTTTTATACACATATTTCGTGTGGCTTAGCACAACAATATCAGAAAAAGCTTTAGTTTCCAAATTCACAAGACAAATCGCTGAATATTTGGCGATTCTATGTTTAATTTCCACAGTGGAAAGCGATAATTAACAGACGTGTAAGTTGAGAAGTTTGAGATTTCGTTCAAAATGCAAAAACTTGTCACTATTTACAAAACACAATATGCTTTGTTTACTCGTAGAAGTGATGAGTGATGTGCCCTTGGTAATGGCCGCCATATTTGAAAGTTAAACAGATACATTTGAAAAACCAGCGTTTTTTATGGTAACTAGCGTGAAGATAGGTCAAGGATTAGCACTGGAGATAGAGATGATACTGGCGTTTACGTTCATGGACTTCCAAAAGTAGTATTTGACCAAATATCGATGGGAAAGAAGCGGAAAGGTGACTCTATTACCCCACCCAAACAGAAACCGGCTAAAAAGACACAAGTTAAAGTCAAGAGCACGGGCGTCACGAGCGGTAGTAAAATAAAGAACGGTAAAGACAATACAAAAGTGAGTACAAAACAAAGCAATAAAATGGCAGATAAAACAACCATCACGGGGAACGGAGCAAAAAATGACAATACTCAAAATAAATCAAACAATACGGGAAAAGCAGCCACACAAAACACACAACCTGAAGTTAATACACCCGTATTGACTAGCAGCCAAAATTACAGCCCTAGTCAGAGCCAGAGTCAAATTATTGCTAATATGCAGCCTATGCAGCCCTTCTTCCAATATCCCCCGCCCGGCATACAGCAGGGATCACCAATACTTTCACAAACCAAACCCCCCAGCATGATGTTCCATCAGTCACCGCCCCAGATTGTGATGAGCAGTGAAATTATCTCCAAAATTATGAACCGTTTTGATGAGATAGTAAGCTGAGCACGATGACAAATGTACAATCAAACATTGAAAGAAAAGTAGATATCATCACAAAAAGGCTTGATGAAATGGACAAAAGGGTATTTGAAGTTGAGAAAAGGCAAGATTTTTTGGCCGAGAAGTATGAGGAAGTTTCAAAATCTAATTTGGAAAATGTAGCAAGTGTCGAAAGTGTTAAAATCGATTTAAATTCGGTCCAGCAAAGTAATAGTGAATTACAAGAAGAAGTGCTTGATTTGAAGTGCAGGTCTATGCGAGAAAACATGCTATTTTTCGGAATAGAAGAAGAGACAGGATTTAGTGTGCTAGATTCTGACCCTTCTGATGAGGGAAATGGTGATACGAGTGATGTCCCTTTGCCCATTTTTCACGAAGATTATGACCGTAAAGTACACGAGTTTTGCCGCGATGTTTTAAGTATACCAGATCCTGAACAGTGTGTACCGATAGATAGATCCCATAGAATAGGAAAATTCAGTAAATATAAAACTCGTCCTATAGTGGTTAAATTTAAAGATACAAAGTCAAAAATGGTCGTCAAGGATAAGCTGAGATCCATTAATTTGAGAGATACGAATTTCAATGTGACTGATCAATATCCACCCGAGGTTATCGAGAGATGAAAGGCACTAGTGCCTATCATGGTAAAAGCGAGAAAAGAGGGAAAAAAAGGCGTCTTTAGTGCGCGATAAATTGTACATTGAACGGGTTCTATATAAACCAAACCAAACGTCGTCTGCTCCTATGAACAAATAGGAATTACAAGAAAAGTATGACATTTCTGTCCTGTCATGGAATGTAGAAGGTTTGAAGAAATGTTTATCCGATGAAGATTTTCTTAATTTTGTTGTAGAATATGATTTTCTATTTTTCAGTGAAACCTGGTTAAAGGTACACGATTGTCAATCTATAGAAGGCTATGATTGTATTAATGTGCCACGTATAAAACGGTTGAATCGCCGTGCCAAAAGGGGGCATGGTGGCATTTGTCTGTTTTATAGACATGGCATGGCTAAAGGTGTTTCTGTTCAAGAAATAAACCCAAATGGAATTTTATGGATAAAATTATGTAAACAATTTTTCAAACTTGAAAATGGTATATTTATATGTTTTGTGTATATTCCGCCCCACTCTTCACCATATTTTCAAATAGATGATGAGGGATTTTTCGAAGTCATTGAAAAAGGAGTTCAAAAATATGCTAGTTTAGGGCAAATATCAATTATTGGAGATTTAAATGCTCGTTGTGGCGATAAAAATGATTTTTATGAAGAGGAGGACAGAACGAGAATGTACCTTAAATCTGACTTATTGTCGTCTGCTACAGTTGATATACCAGAAAGATATACATCCGATAAGAATGTAAATCCGTCTGGTAATTGTTTATTGAATTTATATGCTAGTTGTGAGTTAAGGATTGTAAACGGTCGTCTAGGCGATGACGCGGGTAAAGGTGATTGTACTTTCATGTGCAATAACGGGTCGAGTTTGATTGATTATTGCATTTGTTCGATTGATATGTTTCCATGTATAAGTAATTTTTGTGTTCATGATTTTCAAACTGTTTCACCACCTGCACTAATTGAAGTAAATTTTATAGTAAATAATTATCCTAGTTGTAAAAGTACGTTTAACACTGAAGATAAGATTTATTGGGACCAATCCAGATCTCTAGAATTTCAAAACGAACTTCAAGCAAATATTTCAAATCTTAGTGATATAACTGATAGTATTATTTCTGGAAATTTAGATTTAGATACGGGTATAGATAACTTTTCAAATTAATTATACGCGATCGGTTTTTCACTTTTTGGTAAAAAAGGTTCTATCAGAAAACAGAGAAAATATCGCAGTCCTTGGTTTGATACCGACTGTTTTAATGCACGGAAAGAATACCGATCAGCGCATAGATCATATCGTAAGAGAACAACTCGCATAAATGCCAATATACTTATTTCTAAACGGAAATCTTATAATAATCATAAGAAACGCGCACGTGCGAAATATACCAACAAAGTTAAAAACAATATGAAACAAGAGTGCCTGAAAGGCACTGATATCGCTCACCTGAGTTCTTTGTGTATTTGATTGTGTACAATATAGGTTTTGTTGTAAACAAATATATATGTCAGTATTATGTCATAATTAAAATTACTGTAAACTAGAATATCACTGAAAGTGATCATACCCCCAAACAGCACTGTTTTTGTGCATTTTGAGAAGTACATTTCATTTGAACTGTGATCTGATCAATTGGGAAAAAGAACAAACAAACAAGGAACATTTCTGCCAACTTTGGTAAAAATTGACATGATGGTTAAGGAGAAGAAGATTTTTGAAGAATTATTTAATAATTTCTCTAAGTCTGATAAGCCCCGCCCTGCCACGCCCACATTTTTTGACGAATCAAAAATTTGAAAACAAGTTTTGAAAAGGGTCACCATAGGGACATCTCTGCCAATTTTGGTAAAACTCGACTCAATGGTTAAGGAGAAGAAGATTTTTGAAGAATTATTTAACAATTTCTCTAAGTCTGATAAGCCCCGCCCTGCCACACCCACATTTTTTGACGAATCAAAAATTTGAAAACAAGTTTTGAAAAGGGTCACCCAAGGAACATTTCTGCCAACTTTGGTAGAAATTGACTCAATGGTTAAGGAGAAGAAGATTTTTGAAGAATTATTTAACAATTTCTCTAAGTCTGATAAGCCCCGCCCTGCCACGCCCACATTTTTTGACGAATCAAAAATTTGAAAACAAGTTTTGAAAAGGGTCACCCAAGGAACATTTCTGCCAACTTTGGTAGAAATTGACTCGATGGTTAAGGAGAAGAAGATTTTTGAAGAATTATTTAACAATTTCTCTAAGTCTGATAAGCCCCGCCCTGCCACGCCCACATTTTTTGACGAATCAAACATCTGAAAACAAGTTTTGAAAAGGGTCACCCAGGGAACATGCCTGCCAAGTTTGGTTAGGATTGGCCCAGTGGTTAAGGAGGAGAAGATGTTTAAAGAAATTGTTGACGACTTCCGACGCACGACGCACGACGCACGACGCACGCCGGACACAGGGTGATCACAAAAGCTCACCTTGAGCATGTTGCTCAGGTGAGCTAAAAATATGCAAAAAATGACCAGAAAAAATTCTGGAAAATAATAAACAAACAATAGAAAAAATGGTGATAACAACTGTAACATTAAGAATAAAGACTTCTTTGAATATTTTAAATCGATTTTTACTGGAGAAAACACATTTTGTGATGATTCCATTGAAGAAGAGTTACGTAATCATGATTCACAAAACCAGTATGTAGAGACATTAGACCGAAACATTGAGATAACAGAAGTTGAGAAGGCAATTGATTCTCTTCATCGTAATAAAAGTGGTGGCTCAGATCTTCTCACACCAGGGGCCTGTTTCATCAAAACATTTAAGACGTATTTTTGACTTACCGACGACTTACGACAAGTTTAGGGTAAGAAACGCGTATCGCAATTCTATCAAAAGCTGGGTTATGCGATTGCTGTTTTAAGCGATTTTTAAGACATTGGTAAGTCAAAAATACGACTTAAATGTTTTGATGAAACAGGCCCCTGAAATGTTTAAAGATTGTAAAACTCTGTTGTCACCATATTTATGCAAACTTTTTAACTATATGTTTAATAACAGTATGTATCCATCTAATTGGTCGTTAGGTGTTATAGTTCCAATACCGAAAAAGGGCGATAAATCTGACGTAAATAATTATAGAGGAATTACCCTTACTAGTATTTTCTCTAAGGTATTTTCTATCATTTTAGAAAAACGTCTTAGACAATGGACAGAATCTAATAGCAGATACTATGCGATTACCAATTCGGATTTAGAAGCGGTAAAAGCACGATTGATTGTATTTTTGTCTTAAATTCTATTATTCAAACAGTGTTAAATGTTGAAAAAAAGAAATTGTATTGCGCTTTTGTCGATTACAGAAAAGCTTTTGATACCGTTTATAGAAATGGATTATGGCTGAAATTGCTAAAACTCGGTACCTCTACAAAATGTGTTAATATTATAAAAGCAACGTATGTTAATGTTAAAGCTTGTGTAAAAGCTGAAGACAAATGTAGCGAGAGCTTCGTGAGCTTGAGCGGTGTTAAGCAAGGTGAGTCTATATCGCCTCTGCTCTATATCCTGTTTATAAACGATCTATATGATAATTTGTTGAATAATAATGAGGATTACTTTACTATTGATAACATGAAAATATTTTTGTTACTTTTTGCCGATGACGCTGTTTTATTTTCTTACACTAAATCTGGATTACAGTCAATGTTAAATTCTCTCCATCTATATTGTAATAAATGGGGTTTAGCTGTTAATACGAGTAAAACTGTAGTCATGGTTTGTCAAAAAGGTCGACCAAGTCGAGATCCTAAACTTTATTATAATGGAGAGCTCTTAGAATATGTTAAAACTTTTACATACTTAGGTGTTACGCTAACGTATAATGGCAAATTTTATAACGCACAAAAGAGACTGTCGGAAAAGGGATTGAAGGCACTTTTTGCCTTGACTAAAACATTACAACAAATTTCATTGAATTTATCGGAACAATTGAAACTTTTTTATAGCCTTGTTTTACCCATACTTATGTACGGAGCTAGTATATGGGGCCACAATAAAAAGCAGAAAATGTGGAATATGTCCATTTAAAATTCTTAAGACAACTTTTAGGTGTTAAGAAACAAACTCCTCTAGTAAGTGTTTACGGAGAGTTTGGAAGATACCCACTGTCAATACAAAGGAAAATATACTGAACAAAAATGAAAACTTTACACTTCAAGATTTCTTGTTTCTTGAAAACTATCGAAATAAAAGCCTAGAATATATTTTGACATTATTTCCCAGGCTTTCAGCAATCGTTTTGTCGAAATTTCATTGCCTTGTTGTCCTTTGATGCCAGAGTTACGGCCCTTAATGCGTTTAGAGGTAATTACATCTAATGTCACATATGCGCAGGCGCAGGAAACGATTCATTATTTTTTCGGAATTTGTCCTATCCGGGTTGCCAAAAAAAAAAACACACACAAAAAATCTTTCTTATCACTAGTAGCAAGCTCTAAAATAAAGGTCTAATCTGTCAATTTTGTGAATTACCTCCCTTTTACATAAACAAATAGGGAATTTAAAATGTTTGATATTCACAAATTTTTCACGGTTTTCGATTGATTTTTTTAAAACACCATGCAGGCTTCAAAGGGGATTTTTGCACCCTTTTTTCGACTAGGATTTTCCCCAGATGTTCATGCAATAGCGATTTCAATTTCCTATGGAGATTGCATTGTAAAATTTTCAAGCTTTGCAACATTATGAAAATTCTGCATTTCAAACATCATTTTTTTAAAAGCTCAAACAATGTTATGCAAGTTTCTTTGCATTTTCTGGCTGAAAACTTGTCAGACTACCATTCCGTAAAGTCTGAGATGGTTTGAATTCTTCTGCTCGGATTTTTGAGGGTTTAAATTTTGTAAAATTCTGTTAAAATTGTACACCTGAAAAAACGGACCCCTGTCACACTTAAAGGGTCCGTTTTTCATCCTTGTGATTAAGATCAACAAAACGTTTGGTGTTTGGCAAACCAAGTCAATGAACAATGCGAAGCACATTCATTTGATTTATTTACCTGTTGTATTTAGAAGAAATATGACAAGCAATGTAGGTGTTAAGTTTTCATTTTTGCTCAGTATAGTTATTGTTAAATACTGGTATCGAATACTTAAAAACCAAAATGCTCTGATTTATAAAATCTTTAACCTTAAAGACGTACACGGTAATTATACAAATTCATTTCGTATAAATTTAATGTCTCTATTAGATAATCTGGGATTATCCTATATTTACCAGAAACATACTATTGACCAGACCGATATAAGTCTTGTTATTTCAAGAATTAAAGATAACTACATTCAAAGTTGGATTTCTGAGAAAGAGTCGAGCACTAAACTTGAATTGTATAACAAGTATAAAATTTGTTTCGAAAGTGAAAAATATCTTAATAATATCAATAACGTTAATCATAGAAATTTCTTCTCTAAATTTAGATGCTCATCACATAAGCTATTCATTGAAGAAGGTAGATACAGCAACATTCCTAAAGAAGAAAGAATTTGCAAACATTGTAATTTAAATTTGATTGAAGACGAATATCATTTTGCACTTATTTGCCCGTTATATTATGATCTAAAGAAGAGTTTTTTGCCTAATTTCTATCGTACATGGCCAACCATCCATAAATTTAAGCTAATGATGACTAATGACAGAAAAGGATTTCTGATTGAATTATCAAAATTTTTATTTGAAGCCAATAAGAAATGTGATCTCTACACTTGACTTGAGAAATGAATCATTTTATTTTAAACATACTTTTCTTTTAATGAAAACTACCCAACACTCTTGACCATTACTTACAAAGTCCATATGATTTATATGTTGATCTATTATTTTCACTATCTGTTTAATATGTTTGTGCACATCCTATATATTTTGTTAAAATGTATTTGTTGTATTGCAACAATATTATGTAATATTATGCAATTAAATTTTTGAATTGAAAAATTGAAAAATATTATTATGGACCGCGCCTTGTTAAAAGGGGGAGCTAGAAATTAAGAAATATGTTTACGTTGGTCAGTCTGCACATCGCTGCTGTTCTTCGGAAACTTTAGCACGGTGTATAATCAAGTGACTCAGAATTCCCGATAATCTCCAATATCTTTTTTAATACTTGACCATTTTGAATTCGGTTTGAAGCAGAGAAGGTTGGAAAATGGCAGACATAAGCTGGGCGTGTTGGATTTTTTTTTTGAAAAATCAAGTGATAAAAAAATTATTGAAGAGAAACCAAAAGTTTGGTTTATCTTCAATAACTTTTTTATCAGTTGATTTTTCTACAAAATCAACAACGTCCATCTTATGCGAGACGTCTGTCGGACCGTATTTGGTACAAAAACGAATATGGTACATTTGTACCATATTCGGACCGAATACGGTACAATTTTCGACCGAATATGGTACAAACATTGTACCATATTCGGTTGGAATAAGTTTTTCTATGCTCGCAAAAACGTATTTGGTACATACAAAAAAAAAACTCATTAAATAAAAATGGCCTATAGTCCATGAGCCAGGACCCGAATTTTGGCCGATTGGTACCACTCGGAGGGAGTAATTCTTTTTGCACTTTTTGATTAGTCTGGTATCTATACTTCATGTTTCAGTATGAAAGCAGTCTCAGATCGGTAGCTTATGCCCTGAAAAACGCTTCTTTTCAAGGGTACCCTTTACACACAAAAATTTCATTGGTTTTCTAGTGAAACGATACATACATTTTTCCAACCCTTAAGCTCATTCAAATACAAAAGTCTTTGTTCATAACCGAGATACAGTACAGAGTAGCATGTTTTAAGGTTTTGTGTTAGTCTGAAATGTCAGCTGTAGGAAGATTTTAGTGTACACAGAGAACTATCTATAGATGATACGAATTACAAGGAAAAATGAAAATTATAGTGTTTGTGGACACATAAAGTCTGCTTTCTGGAGTAAATGAACTGTAATTACTATTTTGATATCAGATGATACTAAATAAATATACATTTAACAAACTAGAATTGGATAGCAATGCCGACTTTATTGCCGCTCATTATACTACCATGAAGTAAAAAAAGCATAAGTGCTTATTATTTACATTTTATTCATTTCAAAATGTAAAACTAATTCGAACTACGAAAAAATCAAATAAATAATGTTTACAAAGACTTCTTTAAGGATGCACTTGAAGAAAACTAGGCCTGGTTTGAAAGTGGACGCAGAGAAGCTAATTTCTCACAAGATAAGAAAGGGTTGAGGGTTATAAGCTGGATATATTCATTTATGTTTCTGGTTCGAGAGGATGACACGAAGTCATTGTTTTAATGTTATTCTACTGTAAGAAATGCATTAGAATACATGTCCAGACAAGTGTACATCCATAAAGCATTGAAGAATAAAGTTTTTCCATGGGCAGTTGATTCGTGAAGAAAGACAGGTTATCAATACTGCTATATAATGTATAATATTTATTTTCTGAAATCAAATGCGGATATTCAAGTGAATTAGACATCCTTTACAAATAAAGAGTACCTCTAGAGTGCACACTTTCGTCTTTTGCCTTTTGTTCGGATACATTTGCACAATGAATACAAAAATTGTAGGCTATTGGAATGCTTTTAAAACAATTATGAGGACTTCTGGTGTTAACACTGACATGCAAATTGGTAGTGTTCTCTAATATATGTACAAATTCCTTCTACGTATATATTGCTTAGAACAACCACTTGGATTGCAAATGAAACAAGCATTTCAGGAAAAAGTACGTCGTATATGACAACATATTAAGAAACATGCGTAGTTAACTACACGGATATCGCCTTTCGTGTGTACGGATAAAAATGTTATAAAAAAGGAGGTATTTTCAGCAAAAGTGTCATGGAACTAATCTATAATTAGAGACCTAGCAAAAATTAAATACATCGTAAGGGTATTAAAAACATTGTTGTGCAACAGAATTAACATTAACCCAGGACATCTGAATATGTAATGACCCTACTTTGGCTATGTTTCCTTAAGACGCTCAACTAACGGACGAAGATGCAGTTGTCCCGGGTTCACTTTAGTGCACTATACTTTGTAGCGTGGACATATCACTAGAGCAGTAATGTCTATTAGAATACAAGATATAATGCAGTACAAAAGAAATATTTACGAGTAAAAAATAAAGCAAGTAATAAATAAACGATGAGACTAGAGATAAAATTACATGGATACAAAAGCTGTTGAAAAAACTCACACTACGTTTCTGAAAAAAGAAAAACTATAATCAGGGTGGATAATCACGTGACCGGGAAGGATACACTGTATTAGAAAATGGCGGCTTAAAACTCCCGCCTGGGATCAGTTTTCAGGTAATTATTCATGTTTTACCAATTTTCTCTTGAAAAGACATAGCCTATCATATGCGCATTTTCATTATTCGAGCTCCGCCACCAACAACTACACACAAAAACATACAGTTTTGTCAAACATCGTGGCAGTTTGCGTCCACTCGCAACCGGCCACATGTTTTTGGGTGGATACAACGGACGAGTTCAAGTCTATTTTGGACTAAATTACCTTTAAATGCCATATACTTCGACAAATTCTGTATGAAATTGTAGGCTTTTGTCAAACACACTCAGTGGCTAAGTAAAAACTACAGGGAATAATGTGCTTTTCTAAAAATCAAGGTTTTGGCTGATGGATACCTCGCATCATTCATCTTGTTTGGGATACATCGTACTCTGGCATAATATACGTTCCATATGGAATGTACAATTGAGCTCTAGATAATAAATACAGCGAAAACAACTTTGTATTGTATGTCAATAATAAATAATTGAATTATCTCACTGTAATGACGCAAATAGAGCACACAAATATATTTATATCTCTGTCAATCCAGCATAGTCTTATGTTGAAATCACTTTCAAATAAAGTTCAATTTAATTTTATAGCGGAGTTCCCACCCATTTTATTCTACTGGGACTTGAATTTTTCGTTGGAAGAAAATAAAAACAATTCTTGTTGATACTTTTCAACCGAATTTGTGACATGGAATATATGTTTTTGTGGAATTTACAATTGAATAGATATGTTGGCATTTAGAAATTTATGCAAGAAAATTTGTTTTCCCAGTTTTTGTCTTGCTCCAAAGAAGGAAGAGGGTGGACTCGTAGCCACAAACCAATACCCGTCATCAAGTTTGTGGCTACGATATCGCAGCTACTGTCATTTCGACTACAAATCAGTTTTGGTCACTCTATATTTCGATTTTAGGGCGAAAGACTAATCAATATTACACTGTTTAAACTAAATTAAAGTTAAATATCTCAATAGTATTTGAAAACGAAATCACTCGTTCATCGTAATTCCAACCAAGTAGACCAAGTAGATCGATAAACCATACCCTGAGGTGGATGGGGTAAGATTTAAATATTTCGATTGACAGCTACAAAAACTCGCAAATTGAGGCCGTTATCGCTGGTATGAGATGTAAAAGTTACCAATGTGAAGGGATTTTATCAGTGAATAGATACATTAACTATCGCTTTCATGGAAAAGTACATTCGCTTTCAAAATTTGATATTTTACTTGTCAACTACAAACGGCTAAAACAAGGTATTTGGCACACAAGTGTCTCACTAGGTTAACCCACCCTTCTTTCTTTCTTGGCATGAAATAAGATTCCAATATTAAGTTCATTACTTGAATCTTTAAAATTTATGTATGAATAGCTTCTGCAGCCATTAGTGAAAAGAATCTAGGCTTGCGATAAAATACAAAATTGGTCTGAATTTTTTAATCAGATATTTGTCTGCATTTTTATTTGTGTAGTGTCCGTAACACTTTACAGTGCAATAAAAAGTTCTGAGCTTATGTTAACACGAAACAGATTATTTCATTTAGGCTACCATAGACTATTGAAGCTTTGTTGTAAATGGATCCTTAGAAAAATCACCATTGTAACAATTTGTTACGGACACTAAATATTCAAGCTTTGGTCTATAAATGTCCAATTTTCTGAGACACAACTCTAACAATATGGGTACAATAGACTACCAAAATTTACCGTAGGAACTGTTTTATTTTACCAAATCAAAATAAAGTTGTTTGTAAATAATCAAATATAATTCATCACATGTATCTTGAATTCTAAAATTATTTTGTTGAGACAATATAACGCCCAAAATTGGCCATTTTTGGGATGTGAATAGTGAAACAATAAAAAACAAAAAAACAAAACAAAACAAAACAAAAAAAAAAACAAGCTACGTATCGCCCCAAAATTTGGTAGTCAATGAAAATAACTATAATTACAAATCTTGAATCAAAAAGGTTGATTGCAAATGCTACAGTTTTTTGCTAAAGTGCATATAACATCATAAATTTTGAAAGTGGACAAATACCGTGTTTTAGCCGAAAGTTCATACACGTTTTGATAATCTTAGTTATTATTTCATAGTAATGTAAAAGCGTCGGTGTAAATGCAAAACCTCGTATGTCGATTCTTGCAATTTTCAAAGAACAAACTTGAATGCCCAAATTAAGACGATTCACGCAGGTTTTTGGATGTTTTCATTTATCATTATTAAATACATAATTATTATTCGTGAACAATATGTCCGAATTTCAAGTAAAATCCTTCAGTTTCGGAAAAATTATTAAATTCTTTTTCATCCCCTCTAGCATTTACACAGACGAAATGTAGTTTTAAAGCCTTTTGGGGTAGTGCCATGTAAATCATGTTATTTCCAAATCAAACCCTTTGTTGTTGATACCCAGTAGAAACTGAATCAAATTGATTGGAAATTTCAATTGTGTACCAACAGCATAGGTTTTTAAAGGGTTTACATTATTCATTCTAATCTAAGCCGTTGCATTTCAGTATTTCTCCCACATGACCGGAACCCCGACTGACAGAGACAACTAATCTAAACGGATCAAACATGTCAAGGCCTAGATAGATCCTACAACAACAGTAAACAATCATGGTAAATGACAAGATGTTTTCAAAGGCTTTTTTCTTGAATACCCAACTGGTCAATGGTTCCTCCTTTTCCCACTGCGGTATTTCTGATGATATTTTAGACTCTATTTGACATATTCTATGGAATATCTGTAGTAAAATTTAACCAATTGCCACACAATGACTCTTTTTGACTCCCTACTAAAAGACAATGACTTTAAAAACATTGTGGGAAATGAAGAAAATGCCAGTGAAAAGCAAATAAAGCATTTACCACAATGTTTTCTACCCAGAACGACCAAAATAATGTCAAATTTCATTCATTAATTAGTATTGTTGCCTGCAATATCTTTGGATTTGGATCAGTTCACCTTTTGCCGTTTGATAATGGCTTAACTCTTTCCCACACAAAACCTTGTTTTGACTCCCCAATAGAAAAGGCTTGGGAAAACATTGAGACAAAAGAAGAAAATGCTGATATTCAGCACATTCAGCATTTTCTCCTTTTTTCTCAATATTTTCCAGGCTACATTTCATACAAATTCTATATTTATCAACATCCATTTTGTGGACTGCATCAGCATTTGAAATAAGACCACCCCAAACGTTTGCTGTTTGGTAAAGGGTTAAGTCAACAAAGAAATCATCCTATGAGTGACTGGAGCTGCTATTTTTATATATATTCAAGTCGCCACGCTGTCGTTCCGGCTGTCTGTCCAAACTTCCATCCGTCCGTCAGTCATTTACCCCTTTCACCTTTTTATTTTCTACCATATCAAATGAAGATTTCATATTACACTCAAGGTTTGCATTATTGTCAACAACCATTTTCAACTTTGACCAGTCTAGCTGAAAGGATTAATCCATGACCACATCATGATACTTTGAAATTGATGACCCACAAGATAAAGGATTATGAATATAAGTTATGATAGCATTGCGGAAAATGAAGAAATTGCCTGTGACAAGCAAGCAATATTTTCATCTTCCACAATGATATTTTCAATCAAGAAATTTTTGAAAGATCAAAACATAAAATATTATTCACTTGAAATTGTCGTCTGCAACATCTTTGAATTTGGACCAAACTAAAATTTTGTTGTTTTACAAGGGGTAAAATAATATCACATTGTATAAATGGCAATACTTTATTCTATGTAAGAATACCAAGTAGTATCAGATTCACAACAATTGAACAACTTTAAAAGCTGTAGTTCTGGTCATGGCAAGACTTGGAACCATTATCCATGAAAACTACTTGAAGCTTGACTGTGGTCTTCATCATCATGTATGACGGGGGCGTAGCCAGGAATTTTGTTATGTTGACAGAAGCCCAAGGTGTAGATCTATAGTCTAGTCCATTTGACGCATTTTGACGCCCCAAAACAGAAAAGCTTCGGAAGATATTGTGGAAAATGCTGACATTTCCTCATTCCCCCTAGATCTAATGGTTTCTACCCAGGGAGACCACAAATATGAAATTACATTCACTTAAAATTGTCATCTGTATTAACATCATTGATTTTGGAAGAGTCAAAATTATTGTGATATGTTACATTGTATTGTGGGTTGTAGGGGTTCCGGGACATCTAGTGTTCTGTTTCCACAAATTGTCTTGGAATGGGCACACTTTCAAAAATAATTATGTCGAAGCCTAGGCTTCCACGCCTCCGCCTCTATACACATCAGTATGAAACATCACTAAATCAACACCATCCATGTTTACAGATTTCAAACATGAATAAAAATGTTCAGAATGACAGATGTGACCGAAATATTTTGACACTTCTTTTATGTCATTTTATCATGTTCATGAAGTCTTCAGTCATGCATTCATATTGATATATTTCTGGCATGTGGCCCTCCATGAATTCAGACATGTCTGCTCTTTCTAGGAATTCACCTGGACCAAGAATACTGATCTACCTGCTATGTTAAAGTGTCTTGTTAGAGAAGATTAACACCGCCTGAAAAATACATACAAGATTTATTCAAACAAACAGCATTGTAAGGATGATATTAATGAATATAACCATTTCCCAAACAATTAATAATACAAGTACAAGAGGACCAAGATGGTCCTATATCGCTCACCTTAGAGCGCCCTGAGACATACTTTTTAGCAAACCTTTTAAATCTCCGAGGATTTTGAAAAGAGGATTTTGAAAAGGAGTCATATGACAATGGTACACACTTAATTTCAAAGCACATTTTGGGGAAAGATTGTCAAAGATTTTTCACTATATCTGTATTTAAAATAAGAAAATCCACAACATTTTGCTGAATTTCCATTGCACATAGACAAATCGAAGCATTAATTTTGGAAAGAGGTATATGGGCTAAATGGGCTATAATATTTAGAAACCATAGAAGGTTTGGAAATTCTAAGACAATTTTAAACCTGTTCCTGCTTTTTCAAATCTAGAATACCTCACGGTAGAGCTTATTTTCAAAGCGTAATGATAACTTGAACTCTTCTGTTTAACAAGGCAATACGACACACAACTTCTAGGCACCTTTTTCTGTACAAAATGCAAAAGCCTAAAGCATAGGAATAATTCTGTAGTTCTTAAACGAGGCAAAACATTATCTTCAGGCCTTAACAATTTGAAAAGATTGTCAAACATTGCCATCTGTCATTTATATGGAACCCACAACAAAGGCGAAATACTCATTGAACCGTAAGGATTTGGTTATGGTTATACCTTTTCCAAACAACATAGCATAAGAGAAGACATAATTAAAAGCTGCTGTAGATGGTAAAACAGGTGTTGATAAAGACTGCATTCATGTATAAAAATGCAGAGAAAATGATGAGGCAAAATGAGACAACACAGGCTATCAAGTTATCAACATTTTCTTCTTTTACCATATCATTTACAAGCCTTTTCTGTCCGTGAGGCAAACCTGTGTATGGTAGAGAATGGGCATAATGCTTTCCCGTACAGAAGGTACAGAAAAGAAATAGACTATTCCAATTTGAAAGTTCAGAATACAAAATTGACAGCGGTACAAATAGGATTCGTTTACAATAAACTAGCATATAAAATATTGAATAAAATAAAATATTGAGGTAAAAGGAGAATCAGCATTTTCTTCATTTGACTCATTAATTTCCAAAGCCTTTTCTAATAGGGACTTCAAAACAAGATCTTTCCAGGAAAGGGTTAAAGTATTTAGTTGGTCCCTAGATCAGTAAACAAACCTTAAGTGCCTCAGGGATACAGGTAACAGAGGGTAATGGCTTTCAGAATCATAAAATATCTTTTTAATATTACAACACCCTATGTTGAGGGTATTCATTTGAATTCTTAAATCAAGACTATTCAAATGAGTACCCATAACAAAGCGTTTAGATTTTAAACATCAAATAAAGAATGATTTGCCTCCTTTTATCTGTAGCTCCATGCATTCCTTATCAGATATTATGATCTGCATAATCTGATTTATAGACCCAAACTGTTATTTTAGGGATAATGATATGTGATAAAATCTACCTGGTCAAAACAATTCCTCACTTGAAAATTCCAGAACCCTTAACATAGGGCTTCTTTCCTTGCAATGTGATGATTCTTAGTGTTCTGTTAGAGGTTTATGACATGTAAATTCATGCAAAATTTCAAGACTCTAGGCCAAATAGTCTTTGAGAAAACTGTGTTTCTGTGTGAAACCTTAAACCCCACAACATAGGGCCAATTTTTCTATAAGCACAATAATTTGAAGTTTTTTGGTAGAAGGCATTGAGACAATACTACATACAAAATTTCAAGACTCTAGACCATATAGTTTGGGAGGAGAAGATTTTTTAGTAATTGTGGACAGACAGACGGACGGACAGACGGACGACGGACGGTGAGCGATCACAATAGCTCATCCTCAGCACTTCGGGTAAGGTGAGCTAAAAGTGTTGACGCAACAAAACCTTAAACCTCCAGTAAATATCGAAGAAAATGGAGAAAGAAATTAACATCATCTTCCTTTTCCTCAATACATGTATTTACAAATTTTGTGCATATTTTATACAAATCACTTCATTTTAGTTTTAAACACAAATTTGTAGACTACAGCATCTTTCAAACTAGATAATACTTAAACTTTGTCATTTGGGATAGGATTGAAAAAGTTTTCTGGTAGAAAACGTTATGGGAAATGAAAACATGTCTTGTCACAAGCAATTTCTTCATTTTCCACAATGTGTTCTTAAGGCTTTATCTTCCGACGAGTCAAAAAGGGTTAACCTGTGGGAATAAATTAATATTTAATTTGTCTGTTAAATTTCTTCACAATTCAACAAGTTGTTTTTTACCTTCTTTCAATTATCGTCCTTACCATAACCTCCGGATAAAGTGGCGATTGATTATGCATTCATTCAGACTATACTACTTCATGCATAGAGGGAACACAATCAAGCCATGCATATATGTAGCTTACTTTCACAAGATTACAAGATCGAAAATTCCCGATATCTACCTTGTTGGTCATTTCAACAAATTGTCTTTAAATTTCAATTGGTAGTGTGCAAATTATTAAACTTTCGGTTGATCTAATAGTTTTTTCATTTTGAAATTGGTCAATCAAAAAAAAATGTCTTCTCCCAAATTTAAGTCCGTATTTCCATAGATTTCAACCTTCATATACATTGATTATTAAATGAGATTATGTTGTGTGTGTGTGTCTCGATGCAGATGTCCCGTGTTTATGTTGAGGGCACTCTAGGGGTTTAAAATATTCAACTTATATATATACTGAAACAAAAAAGAAACGCAATTTCGTTTTCAATTCCTTCCTACGCAACGACATCAAATCAGATTTAAACAAAAGTTAATACGTTTAAAGCAATAACATTTCATCTTGTAAAATTCACAAAATCTTGTTGGTAGTCAATTTCATTAGTAAGAAAACACCAAGTTTAAACCGCGCGTCAACACAATACGACAAAAAAATTGGACGGAGGTCGAAATAAACAATCTGTTTCGTTCAATTTGGTCTGATATTTGACTGCTGTGAAGTCCAAACGAGTTATTAGGGGTCTCCGCTGCAGTCTTAAACCTATCCCGTAGGTGGGGTTAACGTGATTATTCGGTCATGCCTTGACGCCATATCTCTTGCACGTCCGCCTCGTGCTCAATCGGTTGTGGTCCAATTGAGAGCCAACAACGTAAACAGTAAAAAATGTGTCGATTTTTTGCCCCATCAATGTCTTACGACAACATTTTGAACCTTTTCCACCAACAGCATCGGTGCTGCAATTAGGCGCTGGTTTTGGCCTAGCCTCGCTATGCGTAGCGTAGTGAAAAGTGTGTGAACGCTTTGGTATCTTCTTCGTCTATGTTCTAGCTTGTGTTTGATGAAAATTTGTTTTGATAGTAGTCATCTAGAAAACACGGCAGGGGATAATCAGTTTTTAACAATTTACCATGTATCACGTGATGAATGTACGACATCTGAAGAAAATGAAACTGTATTTATGCGTATGGATGCAGGTATATTAAAAATGTACTCAACAGCCATTAAAAACATATTTTGTCGAAAATGTTATGAAAAATTGGGGTTGCGTATCTTTTTTGTCCTAGTATATATTTGTGTGTTCGATTTACGTCATTACAGTGAGATAATTGACATACAATACAAAGTTGTTTTCGCTGTATTTACTATCTAGAGCTCAATTGTACATTCCATATGAAACGTATATTATGCCAGAGTACGATGTATCCGAAACAACTTTACAAGATGAATAATGCGAGGTATCCATCAGCCAAAACCTTGATTTTTAGAAAAGCGCATCATTCCCTGTAGTTCTTACTTAGCCACTGAGTGTGTTTGACTAAAGCCTACGATTTCATAAGGAATTTGTTGAAGTATATGGCATTTAAAAGGTAATTTTGTCCAAAATAGGCTTGAACTCGTCCGTTGTATCCACCCAAAAACATGTGACCGGTTGCGAGTGGACGCAAACTGCCACGATGTTTGACAAAACTGTATGTTTTTGTGTGTAGTTGTTGGTGGCGGAGCTCGAATAATGAAAATGCGCATATGATAGGCTATGTCTCTTCACCAGAAACTTGGTAAAACGAGGAAAATTACCTGAAAACTGGTCCCAGGCGGGAGTTCAAGCCGCCATTTTCTAATACAGTGTATCCTTCCCGGTCACGTGATTATCCACCCTGATAATTCCATTGTCAAATCAACATAGCAAAGTTCATTTGGAATCTTTCGTGAATGTAGACTGGGTTCCAGACTGATCATTTTTCCCTCTTTCACTTTCTCCGGTCCAAATATCAGTCTGGGGTCAAACAAAATTTCTAAACTGCGCCATCTGCTTTTTTCACAATTTTTGGGGGTAATTTCACGAACGGTAACTCGTCCAGATAATTATTTAGTGCTATATTTAGTAACAGAAATCCCAATGGACTAGACTGGTTCCCGTATTTCTTCATGGAAATCGGGTACCCGTCTTCTTGAAGATAATTCTAATTAGGCTAACAAATATTGCACAATTCAGCAATTATTGGATTTTATATCTTTTTGGTAAACTGTTATTGCTAAGGGTTAAACGGTTGGCTATAAACCCTACGGTGTCGGTCGCTTAACCCTTTTAAAAACGGCAACAATTTTGACCGTTTTATTTTGAATGCTGCCGAAAGGGATGTTGAACAGAAAAGGATTTGTGAACCAAGCAGCTGAGAAAAAACTGAGGCAAAAGGAGAAATTGCTGTTTATCAACATTTCTTCTTTCGCTTTAACGTTTCCACAAGCCCTTTCAATTAAACACGTTGAAACCAGGTCTTGTTTGAGAAAGGGCTTGTCCTTTCCCCAAAAGACCAGAATTGGAAACGATTAATCTAAAAATGAAGAAAAAAGGAGAAACTTCTTAATATTACCATCAATTTTCTCCTTTCGTCTCAATATTTTCTTTCTGTGTACAAATGCCATCTTTATCAACAACAGTTTTGTGGTTTTGCAGCGTTTTCAAATTGGAACAGTCGAAGGGCTGACTAATACAATGATACAATAACCAGAAAACAAAGTTTCAGTCTTGTCTATATTCTAGATATTGCAGACGGCATTTTCAAGTAAATGATAGGTAACTTTTTTTCTTTTTGAAGAAAATATTGCGAGAATTGAAGTTATGTGCCACAAGCAATTTCTTCATTATCCACAATGTTTTCAAAAAGCTTTATCATGTCGGGTGTCAAAGGCGTCAATATGTGGGAATGGGTTAATGTGTGACACACTTACAGTAGACAATAACACACCTCTTCTTATCAGTCTGTTATCTTATCCACCAATTTACACCTTAACAAACGACCGCAATTTAGACTCCCATTTTAGAAGATGCTTGCAGGCGACAAAATTTGTGATGATAAAGGTAGGATTTGTTTAAAATAAAGCAAGAAAATACTCAAACAAAAGGATAAAAAATGGTGAGTATCGAAATATCTTCCCAGTCTTTTCTATTGGGGAAGTCATGTTCGGGAAATGATTAAATAGTTTAAATGACCCATTGATGAGTTAGTTTTTACATGAAAAACACCCATTTCTCGAAATATTTATTAACTTTTTGTCAAATTGTGTCTTCATAATTTTTCATTTTTCTCTCGACCGTTTTTTTACATTTTGTATCAGACAATAGTAAGAAATAGAACATTGTTTTTCTATGGAAGGGAATATCCGCCAGGACATGCATGCTTCTAAATGGCATTGCTATTTTATTTACCGACATGTAAACTTGTTAATTGCATCGCTATTGTACATAATGCAAACTGCATGTTATCTTCGGACATCTTTATTCAGACATGCATAGTTCTTAATTATGGAGCGGTATTAACTCAAAAAATATTGATTGTGTTATGACATTTGCGAGATGTATGATGACATTCACAACATGCATGATGACGTTTTTAATATGGGTGTTCACGTTTTAATATGGATGGTAGCATTTGCAACATGACTGGTGACTGTTGTATCATGCATAGTGCTTACTTCCACATGCAAGATATCTGATTGTACTTCGATTGTGCATAGTTCTTTTTTCTTCATGTTTGATCATTGTGCAATCATTTAGACTGCATCAAATCTTCTACGAACTTAATCATGACTGGTGTACATTTCTACTATAACACAGGTAAAAATGACAAAGAATGGTCATAAGGCATGTTTTATGGTACAATTGTTCAATGTAAAATCACAAAAGCCATCAGGCACTTCGCATTAACCATCACGCACTAAGCATAATGTCAAATCGAATATTGGCGGTATTACCGCAGTCCACATTATGTTATCCCAAATTTGACGTATGAGGGCGCAGTTGTGCAACCTTCGACAATGTTCGTAGAATTAGTCGGAGAAGACCGTCCACGCTGGAAATATACTTAGGAGTTTTTACGCAGTTGTTCCCCTTTTCTACCATTTGCTGAAGTGAATCCTTTGCTGAATGATGGCGTAAGTACAGTTGATGTTGTTTTCAATTATATAACTCGTTCATATTTTGTTTTAATCATAATTAAAAAATAGAGCTTTGGAGTGTGGTGTCCGTAGTCGAGGGGTAGAGCGTCGACCTTGCGACTAAGAGGTTCCGAGTTCGATCCCCGGTAGCGGGGGTTGTTCAAGGCTTCTCATTGACCCACACATTCGGCGCGAGTACTGGTGGATTTCCAGGAAGCTCAATCGAGAGGGATTAAAATAAGTTGAAGAAACTTGCTTCCCAATCGATGTTAAATAAATGCGTTCAAAGGAACGTCTGAATAAAATCATGGGCTGTAAAAATCAATATCCAACCTATATAGCATATGTCTATTGTCTGGCGACCAATTCTTGCCGCGTACCAGTTCTCGCCAACTAACCCATTTAATGTTACAGAATTAAAACAGTGTTTAAAGAGCCCTTTCCCACATTTCCTTACCACATATAAGTTATGTGGACATCAACTTTTCAAAATGAAATATTCTATAAGCAGGCCCGTAGGAAGCATTTTCATATGGGGGGGGGGCTAAAGACCCAATCCTGAATATTGGGGGGGGGGAGGGAGGGCTAATTGGGATTTTCCCAAAATTTTAAGTGTAAAAAATTTGGCATTTTTGGCCAATTTTGGGGGGCTTAGCTCCCCCTAGCCCCCCTGTTCCTACGGGCCTGATTAATATTAGTATTATTTGTTAATCAAATCCTAAAGTGGGTATTCATTGTAATCGTCTTATCGAGACGATTCAAATGAGTACCTACAACAAAGGGTTTGGATTTCAAATAACAAATTTAGAATGTCTTCACTCCCTCTTATCTGTTGCTCTGACATGGGGTATCTAGGTCAAATCTAAGCATGTATAACTATTGCATTTAGAGGCTGGGTACATTATATACAGAAAGCTATTATCTCCGGTGAGTGCTTCAGGGCTATTGGCCCTCTTGTCTAAATTTCGACTGGGAATTTTTCATTCCAGATTTGTAAAAAGTAAGTTAAATTTGATTGGGAAAGGGGCCAAATTTCAGTCCCTGAGACACCCCAGGAATCCTATTATCCGTGATGTAAGGCTTTAATCAAATACAATCCCTAAATATATTCAGAAAAATACCTGTAGCAAGCACACATGAAATGCACAATAGCTTTACGACTATTGTACTTTTTATTTTCTATTTAGCAGGGCCCAAGATGAGATGATACTTTTCCATTCACAATTATAAAATATAGATCTATTCATATTTTTTCCATTTATAAACATATAGCAAAATGTTAAAGTAACTGATCTAGAATATGCACTAATATCACAAGTTATTTTTATTATATACAATCATAATTTTTGTAACTGTGCAGAAGGGAAAAAATGAAAACCAGCATAAATTTGTATAGATTTTCTGCAAATATCAGATTCATGCAATCTATTTGTCTATCAATCTACAGACCCACCGATCAGTCAAGTAAGAAGTTAATCAAATGATCCAGCACTAATTGATGTTTAGTTAATTATCATACTAAAATATGACAGAAAAGAATCCAAGTAATTCAGCACTAGCAGTTGTCTAAAGAAGAACCCTGCTCTATCTTGCAGTTAAAGTCCATCCATATATTTGTCTTCATTTGTATTCATCTTTGGGAATTGGTCAGAAACACCAATTTTTCCTAATCACAATGATACATCGGTAAAAACTCATTATATGTGATGCTGACTTAAAACGCCAGTTACATAGTTCTTTTTTACTGTTGATTTTCAGTTGGTTGCTGTTACGATCATGTTCTTTCTCAGCAATAGGATAGCCAGTGCTAAGAAAACACACCATGTAAGGTAATGAATTAATAATTTTGCACTATATATTATCATACTAAAAACAAATGGTGCAACACTGCTGCATTGTCTGCTATGGATACCAGGATTAATTTTGTGTAGCTAATCTTTCACAAGGTAATGTCGTAATGTGCAATTATTGAAAAAAATATTAAGAGTTCCCAGACAATAATTTTAAACTCGGGAAAAAATATAGAAAGTATTGTGGGGAATGGTAGAATTGCTCATTAAAAGCAATGTCTCTTTTCCCCAGAATGTTTCATACTCAAACTGCTGTAAGGCAGGATTGAGTATTAACCCATTTATGCATGGATTTTTATTTTAGGAAAAAAATCAGAGAAAACAATAAAAAACCGTGTGAAAACAACAAGTTAGGCTTTATAGACCTTGAGCCACCAATAACCCCTGCTCCCCCCCACGGGGAATTTTGAAGGGTATGATTTTCTGAAAGCTTATACCGAATGCTACAAGATGAGCGTTGTTTGCACTCTGGCCGTTGGGGCTTTTGGCTGTAACCCTTATCTAAAACCCTTAACCCTTTTAAATTTTTATTCAAATAAACAAACATTTATTTAGTCATATCTTCATAGAATTTTGACCTACATATGTCAATATGGTATCAAATGAAAGCTTATGACTTGCTCTTTCATTTGTAGTTATTTTATGCAAATTAGCTCATTTGCATATTCATGAATATTAATGATTTTCCTTAAAATTGTCATTTTTTGATTAAAATTTGGTTAATAATTTCCAAAACAAGGCGTTTCTGTCCAGGGGGAATTATGTAAACATGGTTTATCAGTAAGAACATTCTATTAGAAACATTTTGAGCCTTGTTTGCACTCTGCCGGTTGGGGATTTTCGGCGTGACCATTATCTAAACCCTTAACCCTACCAAATCGTTCATTCAAATCTTGAAAATGAATTTGGTCATATCTTGGTTGAATATTTACACACAGATGTCAGAATGGTATCAAATGAAAGCTTATGATTTGCTCTTTCATTTTAAGATATGTTATGCAAATTAGCTCATTTGCATATTCATGAATATTAATTATTTATCCAAAAATTGCAATTTTCGACCAAAATCTGGTAAATACTTTCCAAAACAAGACATTTTTGTGCAGGGGAATTGTGTAAACATAATTAATCTTAAAGAAAATCATGCAAGGAACATTTTGATCGATGTTTGCACTTTGGCTGTTGGGGCATTTGGCCAAAACCTTTATCTAAACCCTTAACCCTATAAAATTGTTCAATCATTTCAGAACGTTTTTCATCATATCTTGGTTGAATATTGACCTACAGATGTAAGAATGGTATCAAATGAAAGCTTATGACTGTCCCAATAATTTGCCATAAATTTTATGCAAATTATCTCATTTGCATATTCATGAATATTAATGACATTACTTAAAACTGTGACGTTTTTAGCGGGTATTTGGTAAATACTTTCAAAAACATTGTGTTTCTACTCAAGGGGAATCATGTAAACATAGTTTATCTTAAAGAACATTTTATTAGAAACATTTTGAGCAATGTTTGCAATTTGGCGGTTGGGGCTTTTGGCCGTGACCCTTATCTAAACCCTTAACTCCATCAAATTTTTCATTTGAATTTTCAAAACGTTTTTGGTCACAGCTTGATGGAATATTGACCTACAGATGTCACTACGGTATCAAATGAAAGCTTATGGGTGACTCTTTCATGTGCTATTATTTTCTATGCAAATTAGTTCATTTGCATATTCATGAGAATTAATGATTTTCCTTAAAATTGTGATTTTTCAGCGAAAACCTGTTAAATACTTTCAGAAAATACTTTCAGAAACAAGACGTTTCTGTTCAAGGGGAATTATGCAAACATGATTTATCTTATAGAACAATATATAGATAACATTATAAGTGATGTTTGCACTGTGGTAGTCGGAGCTTTTGGCAAAACCCCTTATCTAAACCCTTAACCCTATCAAATTGTTCATTAAAATTTTCAATATGTTTTGGTCATATCTTGATCAAACATTGACATACAAACGTCATAATGGTATCAAATGAAATCTAGTGAATTGCTTGTATATTGGCAATTTGCTCATTTGCTTATTCATGAATATCATTGATTCTTTAAATGTTTGGGATAAAACCACATTTATTGTGGAAAATCCATAAAATGTATTCCATTTGACAGTGCTAAAGTATGTGTTATATAGTAACCCTGTAATGTTAAGTACATAGTAACCCTGTTATGTTTAGTACAATAAATGCTGATGATTCTTTGCATTAAATAGACATTCTAGTGTTGATCTATGTTGGTTTCCATTATGATAACCTAGCCAAACTCCCAGAGTGTAAATAATTCCAAGATTGCCACCAAGTGTGATGTTAATCATTTTTGGTCAAATTGTCCTAAAACAGTGCAAAAAGTAAGTGTCTTAATATGGGATTTCATATGCTGATCTAAACCAGGTTTTAGTTGTTGCATTTAAATATCAGGAAAGAATTGAACTGAAAATATCTATGGCTATCTAATGCCATCCTTGAAAAAATATGCCATATTGAAAGATATTGTATATGTAGCGCAAGGGAACTATTTTCAATCCATTGTGAGGTTATACTATGCTGGAAGCACATATAAGACATATGTATAGGTTCGGAAGAATTTGAATGTACATTCAGCATGGGCTGTCAGTAGTATGGATCAGTTCACAGTTCACATCTGTTCTGATCTGATACAGACAATAACTGCAATAATCTTTTGATCGCAATCGGTTATTGTCTGTACTCTAGATACATACGTACAGCGAGTACATTTCTTGATTTATGCATCTGATACATAGGCTTTACATATGGCACCCCAAGCTTAAATCATCTGAAGTTAAAATACCTCAATAGAGCATAAAGGAATGGTAACACCAGTGTCCCTGGTCTGTCAGCCACATATCAAATACACTTACGGCCAACAAATTGACTTGGATATGAGGAATACACAAGGAAGGGCTCTTTAGATTGAACAAAATCATGCTGTTTTCTCCATGTGAACTGCAAAAAATGGGACTTGACAATTGCTTAACAACGTTATCCTGCTATATGTATGCAATTTGTCTACATTCCAAGATCTCTATTCAGCCATAAGAATTACAAAAATAATTGAAATGATTAATTTTATATGTGTATTAGAATAAAGTCCTGCAGGTTAGACACCTTTTGTATCATTATATGGCATTTGATAAAATGTTTATGTTCAAAGTCCTATTTAGCGGCAAATTTGGATTCATCAAAGGATAGCATTCTAGTGTCAACTAAACTAGATATAAGCAATAACACCAGTACAATACATGGAATCAATTAAACTTATTTGCACTTAAACAATAAAGATTAAAAAATCAAATGGAGACTAAATACAAACATTAATAATAAGATTTATACGAAAAAAATATGATGGGTTGCACACTTTAAAATCGCAGTTACTTCCAAACAAAACACCAAATAGATCTCAAACAAGGCTTATATGTTGTTCAAAGAGTGAACATGGATATCAGATGGTTAAAATCTCACGAGAAAGAAAAAATCCCACCTTTTGGTAGGTATTTAACGTGAAAACAATTACAAATTGTAGATAAATCATTAATATACATGCATATGCAAATGAGCCAATTTGCATAAAATAACTGCAAATTAATGAAAAAGTCATCAGCTTTCATTTGATACCATTCTTACATCTGTAGGTCCATATTCAATCAAGCTATGACCAAAAACGTTTTGAAAATTCAAATGAAAAATTTGATGAGGTAAAGGGTTTAGATAAGGGTCACGGCCAAAAGCCCCAACCGCCAGATTGCAAACATTGCTCAAAATGTTTCTAATAAAATGTTCTTTAAGATAAACTATGTTTACATGATTCCCCTTGAGTAGAAACACAATGTTTTTGAAAGTATTTACCAAATACCCGCTAAAAACGTCACAGTTTTAAGTAATGTCATTAATATTCATGAATATGCAAATGAGATAATTTGCATAAAATATATGACAAATTATTGGGACAGCCATAAGCTTTCATTTGATACCATTCTTACATATGTAGGTCAATATTCAACCAAGATATGATAAAAAAACATTCTGAAATGATTGAACAATTTTATAGGGTTAAGGGTTTAGATAAGGGTTTTGGCCAAATGCCCCAACAGCCAAAGTGCAAACATCGCTCAAAATGTTCCTTATGAGATTTTCTTTAAGATTAGTTATGTTTACACAATTCCCCTGCACAAAAATGTCTTGTTTTGGAAAGTATTTACCAGATTTTGGTGAAAATCGCAATTTTAGGAAAAATAGTTAATATTCATGAATATGCAAATGAGCTAATTTGCATAACATATCCTAAAATGAAAGAGCAAGTCATAAGCTTTCATTTGATACCATTTTGACATCTGTGTGTAAATATTCAACCAAGATATGACCAAATTCATTTTCAAAATTTGAATGATCAATTTGGTAGGGTTAAGGGTTTAGATAAGGGTCACGCCGAAAAGCCCCAACTGCCATAGTGCAAACAAGGCTCAAAATGTTTCTAATAGACTGTTCTCACTGATAAACTATGTTTACAAAATTCCCCCTGGACAAAAATGCCCTTTTAAAGAAAGTATTTATCAAATTTTCGTAAAAAAATGAAAAATTTTAAGGGTAATCATTAATATTCATGAATATGCAAATGAGCTAATTTGCATAAAATAACTTCAAATGAAAGAGTAAGTCATAAGCTTTCATTTGATACCATTTAGACTTCTGTAGGACAATATTCAATGAAAATATGACCAAATAAGTATTGTAAATTTGAATGAAAAAATGATAGGGTTAAGGGTTTTAGATAAGGGTTACAGCCAAAAGCCCCAACGGCCAGAGTGCAAAGAATGCTCAAAATGTTTCTAAGATATTGTACTTTATGAAAAACTATGTCTACAAAATTCCCCCTGGGGGGGGGGGAGCAAACATGTTTCTGGCTCAGGGACTATTAATTTTGTGAATGGAAAAGTACGATTTTGCACAAAAACATTTTTGTCCACTTAAGTGGACGCTAGGCACGAATGGGTACATGTAAGTTATCTTATATTTTTCACCTGAAACTATAATTTTCAATCATGAAATTTGCAAATATATAAGCACAATTTGTTATATACACCCCAACCTACGAAGAAGAGGGATTATATTGGTTTCACCATGTTTGTCTGTCTTTCCGTCTGTTCGTCCATCCACCAATCCATAGACTTTTTTGTTTTCCTGCTCTAACTCGAGAACTGTTTGACTTAGGGTCATGAAACTTTACTCAGTTGTTGCCCATGATGCAAGGAGGTGCCTAACGCTCTCGGGTCATGAAGGTCAAAGGTTAAGGTCACATTTGGACTTTGTTTAATTCTGTTTCCGTGCTCTAAGTCAAGAACTTATTGACCTTGGACCATGAAACTTAAAACAATTGTTACCCATGACCCAAGGAGGTGCCTATTGTTTTGGGCCAAGGTCACAATTTGTCTTTGCTTGAAATTCATATCCGAGCTTTAAGTCAAGAACCGGCTGACATAAGATCATGAAAATTTACTCAGTTGTTGCCCTTGACCCAAGGATGTGCCCTATTGTTTTGGGATCACGAAGGTCAATGTCACAATTGGGCTAATATATATCCCTTCATCTTCCAGCAGAGATACAACCACGTTAACAGTATATTTTCTGCATAAACTTGAAAATATGTTGTTACTATACAAAGAATTTACAGGCACCCTCTCAGTCCTAGCGTCCACTTTAGTGGACAAAATTATATTATTCTATAAAAAAAATGAAAACATATTATTTTTCTCTGGAAATTGTATCTGCAGTTACCTACAGATGAGGAACATTACATAATAATAATGAAGCAAGAAATATAAAAAATAAAGGAAATAAACATACCTTTTCCCCTACCCATTTTCATGTCTTTTCTTTTCTCAGTAAAATCACTCCCTTCTCTTATAATATTCACTTTTACTGATACATTTATTGCTAATGAGCACTTGGATCAGCATTTCCCTGCTTATCAATGGATTATCATTACAAACAAATGATGAGAACCAGAGATAATCATATACTTAAGCACCTACTTATAGATAAAGTTCAGTGTCGTCTCAAGTGGACGCTAGGCACAAATGGGTTAATGGGTTAAAATGCACTTTGTGCAATGTTCATTTGAAACAGATCAGTGAGGTAATGATTATTATCATTGGAATAATATTGTCAAGTAGAAAATTTTACAAAGAAAATTTTACAATTATGTTTATCTTGAGGACCATACTAGCAAATGCTGCAGTTCCAATTTGAATTGTTAAGTTTTGACTACATTTCAGGCACAGACAAGATTAAACAAGTTAGGATTGATGTTGTCATGGTCCACTAGAGTGACACTACAAGAGAGTATCCATACAATATCTGAGAAACTGATTGCTGACAAACTGAAGAAAAATCCATTGGTCAAAGCGACTGGTAAGTTTGTTTGCATTCACTGTTGAACCCTTTCATAGACATGACTTGGTTCAGACGTCCCTAGTAGAAAAGGCTTGGGGAAAACATTGAGATAAAAGAAGAAAATGCTGATAATCAGCATTTTCTCATTTTGTCTTAATATTTTCTACGCAAAACTATACACATTTTCTACCTTGTATAGCAGTTATTTTGTTGTCCACAGAAACTTTCAATTTGGTGGACAAGTCACAACCATGAAATTTTGTCATTTTGAAAAGGGTAAACAACTACTACTCAGGCAATTTTGAACGTTTCCAAATTGAAAATGTTTGCAGACTATAACTTCACTGGTGGTGAACTCGGCCAAAGCATGGGACGTATTTTCGCAATCATAGTATTCCGTCGGTGTTGTTATAAAATATCGTAACTACGGCTTTGATAGAGCCATAGTTATGAGATTTTTTGACAACACTGACGGTTTGTCAATACATATTGGTAAACCCGGTGTATTTTTAGAACAAATTCATTGCTATTAGAAAACTTATCCAATCAGATCTTTAAACTCACATTGAAACGCAAAATATCTGTACCTTGTTGTAGCGAAAACGTCCCTCGCTTTGGCAGAGTTCACCACCATTGAACTTTAAAACTGTAAAAGATTGCTTCTGGTTTTTATCTCTACTGGCTATAGGCCAGAAGAGCTAATGTTGTTATGTATGCACCTTTAGTCTACATACTTGTCATCTTAATTTTGGAATTTCCCCTTGTATATTTTTAGAGCTGGATGTTTTTGTCAACAAGTATCCTAGAACAAAACATTTTGTTTACTATTTACATTTTCATATTTAAGAGCCTTCTGGAATATTCCCTAGTAGCATATATATGGATGAGCAAATCACTCATCGTTCATTAGTTTTCTTCGTTCATTAGTTTTGATTTGGTCACTAGTTCTTACTAATTCATACAAAATTGTCAGACTAAAAGGGGATTATTAAATTACTATAACTGTGTTTCATACTTCAAGTGGTGCAACTATTCATTGTGGATTTAAACTGGATTAAAATTTAGGACTCTGGAATTTACATACAATTAAGGTAGTGCATCTTTTATCTTCTTTTAAAACAAAACTTTGTAATTATATTGAATAAAAATTGTTCTTTGTAAAGTTTGTTGCTGGCTTCTTAGTTCTTGTTACCCTTGGGCCGTAACAATAAATTGGGGGCTCGTCCGGGATATGAATAGCAGACGAACAGACTTACATTTATTGATTTGATTCTGCTTTTCAAATTTACTTCGCTGTTCAGGCTAGGCTTTACCTTTTAGTAAACTTTACTGTTCTTGCAGTATTTATTTACCTTTACACTTGAATCCAGCAACAAGCTATCATGTCTTTTGATTTGGAGAAATTTACAACTGACCCTTCGGTGGAGTTATTGAATTTGGGTAAAAAGACTGATTTGCTCAATATTGCCAAGTACTTTGGATTGGCAGAGGTCATATCTTCTTTGCGTAAACATGAAATTAAGAATCTTTTGCTTCAATATTTTGTTGTTGAGGAAATTTTCAATGAAGAGGCTCTTTCTCTCATTGTTGATATTCCATCAACTGTAAATTTGAAAGAGCTCGAATTGTTAAAATATCAAGAGAGAGAAAAAGAAAGGCAATTTCTAGAAAGAGAAAGGGAAAGGGAAAGAGAGAGAGAGAGAGAGAAGAAAGAGAATTTCAGGAAAAAGAAAGGGAAAGGCAGTTTCTAGAAAGAGAATTTGAGGAAAAAGAAAGGGAAAGGATATTTTTAGAAAGAGAAAAAGAAAAAGAAAGAGAATATAACTTAAATTGAGAGAATTAGAAATTCAGGAAAGAGCAAATCAGCCCAAACCTGTTATTGATTATGTTTTTGATGTGACGAAACACATTAGGCTTGTTCCCCCATTTCAAGAAAAATAAGTTGATAAATATTTCTTTCATTTTGAAAAAGTTGCCGAAAATCTAAAATGGCCAAAAGAGCATTGGACTTTACTCCTTCAGAGTGTTTTAGTAGGAAAAGCTCGTGATATTTACACACAGTTAAGTAGCGAACAAAGCTCTGATTATGCCACTGTCAAACACCTTATTCTTAAGGGTTATGAGCTGGTCCCAGAAGCATATAGACAAAAATTTAGAAATTGTAGGAAAGAACCGGGCCAGACTCACATTGAATTTGCTAGGAATAAAGAGCAATTATTTGATAGATGGTGCTATTCCAAGAAAATAGACAAAAGATATGATAATCTTAGACAACTTTTGTTAGTTGAAGAATTCAAACGTTGTATTCAATCCGACGTTAAATCTTTCTTAGACGAAAAACAAGTCCAAACGATAGATGAAGCAGCTCGTTTAGCGGACGACTACTATCTTACACACAAACATTCTTTCACAAACAAAGCAAAGCCCGCTTCCTCACATCCCTAAAATAAATTGTCTGGTGATTCATCTAGCTTGTCTAGTCAATCATCTTCACCCAAACCAAAGTCTACTAGTGAAACCAAAGTTCAAA
The DNA here is from genome assembly GCA_963680895.1 of Fragum sueziense. Lineage (NCBI taxonomy): Eukaryota > Metazoa > Mollusca > Bivalvia > Cardiida > Cardiidae > Fragum > Fragum sueziense. The sequence continues at coordinate 44,979,320 of OY804604.1, forward strand.
ATCCTTTATCTCAAATACAATGTACCTATTGTAAGAAATATGGTCACCTTGTTTCAGAATGTTTCAAATTAAAAAGGAAAAAGGAACTGGATGAAGCCAAACCTACAGGGCTGACCAGTCTCAAGCCAAAATCACAGCCTTCTTTTGAGTCAAATTCAATTGTTAAGGCAGAACCAAAGTCTGGGTCTTCTATGGAGATTTTTGAACCATTTATGTTGAATGGTTTTGTATCACTTTCAGGTGATATTTGCCCTCCTACCCCTATTAGAATTTTAAGAGACACATGAGCTTCTCAATCTCTTATCTTAGCAGATGTCCTGCCTTTTTCTGAGAAGACTTCGTCTGGTACTAGTGTCCTTATTCAGGGTGTAGAGTGTGGTGTTGTTAATGTCCCTCTCCATCATATTGATTTGACCTCTAATTTGGTTACTGGTTCTGTGGTTGTTGGTCTTAAACATTCGTTACCATTCAAAGGTGTACATTTATTGCTAGGCAATGACTTAGCCGGAGATAAGGTTATATCAAACCCGATTGTAACTGACACACCTAACTTATGTCAATTAAATGACCCTATTGAGCAGGAAATACCTGACTCGTATCCTATTTGTGCAGTCACACGGGGCATGGCTAAAAATGCCATCCTGAATCATTCAGATTCCGATATTGACTACAGATACTATTGTTGGTCAATCTTTTAATGACGAGATTAAAATGTCTTTTAATCTTAGTTTGCCTGAGAATCAGACAAACTTGACAAGTTATTGTCCATCTCTTGTGTCTAACGACCAAGGTCATGACCCGCTGTCAAAGTCGCAGCTTATCCAGAAACAGCAATCCGATCCTGAGATTTTGAAATTAATCGGAAATGTGTTCCCCAAAGATGAATTTTTAAATAATGAAACATCATTAGAATTACAATATGTTTCTGACTTCAGAAATAAATTGTCTAATTGGTTTAGGATCTTCAACAATAACATCGTGATAGATTATATCAGTTCGTGATGGTATGTCAGGGAACAAATGTTCATATTCATAAATGACACGTTTCAGCTCGTCCTGTTGAGATGGCTCTAGGTGTGACAGTTTGTTGTCAAGGTTCTTCAGAATATCAGAGTTCTCAAGTTTAGGTGGATCCAGAACAGATTTATCTCTATAGTCCGCACTTAATTCACATTCAAGTACACTGGATTCTTGTGGGACAGTGTTAACAAGTGTAACTGGTTTTGACATAGAGCTATCTCTTTCAAAGTACTTTTTTAACATATTTACATGACACATTTGTTTGCTTTTACGCCTTCCTGGAGTATAGATAATATAATTCAAATCACTTGTTTGCTTTTCAACAGTATATGGTCCAAAATATCTAGCCTGTAAAGGTCGGCCGGGTATTGGCAAAAGAGCAAGGACTGTATCACCTGGTTTAAATTTCCTTTCAACAGTATGATTGTCGTATCTTGCCTTCATTTTACTTTGAGAAGATTGAGGATTTGACCTAGAAATTTCACAAGCCATAGACAATTTATTTCTGAAGTCAGAAACATATTGTAATTCTAATGATGTTTCATTATTTAAAAATTCATCTTTGGGGAACACATTTCCGATTAATTTCAAAATCTCAGGATCGGATTGCTGTTTCTGGATAAGCTGCGACTTTGACAGCGGGTCATGACCTTGGTCGTTAGACACAAGAGATGGACAATAACTTGTCAAGTTTGTCTGATTCTCAGGCAAACTAAGATTAAAAGACATTTTAATCTCGTCATTAAAAGATTGACCAACAATAGTATCTGTAGTCAATATCGGAATCTGAATGATTCAGGATGGCATTTTTAGCCATGCCCCGTGTGACTGCACAAATAGGATACGAGTCAGGTATTTCCTGCTCAATAGGGTCATTTAATTGACATAAGTTAGGTGTGTCAGTTACAATCGGGTTTGATATAACCTTATCTCCGGCTAAGTCATTGCCTAGCAATAAATGTACACCTTTGAATGGTAACGAATGTTTAAGACCAACAACCACAGAACCAGTAACCAAATTAGAGGTCAAATCAATATGATGGAGAGGGACATTAACAACACCACACTCTACACCCTGAATAAGGACACTAGTACCAGACGAAGTCTTCTCAGAAAAAGGCAGGACATCTGCTAAGATAAGAGATTGAGAAGCTCCTGTGTCTCTTAAAATTCTAATAGGGGTAGGAGGGCAAATATCACCTGAAAGTGATACAAAACCATTCAACATAAATGGTTCAAAAATCTCCATAGAAGACCCAGACTTTGGTTCTGCCTTAACAATTGAATTTGACTCAAAAGAAGGCTGTGATTTTGGCTTGAGACTGGTCAGCCCTGTAGGTTTGGCTTCATCCAGTTCCTTTTTCCTTTTTAATTTGAAACATTCTGAAACAAGGTGACCATATTTCTTACAATAGGTACATTGTATTTGAGATAAAGGATTTTGAACTTTGGTTTCATTAGTAGACTTTGGTTTGGGTGAAGATGATTGACTAGACAAGCTAGATGAATCACCAGACAATTTATTTTAGGGATGTGAGGAAGCGGGCTTTGCTTTGTTTGTGAAAGAATGTTTGTGTGTAAGATAGTAGTCGTCCGCTAAACGAGCTGCTTCATCTATCGTTTGGACTTGTTTTTCGTCTAAGAAAGATTTAACGTCGGATTGAATACAACGTTTGAATTCTTCAACTAACAAAAGTTGTCTAAGATTATCATATCTTTTGTCTATTTTCTTGGAATAGCACCATCTATCAAATAATTGCTCTTTATTCCTAGCAAATTCAATGTGAGTCTGGCCCGGTTCTTTCCTACAATTTCTAAATTTTTGTCTATATGCTTCTGGGACCAGCTCATAACCCTTAAGAATAAGGTGTTTGACAGTGGCATAATCAGAGCTTTGTTCGCTACTTAACTGTGTGTAAATATCACGAGCTTTTCCTACTAAAACACTCTGAAGGAGTAAAGTCCAATGCTCTTTTGGCCATTTTAGATTTTCGGCAACTTTTTCAAAATGAAAGAAATATTTATCAACTTATTTTTCTTGAAATGGGGGAACAAGCCTAATGTGTTTCGTCACATCAAAAACATAATCAATAACAGGTTTGGGCTGATTTGCTCTTTCCTGAATTTCTAATTCTCTCAATTTTAAGTTATATTCTCTTTCTTTTTCTTTTTCTCTTTCTAAAAATATCCTTTCCCTTTCTTTTTCCTCAAATTCTCTTTCTAGAAACTGCCTTTCCCTTTCTTTTTCCTGAAATTCTCTTTCTTCTCTCTCTCTCTCTCTTTCCCTTTCCCTTTCTCTTTCTAGAAATTGCCTTTCTTTTTCTCTCTCTTGATATTTTAACAATTCGAGCTCTTTCAAATTTACAGTTGATGGAATATCAACAATGAGAGAAAGAGCCTCTTCATTGAAAATTTCCTCAACAACAAAATATTGAAGCAAAAGATTCTTAATTTCATGTTTACGCAAAGAAGATATGACCTCTGCCAATCCAAAGTACTTGGCAATATTGAGCAAATCAGTCTTTTTACCCAAATTCAATAACTCCACCGAAGGGTCAGTTGTAAATTTCTCCAAATCAAAAGACATGATAGCTTGTTGCTGGATTCAAGTGTAAAGGTAAATAAATACTGCAAGAACAGTAAAGTTTACTAAAAGGTAAAGCCTAGCCTGAACAGCGAAGTAAATTTGAAAAGCAGAATCAAATCAATAAATGTAAGTCTGTTCGTCTGCTATTCATATCCCGGACGAGCCCCCAATTTATTGTTACGGCCCAAGGGTAACAAGAACTAAGAAGCCAGCAACAAACTTTACAAAGAACAATTTTTATTCAATATAATTACAAAGTTTTGTTTTAAAAGAAGATAAAAGATGCACTACCTTAATTGTATGTAAATTCCAGAGTCCTAAATTTTAATCCAGTTTAAATCCACAATGAATAGTTGCACCACTTGAAGTATGAAACACAGTTATAGTAATTTAATAATCCCCTTTTAGTCTGACAATTTTGTATGAATTAGTAAGAACTAGTGACCAAATCAAAACTAATGAACGAAGAAAACTAATGAACGATGAGTGATTTGCTCATCCACATATATGCTACTAGGGAATATTCCAGAAGGTTCTTAAATATGAAAATGTAAATAGTAAACAAAATGTTTTGTTCTAGGATACTTGTTGACAAAAACATCCAGCTCTAAAAATATACAAGGGGAAATTCCAAAATTAAGATGACAAATATGTAGACTAAAGGTGCATACATAACAACATTAGCTCTTCTGGCCTATAGCCAGTAGAGATAAAAACCAGAAGCAATCTTTTACAGTTTTAAAGTTCAATGGTGGTGAACTCTGCCAAAGCGAGGGACGTTTTCGCTACAACAAGGTACAGATATTTTGCGTTTCAATGTGAGTTTAAAGATCTGATTGGATAAGTTTTCTAATAGCAATGAATTTGTTCAAAAAATACACCGGGTTTACCAATATGTATTGACAAACCGTCAGTGTTGTCAAAAAATCTCATAACTATGGCTCTATCAAAGCCGTAGTTACGATATTTTATAACAACACCGACGGAATACTATGATTGCGAAAAAACGTCCCATGCTTTGGCCGAGTTCACCACCAGTGAAGTTATAGTCTGCAAACATTTTCAATTTGGAAACGTTCAAAATTGCCTGAGTAGTAGTTGTTTACCCTTTTCAAAATGACAAAATTTCATGGTTGTGACTTGTCCACCAAATTGAAAGTTTCTGTGGACAACAAAATAACTGCTATACAAGGTAGAAAATGTGTATAGTTTTGCGTAGAAAATATTAAGACAAAATGAGAAAATGCTGATTATCAGCATTTTCTTCTTTTATCTCAATGTTTTCCCCAAGCCTTTTCTACTAGGGACGTCTGAACCAAGTCATGTCTATGAAAGGGTTCAACAGTGAATGCAAACAAACTTACCAGTCGCTTTGACCTATGGATTTTTCTTCAGTTTGTCAGCAATCAGTTTCTCAGATATTGTATGGATACTCTCTTGTAGTGTCACTCTAGTGGACCATGACAACATCAATCCTAACTTGTTTAATCTTGTCTGTGCCTGAAATGTAGTCAAAACTTAACAATTCAAATTGGAACTGCAGCATTTGCTAGTATGGTCCTCAAGATAAACATAATTGTAAAATTTTCTTTGTAAAATTTTCTACTTGACAATATTATTCCAATGATAATAATCATTACCTCACTGATCTGTTTCAAATGAACATTGCACAAAGTGCATTTTAACCCATTAACCCATTTGTGCCTAGCGTCCACTTGAGACGACACTGGACTTTATCTATAAGTAGGTGCTTAAGTATATGATTATCTCTGGTTCTCATCATTTGTTTGTAATGATAATCCATTGATAAGCAGGGAAATGCTGATCCAAGTGCTCATTAGCAATAAATGTATCAGTAAAAGTGAATATTATAAGAGAAGGGAGTGATTTTACTGAGAATAGAAAAGACATGAAAATGGGTAGGGGAAAAGGTATGTTTATTTCCTTTATTTTTTATATTTCTTGCTTCATTATTATTATGTAATGTTCCTCATCTGTAGGTAACTGCAGATACAATTTCCAGAGAAAAATAATATGTTTTCATTTTTTTTTATAGAATAATATAATTTTGTCCACTAAAGTGGACGCTAGGACTGAGAGGGTGCCTGTAAATTCTTTGTATAGTAACAACATATTTTCAAGTTTATGCAGAAAATATACTGTTAACGTGGTTGTATCTCTGCTGGAAGATGAAGGGATATATATTAGCCCAATTGTGACATTGACCTTCGTGATCCCAAAACAATAGGGCACATCCTTGGGTCAAGGGCAACAACTGAGTAAATTTTCATGATCTTATGTCAGCCGGTTCTTGACTTAAAGCTCGGATATGAATTTCAAGCAAAGACAAATTGTGACCTTGACCCAAAACAATAGGCACCTCATTGGGTCATGGGTAACAATTGTTTTAAGTTTCATGGTCCAAGGTCAATAAGTTCTTGACTTAGAGCACGGAAACAGAATTAAACAAAGTCCAAATGTGACCTTAACCTTTGACCTTCATGACCCGAGAGCGTTAGGCACCTCCTTGCATCATGGGCAACAACTGAGTAAAGTTTCATGACCCTAAGTCAAACAGTTCTCGAGTTAGAGCAGGAAAACAAAAAAGTCTATGGATTGGTGGATGGACGAACAGACGGAAAGACAGACAAACATGGTGAAACCAATATAATCCCTCTTCTTCGTAGGTTGGGGTGTATATAACAAATTGTGCTTATATATTTGCAAATTTCATGATTGAAAATTATAGTTTCAGGTGAAAAATATAAGATAACTTACATGTACCCATTCGTGCCTAGCGTCCACTTAAGTGGACAAAAATGTTTTTGTGCAAAATCGTACTTTTCCATTGAAAGGGGGTGTTCTACCCTATCAGAAATTCCCATAGGGTTGTGCCCACGCTCGGAATTTAATGAAATTTGGCATGAAGTTAGTGTTCTGTATTACGGCATGATTCCCAAAATATTTTCAAAAAATCTATTCCGGAAAATATTTTTCTAAGAATTTTAAGATTTTTGCTTAAAAATGGGGGGTATTCTTACTAAAAGAGGGCATATACATTCAGGATTGTTGTATTCGAGCCAAATTTGCGCCGGAAACAGTGTATATTAATCTATTTTCAAATATTTACCAAAATAGTAAACATTACTGTACAAAAAACAATTTGCTATTACTTTTTGTATGACGTCATCGACAAAATTCTTAGCTTTTAAGCATTTTGACCAAATTTTATTCTAAATTTCACCCAGTTTCAGTTTTCGTCAACATATGAAATTTATATAAAAATTGCCCCCCTATATGCTTTTGCTTATAGTAAAATATTAAGTAAAAATAAAACCGGTAACAGTGTCATTTTTCAACTTTAGTGTAAGCGGTCTAAATTTCTAAGAATGTAAAATCTAAGATTTTACTGTATACCTTCTATATGCATTACGCAAATAGTCCATAGTTATTTTTTGCTTTGTTGTGTCCTAATTTGACATTAACAACTTGTGTATAACATGAATTTTAGCATTTTCACACAAAATTATGCTTTTTGTGAATTAATGGCACTTTGTCTTACCCCACCCACCCGCAATATAATGGAGAGGTAAACACCCTAATACAGTGGAATGCATTATGAAATGTGGAGATGAAATATAAAAGTAATGCAATAATGATACAATTTGTTCTATTATGCCACCTTTTTTAACTTTCCTTTATTGCTTATCAGCACTTAGACTACTTTAATATAAATAGAACATTTCTTTACTACACTGCTCAAGATAATAAAAAGAACACAGAAACAGTTTTTATTGTTCATTCGTTGTGCCCATCAATGCAAAATTGCTAATATTTCTATTATTATGGTGAATTATCCACTGCTTTGAGGACATATTTATTAACTATTTGCTAAAATCAGATCTATGAAGAACATGCATCAGCTTTTTGCCTATGCCCCATTTTGTTATGCCACACTACCTCTATGAGTATAGGTTTAAAAAAAATGGTATTTTCATATAACGGCCCGCAGATATTTCTGGCGTCAGACAAACCTGGGGATTGTGAGAGTTTGTAGATTTTTTAATGCATCACATTATCTAGGGTCAAAGAAATTTTAGTACTGGCACCAGGTCTTTTCACTTTTTAGTGAGGACCAGTTTGCTATGAGTGCTATTTGAAACCAATAATTAGGGTAAGTAAATTTACATGTATATTAAGACTTTGATTAAGAAACCAATGACTAAATGAACATGATTTAAATTTTTCCTTGACAGAAATTAAATGCCCCTACAGATTGACCTATCCACATGATATTTCTTGAATTTATTTTTACCCAATTGTATATTCCACAATGTAGCATGAGTCTCTATCATGATTTATTTCATTTTATGTCAAGAGTAATCGAAAACAACAACATTAAAAAAATAACGGTGAATTGATGTAGTAAAGATCATTAACTGTGGTAAATAGGCTTAAAAAGCAAGCGATCACTTGCAGCACTTGGAATTTTGATAATTATTTCATGGGCTGTAATGAACTCTTCAATCAAAGGCTTGGTCACATACAAATTTCGTCTTGCACATCACGACCGGAGCACAGCAGCACATGGTACGTTCTACAGCATATTATTGGACGAGATGTGTGCGTGATAAAAAAATGGACGCGAAATTCTATGTCATCAAGCCTTTAGATATCTCTACCATAGATGGTCCACATGCCATGTATCCCAAAAAGTAGAAGATACCTACTAAATGCATCTATTTCCTTTTTCCGAGAAGGACTAGCACAGTCTCATTGGGAACTTCAAGTTAATAACCTAGTTAACGATCTAAAATGTATGATATGATAAAAGCTCTTAAAGTTTTGAAAAAAAAAGTCATTAATATGTTTAAGTATTACTTCATGTATTGATCAAAATGTATCATAAAATTATAACTCGAGTAAGCTATGCCAAATGTTTTAAGGTGAACCATTCTGTCATGTCACTAGAACCCATACATAATTGAATTTGGCTTACTTAAGATAAAGAAATGAAAACAAAAATACTTGTTATGACACGTGAAGCAGAGAAATCACGACTGGAAATATGTGCGACTGGAAATATGTGTTTCATAAATAATTCAAAACAGATGATCAAAGCCAACAAAATGACTGTATCAGGGTCAAATGTAGGTAATTGGTTTATTTCTAATTGATTGAATTTTAGGTTTCGAAATAATCTGGGCTATTCTTCTGACAATTTCTGTCTACATAAATTTTTGAGGAATCATTTGGGCATGTTGGTATCAACAAAATTGGCACCAACATGTTATACAATGACTTTTCTTGCTACTTTGATTTAAAATTGGGGACAAATATCAAAACTATGTAGGCAACATTAGGCTTTTGCTAGAGGGGTACCATTAACAACTGGGAGCATTTTATGGTGCCACTGATCACAATTTTCATTTTTTGACAACTTTACCGGTTTCAAATTTTCACAAAATTTTGCATACGAATAGGGGACATATATGGCCAACTTTCTTATCATTTTCATATGTTGACAAAGACAGGAACATACAAAAAAATTTGATTGAAATTTAGGTTTCGAAATTTTGTGGGCTATTTGTCGGACAATTTCTAACAAAATAAGTTTCTGAGAAATCATATGTGCATGTTGGTGTCGACAATATTGTTCTCAAAATATTCTACAATGACTCTTCTTGCTATTCTGATGTGAAATTAGGGACTGATATCAAAACTAGGTTGGCAACATTGGGCTTTTGCTGGACGGATACAATTGAAAACTGGGAACATTTTAAGGTGCCATTGATCACAATTTTTATTATTTGACAACTTTACCAGTTTCAAATTTTCACAAAATTTTGCATACGAACTGGAGACATGTATGGTCAACTTTTATATCATTTTCATAGGTTGACAAAGACGGGAACATACAAAAGTAATTGATTAAACTAAAGGGTTTGAAAATTTCTCGATATTTTTCAGACCATTTCTGACTGAATAAATTTTCAGAGAAATTATTTGTGCTTGTTGGTATCAACAATTTTGGTCTCAAAATTTTCTTCAATGTGTCTTCTTGCTATTTTGATTAAAAATTGGGGACAAATATAAAAAAATAGCACAGATACTATCAAAACACGGTGGAAACTAACATGGAACGAACATGACTTTAAAATGCTTGGAATTCACTTTCATGTTGATTTAGAGAAAATGATACAATTAAACTACAAATCGAAAATAGCAGAAATTGAAGACACCCTACGAAAATGGAAAAGGCGATATTTAACTCCCCTTGGAAAAGTTACAATTGTCAAAAGTCTTATTATCTCGAAATTAAACCACTTATTTTTAGCTTTACCTTTCCATGATGCTGTAAATCTTGACAACATAAAACAACTAATGCAAAAATTCATTTGGAACGGTCCATTGAAAGCGAAACACTCAGTTACCATTAAAGAATATTCTGAAGGGGGTTTAAAAATACTCAATTTAGATAATTTTGTGAAATCATTAAAACTTACTTGGATAAGACGTCTTATGAGAGACGAAAGTAAATGGTCAAAAATTATTACAGGAACTTTGAATGTTCTAGACTTTCCTTTTCTCGGAAATAATTATTTTTTTAAAACTTTCAAAAACAATTTCAAACAAGTTTTGGTCTGAAATATTCTTTGACTATTCAATATATATTGAAAAAATGTCCGTACCGGAAAAAAAGAAGTAAGTATCCTCTTTTTTTTCAATAGAGATATCCAAGTAGCGGGGAAAAGTGTATTCAACAAAGCATGGTATGAAGCAGGTGTTTGTTGTATTGGTGATATGTTGAATAATGAAAATTCAATAATAAGGTATGCAGAATTTACTGAAAAATATGATATAAAAACAAATTTCTTGACATTCCTTGGTATCAAAAGAGCTTTAAAACAATATCTTAAAGATTTAGATATAGAAATTGATACACTAACTCAGGCTGACAAGCCATTTTATCCACCTGTTTTACGCAACTTATTTAAAGACAAAAAAGGATGCAAATCTATTTATCAGAACCTGAATCATAATTGTAGTAAAGCAACTTGTACCAAATCTTGGCCAAAAAAGATCAATATAGATTATGACGAAAAAGTGTGGAAAATAATTTTTAATCTGCCTTTCGCTCTAACTTCGGATTGTAATATTAGGTGGTTCCAGTATAGAATTATACACCGTATCCTTGGTACGAATGATTTCTTATTCAAAGTAAAATATATCCCAAGTTCAGCTTGTACATTTTGTAATAGCTTTCCAGAAACAATCGAGCATCTTTTTTGGCATTGTGTCAATACGAAAGCATTGATTAACAACTCTTTACTGAAAAACTCAAATATATATGACGATCTAGATGTAGATAAAATGATTTTCGGTTATGTGAACTCAAGAGACAAAGTCCAAAATTTGCTTCTTATACTATTCAAGTTGTATATATTCAAATGCAGAAACACAAACATTTACCCATCAATTCAATGTTTAAAGAATTATTATTCTTCTAACCCAGCAAACATGCTTATATGGGTCCTATATGGGATGTGTATGGGTAAGCCCATGTGGGTAGGCCCATATTGGACCCAAATAGGACCTATGTAGGTAAGCCCATGTGGGTTTGATCATAAGGGACCCAGATTGGTCCCATATTCCCAGCATATGGGCTGTGTATGGGCAAGCCCATATGGGTATGCCCATATAGGACCTATGTAGGAAAGCCCATGTTGTTTTGACTATGGAGGTCCCAGTTACAATAATCGGCTTGCGCCCATTCAAGTACAACAGAATAATTATGTATACATGAGCATATCTAAAATATCCATAATCTGAATCATGTAGCCTATAGAATTATAAGTTTTCAATTTGAATGACGATCTTATTTATATCCATCAAAATTAATGACCATCAAATCAATACAAATTGAAAAAAACAACAACATTAGATTCAGCAAGACAAGTAGCCTAAGGCAACATCAATAAGACATGTCTAATCCTTTCTCGAACAAAACCTGGTATTGACTTCTCTAATAGAAAGGTAGGCCTAAATTGCCGAGAAAAAATAGGCCTAGAGATATTAAATAGCAAAAGTTGATAATCAGCATTTTCTTCTTTTGCATACGTTTTTTCTGTGCTATATTGTACAGAAGTACTTTCTTTGACAATATCGTTTTTTAAACATGAGCTTCATGTTGGATCATTCGAATTATTTTGTCGTTTTAACGGTGTTTAAACTGTAATTAGTCTGTTCAAATCACTAACAAAATCTTATCAATTAGTGTGTTACAAGTTTTATGTATATTAAAGGGAAATAATTTAAAATCTTGACAATAAATCATGTTTTTACAAAGCGTTTATGTAAAGAAAGCATTTGGCTTGATAATCCTATATGATTCTGTTAAAAGAAATTAAATTGTGTACACATTTTCAAAAAAAGATAGAAATAAATCTAGACATAAAAATATATCAAAAAACATATAGATAGTTATAGAAAGCCTCGAAAATGTTATGACAGTAAAGACCAAATTCCTAGGTATCAAACCTTAGAAAATGTGTCAAGGTCGTCAGACATACCTGGCGAGACCTTAATCCTCTATGATGGGGAATAAATACCCCTTCTGAGCGAGAAGCTCTGAAAGGTTTTCATCTTCGATCAACACCAAACGAAAGCCAATAGAAATGGGTTAGATCAGGGCTGTCTATATGGGTCTGCCCATTTGGGACCCATATGGGTCCCAGATTGCATATATATGGGCTGTCCAGATAGGACCTATATGGCCCCCGGTTGCACATCCTAAATGGGTCCCATATGGGTTACCCTTATGGGACCCATAAAGGTGCCCATAAGGGACCCATATGGGACCCATACAAATTGCTTGCTGGGAAATATCAAATTTTTAAAGGAACAGCAGTACAGCATAACAATTTACATTATTTTTTAGAAGAATGGAATAGATATATTGTATTTTTCAATCCTTAATAGAAATGACATTGTCATGAAAAAGATATGTGTTCTTATTTCTGATACTTTTAAATATGTGAATGAATGCGCTTTCTTACGATTTTTTTCTTTACCTGTTTTTTTATGTACATGAATTTATTCATCTTTTTGCAATTGTGCAGTACGCTTTTTTCTTCAATGCAAACTGCGACATTTGTTACTATGCTTTTTAAAGAAAACCTAATCCAACCTTTTTTTCTGCATACTCATTAATTTTTCATACGAATTATTGTAGTTCTCGTTTTTGTGTCCATAATAACATTTAAAGTCTTCCCTATATATTGATATGCCTTTTTAATCAAAATGTGATGCAGACGATAGCGCTAATGCTACAAAAGAATAAATAAAGGTAAGATGTGAAGACTATTGAGTGAAAAAGTAAAAAAAACATTAACAACTGAATTTTTTGTCTTTTCTCTCAAATGTTTTCCATAGATATTTTTCTTCTATCAATGATGCAAAAATATTTGGTATGAAAATGAAATGTTATTCAAAAATCACATTAAGAGTGACTATTGCTTGAAAGGAAATTTAAAAACATACAAAAAAAATTTCATTGTGTTTGTATGAAATACATGCGTATTTTTTCAGAGCTATTTATAACATTGTGGAAAAATGTGTGGTGTGTTTTTGTACATATAAGATGAATAAAGTGTATTAATAAAAAAGATTGTTTGAGAGCGAGTGAGAGTGTGTGAGAGTGTATGAGAGTGTTGGAGAGTGTTTGAGAGTGTGTGTGAGTTTGTGAGAGTGTTGGAGAGTGGAGTGTGTGAGAGTTTGTGAGGGTGTTTGAGAGTTTGTGATAGTCTGTGAGAGTGTGTTAGAGTGTGTGAGAGTGTTTGAAAGTGTGAGAGAGTGCGTGAGAGAATTTGAGATTGTTTGGAAGAGTGTCAGAATTAATGAGAGTGTGTAAGAGTTTTGGAGTGTGTGTGAGAGTGTATGAGAGTTTGTATAAGTGTGTAAGAGTGTGCGGGAGTGTGTGAGCGTATTTGAGAGTGTGTGAGAGTTTTGATAGTTTGTGATAGTGTTTCAGAGTGTTTCAGAGTCTTTGAAAATGTGTGAGAGTGTGTATGAATATGTGAGACTGTGTGAGAGTGTTTAAAAGTGTGTGAGAGTGTGTGTGAGTGTGTAAGAGTGTGTGAGAATGTGTGAGAGTGTGTGAGAGTGTGTAAAAGTGTATGAGAGTGTGTGAGAGTGTGTGTGTGAGTTTATGAGAGTGTGTGAGAGTGTGTGAGAGTGTGTAATAGTGTGTGAGAGTGTGTGAGAGTGTTTTAGAGTGTGTCAGAGTATTTGAGAGCTTGTGAGAGTGTGTATGAGTATATGAGAGAGTGTGAGAATGTGTAAGAGTGTAGGAGAGTGTGAGAGAGTGTTAAAGAGTGTTAGAGAGTGTGTAAGAGTGTGCAAGCGTTTGTGAGAGTGTCTGAGAGTGTTTGAGAGTGTGTGAGAGTATGTGAGAGTGTGTGAGAGTGTTGGAGAGTGTGAGAGTGTGTGAGAGTGTTTGAGAGTTTTTGAGAGTATGTGATATTGTGTATGAGTGTATGAGAGTGTGTGAGAGTGTGTGAGAGTGTGTAAGAGTGTGGGAGAGTGTGTGAGAGGGTGTAAAAGTATGTGAGAGTGTGGGAGGTTGTGTGAGAGTGTTTGAGAGTGTCAGAGTGTTTGAGAGTGTGTGAAGGTGTGTGAGAATTTGTGAGGGTGTTGGAGATTGTGTGAGAGTGTGTGAGAGTGTATGATAGTGTGTGAGAGTGTGTGAGAGTCTTGGAGAGTGTGTGAGAGTGTGTGAGAGTTTTTTAGAGTTTGAGAGAGTCTGCAAGAGTGTGTATTAGTGTTGGAGAGTGTTTGAGAGAAATTGTGAGAGTGGGTGAGAGTGTGTGAGAGTGTGGAAGAGTTTTTGAGAGTGTGTAAGAGTGTGCGAGAGTGTGTAAGAGTGTGTGAGCGAGTTAAAGATTGTGTGAGATTGTGTGAGAGTATGTAAGAGTGTTTGAGAGTGTGTAAGAGTGTTTAAGAGTGTGTGAGACTGTGTGAGAGTGTGTGAGAGTCTGTGAGAGAGTGTGAAAGGGAGTAAGAGTGTTCGAGATTTTTCGAGAGTGTGTGAGAGTATGAAAGTTTTGAGAGGGTGTAAGAATGTTGGAGAGTATGTGAGAGTGTGCGAGAGTGTCTTAGAGTTTGTGAGAGTGTGTAAGTCAGTGGGAGTGTTTGTTAGAGTGTGTAAGCTTATAAGAGTGTGCGAGAGTGTTTAAGCGTGTGAAGAGTGTGTGAGAGTAAGTGAGAGTTTGTGAGAGTGTGTAAGAATGTGTGAGAGTTTGTGAGAGTATGTAAGAGTGTGTGAGAGTGTGTGAGAGTGTTTGAGAGTATGTGAGAGTAAGTGTGAGTGTGTGGGAGATTTTGAGAGTGTTTGTGCGTGTGTATAAGTGTGTGAGATGGGATGAGAGTGTATGAGAATGTGTGAGGGTGTGGGAGAGTGTTTGAGAGTGTGACACAGTTAGTGAGAGTGTTTGAGAGTGTGTGAGAGTGTTGGAGAGTGTGTGAGAGTGTGTAACAGTGTGTGAGTTTTTGTGAGATTGTCTGAGCGTGTTTGAGAGTTTGAGAGAGCGTGTGAGAGTTTGTTAGAGTGTCTGAGAGTGTGTGAAAGTGTATCTGAGGGTGTGAGAGATTGTGAGAGTGTGTGTGAGTGTGTATGAGTGTGTGAGAGTGGGTGAGAGTGTATGAGAATGTGTAAGAGTGTGGAAGAGTGTGTGAGAGGTTTCAACAGTGTTGAAAATGTGTGCGAGTCTGTGAGAGTGTTTGAGAGTGTGTTAGAGTGATTGAGAGTGTGTGAGAGTGTGTGGGAGTGTGTGAGAGAGTGTGAGAATTTGTGAGATTGTGAGAGTGTTTTAGAATGTGCGAGAATACTATCAATCATTCTCACGAACGCTTAAAAAATCGCAAACACTCTCACCTACTCTTACACACTCTCACATATTCTAACCCATTATCACACAATCTCATACACTTTCACACACTCATACACACTCTCACACATTCTCACACTCCCATACACATTCTCACACACTCCCACACACTCTCACACACTCTCAAACACTCTCAAACACTCTCGCACCTTCTTACACACACTTACACACTCTCACATATTTTACCACTCTCATACACAATCTCAAACACTCTCACTAAATCTCACACACTCTCACACACTCTCAGAAACTCTAACTTACTCGCACACACTTTAATACACTCTCACATACTCTAACACCCTAAAACAAGCTCACACACTCACAATCTCTCACACAGTCATACACACCCTCACAAACTCTTACACACTATCGAACACTCTCCCATACTCTCTTAAACACTCTCAAACATTCTCCCACCCTCTTACACACTCTCACAACCTCTCACACACTTTCACGCACTCATACACACTCTCACACACTCCTACAAACTCTGACACACTCTCAAACACGCTCCAACACTCTCACACACTCTCAAACACCCACACACACTCTCACAAACTCTGACCTACACTCACACAATCTCACACACTCCTTGCACACTCTCAAAATCTCTCACATACTCTCACACACTCTGCTCTTAGACACTCTCGCATACTCTCTAACACTCTCTTAAACTCTCCTACATTCTTACACACACTCGCACACTCTCAAACACTCTCACATACTCTCACAAACTCTCACACACACCAAACTGTAAAACACTATCACATTATTCATGTAGCCGGGTGTAGTATAAGGGGCACTTATACTATCTCGCCTTATAAGCTAGCTTTTATAGCGACGTGGTAGAGTGTTCGCTTAGGGTGTGAGAGGTCCCAGGATCGAATCCCCACAGGAGTCGATAGGATATCTATTTGCGGGTTACATTCACAAATTATCACACA
Organism: Fragum sueziense; assembly: GCA_963680895.1. Taxonomy (NCBI): domain Eukaryota; kingdom Metazoa; phylum Mollusca; class Bivalvia; order Cardiida; family Cardiidae; genus Fragum; species Fragum sueziense. The sequence goes on from OY804604.1 coordinate 44,995,819, forward strand.
CACACGTACACTCACCCTCACACACTCTCATACACTCTCACACACTCTCAAACACTCCCAAACACTCTCATACACTTTCAAACTCTCTAACACACTCTAAAACGCTTTCAAGCACTCTCAAACCCTCTCACGTACTGTCACACACTCTTACACACTCTCAAACACTCTCACACACTCTTAAACACTCTTACACACTCTCGCACACTCTCACACATTCTCACACACTCTCAAACAATCTCATACATTCTCACACCACACACTAATACACACTCTCACACACTCTCACAAACTCTGACTCACTCTGACACACTCTCACAAACTCAAACACACCCTCACATACTCTCACACACTCTTACACACCCTAACACAATTTCACACACTCAGAAACTCTCACACACTAATACACACCTTCAAAAACGCTCACACACTTTTGGACACTCTCCCATAATCTCACACACTCTAAAACACTCTCACACATTCTCCCACACTCTTACACACTCTCACACTCTTTCACAAACTCTCACACACTCATACACACTCTCACACACTCTCACAAACTCTGAAACACTCTCAAACATTCTCAGACACTCTCATAAACTCTCAAACACATTCACACACTCTCAAACACCCTCACACACTCTCACACACTCTTACCCACTCTCACACTCTCTAATCCACTCTCGAACTCTAGCACACACTCTCAAACACTCTCCTACACCAATACACACTCTCAATGACTCTCACACACTCTCACACACTCTCACAAACTCTGACACACTCTCACACACTCTCACACACTCTGAAAAACTTTCAGAACTCTCACACACTCTCAGAACCTTTCAAACACTCTCACACTCTCTTAAACATTCTCGCACACTCTCACACACTCTCACACACTCTCACACTCTTTCAAACACTCTCAAACGCTCTCACAAATTCTCAAACAATCTGACACACTCTCACACAATCTCAAACACTCTTATGAGAAAATGAGAAAATACTGGTTATCAGCATTATCTTTTCTCTCAATATTGTTTTTATAAATCTAGCTATAATAGAACACTGATGCCATGAGTGACAATAGGCCTTGATACAGCAAATTTGCTTTGGAAATCGATTGGGGTTAAACACTTCTTTCAACAGCGAAGTACTGTCATATCGCGGTCGCTGGTGCATCTAACCATGGGTTCCCATTTTTTCTCAAACCAGTACTACCACATCCTTACCGAGCCTAAAGCTGCTCACCCAAATAGACTAACGATTATCAAACTATTGGTGCGAGACAATTTTGCCAGAATCAATGTTTGCTTCGGCCAGGGATCATACCCAGGACTCCCGGAACTTCGTAAGTGAGAGTCTGGTGTGCTGCCAACTGGGCTATGGCCACTGCTTTTGGGAATTTATCATATTACTTTGCATAGAAGCAGGTCTGGATAAGAGAACTGGTCACCGAATATTCATTTAATGTAGTTTTAATTATCAATATGTCCATGTACAGTATATTCACAATTCAATTTATGCATATATAGTTGACACTCTGGATGTATGCATGCCACAAGGGGCATCATAATACCTCAAAATATCAGAAGTGTGAGACACATGTGATTTTGCAGTGTTTTGAAATAATGTGTATTAAGGTAGTCCACTCCTGATGAGATTCATGAAACCACACCCGGTGGTAAAGGTTGGCAAGATAACAAATGTTTATCACATCGCACAAAAAATTCGATGTCGCATGAATTTAATTAGGGGTGTACAACCTTAAGATTTTTCTTTGAACCAAACCCTTTCCCAAACAACAAAATTTTAAGATGGTGCAATTCAAAAGCTGCTTGAGGTCACAAAATGAATGTAGAAAAAGATTGGATTTGTGTACACTCTTTATGTGTGCAAGCCAAAAGGAACATCACAGTAATAATGACATTACCTCGAAATATCGGAAGTGTGAGACACATCTGATTTTGCAGTATTTTGAAAATTTGTTTATTAAGGTAGTCCACCCCTGATGAGATTCATGCAACAACCCCGGCGCATAAATGGCTACATAAATGTTTATCACATCGCACAAAAAATTCCGATGTCGCATGAATATCATTAGGGGTGGAATACCTTAAGATACCTTAAGGTCACAAATGGATGCAGAAAAAGAATGGATTTGTGTACACTCGTTATGTGTGCAAGCCACAAGAAACAATGTATTGGTTTAGGTTATTTATCCTCGGTTGCCGGTTGCCCATATGACCGAGTAGTAGACTGGGCGTGCCCAGGAAGGAACTCCCTTCTTTTGACCTGTTTCCAGCTTTGAATGGTGGAGGAAGACCCCGAGTGAGCACCTGGGTAGAACCACCGACGTTCCGCAAGCCAGCTGGATAGCTTCCTCACATGAAAGTTCATACGTCCCTGGCGGGATTCGAACCAACAGAGGTGAGGGGCAAGTGATCCTGAGTCAGCGACTCTAACCACTCGGCCACGGACGCCCCACAAGGAACATTACATTGCCTCGACTTTTACATCGGAAGTGCGAGATACATCTGATTTTGAAGTGTTTTGATAAATTGTTTATTAAGTTAGTTTGACCCAGATAAGATTCATGCGACTTCACACGAGTTGTAACGGCCGGCTACGTAACAAATGTTAATCACATCACACAAAAAATTCCGACATAGCATGAAACTCATAAGGGGTGGACTACCATAAGATTTTTCGTTGAACTTTTCCCAAACAACAACATTTTAGGAGGATGCAATTTAAAAGCTGCTTGAGATGACATAATGGATGTAGATTTGTGTACATATAACACAGGTGATATAAAGACAAAAGGAGAAGCTGCTGATCATCAGCATTTTCTTCTTTTGCTTCAATGCTTTCCCATGTATTTCACATTGTACTCTGTTGTTATATGATTTTTGCAAAATTATATGAATTTCAATTGAGAATAACATAGATCTTCATAAGTCTGCATGTATTTGCAGCCTAATAAAGGTCCATATCTTTCTCTTATCTAGGCTGATGAGGTGGAATGCTCATTATAATATGACCATTTTGAGATTTATAAAACATCAGACTTTTTCGAGCAGTATTGTTAGGTATCGAACCTATTCGAGCATAGTCGTAAACATTTGGTTGTGTAAAGTTCACTACTGAATATTTTTGATGTCACCCGAATAATTCCAATGTCGTGCAAATCTCATAAGGAGTGGACTACCTTAAACTTTTCTAAAAGGCAAAAGTTCGGCCAGTGTACAAATCTATTGATGAGAGAGGGTAATAGCTTTTCCTGTTGTAAAATATATATCATAAATCGCCAAATTTTATGTAGTGGGTTCTCATTTGAATCCTCTTCTCAAAAAGATTCAATGTGACTGTGTACCCACAACAAAGGGTTTGGATTTGAAGTAAATTTAAAATCCTATTACCCTATTTTATCTTATCATTGTTGAGTATAAATTTGAAAAGAGATGTCTAGATGTTAAAATGAACTCATGGTAGGTTGTCGGACAGGGGAACATTTTAAAAATATATCCAGATAATATAATATGAAATTGTCAACCTGCAAACCTACATTATTTCTGTCCAAGGAAATTACAAATACAGTTCATTCAGTCCTTCTAAATCAAGTCTGTATTTAAATACCCTACCAGCACTTTATCATCATAGTAAGATTTGAGGGAAACTGGACCTTAATAGATAATGGAAAAACTTGGTTCCAGTGCTAAAATTTCTTTCCTTTTGGTCCTAGATAATGCAATCCACCACACAAGAATGCAAACTCTTACTGTCCCCATGTTGCTCTTATCCCTGAAGAACCTAGCATGTGCCCCTTTAACTAGTAAAGACACAACTTATAAAACTGCAAGAAAAACCATTGACAGGAAGGAAGCAAATGTTTGTCATCAGCATTTACTTCTTTTCTCTAAAAAGATTTCCAAATGTCTTTCTCAAGAACAGAACCAGGTTAATTCGGGGGGGGGATCAAAGCCTAAATGATGGCTTTAAAAAGTGTTAATATGCAAAGTAAAACTAACATCGTAGTCAAAATTTTATTTTAGGCCAATGCCATGGACGTCTGGATTCCAACCCACACTCCCTCAAGATCCGCCCTTGTTTCTGAGGCATCTACACTTATTTGTGCACTCATTAAACACTTGTAAGGTAATGATCTGTCTGTAAAGGGAACAATGGTCTACATGTTCTAAACGCATGTATTCATCCCTGGCACAAAACTTGTTTGCAGAAACATGCTCAATTGCATGATGTCTCGTTTGGGGAATGCGTTTGCTTTCCCTGCTTTTCAAAGTCGTTTCTCCCCATAAGAGCTTGTGGATGAAATATATTCATTGCATTATCTGCCATCCATCTTGCCAGGCCAAGTACGGTGAACTTTAAAAATGTTCTGCAAGACTGGTCTTTAGTCTGAAATTAAAATAATACAATTATTTGGCTATTTTGTAAATATGTATTTACAGCAGTATCAAATCATGAATTGAGCATAATTCAATTGCTAATTTCATTTTCTGAATGTAGTATACCCGTAATGAGATTTGCGTGACGTCGGAATTATTCGGGCGCAGTCGAAAACATTCAGCGGTGGAACTTTCCACCACCCAATGTTTACGACCGCGCCCGAATAAGTTCAGAAATGCAACGACGCCACTCGAAAACATCTGATGTTTTAGTTATCTCAAAATGGCCACATTACGGGTATTCTACATTAACCCTTTCCCAAACAACAAAATCTTGGACAGGTCCAATTTGAAAGCTGTTTTAGACTACAAAATAAATGATGATAAATGTAGTATTTGTGTGAAATAATGCACAGAAAATATTGAGACTAAAGGAGAAACTGCTGATTATCAGCAGTTTCTTCTTTTGTTTCAATGTTTTCCCAAGCCTTATCTACTATGGATGTCAAAACCAGGTTTTGTGTGGGAAAGGGTTAAGGTATAATATCCATGCAAATTTTTGAGAGATAAAGACAGCAAGTCTGAATAAAGTTACATAAGTCTGTATGAGTTAAGGGTGGTCCAATTTGAAAGCTTCTGCCATCAAGAAAAGATTGAAGGCTTAATCAGCATAAATTTTATTCTTTTTTCCCTAATATTTTCTGTGTTAGCAAGTATGTAATGAAAATTGTATTTACGAACCCATTACCAAAGTACAAAATTTAGATGTGTCCAAATTCAAAGATGACGCAGATGACACATTTCAAATCTGTGAAATTTTATAAATTTTGGTCTTTCAGGGTGAAAACATTGTGGGAAATGAAGAAATTGCACAACAAGTCACAAGCAATTTCTTCATTTACAATCAGTTTTCTCAGCCATTTTTCTTGAGAGGAATCTAAAAGCATCATTGTGTGATAATGGGTTAGTCCACCTCTAAGGAAATTCATAGGATTTCAGAATTTTTCATGCCACTTCATAAACATTTCTTATGTATCCGAACATATTTTGGCAAATTAGGTAAACCTCCTTTGAAGGAATGTTCTACCGTCAAATGTTCATGACATTGCCCTAGAAATTATTCTGACATCGCATGAATCTCATTAGAGGTATTGTAAATTGCCTTAACCCATTACCACACAGTGACTCCTTTTGACTCCTTACAAGATAATAGTTTGGAAAAACATTGTGGAAAATGAAGAAATTGCTTGTCACAAGCAATTTCTTCATTTACCACAATGTTTTCCACACAAAAAGCCCACAAAAATTGGATTTTTATTCACATTAAATTGCCTGCAAAATCTTTGAATTTGGACGAGTCAAAAATGTTGCCGTTTGGTAATGGGTTAGCCTGTCCCATTTTCACTAAAATTTTGGACTGAAAATTTAATTTGAATTATACTGAACAAAAGTGAAAACGCTACACCTACTTTGCTTGCCATATTTCTTCTAAATACAACAAGTAAAAAAATCAAATGAAAGTGCTTCGTATTGTTCATTAACTTGGTTATGCCAAGCACTAAACGTTTAGTGGATCTTAATTACGTGGATGAAAAACGGACCATTTTAATGTGACAGGGGTCCGTTTTTTCAGGTGTACAATTTGAACGGAAATTTTACACAATTTAAACCTTCAGAAATCAAAGCAGAAGGATGCAAACCATGCCGAACTATACTGAATGGTAGTCTGACAAGTAACAAGTCAGAAAATGTAAAGAAGCTTGCATAACATTGTTTCAGAGTTTAGAAAATGATGTTTGAAAAGCAGAATTTTTCATTATGTTCCAAAGCTTGAAATTTTTACTATGTAATCTCCATAGCAAATTGAAATCACTATTGCATGGACATCTGGGAACAATCCTAGTTGAAGAAAGGGTTCAAAAATCCTTCATGAGGCCTGCATGATGTTGCTAAAAAACCTTATCGAAAACCGTGAAAAATTTGTGAATACCAAACATTTCAAATTCCCTATTTGTTTATGTCAAAGGGAGGTAATTCGCAAAATTGCCAAATTAGACCTTGATTTTAGAGCTTGCTACAACAGATAAGTGAGATTTTAGGTGTTTTTTCGGCAACCCAGATATGACCCTTTCCGAAAGAATTATAAAGCGTTTTCTGCGCATGCGCATATGCGATATTCCATGAAATTAGCTCTAAACGCATTAAGGGATGTAACTCCGACATTAAAGGACACAAGACAATGGAATTTCGACAAAACGTTTGCTGAAAGTCTGGGAAATAACATCAAAATATATTTCATGCTATTAGTTCGATACTTTTCCAGAAATAAGAAATCTTGCAGTGTAGCGTTTTCACTTTTGTTCAGTATATTTTGTAGATGGCAATTTCAAATTGATGAAGTTTTAGAAAAGTTTCTATTTTGGATTAGAAAAGATAGTGGAAAATGAAGAAATTGCCTGTACATGACAAGCAATTTGATTATTTCTTCATTTTTCACAATGTTTTTCTAAGCCTTTTCTCGTTAGGGAGTCAAAAGGCATCAGTATGTGCAGTAAACAGGGTTTCCTCCGACTCTCAAATCTGTGGGAACAAACCATACTTTTACAGCATGCTTACAAGTACCCCCTCTAGTAGAGACAAAGAATCCTGCTTGCAAAAACTGGGGGTACAAAATTCATTTTGGGGGTAAAAAAAACATTTGGAGGTTTTTGGACACCCTGGTAAAGGGTTAAAATGAGATATTGCCTGACCAATACTTAAGACGTGCAAACCCACTTACACACATCTAATAAGGTCATGCATCTATCATTTCTCACGCACAGCAAAAAAATCAAATGCAAGGAAATCACAAGAAACCTACCTGAATATTTCAGAACTTCACATTTGAACTTGACATTCCAAAGGAAAAATAGACACGTCTCTTGAGCTCTGTTTCAAGCATTCGTAGTCTCCAAGTTTCTTTCTTTCGAATAACACCAATGCAAGTTTCTCCATGTCTGAAAATAAAGTTCACCATATTTAAGTTTATTCTCTGACAATGAACTTATCCCAGGAATAGCAAAGACCGTCGGACCGTCAGGCATGTCTGATGAAATTTCCCTCGGTTAACCCTTTCCCAAACGACAAAATTCTAGGGTGATCCACTTCAAAAACTGCCACAAATGACAAAATAGATGTTATCAAAGATAAGATTTGTGTAAAATATTATATCACAGAAAATATTGAGACAAAAGGAGAAACTGCTGGTTACCAGCAGTCTCTTCTTTTGTTTCAATGTTTTCCCAAGCCTTTTCTATCAGGGACGTCAAAACCAGGTCTTGTTTGGGAAAGGGTTAAACATGAGCAATGATAGACCGCAATAGAAAGGTGCTATAGAAAAAAAATGGCAAATTTGATAAATCCCGACATACACAGAAAAGATTTTTCAAACAATGTGTGAGGCCTTATAAATAGGACTACTTTGAATATGGACACATCTAAATTTTTGCTGTTTGTTAATGGGATACTAATTCGTGATCGGGCACTCTAAATATTGAACAACAACAAATCAAAATAATTGAACAAACAAAGAACAATATGATATCGAATATTTATAGATGTTCTTTTTCTTTTAATATCATCACCGATTACATAAATCATTGATATTTTGGGGCCTCTTTTGGGGGCCAGTTTTACCGATGGAAAATCGGCATTGGGTCCGGTTTTACAGATATGGGACCGGTTTCACAGTACAACTTGCCGCCCCCGTGAGAATAAGGGTTAAGAAATCAAAATGAAAAATGAAGCAAACTGCGGCATTTTTCATTACTCACGATGTCTTCTACCAAGAATCAATGTACATAACAAGTAATTCTTCATGCAGTAGCAGATCCGGGAGGGTTCGAACGAACCAACCTCTGTAGCCTGATTATATCAATGTGCAGAATATATCCAGGCCAAAAAAAGATAATAATTATGTTGGTGGGGGGGGGGCAATGCTACCAGTGTACATAGGCATAGAAAGGTTTATGATATTGGGGGGGGGGGGGCAAATGTTTAAGTGAATGGAACCCGATCGACGGTAGCGTTGCTAGGGGGTCTGGGGTCTTGCCCCCCAGAAAATTTTGAATTCTAAAAAGCCATTTCCTGCTATCTGGGCACTTTTAGACAGCATATTATACCTGCACCTTTCTTGAAGGAAAATATGGGTTAATTATTGGGGTCAAGGGATATGTAAGCCCCCCCCCCCTTCTAAATTAATGGGGGGACGCCCCCCTCTCCCTACGCCAGTGTGTATTATTGGGAAGGCTATAGGATATGTTGGCCCATAGTTGCAATAATGTAACCGAAACCTTTTTGAGTTTTGATCTGGGTTTCGGTTACAATTCCTTCCTATTCGTTGCAATGGAGCAGGTGCTGGAATGATTCATTCCAGCAAGTTAAGCATAGTCAAACTTCAAACTAAAGCTATGGAATATAGTAAAAATGTTACCTGACAACAGGTTAAACATAGTCCATTTTTCTGTCAATCCAGTGTAGTTTTATGTTGGAATCACTTTCGAATAAAGTTCAATTGAATTTTGAAGCTGAGTACCCACCCATTTTATTCTACTGAGACTTGAATTTTCCGTTGGAAGGAAAAAATTAATATTCTTGTTTATATTTTTTAACCGTATTTGTGCCATGGAATATCTTCTTATCAGTTATGGGATTCACATCTGATTTGATATGTTAGATTTCAAAAATTTATGCAAGAAAATGTGTTTTTCACTTTTTTGTCTTGCTCCAAAGAAGGGAATAGGGTGGACTCGTAGGCACAAACCAATACGCATCATCAAGTTTGTGGCTACGATATCGCAGCTAGTTGGCCCACTTCTAAATTATTGCGGGTCCTGCCCCCTTCCTACGTCAGTGTTATGTCCCAATGCTTTTAAATTTATCATCTTCTATCAAGGATATCAAACCCGGTCTTGTTTCGGTACCCGTCTTGTTTGAGAAATGGTTGTAGAAAGTAAAATTCACCTTTTTGACTGTCGAAGCAAAGGTTTGACACCTCTCTTACGAATCCAGTGGGATGTTACATCGGGCATCGTCATCTGCCATGCCAATCTGACAAATTAATTTGTCATAATTCATGCTTTTTATTGTCCTTTCGAGGCGAAAACGACTTGTCAAAGTGAAAAAACACATTTTCGACGCCATGTTGTTTGTAATCGCGATATGGGTAAAATAACCGGGTTTTTCGGTTGTGGTCGTCTCGAAAAATAAATTAAAAATCAACATACGAGAAAATGTATAAATTTAACATTCCCAAAACATTCAGGTTGTCAATTTCACGATGTTCTCAACTGTATAAGAAATATTGCTCAATATTTGTTTGGGAACAAAATCGCGATCAAAGTCTTCAAAATTATTCTTGAAGCACCCTTACCCATTTCAACAGTACAGAATGACGTCTTTGATACCCTACATGATAAAAACTTTTGAAAACATTGTGGAAAATGAAGAAATTGCTTATGACAAACAATTTCATCATTTCCCACATTGTTTTCTACCTCAAATTATCAATAAATGTAAAATGACATTCAAAAAGAGTTGTCGTCTGCAACATCATAGAGGTTAGACCAGTCATATAGGCTACTGTCGTTTGGTAATGGGTTAAACCTTCAACTTTGATACAATCAATAAATTTTACGATTGAGTAGCCTGCCGCCATTTGCTATATGTTATAAATTTATATTTGATTAATTGTGTCTATCAAAAAAAGATACGCCTTATAAACTCGCACGGATTTGGGGACTTTTATCTTATTTTAATGTTTTTACCCTAAATTAACTGATTTAGCCTAATATCTACGATTTCGTTTGTATTATTAATAATTCTCATGCTAAAATAACACTTTCACAAACAAGACCGGTTTTGACGTCCCTGAAGAATGTTTGCTTAAAACCTCCAAAGAGAAAATGCATTGCGTTGATGTTATAGCAAAACCTCGTAACTCCAGCTTATTTATATAGCTGGAGTTACGAGGTTTAGCAATAACACCGACTGTTTTCCTCTTTTCTCTCAAGGATTGAAAAGAAAACTCGTCAAAAATTATATAATTACAAATGTATTAGGAATCCACCTCATTAAGAATACAGTGGCGTCATGTTAGGACAATCTCAATGTGTGCAAGTCCTCTAATTGTACCACAGTCCTCTAATCGATGGTGTGCGTTCAAGCCTGGGTCCTCAGTTTGATGCCTATACAAACACGGTTAATATCTGGGGGCAAGAGACGGATTTTTAAAAACTTTACTTTTCTTAAAAGTGAAACAAGAATATGACACGCCAATGAAACTGCTACAGCAATGGTTTCTTTTTTCACAGTGTTTACATAGGCTAATTACGGTCTCCTGCTCTTTTTTGATGACATTTTTATGTTTAGGCAGTTTTGAGTTATGATTTTTCCGCTTTTGGCTCGGTTTATTCGCGATTTCGCATCGATTCAGAGGTTGCTTATCTGAGTTTCAGTACTTATGCAGTCTCAATAGCTCAGTGGGTAGCGACACTTTCTCAAATAAGACCTGTTTTGACGTCCCTAAAGAATGTTTGCTTAAAAACCCCAAAGGGAAAAGGCATTGCATTTATGTTATAGCAAAACCTCGTTACTCCAGCTATATAATTAAGCTGGAGTTACGAGGTTTTGCAATAACACCGACTGTTTTCCTCTTTTCTCTCAAGGATTGAAAAGAAAACCCACCAAAAATTATTAGGAATCCACTTTATCAAGTATAATCTCAACGTGTGCAAGTCCTCTAATTGTACCGCAGTCCTCTAATCGTATGTGTGCGTTCAAGCCTGGGTCCTCAGTTTGATCCCTATACAAACACGATTGATATCTGGGGGCAAGAGAAAGATTTTTTAAAAACCTTACTATACTTAAAAGTGAAACAAGAAAAAGACACACCAGTGAAACTGCTACAGCAATGGTTTCCTTTTTCACAGTGTTTATGAAGGCTAATAACCGTCTCCTGCTCTTTTAGATGATATTGTGATGTTTCGGCAGTTTTTAGTTATGATTTTTCCGCTTTCGGTTCGGTCTATTCGCGATTTCGCATCGATTCAGAGGTTGCTTATCTGAGTTTCAGTACTTATGCAGTCTCAGTAGCTCAAAGGGTAGCGGATTTGGGGACTTACACACTCACACACACACTCACACACTCTCACACACTCTCATACACTCTTCTACACTCTCAAACACTCTCACACACTCTCACACACACTTACACACTCTTAAACACCCTCAAACACTCTCAAACAACCTCAAAAACTCTCACACACTCTCACACACTCTCAAACACTCTGACACACTTTCACACACTCTCAAACAATCTTTTTCATACTTCTTAATTCTCACAAACACTCCCACACTCTCACACACTCACAAATTCTCAATCACTCTTGAACACTCTCAAACACTTTCACACACTCTCACACTCTCCCACACACTCTCATACACTCTCCTACATTCTTACATACTCTCATACACTCTCCAACACTCTTACACACTCTTAACACTCTCTCACAATCTTACACACTCTTGCACAATCTCAAACAATCTCACACACTCTTTCACATTCTCGAAAACTCTCACACACTCCAGCACATTCTCGTACACTCTCACACACTCTCAAACAATCTCATACATTCTCACACACTCTTATACACTTTCACACACTCTAACACACTTTTACACTCTCTCTAACAAACTCTAACACTCCCCTACACTCTCACGCATTTTCCCACTCTCTCCCACGCTCTCAAACACTCTCACAAACTCTCACACACTCTCACACACTCTCACACACTCTTACACAATTTTCACATCCTCTCACACATTTTCAAACACTCTGACACAATCACACACACTCTCACACACTCTGACACAATCTCACAAACCCTCAAATACTCTCACAAACTCTGAAACTTACTTACTCTCAGACACTCTCACACATTCATACACACTCTCACACCTTTTCAAACATGTTCACACTTTCTCAAACACTCTCACACACTAACACACAATACTAGACACTCTCACACTCTCTAACACTCTCTAACAATCTCCCACACTCTCAAACACTCATACACACTCTCGCACAATCTCAAACACTTTCACACACTCTCACAAAATCGGACATACACTCACTAACTCTTACACACTATAATACCCTCTCAAACACATTCCCACACTCTTAAAGACCCTAACACACTCTCACAAACTCTCAGACACTCTCACACACTTTTAAAATCTCTCACACACTCTAACACTCTCAAACACTCTCAAACACTCTCACACACTCTCAAACACTCTCACACATTCTCACACACTCTTATACACTCTCACACACTTTCACACATTTTCACACATTCTCTAACAATCTTTAACACTCTCCTACACTATCACACACTCTCTCACACTCTCCCAAAATTTAAATGTTCTCACAAATTCTCACACACTCTCAAACACTCTCAAACAGTCTCACACACACTTACACACTCTTACATACTCTCAAACATTCTCACACTCGCAAACACATTCTCAAACACTCTCATATACTCTTTAACACTCTCTAACCCTCTCATACATTCTCCGACACTCTATCACACTCGCACACACTCTCCCAAAATCTTACATACTCTTAACTCTCTCACAAATCTCTCACACACTCTCAAACATTCTCAGAAACTCTAACACACCCTCACACTTTCTCTCACAGTCTCAAACACTTTCACACACTCTCACACACTCTTACACACTCTGAAACACTCTGAATTACTCTCAAACACTCTCTAACAATCTCTCACACTCTCCTACACTCTTACACATTTTCAAACTCTCGCACACTCTCACACAACCTCGAACACTTTCACACACTCTCGTACACTCTTACACACTGTAATACACTCTCACACACTCTCACACACTTTCACACACTCGCACACATTCTCCCACACTCTTACACACTCTCACTTACTCTCACTCACTCTCACACAATCATACACACACTCTCACAGACTCTCAAAAACTCTACCACACTTTCACGTTCTCTCCAATACTCTCAAATACCCTCACACACTCTCAGACACTTTTGAAACACTCTCATAAACTCTCACACACTCCCACAAACTTTCAAACACTCTCACACACTCTCACACACTCTCACACTTTCACAAAATATCACACACTTTTACTCACTCTCCCACACTCTCCCACATTCTCTCACACTCTCACATACTCTCAAACACTCTCTAACACTCTCATATATTCTCCGACACTCTATCACACTCTCGCATTATCTCCCAAAATCATACATACTCGTAACACTCTAACGAAACTCTCACACACTCTCAAACATTCTCAGAAACTCTCACACACTCTCACACACTCTCTCGCAGTCTCAAACAATTTCACAACTCTCAAACACTCTAACACACTCTGACACACTATCTAACACTCTCTAACACTCTCTCACACTCTCCTACACATTCCCACATTCTCACATACTCTCTCACTGTCTCAAACACTTTCTAACACTCTCACACACTCTTACACACTCTCATACACTTTCACACACTCTCATACACTCAAACACACTCTCACACACTCTCCAAAACTCGTACACATTCTCAAACACTCTCACAAACTCTTACACACTCTCACACACTCTCCAACACTCTTACACACTCTCACTCACTCTCACTCACTCTCACACACTTTTACACACACACTCACACATACTCTCAAATACTGTTCCACAGTTTCACACACACTCTCCAATACTCTCACCCACTCTCACACACTCTCAGACACTTTTGAAACACTCTCACAAACTCTCAACACTCCCAAAAACTTCCAAACTCTCTCACACACTCTCACAAACTCATACACTCTCTCATACACTCTCACACACATTCACAAACTCTAACACACTTTTACACACTCTCCCACACTTTCACACACTCATACGAACGCACACACACTCTTACACTCTCTAACACACTTATGCACACTATCACACACTCTCACACACTCTAAAACACTCTCACACATTCTCACACACTTGTATACACTATCACACAATCTCAAACACTCTCATACTCTCTCACACACTCTCCCAAAATCTCACATACTCTCACACACGCTCACACAATCTCACACATTCTCACACACTCACATACACTCTCAGACACTCTTAAACACTCTCACAAACTCTCACACACTCTCACCCATTCATACACACTCTCACAAACTTTCACAAACTCTGACACATTCTCAGACACTCTGAAACCCTCTGAACCACTCTCACACACTCTCACACACTCTTACACACTCTAACACACTCTTGCACACTCTCAAAAACTCTCTTACTCTCTCTGACACCTTTTAACACTCTCTAACACTCTTGCACACTCTCAAACACTTTCACAGACTCTCACACATTCAAACACACTCTCACATACTTTCACAAACTCTGACACACTCTCAAAAACTCTCACACACTCTTAGACACTCTAACACACTCTCACACACTCTCAAAACCTCTCTAACACTCCCTGACACTCTTTAACAATCTCAAACACTCTCACACACTCATACACTCTCTTACACACTCTCACACACTCTCACACACTCTCACTCTCTCTCACACAAACTCACACACTCTCAAACACTCTCCTTCACTATTACATACTCTCAAAATCTCTCACACACTTTCGAACACTCTTACACATTCTCACACACTCCCACACACTCTCAAACACGCTGAACCATTCTCACACTCTCTCAAACACTCTAACACACTGCAACACACTATTACACACTCTCACATACTCTTACAAACTCTTACAAACTCTTACACACTTTCACAAACTCTGACAAACTATCACACAATCTTACACACTCTCACATACTCTCGCACATTGTCACACACTCTCGCACACTTTTACACACGCTCACACACTCTAACATACTTTGACACTCTCTCAAACACTCCCACACACTCTAACACACTCTCAAACACTCTCCCACACCCTTACACACTCTCACACACTTTCACAATCTCAGACACTCAAAAACACTCTCACAGACTATCACAAACTCTCACTGACTCTCACAATTTCTGCAACACTCTTACACACTCTCACACACTCTAACGTACATTCACTTACTCTCACACACTCGATCACACACTCTCAAACACTCTCTCACACACTGAAATACTCTCACACACTGTTACACACTCTCACACACTCTCACGTACTCTCACATACTCTCACACTCTCGAACACACACTCTCAAACACTCTTACACACGCTCAAAAACTCTCACATACTGTTACACACTCTCACACACTCTCACACACTCTTACATACTCTCACACTCTCGAACACACACTCTCAAACACTCTTACACACGCTCAAAAACTCTCACATACTGTTACACACTCTCACACACTCTCACACACTCACACACACTCAAGTACACTCTCACAGCCTCTCACACACTATCAAACACTCACACACACTCTCAGTCTCTTTCACACTCTCTCACAAACTCTCTCACACTCTTTAACACAATCTCCTACACACTCTCAAATACTCTCACACTCTCTCACACACTCTCTAACACTATCTTACAATCTCTCACTCTCTCCTACAATCTCTCACACTTTCACACACTCACACACACTGTTACACACTCTTCCACACTCTCACACACTCATACAAACTCACACAAAATCTCTCACTCTCTCACACACTCATACAAACTCTCACACATTCTCACAAACTCTGACACACTCTCACACACTCTCAAACACTGTCACACACTCTCACACACTCTTACACACTCTCACAAAAACTCAAATTCTATCATACACTCACACACACTCTCCCACTCTCTCCCACAATCTTAAACACTCTCACACACTCTCACACATTCTTACACATTCTCACACACTCACATTCACTCTCAGACACTCTCAAATCATCTCACAAACTCTCAAAAACCCTGACACACTCTCAGACACTCTGACACACTCTCAAACAATATCACACACTCTCACACACTCTTAGACACTCTTACACACTCTCACACACTCTCACACAAACTCTCACATTCTCAAACACTCTCCTTCACTATTACATACTCTCAACATCTCTCACACACTGTCGAACACTCTTACACATTCTCACACATTCTCACACACTCCCACACACTCTCAAACACTCTGAACCACTCTCAAACACTCTCACACACTCTCACAAACTGTTACACACTCTTCAATAATCTTACACACTCTTACACACTTTCACAAACTCTTACACACTATCACACACTCTCACACTCTCTCACACACTCTCAGACACGCACAAACACTCTCACACACTGTTACACACTCTTCCACACTCTCCCACACTCTCACACACTCTCACACATTCATACACACTCAAATACACTCTCGCAGTCTCTCAAACACTCTCAAACACTCTAACACACTCTCAGACTCTTTGATACTCTCTCAAAAACTCTCTTACACTCTTTAACACTCTAACACACTATCACACACTCCTACACACTCTCAAATACTCTCATACACTCTCTAACACTATCATACACTCTCTCACATTCTCCTACACTCTTACACTTTCTCACACTCTCTCGCATACTCATATACACTCTCACACGCTCTGACAAACTCTCACAAACTCTCAAACACTCTTACAGACTCTCTCATTCTCTTAATCACTCTCAAACAAACTCTAACACACCCTCTCCCAAACTCTCCTACACTTTTACACTCTCACACTCTCTCACACACTCATATACACTCTCACACACTCTTAAATGCACTCACACACTCTTACTCATTCATACACACTCTAAACACATTTTACAATCTCTGCCACACTGACACACTCTGACACTCTCTGACACACTCTCACACGCTCTCACAAACTCTCTCACACACTCTCACACACTCTAAAACTCTCTCATACACTCATACATACTCCCACACACTCTCAAACACTCTCATACATTCTCAACCACTCTCAACCACACTCAAACACTCTCACAAACTCTGACACGCTCTCACACAATCTTACACACTTTAAGACACTCTCACACACTCTCACACACTCTCATATACTCTCACTCATTCTAACACTCCCTTACACACTCTCAATCACTCACACACACTTTTAAACACTCACACATACTCTAAAAAAATTCACACACTCTCACACACTCTCCAACACTCTTACACACTCTGAAAAACTCTAACACACTCTCACACACTCTCATACACTCTTAAACACTCTCATACACTCTCACACGCTTTCACAAACTCTCAAACACTAACACTCTCACACACTCTCACACAATCTAATACACTGTTACAACTCTCACACACTCTCAAACACTCTCTCACACTCTCAAACACTCTCATACACTCTTTAACACTTTCACAAACTCTCAACCACTCATGAACACTCTCACAGAATCTCACAAACTCTCACTTACTATCACACACTCTCAAACACTCTCACACACTCTCAAACACTCTCATATACTCTCACAGACTCAAACACACTCTCAAACACTCTCACACATTCATACACACACAAATACTCACTCATAGCCTCTCACACACTCTTAAACACTCTCACACACTCTCACACACTCTTAAACACTCTCATACAGTCTTACACACTCTCACCCACTCTCACACACTCTTACAAAATCTCACTCACTCTCACACACTCTCAAACACTCATACACAAACTCACAGACTCTCAAAAATTCTCACACACTCTCACACTCTCTCACACATTATCCAAAACTCTCAAAAAGTCTCACACACTCACACACACTTTCAAACACTCTCACAAACTCACATATACTCATACACTCTCTCACACACTCTCACACACTGTTACACACTCTCCCAAAGTCTTACACTCTCCCAAACTCTTACACACTTTCACACACTCTCACACACTGTTAAACACTCTACCACACTCTCTAACACTCTCATACACTCATACAACCTCACAAACACTCTCACACAGTCATACACACTCTCACACTCTGTCATAAACTCTGACACACTATCACACACTCTCAAACACTCCCAAACAGTGTCCCACACTCTTACACACTCTCACACAATCTTATACACTCTCACACACTCACACACACTCACTCACACTCTACCACACTCTTACACACTCTCACACACTCTCACACTCTCTCACTCTTCAAATACACTCTCAAACACTCTTAAACACTCTCACAAACTCTAACATATTCTCATACTTTCAAACTCTCACATATTTTCACAAACTCTGACACAATCCCAGACACTCTTACACACTCTCAAACACTCTCACAAACTCTTAAACACTCTCTTACATTCTCCTACACTCTCAAACACTCTCACACACTTTAACGAACTCTCAGACACTTATACACACTCTTAAACAACTTCACACACTCTCACACATTCGTACACACTCTCAAACACTCTCACAATCTCTCATACACTCTAACACACTCTCACAAGCTCTCACACACACTCACACACTCTCAAACACTCTCCAACACGCTTACTTACTCTCAGAAACTCTCACAAACTCTCAGACACACTCACACACTCTCATACACTCTCCTACTTTCTTACACTTTCTCACACACTCTTTAACACTCTTACACACTCTCAACACTCTCCCACACTCTTACACACTCTTGCACACTCTTAAACATTCTCACACACTCTTAAACACTCTCGAGAACTCTCAAACACTCTCCCACCATCTCACGCACTTTCCCACACTCTCCCACACTCCTTAACACTATCACACACTATCACAAATTATCACACACTCTTAAACACTCTCACACACTCTCAAACACTCTCACCCACTGTTTAACACTCTCACACACTATCACTCACTTTCACACACTCTCAGACACTCTCACACACTCTCAAACACCCTCACTCACTCTCACACTCTCTTACACACTCTCCCACACTCTCTTACACTCTCAAACACCTTTACACACTCTCAAAAACTCTCATAAAGTTTCACACACTCTCAAACAATCTCACAGACTCCCACACACTCTCACACACTCTCACACATCTTCAAACACTGTTACTTACTCTCACAAACACTCTCTTACTCTTACAAACTCTCACACACTCTCATAAACTCTGACACACTCTCAAACACACTCACACACTCTCACATACTCTCTCACTCTTTCAAACACTCTCACACACTCTCACACACTCTTGCACACTCTCAAACACTTTCATACACTCTCTAAACTTCTCTAAGCTTTCCTACACTCTTACACACTTGCACCCACATTCACACATTCTGACACGCTCTCACACACTCTTACACACTCTGACAATTTCTCACATACTCTCATACACTCTCAAATTCTTTCAAACACTCATACACACTCTCGAACACTCTTAAAAATCTGACACACTCTTACACTCTTTCAAACACTCATACACACTCTCGAACACTCTTAAAACTCTGACACACTCTTACATACTCTTACACACTTTCAAACACTTTCACACTCTCTCTAACACTCTCTAAACTTTCCTACACTCTAACACACTTGCACCCACATTCACACATTCTGACACGCTCTCACACACTCTTACACACTCTGACAATTTCTCACATACTCTCATACACTCTCAAATTCTTTCAAACACTCATACACACTCTCGAACACTCTTAAAAATCTGACACACTCTTACACTCTTTCAAACACTCATACACACTCTCGAACACTCTCAAACATTCTTACACACTCTATCACACAATCTTACACACTCTCACACACTCTCACACATTGTCACACACTCTCGCACACTTTTACACACTCTCACTCACTCTCACACTCTCAAAAACTCATAAACACTCTCACATACTCTCACAAACTCTCTCACACACTCTCACACACTTTTACACTCTCTCAAACACTCTCACACACTCTAACACATTCTCAAACACTCTCCCACACCCTTACATACTCTCACTCACTCTCAAACATTCTTACACACTCTATTACACAATCTTACACACTCTCACACACTCTCACACATTTTCACACACTCTCGCACACTTTTACACACTCTCACTCACTCTCACACTCTCAAAAACTCATAAACACTCTCACATACTCTCATAAAACTCGACCACACACTCTCAAACACTCTTTCAAACACTGAAACACTGTCACACACTCTTACACACTCTCAAACTCTCTCACGCACTCTTACATACTCTCACACTCTCGAACACACACTCTCAAACACTCTCCATCACACTCAAAAACTCTCACATACTGATACACACTCTCCCACACTCTCCCACACTCTCACACACTCATACACACTCAAGTACACTCTCACAGCCTCTCACACACTATCAAACACTCTTACACACTCTCAGACTCTTTTTCACTCCCTCACAAACTCTCTCACACTCTTTAACACTCTCACAAACTATCACAATCTCCTACACACTCTCAAATACTCTCACACTCTCTCACACACTCTCTAACACTATCTTACAATCTCTCACCTTCTCCTACACTCTCACACACTTTCACACACTCACAAACACTGTTACAAACTCTTCCACACTCTCACACACTCAAACTCACACAAAATCTCTCACTCTTTCACACACTCATACAAACTCTCATACACTCTCACAACCTCTGACACACTCTGACACACTCTCAAACACTCTCAAACACTCTTACACACTCTCACACACTCTTACACACTCTCACACAATCTCAAACTCTCTCATACACTCACACACACTCTCCCACTCTCTCCCACAATCTTACACACTCTCACACACTCTCACACATTCTTACACATTCTCACACACTCACATTCACTCTCAGACATTCTTAAACCATCTCAGAAACTCTCAAAAACTCTGACACACTCTCAGACACTCTGACACACTCTCAAAAACTCTTTAACACTCTCTAACACTCTCTAAAACTCTCACACACTCTCAAACACTCTCACTCACTCATACACTCTCTTAAACACTCTCAGACACTCTCACTCACTCTCACACAAACTCTCACATTCTCAAACACTCTCCTACACTATCACATACTTTCAACATCTCTCACACACTGTCGAACTCTCTTACACATTCTCACACACTCCCACTCACTCTCAAACACTCTGAACCACTCTCAAATACACTCACACACTCTCACACACTGTTACACACTCTTCAATAATCTTACACACTCTTACACTCTCTCACAAACTCAGACACACTAGCACACACTCTTTAACACTCCCACACTCCCAGTGTCCCACACTCTTACACACTCTCACACAATCTCACACACTCTCATACACTCACACACACTCAACCACACTCTACCACACTCTTACACACTCTCACACACTCTCACACTCTCTCACACTTCAAATACACTCTCAAACACTCTTAAACACTCTCACAAACTCTCACATACTCTCATACTTTCAAACTCTCACATACTTTCACAAGCTCTGACACACTCCCAGACACTCTTACACACTCTCAAAAACTCTAACAAACTCTTAAACACTCTCTTACATTCTCCTACACTCTCACACACTCTCACACATTTTAACGAACTCTCACACGCATATACACACTCTTAAACAATTTCGCACACTCTCACACATTCGTACACACTCTCAAACACTCTCACAATCTCTCATACACTCTAACACACTCTCACAAGCTCTCATACACACTCATACACTCTCAAACACTCTCCAACACGCTAACACACTCTCAGAAACTCTCACAAACTGTCACACACTCTTAAACATTCTCACACATTCTCACACTCTCTCAAAAACTCTTCAACACACTCAACCACTCTCAAACACTCTCACAGACTCGCACATACTCTCACACATTCTCACACACTGTTACACACTCTTACACACTCTTACACACTCTCACAAACTCTGACACACTATCACACAATCTTACACATTCTCACTCACTCTCACACACTCTCATACAATCTCACACACTCTAACATACTCTTACACACTCTCACACACTCTCACACACTCTCACACACTCTCACGGACTCTCACACACTCTCCAACATTCTTACACACTTTGAAAAACTATAAAACTCTCACTAACTCTCAGACAATCTTACACATTTTCATACACCCGAAAAAACTCACTCTCAAACACTCTCAAACACTCTCATACACTCTCTCAGTCTCTCAAGCACTCTCAAACACTCATTAACACTTTCTTAAACTCTTACACACTCTCACACACTCACACACTCATACACACTCTCACACACTCTCACACACTCTCACACAATTTTTGTACACTCTCAAACACTCTCACACACTCTCACACACACTTACACACTCTTAAACAATCTCAAACACTCTCAAACAACCTCAAACACTCTTACACACTCTCACACACTCTCAAACACTCTGACACACTTTCACACACTCTCAAACAATATTTTTATACTCCTAAATTCTCACAAACTCTCCCACACTCTCCCACACTCTCACACACTCACAAATTCTCAATCACTCTTAAACACTCTCACACACTTTCACACACTCTCACACTCTCTCACACACTCTCACACACTCTCACACACTCTCCAACACTCTTACACACTCTCTCACAATCTTACACTCTCTTGCACACTCTCAAACAATCTCAAACACTCTTACACACTCTCACACACTCTTACACACTCTCACACAATCTCAAACTCTCTCATACACTCACACACACTCTCCCACTCTCTCCCACAATCTTACACACTCTCACACACTCTCACACATTCTTACACATTCTCACACACTCACATTCACTCTCAGACATTCTTAAACCATCTCAGAAACTCTCAAAAACTCTGACACACTCTCAGACACTCTGACACACTCTCAAAAACTCTTTAACACTCTCTAACACTCTCTAAAACTCTCACACACTCTCAAACACTCTCACTCACTCATACACTCTCTTAAACACTCTCAGACACTCTCACTCACTCTCACACAAACTCTCACATTCTCAAACACTCTCCTACACTATTACATACTTTCAACATCTCTCACACACTGTCGAACTCTCTTACACATTCTCACACACTCCCACTCACTCTCAAACACTCTGAACCACTCTCAAATACACTCACACACTCTCACACACTGTTACACACTCTTCAATAATCTTACACACTCTTACACTCTCTCACAAACTCAGACACACTAGCACACACTCTTTAACACTCCCACACTCCCAGTGTCCCACACTCTTACACACTCTCACACAATCTCACACACTCTCATACACTCACACACACTCAACCACACTCTACCACACTCTTACACACTCTCACACACTCTCACACTCTCTCACACTTCAAATAAACTCTCAAACACTCTTAAACACTTTCATAAACTCTCACATACTCTCATACTTTCAAACTCTCACATACTTTCACAAACTCTGACACACTCCCAGACACTCTTACACACTCTCAAAAACTCTAACAAACTCTTAAACACTCTCTTACATTCTCCTACACTCTCACACACTCTCACACATTTTAAAGAAATCTCACACGCATATACACACTCTTAAACAATTTCGCACACTCTCACACATTCGTACACACTCTCAAACACTCTCACAATCTCTCATACACACTCATACACTCTCAAACACTCTCCAACACGCTTACACACTCTCAGAAACTCTCACAAACTGTCACACACTCTTAAACATTCTCACACATTCTCACACACTCTCACACACTCTTCAACACACTCAACCACTCTCAAACACTCTCACAGACTCGCACATACTCTCACACATTCTCACACACTGTTACACACTCTTACACACTCTTACACACTCTCACAAACTCTGACACACTATCACACAATCTTACACATTCTCACTCACTCTCACACACTCTCATACAATTTCACACACTCTAACATACTCTTACACACTCTCACACACTCTCACACACTCTCACACACTCTCACGGACTCTCACACACTCTCCAACATTCTTACACACTCTGAAAAACTCTAAAACTCTCACTAACTCTCAGACAATCTTACACATTTTCATACACCCGAAAAAACTCACTCTCAAACACTCTCATACACTCTCTCAGTCTCTCAAGCACTCTCAAACACTCATTAACACTTTCTTAAACTCTTACACACTCTCACACACTCACACACTCATACACACTCTCACACACTCTCACGGACTCTCACACACTCTCCAACATTCTTACACACTTTGAAAAACTATAAAACTCTCACTAACTCTCAGACAATCTTACACATTTTCATACACCCGAAAAAACTCACTCTCAAACACTCTCAAACACTCTCATACACTCTCTCAGTCTCTCAAGCACTCTCAAACACTCATTAACACTTTCTTAAACTCTTACACACTCTCACACACTCACACACTCATACACACTCTCACACACTCTCACACACTCTCACACAATTTTTGTACACTCTCAAACACTCTCACACACTCTCACACACACTTACACACTCTTAAACAATCTCAAACACTCTCAAACAACCTCAAACACTCTTACACACTCTCACACACTCTCAAACACTCTGACACACTTTCACACACTCTCAAACAATATTTTTATACTCCTAAATTCTCACAAACTCTCCCACACTCTCCCACACTCTCACACACTCACAAATTCTCAATCACTCTTAAACACTCTCACACACTTTCACACACTCTCACACTCTCTCACACACTCTCACACACTCTCACACACTCTCCAACACTCTTACACACTCTCTCACAATCTTACACTCTCTTGCACACTCTCAAACAATCTCAAACACTCTTACACACTCTCACACACTCTTACACACTCTCACACAATCTCAAACTCTCTCATACACTCACACACACTCTCCCACTCTCTCCCACAATCTTACACACTCTCACACACTCTCACACATTCTTACACATTCTCACACACTCACATTCACTCTCAGACATTCTTAAACCATCTCAGAAACTCTCAAAAACTCTGACACACTCTCAGACACTCTGACACACTCTCAAAAACTCTTTAACACTCTCTAACACTCTCTAAAACTCTCACACACTCTCAAACACTCTCACTCACTCATACACTCTCTTAAACACTCTCAGACACTCTCACTCACTCTCACACAAACTCTCACATTCTCAAACACTCTCCTACACTATTACATACTTTCAACATCTCTCACACACTGTCGAACTCTCTTACACATTCTCACACACTCCCACTCACTCTCAAACACTCTGAACCACTCTCAAATACACTCACACACTCTCACACACTGTTACACACTCTTCAATAATCTTACACACTCTTACACTCTCTCACAAACTCAGACACACTAGCACACACTCTTTAACACTCCCACACTCCCAGTGTCCCACACTCTTACACACTCTCACACAATCTCACACACTCTCATACACTCACACACACTCAACCACACTCTACCACACTCTTACACACTCTCACACACTCTCACACTCTCTCACACTTCAAATAAACTCTCAAACACTCTTAAACACTTTCATAAACTCTCACATACTCTCATACTTTCAAACTCTCACATACTTTCACAAACTCTGACACACTCCCAGACACTCTTACACACTCTCAAAAACTCTAACAAACTCTTAAACACTCTCTTACATTCTCCTACACTCTCACACACTCTCACACATTTTAAAGAAATCTCACACGCATATACACACTCTTAAACAATTTCGCACACTCTCACACATTCGTACACACTCTCAAACACTCTCACAATCTCTCATACACACTCATACACTCTCAAACACTCTCCAACACGCTTACACACTCTCAGAAACTCTCACAAACTGTCACACACTCTTAAACATTCTCACACATTCTCACACACTCTCACACACTCTTCAACACACTCAACCACTCTCAAACACTCTCACAGACTCGCACATACTCTCACACATTCTCACACACTGTTACACACTCTTACACACTCTTACACACTCTCACAAACTCTGACACACTATCACACAATCTTACACATTCTCACTCACTCTCACACACTCTCATACAATTTCACACACTCTAACATACTCTTACACACTCTCACACACTCTCACACACTCTCACACACTCTCACGGACTCTCACACACTCTCCAACATTCTTACACACTCTGAAAAACTCTAAAACTCTCACTAACTCTCAGACAATCTTACACATTTTCATACACCCGAAAAAACTCACTCTCAAACACTCTCATACACTCTCTCAGTCTCTCAAGCACTCTCAAACACTCATTAACACTTTCTTAAACTCTTACACACTCTCACACACTCACACACTCATACACACTCTCACACACTCTCACACACTCTCACACAATCTTCTACACTCTCAAACACTCTCAAACACTCTCACACACTCTCACACACACTTACACACTCTTAAACACTCTCAAACACTCTCAAACAACCTCAAACATTCTTACACACTCTCACACACTCTCAAACACTCTGACACACTTTCACACACTCTCAAACAATATTTTTATACTCCTAATTTCTCACAAACTCTCCCACACTCTCCCACACTCTCACACACTCACAAATTCTCAATTACTCTTAAACACTCTCACGCACTTTCACACACTCTCACACTCTCTCACACACTCTCACACACTCTCATACACTCTCCTACATTCTTACATACTCTTATACACTCTCCAACACTCTTACACATTCTCTCACAATCTTACACTCTCTTGCACACTCTCAAACAATCTCACACACTCTTACACATTCTCCAAAACTCTCACACACTCCCACACATTCTCGTACACTCTCACACACTCTCAAACAATCTCATACATTCTCACACACTCTTATACACTTTCACACACTCTAACACACTTTTACACTCTCTCTAACAACCTCTAACACTCTCCTACAATCTCACGCATTTTCCCACTCTCTCCCACGCTCTCAAACACTCTCACAAACTCTCACACACTCTCACAAACTCTCACACACTCTCACACATTCTCACACAATTTTCACATCCTCTCACACATTTTCAAACACTCTTACACAATCACACACACTCTCACACACTCTGACACAATCTCACAAATACTCTCACAAACTCTGAAACACTCTCACTTACTCTCAGACACTCTCACACATTCATACACACTCTCACACTCTTTCACACATGTTCACACTTTCTCAAACAATCTCACACACTCACACACACTACTAGACACTCTCACATTCTATAACACTCTCAAACAATCTCCCACACTCTTACACACTCTCAAACACTCATTCACACTCTCGCACAATCTCAAACACTTTCACACACTCTCACAAACTTAGACACACTCTCACTAACTCTTACACACTATAATACCCTCTCAAACACATTCCCACACTCTTAAAGACCCTAACACACTCTCACAAACTCTCAGACACTCTCACACACTTTTAAAATCTCTCACACACTCTAACACTCTCACACACTCTCAAACACTCTCACACATTCTCACACACTCTTATACACTCTCACACACTCTCACACATTTTCACACACTCTCTAACAATCTTTAACACTCACCTACACTATCACAAACTCTCTCATACTCTCCCAAAATTTCAAATGTTCTCACAAATTCTCACACATTCTCAAACACTCTGAAACAGTCTCACACACACTTACACACTCTAACATACTCTCAAACATTCTCACACTCGCTAACACATTCTCAAACACTCTCATATACTCTTTAACACTCTATAACACTCTCATACATTCTCCGACACTATATCACACTCGCACACACTCTCCCAAAATCTTACATACTCTTAACACTCTCACAAATCTCTCACACACTCTCAAACATTCTCAGAAACTCTAACACATCCTCACACTTTCTCTCACAGTCTCAAACACTTTCACACACTCTCACACACTGTAACACACTCTGAAACACTCTCAATTACTCTCTCACACTCTCTAACAATCTCTCACACTCTCCTACACTCTTACACATTCTCAAACTCTCGCACACTCTCACACAGTCTCGAACACTTTCACACACTCTCGTACACTCTTACACACTGTAATACACTCTCACACACTCTCACATACTTTCACACATTCTCACACACTCTCCCACACTCTTACACACTCTCACTTACTCTCACTCACTCTCACACAATCATACACACACTCTCACAGACTCTCAAAAACTCTCCCACACTTTCACGTTCTCTCTTATACTCTCACATACTCTCACACACTCTCAGACACTTTTGAAACACTCTCACAAACTCTCACACACTTCCACAAACTTACAAACACTCTCACACACTCTCACACTTTCACAAAATATCACAAACTTTTACTAACTCTCCCACACTCTCCCACATTCTCTCACACTCTCACATACTCTCTAACACTCCCTAACACTCTCATACATTCTCCGACACTCTATCACACTCTCACATTATCTCCCAAAATCAAACATACTGTTAACACTCTAACAAAATTCTCACACACTCTCAAACATTCTCAGAAACTCTCAGACACTCTCACACACTCTCTCGCAGTCTCAAAAAATTTCACAACTCTCAAACACTCTAACAAACTCTGACACACTATCTAACACTCTCTAACACTCTCTCAAACTCTCCTACACATTCTCACATTCTCACATACTCTCTCACAGTCTCAAACACTTTCACACACTCTCACACACTCTTACACACTCTCATACACTCTCACACACTCTCATACACTCAAACACACTCTCACACACTCTCCCAAACTCGTACACATTCTCAAACACTCTCACAAACTCTTACACACTCTCACACACTCTCCAACACTCTTACATACTCTCACTCCCTCTCACTCACTCTTACACACTTTTACACACACTCACATATATTCTCAAATACTGTTCCACAGTTTTTCACACACACTCTCCAATACTCTCACCCACTCTCACACACTCTCAGACACTTTTGAAACACTCTCACAAACTCTCAACACTCCCAAAAACTTTCAAACTCTCTCACACACTCTCACACACTCGTACACTCTCTCATACACTCTCACACACTTTCACACACTCTCACCCACTTTTACACACTCTCCCACTCTTTCACACACTATCACACACTCATACAAACGCACATATACTTGTACAGCATACAATATAAGGACCTTGACTTTCCGCGTTATCCTGAGGACCCATGTTAAACGTTTGCGTATAAACGCAATTTTATGTCAGTTTCTTTTTTATTGCGTGGATAGCATAAAATTAATATGGTTTCCCCTTAACACTCAAAGTAAATCAGAGAAAACGTAGTGAAGACTTGTCACCTTTAGCCTAATTTATGAGGACCTTCAATATGAGGACCCTAATTTGCATATTTTACACAATACCTTTTATGGCCATAATTATGAGGACCTAACTTGAAAGTTGTGATGAGGACTTGCACAATTCTTTCGTTCACACTAAAAGCGGAGTGTAATTTTACGGAACATACACAAAAAAAGGAAAAAGCAGACCAATAGACATAAATGAAAATTGGGACCATAGAATAAGAGTGAATTTGATTTCGTTTTAGATAAAGCCTTATAATAACTCATTGAATTGTTATACAGGATTGTATGATATTCTCCATAGTTGAATAGCATGCGTGAATATTTGACTGTTTCATGTGAGTAATATTTTTAGGTATACACTCACTCAAACTTCTTTAAACGGCCACTTTAATTTTCAAGTTAAAACAAAACAAAACAATACAAAAAACATGTAGGTACTACGAAACTATCTTGTTAATTTGGAATTTCGGTCAAATGGTTTAATTTTCGACAGAGAAAACATTTTGAAGACCCGTGTGCAAGTCCTCTAATTGTACCGCAGTCCTCTAATCGTCGGTGTGCGTTCAAGCCTGGGTCCTCAGTTTGAGCCCGATACAAACACGGTTAATATCTGGGGGCAAGAGACGGATTTTTTTAAAACCTTAATTTTCTTAAAAAGTGAAACAAGAATATGACACACCAATATGAAACTGCTACAGCAATGGTTTCTTTTTTCACTGTGTTTACATAGGCTAATTACGGTCTTCTGCTCTTTTAGATGACATTGTGATGTTTAGGCAGTTTTTAGTTATGATTTTTTCCGCTTTCGGTTCGGTTTATTCGCGATTTTGCATCGATTCAGATGTTGCTTATCTGAGTTTCAGTACTTATGCAGTCTCAATAGCTCGGTGGGTAGCAATGTACATGAAAGCGGTCCCAGTTTGGAAGTGGTTCGAATCCCGGCTCGGCCAACTTTCTT
The DNA here is from genome assembly GCA_963680895.1 of Fragum sueziense. Lineage (NCBI taxonomy): Eukaryota > Metazoa > Mollusca > Bivalvia > Cardiida > Cardiidae > Fragum > Fragum sueziense. Next base: position 45,026,763 of record OY804604.1, read on the forward strand.
TTTGACGCTTGCTGAAAGTCACTGTGACCCGGTTCATTCGTCTTAAATGGACTTTTTTAAGTGATAAAACAGTGAATATCTTGGAAAGAACGTTGTGCCGGTGAAGAAATACCATGATCGCATGGATGGGTACACCTGGAAAGAATGTTGTGTATGGTTTACGCGGATTATTTGTTAATTAAAGGAAAGCATGTACCCGGTTTTATACGCCTAACCCATTCCCCCACAATGACTCTTTTTGACTCGCTACAAGATTATGGCTTTGATAAACATCATGACAAGCAATTTCTTCATTTTCCACAATGTTTTCGACAGAGATATGTAAAATTTAATTAACTTGAAATTGTCTTCTGCAACATCTTTCAATTTTGACAAGTCTAAAATCTTGCCGTCTGGTGATGGGTTAATACATACTTCTCATTACCGATGCATATTGATAAAGAAGCTATAACTCGCCAGCAATGACTTTTTTCCCACGATGCTTGCAATAGCTCCTTTATTTTGAATTTCGGTCGAATGGTATGATTTTCGACTTAGCATATCAAAATCAGTTTTGCAAGTTTTGCAAGTGTGCAAGTCCTCCAATTGTACAACTGTCCTCTAATCGTTGGTGTGCATTCAAGTCTGGGTCCTCGGTTTGATCTGTATACATGGATTTCCCCTTAAAGTGACATTTCATATTTTTTTACATAAATTTTACTTTAATTTTTATCTGAAAGAACATATTTTCTTATGAAAATTCTGAAAATTTCAAGCCAAAATACCGAACCGTTCACGAGAAATATATATTTTTGTGCTAAAATCAAACAAATTGTTGTTGACAACAGTTCAGATTTACATGGATTTTTTTCATTTCTGTCTCAACTTTAAAGGCGTATTTTTCTCTTACAAATAACAACTTCAAAAAAAACTGATAGCATTTTAACGCATTAGAATAACAAATCCTTGCATCAAGACATACCTTTAAAATATGAAATTGAAATGTTATGTCCTTTTAATATTTTGTACCCTATTCACGCGCAGTTCTTTCGTTTTGGACAAGTGGAATAACTTTTTCAATTTCACACAGTTAGGTCTACGAAATGTCCTTTTTCCATGCGATACATAGCCATCCTTTTAGAATGGTAGGTCATAAACTTTACTTAGATAGTCGTTTAATTTTACGTCTGAACCGCAACATCCAATTATCCCTTTCACAGACGACAAATGTTTAGACCGGTCAAAATTCGAAGGTGTTGCAAACCACACGGGGAATTATAGTTTATGGAGGCAAGTGACTTTCTGTGGAATGGGGTTGATAGGAGACTGCTAGTCGCCAGCATCATCGCTTTTCAACACAAGAGCCGTCAGAGACGGACAATACTCCCCGAATAAGGCATTGTCACAATAAATGTATGCCATGCAGAGCTAACATACAGCTAGCAAATGTTAAGCCCTCTTTTTGCATGACATAATTTTCATAACCAAATTTCACATAATTATTGTCAAGGGCATCTGATTTACTACTCAGATATGAAATTTCATCAAATTCTGACCATTCGACTAGGAGAAATTAGAGAAAAACTATATTCTAACTTAAGTCCCCTTTTCCCATGACGAGGCCTCAAATCCAAAAACCAGGAAAAGAACATCGGCATTATGTCATAGGGAGTTCACATGGTAAGTTTCAATTGATTTAGCCCAAGGGTTATGGAGAAATCACTTCGGACGGACGGACGGACAGACAAAGCGGCGACAATATGCTCTCCCTTCGGGGAGCATAAAAACCTCGTAATTGCAGCTTGTTTTAAGCTGCAGTTACAAGATTTTTGGTGAAAAGCAGCGACATGCTTGTTCTTTCTCTCAATGCGCTGTAAGAGACAACTGTTGTGGAAACCAATAAAGGGGACCAACATTTTCAAATGACGCGTCACAAAATTTACTTGGATAGCCCTTTAACTTTTACGTTTGAACGGTAGGGTCCAATTAACCCCGCTTACTGAACCGGCTAAAATATTGTTGCTTTTCTTCGAAAACCTGGTAACTACAGCTAAAATCAAGCTGTGGATATGCGTTCTTTTTTTTAAGAAAGGCAACGTCATTCACCACATTTAAAAAATTATCATAAAATTGTACGCTACGGAAATTGATTTATTGGCATTATTTAAATAGGTTCACATAAAATTATTGTGCAAAATTCGAAAACATTCAACATTCCTACAGCCCGATTAAAACATAAAATTTGGGCAAACATTGTACAAAAGAAGATGCTAATGATCAGCATTTACACCTTTCTTATAATATTTTCTATAGATGATTCTTTATTCATTTATCCCTTTTGTCATCTGCAGCTGTTTTAAGATTGGAACAGTCTCTCAAAGGATTTCTGGGTTATATCATAGTGGGTGCAGCATCTACCTATAGATTTTGGTTGTTTCTCTCACAAGTACTATCACAACATCCTACTCTAGCGTACAGCTACTCAACCACATAGGTATAACAGTTATCCACCAATTAGTGGCAGACATAACAGGATATTATGTAGCCATTTAGATATTCTTAAAACATCAGATTTTTCTGAGCGGAGTCGTTAATTAGACCAACCTATTGAGGCGCAGTCATAATCATAAACATTTGGCAGTGTAAGTTTGACCGCCGAATGTTTTCGACTTCGCCCGAATAATTCCGAAGCCATGCGAATCTCCTAAGGGTGGACTAAAATTGGAACAGTCTGAAATAGTGTCGGTTGTGTAAATCAGTGTAGTGCAACTCCTCTCTTAAAAGATTTCTTTGTCATATTCTTGCAGGTGGATCATCTACCTATAGATTTTGGTTGTTTCTCTCACAAGAATTATTACAACATCCTTTCTTAGCTACAGCTACTCAACCACATATATGGTTTTACAGTTATCAACCAATTAGTGGCAGACAAAACAGGATATTAAGGTAGAATACCTGTAATGTAGCCATTTTTAGATTCTTAAAACATCAGATTTTTTCGAGCAGCATCGTAACGTAGACGAACCTATTCAGGCGCGGTCGTAAATATTCGGCGGAGGAAAGTTCCACTGCTGAATGTTTTCGACTTCGCTGGAATAATTCCTATGTCGCACGAATCTCATTAGGGATGGACTACCTTAACCCTGGCTGGAGAGCTGGGACGTCATAATCGACTTAAAGCACTGGACCTCATAATTGAGTTTGATGCACTCTGTCATTTGTGAAAGGGCTATATGGAAAATATTGAGGGAAAATGAGGAAAAATACTGGTTATCCGCATTATCTTTTCTCTCAATATTGTTTTTATAAATCTAGCTATAATAGAACACTGATGCCATGAGTGACAATAGGCCTTGATACAACAGATTTGCTTTGGAAATCGATTGGGGTTAAACACTTCTTTCAACAGCGAAGTACTGTCATATCGCGGTCGCTGGTGCATCTAACCATGGGTTCCCATTTTTTCTCAAACCAGTACTACCACATCCTTACCGAGCCTAAAGCTGCTCACCCAAATAGACTAACGATTATCAAACTATTGGTGCGAGACAATTTTGCCAGAATCAATGTTTGCTTCGGCCAGGGATCATACCCAGGACTCCCGGAACTTCGTAAGTGAGAGTCTGGTGTGCTGCAAACTGGGCTATGGCCACTGCTTTTGGGAATGTATCATATTACTTTGCATAGAAGCAGGTCTGGATAAGAGAACTGGTCACCGAATATGCATTTAATGACGCAATCCCAGTTAAAGGGGACAATTGATGTCTCCGGCCTTTAATATGTTCTAGTTGCAAATAGTCAACATTATATAAATGCCCACCACATTTATTTTCATCCAACACCTATAACTATAAAATTAATCTATAATTAACGTTCGTAAGAACCCCATTTCTTATGAAAATCTTGTGACAATCAAACAAGGGGGTACGAAAAACCGATGTCTCCGGGTATAAATTCTAACTTTCAAACCAAAAATGTCAATTTCAACAATTAATTATCTTAACAGAACTGTCCCAATCCTGTACAGAACACATAGAGCTCCAAAACGATACCAAGATTTATATAAAAAATGTAATCCAAAATTTGTAGAAAAGCCTCGAGTCGTTGTCTCCAAAATTCAAAAACGTACGGGACACTTTCTTTAAAGCTAAGAAACACTGACATAAATATACATCTAATGCATCAATCAAGCGTAATCTACTTCAGTATAAATATATTTTATCAAAATAAAGTCGTATTTTGATATACCTTTGTCAGTATTTTTACAAAATCAACATGATTCTTAAACAATTTACCGTAATTTTAACCCCGTAACGTACGAGGCAAGAACTAAAGTAACTGTAGTTAAAAATGTGTAGTTATAAATAGTTTAATTCTTCAAGTAACATCACTATTCAAAGTCTCTTCAAATATGAAAAAAAGAATTATACCGATTACTATAACAGCATTGATACAGTAGGCCAAATAAAGTTTGGTACACGTTAAAAAGTGACGTACGAGTCCATAACGTTCGAGGCAATTTTTAGTTTTCAGTTTTTTAATTGCTGAAATGGAACGTTTCCTGTGCTTTATTTATGTACTTTGGGTTCCTTAATGGCTCCAGTTTAAGCAAAATAGACTTTTAATGCACATAATAGACTGTACACATACTCGTACTAGTCTCGTACGTAATGGTATTATAATTACGCTTAATTGAAACTATTTTTACAATATTGAGGAAAGTTCCACAAAATATGCCGGTTTTTGTTGATATATATAGGAATATATTCATATCCATATACATTACACTAGATTGATGCATCAAAATAGATTATTTCAGCCTTTCTTACCTTTATAAAAAGTGTCCCGTACGTCTTCGTATATTAGATCCATCAGATTTAAGGATGTCTAGCAAATTTTGGATAACATTTCACTTAATTAAGCAGTTATTACACATACCTCATGTGTCAAAACAATACGAACATCTCAACTTTTATAAATTGAAATTAATTTGGCTATGAAGTTTTAATTTGTAAAACAACACACCCAGATGGCTTATAGAGTTGTATCTATTTTCATTTATTCATTTCATTATAATTTTTTTGACAAAGTGTCTGGCAAATGGATATTGCCTGATAATATTATGATTTGATTGAAAAGGTAATAACACAGAGGCTGTGGTATTAAAGAAAAGAAAGCACATTACGTACGAGACAAGCTGTAGTTACGTTCGGGACAGACCAGTTTTAAACTATTGTTGATTTGTAATAAATCATTGACTTTCCATTTCTGCATATCGATTAAGGGAATAACTCATTGCTTTTGTTTAATAATACAAGAGAAAATTAAAGGTTGTTTGGTGTATTTTAGAAGAGTTGGAAGTAGTCAACGTTCTAAAATAAAGGAATTGTACAAGGATAGCCGTTTTGTATTTTCATTCGCATAGGTACAATTCACCATTTTCACCCATATTGTCAATTGATTCACATTTCACAAACAAATACTCATCAAAATGTATCGGATTTATTATTCTTTAGGCATTACTTAATGGGAAATTAGACACACATTTCACAAAGGGGTCTTTTTAAAATACGCATTTTTTTATGCACACATTCGATCATTTAACATTCTATAACTCCAAAACTAGGCAAGCCCACTTGACAAAACAAGAGAAATTTGCGCAGAAGATGTGATCCATGAAGAAAATTTGTCCAGAATGAGTGAATGGTACAATGAAAAATTTCGAAAAAAATTTAGTCAATTGTCCACTTTAACTGGGATTGCGTCTAATGTAGTTTTAATTATCAATATGTCCATGTACAGTATATTCACAATTCAATTTATGCATATACAGTTGACACTCTGGATGTATGCATGCCACAAGGGGCATCATAATACCTCAAAATATCAGAAGTGTGAGACACATGTGATTTTGCAATGTTTTGAAAAATTGTGTATTAAGGTAGTCCACTCCTGATGAGATTCATGAAACCACACCCAGTGGTAAAGGTTGGCAAGATAACAAATGTTTATCACATCGCACAAAAATTTCGATGTCGCATGAATCTAATTAGGGGTGTACAACCTTAAGATTTTTCTTTGAACCAAACCCTTTCCCAAACAACAAAATTTTAAGATGGTGCAATTCAAAAGCTGCTTGAGGTCACAAAATGAATGTAGAAAAAGATTGGATTTGTGTACACTCTTTATGTGTGCAAGCCAAAAGGAACATCACAGTAATAATGACATTACCTCGAAATATCGGAAGTGTGAGACACATCTGATTTTGCAGTATTTTGAAAATTTGTTTATTAAGGTAGTCCACCCCTGATGAGATTCATGCAACAACCCCGGAGCAGTGTAGGTTGGCTACATAAATGTTTATCACATCGCACAAAAAATTCCGATGTCGCATGAATATCATTAGGGGGTGGACTACCTTAAGATTTTCTTTGAGCTAAACCCTTTCCCAAACAACAAAAGTTTAGGATGGTGCAATTCAAAAGCTGCTTAAGGTCACAAATGGATGCAGAAAAAGATTGGATTTGTGTACACTCGTTATGCGTTCAAGCCACAAGGAACATTACATTGCCTCGATTTTTATATCGGAAGTGCGAGATACATTTGATTTTGAAGTGTTTTGATAAATTGTTTATTAAGGTAGTTTGACCCAGATAAGATTCATGCGACTTCACACGAGTTGTAACGGCCGGCTACGTAACAAATGTTAATCACATCACACAAAAAATTCCGACAAAGCATGAAACTCATAAGGGGTGGACTACCTTAAGATTTTTCATTGAACTTTTCCCAAACAACAAAATTTTAGGATGATGCAATTTAAAACCTGCTTGAGATGACATAATGGATGTAGATTTGTGTACATATAACACAGGTGATATAAAGACAAAAGGAGAAGCTGCTGATCATCAGCATTTTCTTCTTTTGCTTCAATGCTTTCCCATGTATTTCACATTGTACTCTGTTGTTATATGATTTTTGCAAAATTATATGAATTTCAATTGAGAATAATATAGATCTTCATAAGTCTGTATGTATTTGCAGCCTAATAAAGGTCCATGTCTTTCTCTTATCTAGGCTGATGAGGTGGAATGCTCATTATAATATGGCCATTTTGAGATTTATAAAACATAAGACTTTTTCGAGCAGTATTGTTAGGTATCGAACCTATTCGAGCATAGTCGTAAACATTTGGTTGTGTTAAGTTCCACTACTGAATATTTTTGATGTCACCCGAATAATTCCAATGTCGTGCAAATCTCATAAGGAGTGGACTACCTTAAACTTTTCTAAAAGGCAAAAGTTCAGCCAGTGTACAAATCTATTGATGAGAGAGGGTAATAGCTTTTCCTGTTGCAAAATATATATCATAAATCGCCAAATTTTATGTAGTGGGTTCTCATTTGAATCCTCTTCTCAAAAAGATTCAATGTGACTGTGTACCCACAACAAAGGGTTTGGATTTGAAGTAAATTTTAAATCCTATTACCCTATTTTATCTTATCATTGCCGAGTATAAATTTGAAAAGAGATGTCTAGATGTTAAAATGAACCTATGGTAGGTTGTCGGACAGGGGAACATGTTAAAAATATTTTCAGATAATATAATATGAAATTGTGAACCTGCAAACCTACATTATTTCTGTCCAAGGAAATTTCAAACACAGTTCATTCAGTCCTTCCAAATCAAGTCTGTATTTAAATACCCTACCAGCACTTTATTATCATAGTAAGATTTGAGGGAAACTGGACCTTGATAGACAATGGAAAAACTTGGTTCCAGTGCTAAAATTTCTTTCCTTTTTGTCCTAGATAATGCAATCCACCGCACAAGAATGCAAACTCTTACTGTCCCCATGTTGCTCTTATCACTGAAGAACCTAGCATGTGCCCCTTTAACCCTTTCCCAAACAAGACCTGGTTTTGACGTCCCTATTTAAAAATGCTAGGGAAAACATTGAGACAAAAGAAGAAACTGCTGATAACCAGCAGTTTCTCCATTTGTCTCAATATTTTCTGTGCCATATTTTACACAAACCCTTTATTTTTTAATAACATCCATTTTGTCATTTGTGGCAGTTTTTTAGGTGGATCACCCTAAAATTTTGTTGTTTGGGAAAGGGTTAACTAGTAAAAACACAACTTATAAAAGTGCATGTAAAACCATTGACAGGAAGGAAGAAAATGTTTGTCATCAGCATTTACTTCTTTTCTCTAAAAAATTTCCAAATGTCTTTCTCAAGAACAGATCCAGGTTAATTCGGGGGGGGGGGGGGAGTGTTGGGATCAAAGCCTAAATGATGGCTTTAAAAGTGTTAATATGCAAAGTTAAACTAACATCGTAGTCAAAATTTCATTTTAGGCCAATGCCAGGGACGTCTGGATTCCAACCCCCACTCCCTCTAGATCCGCTCTTGTTTCTGAGGCATCTACACTTATTCGTGCACTCATTAAACACTTGTAAGGTAATGATCTGTCTGTAAAGGGAAAAATGGTCTACATGTTCTAAATGCATGTATTCATCCCTGGCACAAAACTTGTTTGCAGAAACATGCTCAATTGCATGATGTCTCGTTTGGGGAATGCGTTTGCTTTCCCTGCTTTTCACAGTCGTATCTCCCCATAAAAGCTTGTGGATGAAATATATTCATTGCATTATCTGCCATCCATCTTGCCAGGCCAATTACGGTGAACTTTAAAAATGTTCTGCAACACTGGTCTTTAGTCTGAAAGCAAAATAATACAATTATTTGGCTATTTTGTATAAATGTTTTTACAGCAATATCAAATCATGAATTGGGCATAATTCAATTGCTAATTTCATTTTCTGAATGTAGTATACCCGTAATGAGATTTGCGTGACGTCGGAATTATTCGGGCGCATCCGAAAACATTCAGCGGTGGAACTTTCCACCACCCAATGTTTACGACCGCGCCCGAATAAGTTCAGATATGCAACGACGCCACTCGAAAACATCTGATGTTTCAGTTATCTCAAAATGGCCACATTACAGGTATTCTACATTAACCCTTTCCCAAACAACAAAATCTTGGACAGGTCCAATTTGAAAGCTGTTTTAGACGACAAAATAAATGATGATAAATGTAGTATTTGTGTGAAATAATGCACAGTAAATATTGAGACGAAAGGAGAAACTGCTGGTTATCAGCAGTTTCTTCTTTTGTTTCAATGTTTTCCCAAGCCTTATCTACTATGGACATCAAAACCAGGTTTTGTTTGGGAAAGGGTTAAGGTATAATATCCATGCAATTTTTTGAGAGATAAAGACAGCAATTCTGAATAAAGTTACATAAGTCTGTATGAGTTAAGGGTGGTCCAATTTGAAAGCTTCTGCCATAAAGAAAAGATTGAAGGCTTAATCAGCATAAATTTTATTCTTTTTACCCTAATATTTTCTGTGTTAGCAAGTATTAGTCCATGGGCCCATAACCGAAACCCTCCCCCCATAGTGGGATTTTTGAAGACCTATATTTTCTTGAAGGTTATGATGTATAGTAATGAATTCAGGTTGTTGTTCAATTTAAAAGTGCTGGATAAGCAAATGGCGGGCTCGTTACCATGGCAACCGTCCATTTTTCTACAATCCAGAGCTTGGATCAATTAATTGCAATAAAATTACTTATTTTTGTCATAAATCTTTCAAAATAGTTTTAAATTATTACCAAGATATTTCTCTCACAATATAGATAATTTTTAGAAAATTTGCTAATTTGCATATTCATGAATATTAATGAGAAAGCAAGAAAATGTGTTTAATTTGCTAAAAATAAGACTTTACTAGTGAATTTAAACCTCCCTAACAGGTAGGATTTTTTTAAGATCTATATTTCCTTGAAGCTTATGATGTATTTTAATACATTCACTTTGTTATTTGATTTAAAAATGCTGGATAAGCAAGTAGTTGGCTTGTTACCATGGTAACCACCCATTTTCATTCGTTCCAGCGCTTGGATCAATTAATTGCAATAAAATTACTTATTTTGGTCAGAAAACATTGAGGCTAGTTTTAAAATGTTGTCATTACATTTCTCTCACAACCAAAATATTTTTCAGAAAGTTTGCTAATTTGCATATTCATGAATATTAATGAGATTGTGGAAAATATGTGTTTAATTTGTAAAAAGACGACTTTACTAGTTTACTAGTGAATAGAAACCTTCCCCACCATGTGGGATTTTGGAAGACCTATATTTTCTTGAAGCGCAGGAAACATATTAATGAATTCAGGTTCTTGTTTGATTTAAAAGTGCTGGATAAGAAAATGGTAGGCATGTTACCATGGCAACTGCTCATTTTCCTACGTTTCAGTACTTGGATCAATTAATTGCAATAAAATATTTTAAAATACTTATTTAAGATATATACTTATTTTGGTAATAAAACAAGACTATTTTTAAAATTTTAAATATATTTTTTTCTTGAAATCATTTTTATTTAGCTAATTTGCATATTCATGAATATTAATGAGAAAGTAGAAATATGTGTTTAATTAGCTAAAGCAAGGCTTTTCTATGGAATAAATATGCTGAGGCGATACGTTTTTATAATGCTTAATGTTTCAAATGAATATGAACACTAATAGATCAATAATAAGTTCATAAACCATTCATCAGCTACACAGAACAAGCACATACGGGCTTATTCGCATTCACAATTATTTGCATACTTTTCTCTAAATGGCAAATAAAATCTCAAATAATCTTTAATAATGTTAATGACTTTCATTTTTGCATCTTTTCCCTTAATTGTTTACTTGTTGTGTTTGAAAATTAAATCTCATGATTTACCCATTAAAAGGGAGAATCTTAACAATATATGCTCTGAAAAATTACCGTATAAATGGCAATAAAATTCCATTTAGCGCAAATGACATGCTGAAAACTTTAACCTGCTTTCTTTGATTTTTTTTCTATGTGAAATACATTTTTCTTTTATACAAGAAACTTTATTTTGTAAAAGTTAAGTACTAAAAAAAGCGTTTTAATAATGAATTCCCATTGGAGTACATATATGGTTACCTTTGATTTATACCATTTCTGCCTTGCAATGCATGCTTTTTTACATTTTGCTCCAAGTTTAAACTTAACAATACTGTTAGAGACATGCTGTGCAGTAGAGAAATCTTCCCAACCACTTCTATGGATTGGAATGCTATGTTACAGGAACACAGTTTACCAAATATATTCTAATAAGCGATAGTTGAAACTGGTCAATTTCATATTTGCACTGTCATGTGCATTAATTGATGATTTAAAATTGCCTATAATAGCAACTGAATTATTCATTTCTTTATCAAATTGCATTCGAGTGACATCGTTTTACACCTTTATAATTCAGAATACTTATATGTGATAATATAAACAGTTATAAATTGTACATATGTACCTTATTGGTTGGATACCAGTACTTGGAAGACACTTGATTTGTGAGGAATCCTCGTATTTGTGTAACAAAATGTAAAGATTAAGTTTAAATAGCAAACACAATTTCTGTTGATTATGATGAGAGGGAAACACATCATATTTCAACTTCTAGTGTTGTAATATGTCGCTGGCCGAAGATTTGAAATCCTTCGTTCTGTTATCAGTTTTTAAATATGCTCGTGCATTTCTTAATTCATTTCAAACATCTCCACCACAAATAAGTTTTTGGAATTTTGACTTTTGTGGAAGACAACAAGCTAACCTCAGGATGAGGTAAAATCCATAAAACACAGGGGTTAGCTATGAATAACACATATAAGCAAATTCTAATCAACCAAGGAATCCGCGATTTATATAATTATGTCATTATATGTGCACAAACTTGTCTAAATATACGGTTATTAGAAAGCCTTTTCACAAAAAAGGGAGAGCCTACTATGGTTTGACACTTGTATTGAAAAGGGACTGAGGGTAAAACATGCATGATGAGTTTATTGGTCTTCTGTACCATCTTATTCTCAAGTATAATATCGTGGTTGGGGGGGAGCGGGGGTTATAACGCGACAGAGAAACTTAAGAAGATGATGCTCGGTCTGAAGGCAAAGTTGCAACCACTGTCGACGGTATGTGTCATAAATTCACAGATCTGATATACTTGCTGAGCGAATTAAAGTAAGAAATTGTCCATGCATTATCTTTTTCAAGATATTGCTTGATCGCAAAAGGATGCACAAACTTACAGACTGTTGGGTCTAAAATGCCTCAACGATAAGGAAATGACAAAAAGATTGACAAAGAGTACATGTTGCATTCTCATGAACGAAAAAAAAGGTCCAGATTCCTAGGTACGTTGGTATGGAATCCCAAGGGCCAAGAAAATTATTCAATAGACAATATTCAGTATTCAATGTTTTGGGACAATTGGGGGTTGCAATAAAATATTTTTTCTGGACATATTACCCAAGAAAGGTACAATTAACGAAGCATAATATGCCAAGTTGCTAGACAATCTGAAGCAGACCATACGTGAGAAACGTAGCGGCAAACGCACAAAATGTGACCGCTGCTTGCAACTGGAAATTACATTAGTACACAATTACCAAAGTACAATGGATGCTGTCAAGAAAAAAGGGTTATCAATTTAGATCACACCCTTCCTATCCACATGACCTTGCTGCTATCGACTTCTTTCCTAAAAGGGACATGAATGGTTGCAATTTTAAGTCTCATGAAAGAAGTTATTGATGCAGTTTAGGTGTGGTTCTTTGGAAAGTTCTCGGACTTCTTTACTTCGGGACTGATGTCACTTGACCACCTTTAACGTAGATTAATTTGAGTTTAACTTCTTTTTCAACTGCTATAGTCATATCGTTGGGTCAAAGCGCATAGGCCTGGATGGAAAGTATTTCAAGAGAAAAGATGTCGATCGAAACATAAAAAATAGGTCAGTTATTCATTGATCCATGCTCGTATTTGAGCATTTAGGCAGATTACATAAAAAACATATTATTGTATTGTATTATATGTCATGTAAATTAACAGTGAAGAAGCCATTTTTAGCTTGGCAAAAGTGTTGATATTGGTGTTTTGTATTAAACATATCCACCCCACAAAAAAGAGCTTAAATGCTTTATGACCAAAATAAGCCTTAATGTCTTTATAACCTCTATAACACCTATTATCCAAAGCGTCCCTTGTCCATGTAAGACTTAAAACCGTCATGCAAAAAGATACCAATGATGTACTCCAATGTGGACTCATTATCAAAAAATCGGGTACATGGTTTCTGTCATAGAGGGAAAATGTTTATCTCTCCTAGAAAATAATCAATTTGGATTTTCTTCGGTACTTAATTTATGGGATTGGGGATTTATTACCATTTATACGGTAATTAGGACCGTTTTGGAAATATATATTTTCAAGGTAATGTCATTTATTTACTTGTTGAATCATGTAGTTTTAATAAGAAGTTGAAATACATTTGAAAATACAATATTAAGTGCAGAAGATTTGCAGAAATGAAAAACATTTACATCATTTTTGCATATTTGAGATTTTGGCGGCCATTTTGAAAATTAAAAAAAAAAAAAAAAAAAAAAAAAAAAAAAGAAATGACAAAAAGCCTTTTATAAGCATGGCAACACTTTTAGATTTGATATACTCAATTTTCCTAAGAAATGAACTCGTTTACATAGAGAACATGATTACAAATTATAGGGCAGTGATATTTCGATATTTAGTCAATTGGTCATTTTGCGGCGGCCATCTTGAAAATCATTTGAAATGTCGAATATATCCTAAAATGTCGATAGTCAACACTTTGACTTTTATTACAAGGCATCTAATAAACATTTTAATACAAATTCTAGCAATTATTCGCTGTGGAAATGATTTCCAAATGCAAAGTAAATATAAACAAAGGCAATATCTATACTATTTTTCTCTTGTTTTACATATTCAAGGGGCATAATTCGTGCTAATTTTGGTGTGAAATTATCTTTTACTATTTAAAGATATGAATTGATAAAATCTAGAAGCATTTTGGTCATTTGCGCTTAAATTTGGGTTATTTCGGATCCCATGAATGTGTATAAGGTGAGTTATAAACAAGTATTTTTTGTAATTCAAGGGGAGATAATCAATCGTTCCGCATATGCTTATCCAGCACTTATATATCAAACAACAAGTTGCATTTGAAAGGGAATTCATCAAGCTTTACAATGATATAGGTGTCATAAAATCCCGGTAGGGGGGGACCTAGGGTGTAGCCAGCCCACGGACTATATGTAATGAAAATTGTATGTACGAACCCATTACCAAAGTACAAAATTTAGATGTGTCCAAATTCAAAGATGACGCAGATGACACATTTCAAATCTGTGAAATTTATAAATTTTGGTCTTTCAGGGTGAAAACATTATGGAAAATGAAGAAATTGCACAACAAGTCACAAGCAATTTCTTCATTTACAATCTGTTTTCTCAGCCATTTTTCTTGAGAGGAATCTAAAAGCATCATTGTGTGATAATGGGTTAACATAGTCCACCTCTAATGAAATTCATAGGATTTCAGAATTTTTCGTGCCACTTCATAAACATTTCTTATGTATCCGAACATATTTTGGTAAATTAGGTAAACATTCTTTGAAGGAATGTTCTACCGTCAAATGTTCATGACATTGCCTTAGAAATTATTCTGACATCACATGAATCTCATTAGAGGTAAATTGCCTTAACCTGTCCCATTTTCACTAAAATTTTGGACTGAAAATTTTATTTGAATTATTTTGTAGATGACAATTTCAAATTGATGAAGTTTTAGAAAAGTTTCTATTTTGGATTAGAAAACATAGTGGAAAATGAAGAAATTGCCTGTACATGACAAGCAATTTCTTCATTTTTCACAATGTTTTTCTAAGCCTTTTCTCGTTAGGGAGTCAAAAGGCATCAGTATGTGCTGTTAACAGGGTTTCATCCGACTCTCAAATCTGGGGGAACAAACCATACTTTTACAGCATGCTTACAAGTACCCCCTCTAGTAGAGACAAAGAAGCCTGCTTGCAAAAACTAGGGGTACAAAATTCATTTTGGGGGTAAAAAACATTTGGAGGTTTTTGGACACCCTGGTAAAGGGTTAAAATGAGATATTGCCTGACCAATACTTAAGACGTGCAAACCCACTTACACACATCTAATAAGGTCATGCATCTATCATTTCTCACGCACAGCAAAAATTTTTAAAAATCAAATGCAAGGAAATCACAAGAAACCTACCTGAATATTTCAGAACTTCACATTTGAACTTGACATTCCAAAGGAAAAATAGACACGTCTCTTGAGCTCTGTTTCAAGCATTCGTAGTCTCCAAGTTTCTTTCTTTCGAATAACACCAATGCAAGTTTCTCCATGTCTGAAAATAATGTTCACCATATTTAACCCTTTCCCACACATTGACACTTGTGGACGCCCCACAAAATAAAGGCTTTGGAAAACATTTGTGGAAAATGAAGAAATTGCTTGTGACATTCAATTTCTTCATTTCCCATAATGTGTTCGACAAAGAAAGACCAAACAATTTTAAATTTGTTCAATGAAAATTGTCGTCTGCAACACCTATGAGTTTTAACTAGGCTAAAATTTTGTTGTTTGGTAATGGGTTAAGTTTATTCTCTGATAATGAACTTATCCCAGGAATAGCAAAGACCGTCGGACCGTCAGGCATGTCTGATGAAATTTCCCTCCGTTAACCCTTTCCCAAACGACAAAATTTTAGGGTGATCCACTTCAAAAACTGCCACAAATGACAAAATAGATGTTATTAAAGATAAGATTTGTGTAAAATATTATAGCACAGAAAATATTGAGACAAAAGGAGAAACTGCTGGTTACCAGCAGTTTCTTCTTTTGTTTCAATGTTTTCCCAAGCCTTTTCTATCAGGGACGTCAAAACCAGGTCTTGTTTGGGAAAGGGTTAAACATGTGCAATAATAGACCGCAATAGAAAGGTGCTATAGAAAAAATGGCAAATTTGATAAGTCCCGACATACACAGAAAAGATTTTTCAAAAAATGTGTGAGGCCTTATAAATAGGACTACTTTGAATATGGACACATGTATCTAAATTTTTGCTGTTTGTTAATGGGATACTAATTCATGGTTGGGCACTCTAAATATTGAACAACAAATCAATATAATTGAACAAAGAACAATATGATATCGATTATTTATATCTCCATGTTCTTTTTCTTTTAACCCTTTCCCACACAGCAAATTTTCAGAATTTCCTTTTCAAAAGCTGTTGCTAGAGGACAAATGGACATTGTTTCAGATAGAATTTGTGTATAATATAGCACAGAAAATATTGAGACAAAAGGAGAAACTGCTGGTTATCAGCAGTTTCTTCTTTTGTTTCAATGTTTTCCCAAGTATATTCTCTTAGGGACGTCAAAACCAGGTCTTGTTTGGGAAAGGGTTAATATTATCACCGATTACATAAATCATTGATATTTTGGGGCCTCTTTTGGGGGCCAGTTTTACCGATGGAAAATCGGCATTGGGTCCGGTTTTACGGATATGGGACCGGTTCCACAGTACAACTTGCCGCCCCCATGAGAATAAGGCTTAAGAAATCAATATGAAAAATGAAGCAAACTGCAGCATTTTTCATTACTCACGATGTCTTCTACCAAGAATCAATGTACATAACATGTAATTCTTCATGCAGTAGCGGATCCGGGAGGGTTGGAACGAACCAACCTCTGTAGCCTGATTACATCAATGTGCAGAAAATATCCAGGCCAAAAAAAGATAATAATTATGTTGGTGGGGGGGGGGCAATGCTACCAGTGTACATAGACATAGAAAGGTTTATGATATTGGGGGGGGACAAATGTTTAAGTGAATGGAACCCGACCGACGGTAGCATTGCTAGGGGGTCAGGGGTCTTGTCCCCAGAAAATTTTGAGTTCTAAAAAGCCATTTCCTGCAATCTGGGCACTTTCAGACAGCATTTTATACCTGCACCTTTCTTGAAGGAAAATATGGGTGAATTATTGGGGTCAAGGGATATGTAAGCCCCCCTTCTAAATTATTGGGGGGGGACGCCCCCTCTCCCTACGCCAGTGTGTATTATTGGGAAGGCTATAGGATATGTTGGCCCGCTTCTAAATTATTGCGGGTCCTGGCCCCCTTCCTACGTTAGTGTTATGTCACAATGCTTTTTAATTTATCATCTTCTATCAAGGATATCAAACCCGGTCTTGTTTCGGTACTCGCCTTGTTTGGGAAATGGTTGTAGAAAGTAAAATTCACGTTTTTGACTGTCGAAGCAAAGGTTTGACACCTCTCTTACGAATCCAGTGGGATGTTACATCGGGCATCGTCATCTGCCATGCCAATCTGACAAATTGATTTGTCATAATTAATGCTTTTTATTGTCCTTTCGAGGCGAAAACGACTTGTCAAAGTGAAAAAACACATTTCGACGCCATGTTGTTTGTAGTCTGGTTCCCGCCTCTAATACACTACGTTATAAAGACTATATTCATAGTAGATTTCAGGTACGGGAACCAGACTATGTTGTTTGTAATAGCGATATGGGTAAAATAACCGGGTTTTTTGGTTGTGGTCGTCTCGAAAAATAAATTAAAAATCAACATACGAGAAAATGTATAAATTTAACATTCCCAAAACATTCAGGTTGTCAATTTCATGATGTTCTCAACTGTATAAGAAATATTGCTCAATATTTGTTTGGGAACAAAATCGTGATCAAAGTCTTCAAAATATTATTCTTGAAGCACCCTTACCCATTTCAACACAATGACGTCTTTGATACCCTACAGGATAAAAACTTTTGAAAACATTGTGGAAAATGAAGAAATTGCTTATGACAAACAATTTCTTCATTTCCCACATTATTTTCTACCTCATATTATCAATAAATGTAAAATGACATTCAAAAAGAGTTGTCGTCTGCAACATCTTAGAGGTTAGACCAGTCTAATACTGTCGTTTGGTAATGGGTTAAACCTTCAACTTTGATACAATCAATATATTTTACGACTGAGTAGCCTGCCACCATTTGCTATAGGTTATAAATTTATATTTGATTAATTGTGTCTAACGAAAAAAAAAAAAAAAAGATTCGCCTTATAAATTCGCACGGATTTGGGGACTTTTATCTTATTTTCTTGTTTTTACCCTAAATTAACTGATTTAATATCCACGATTTCGTTTGTAGGCTATTGTTAATAATTCTCATGCTAAAATAACACTTTCACAAACAAGACCGGTTTTGACGTCCCTGAAGAATGTTTGCTTAAAAACCCTAAAGGGAAAATGCATTGCGTTGATGTTATAGCAAAACCTCGTAACTCCAGCTATATAATTAAGCTGGAGTTACGAGGTTTAGCAATAACACCGACTGTTTTCCTCTTTTCTCTCAAGGATTGAAAAGAAAACTCACCAAAATTATATAATTACAAATGTATTAGGAATCCACCTTATTAAGAATACAGTGGCGTCACGTTAGGACAATCTCAACGTGTGCAAGTCCTCTATAATTGTACCACAGTCCTCTAATCGATGGTGTGCGTTCAAGCCTGGGTCCTCAGTTTGATCCCTATACAAACACGGTTAATATCTGGGGGCAAGAGACGGACTTTTTAAAACCTTACTTTTCTTAAAAGTGAAACAAGAATATGACACACCAATGAAACTGCTACAGCAATGGTTTCTTTTTTCACAGTGTTTTCATAGGCTAATTACGGTCTCCTGCTCTTTTTGATGACATTTTTATGTTTAGGCAGTTTTGAGTTATGATTTTTCCGCTTTTGGCTCGGTTTATTCGCGATTTCGCATCGATTCAGAGGTTGCTTATCTGAGTTTCAGTACTTATGCAGTCTCAATAGCTCAGTGGGCAGGCCCGTAGGAAGCAATTTCGTATGGGGGGGCTAAAGCCCTTGTCCAGAATATTGGGGAGGGGGGCTAATTTGGATTTTCCCAAATTTTTCAGTGTAAAATTAAGAAAATTTGGCATTTTTGGCCAAAATTGGGGGGGGGGCTTAGCCCCCCCCTAGCCCCCCCTGTTCCTACGGGCCTGGTGGGTAGCGGATTTGGGGACTTTTATCTTATTTTATTGTTTTTACCCTAAATTAACTGATTTAATATCCGAGATTTCGTTTGCATTATTAATAATTCTCATGCTAAAATAACACTTTCTCAAACAAGACCGGTTTTGACGTCCCTGAAGAATGTTTGCTTAAAAACCCCAAAGGGTAAAGGCATTGCATTTATGTTATAGCAAAACCTCGTTACTCCAGCTATATAATTAAGCTGGAGTTACGAGGTTTTGCAATAACACCGACTGTTTTCCTCTTTTCTCTCAAGGATTGAAAAGAAAACCCACCAAAAATTATTAGGAATCAACTTTATCAAGTATAATCTCAACGTGTGCAAGTCCTCTAATTGTACCGCAGTCCTCTAATCGTATGTGTGCGTTCAAGCCTGAGTCCTCAGTTTGATCCCTATACAAACACGATTGATTTCTGGGGGCAAGAGACAGATTTTTTTAAAACTTTACTTTTCTTAAAAGTGAAACAATAATAAGACACACCAGTGAAACTGCTACAGCAATGGTTTCCTTTTTCACAGTGTTTATGAAGGCTAATTACGGTCTCCTGCTCTTTTAGATGATGTTGTGATGTTTCGGCAGTTTTTAGTTATGATTTTTCCGCTTTCGGTTCGGTCTATTCGCGATTTCGCATCGATTCAGAGGTTGCTTATCTGAGTTTCAGTACTTATGCAGTCTCAATAGTTCAATGGGTAGCGGATTTGGGGACTTTTATCTTATTTAATTGTTTTTACCCTAAATTAACTGATTTAATATCCGCGATCTCGCTTGTATTATTAATAATTCTCATGCTAAAATAACACTTTCTCAAACAAGACCGGTTTTGACGTCCCTGAAGAATGTTTGCTTAAAAACCCCAAAGGGAAAAGGCATTGCATTTATGTTATAGCAAAACCTCGTTACTCTAGCTATATAATTAAGCTGGAGTTACGAGGTTTTGCAATAACACCGACTGTTTTCCTCTTTTCTCTCAAGGATTGAAAAGAAAACCCACCAAAAATTATTAGGAAGCCACTTTATCAAGTATAATCTCAACGTGTGCAAGTCCTCTAACTCTAGCACACACTCTCAAACACTCTCCTACACCAATACACACTCTCAATGACTCTCACACACTCTCACACACTCTCACAAACTCTGACACACTCTCACACACTCTCACACACTCTGAAAAACTTTCAGAACTCTCACACACTCTCAGAAACTCTCAAACACTCTATCACACTCTCACATTATCTCCCAAAATCATACATACTCTTAACACTCTTACAAAATTCTCACACACTCTCAAACATGCTCAGAAATTCTCACACACTGTCACACACTCTCTCGCAGTCTCAAACAATTTCACAACTCTCAAACACTCTAACACACTCTGACACACTATCTAACACTCTCTAACACTCTCTCACACTCTCCTACACATTCTCACCTTCTCACATACTCTCTCACAATCTCAAACACTTTCACACACTCTCACACACTCTTACACACTCTCATACACTCTCACACACTCTCATACACTCAAACACACTCTCACACACTCTCCTAAACTCGTACACATTCTCAAACACTCTCACAAACTCTTACACACTCTCACACACTCTCCAACACTCTTACACACTCTCACTCACTCTCACTCACTCTCACACTTTTACACACACTCACAAATACTCTCAAATACTGTTCCACTGTTTCACACGCTCTCCAATACTCTCACCCACTCTCACACAATCTTAGACACTTTTGAAACACTCTCACAAACTCTCATCACTCCCAAAAACTTTCAAACTCTCTCACACACTCTCACACACTCATACACTCTCTCATACACTCTCACACACTTTCACACACTCTCGCACACTTTTACACACTCTCCCACACTTTCAGACACTCTCACACACTCATACGAACGCACACACACTCTCACACTCTCTAACACACTTATACACACTATCACACAATCTCAAATACTCTCATACTGTCTCACACACTCCCCCAAAATCTCACATACTCTCACACACGCTCACACAATCTCACACATTCTCATACACTTACATACACTCTCAGACACTGTTAAACACTCTCACAAACTCTCACACACTCTCACACATTCATACACACTCTCACACATTCATACACACTCTCACAAACTTTCACAAACTCTGACACACTCTCAGCCACTCTGAAACCCTCTCAACCACTCTCACACACTCTCACACACTCTTACACACTCTAACACACTCTTGCACACTCTCTGCGAGTTTGTGAGAGAGTTTGAGAGAGTGCAAAAGTGTGTCAGCGTGTGTGAGAGTGTGTGAGAATGTGTCAGAGTTCGTCAGAGTGTGTAAAATGTGTGTGAGAGAGTGTATGAATGTGCAAGAATGTGTGACAGTTTGTGAAAGTATTATAGAGTGTGTGGGAGTGTATTTGAGTGTATAAGATTTTGTGAGAGTGTGTGAGAGTGTGTATGAGTTTGTGAGAGTTTGTAAGTGTGTGTGAGAGTGTGTGAGAGTGTTTGAGAGTGTGTTAACGTGTTGAATAGTGTGTAAGAGTGTCTAAGAGTGTGTGAAAGTGTTTGAGACTGTTTAAGAGTGTGTCAGAGTGTCTGAGAGTGTGTCAGAGTGTATAAAAGTGTGTGAGAGTGTGTATGAATGTGTGAGATTGTGTGAGAGTTTTTGAAAGTTTTTAAGAATGTGTGAGAGTGCATGTGTGTGTGTGAGAGAGTGTGAGAATGTGTGAGAGTTTGTGAGAGTGTGTAAGATTGTGGGATAGTGTTGGAAAGTGTGTGTGAGTGTATGAGAGTGTGTGAGATTGTTTGAGAGTGTTTAAGAGTGTGGGAGAGTGTGTTAGAGTAATTGATAGTGTGTGAGAGTGGGTCAGAGTTTGTGAGAATGTGTATGAGTGTGTGAGAGAGTGTGAGAGTGTGTGTAAGTTTGTATGAGTGTGTGTGAGTGTGGAAGAGTGTGGGAGAATGTGTAACAGTGTGTGAGAGTGTGTGAAAGTGTGTGAGACTATAAACGAGTCTGTAACATTGTGTGAGAGTGTGTGAGAGTGTGTATGAGTGTTTGTGAGTGTGTGCGAGTGTTTGATAGTTTGTGGGAGTGTGTTAGAGTGTGTGAGAGTGTGTATGAGTGTGTGAGAGTGAGTGAGAGTGAGTGAGAGTGTGTTAGAGTTTTTGAGAGTGTATGAGAGTGTGCAAGAGTTTGGGAGAGTGAGTCAGAGTTTGTGAGAGTGTTTGAGAATGTGTATGAGTGTTTGAGTGTGTGTGGGAGGGTGTAAGAGTGTAGGAGAGTGTTAAAGAGTGTGTGAGGTTGTTTGAGAATCTGTGAGAGTGTGTAAGAGTGTTTGAGAGTGTGTGAGAGTGAGTAAGAGTGTTTGAGATTGTGTGAGAGTGTCTGAGATTGTTTGAGAATTTGTAAAAGCGTGTGAGAGTGTATGAAAAAGTGTGAGTGTGTTTGAGAGTGTGTGAGAGTGTGCGAGAATGTTTAAGAGAGTGTGAGAGTGTTTGAGTAGTACAATACTCGACTGGCATATTGGTGGGTAAGTGTATCTAGACTATATCAACATATGTGACAGCATACAGCAACTTTCTAGGGTAAAACATCATATTTTGTTGGTCACATTCCAAATCGTTGAACCTACAGATGAGATTGTTTGAGAGTGTGTAATATTGAGGGAGAGTGTGCTAGAGTGTTTGAGAGTGTGTGAGAGTGTGTCAGTGTTTGTGAGAGTGTGAAAGAGTTTGTATGAGTGTTTGAGAGAGTGTGAGAGTGTGTGTGAGTTTGTATGAGTGTGTGAGAGTGTGGAAGAGTGTGGGAGAGTGTGTAACAGTGTGTGAGAGTTTGTGAAAGTGTGAGAGGGTGTAAAAGAGTGTGTAACAGTGTGTGAGAATGTGTGAGAGAGTGTATGAGTGTTTGAGAGTGTTTAATAGTTTGTGGGAGTCTGTGAGAGTTTGTGAGAGTGTTTCAAAAGTGTCTGAGAGTGTGTGAGAGTAATTGAGAATGTGTGAGAGTGTGTGAGAGTGTGGGAGAGTGTGTGAGAGTGTGTAAGAGTTTGTGAGAGTGTCTGAAAGTGTGTTAGAGTGTGTGAGAGTGTGTGAAAGTGTTTGAGATTTTGAGAGAGTGTGTGAAAGTGTGAAAAGGTGTAAGAATGTAGGAGAATGTGAGAGTGTGTTAGAGAGTGTTAGAGAGTGTGTCAGAGTAAGTAAGATGGTTTGAAAATGTGTGAAAGTGTTTGAGACTGTGAGAGAGTATGTGAGAGTGTGTGAGAGGTTAAGAGAATGTTTGAGAGCGTTTGAGAGTTTTTCGAGAGTGTTAAGAGTATGTAAGGTTTTGGGAGAGTGTGTGAGAGTGTGTAAGAGTGTCGGAAAGTGTATGAGAGTGTTAGAGAGTTGGTGAGAATGTGTCAGAGTATCTAAGAGTGTGTGAGACATTTTGAGAGTGTTTAAAAGTGTGTGTAGGAGAGTGTTATGGATTGTTGGAGAGTGTTTGAAAATGTGTTAGAGTGTGTGAGAGTGTATAAGAGTGTGTGAGAGTGTGTAAGCGTGCGTGAGTTTTTGAGAGTGTTTGAGAGTATTGAGAGTTTCTCAGAGTGCGTGAGTGTGTGTGACAGTATTTCACAGTTTGTGAGAGTGTGCGAGAGAGTGTGATAGTGTGTATGAGTGAAGGAGAGTGGTTCAGAGTGTGTGAGAGTGTGAGAGAGTTTGTGAGAGAGTGTGAAAGAGTCTGAGAGTGTTTGAAAGTGTTTGAGAGTGTGTGAAAGGCTGTGAGAGTGTATTTGAGTTTTTATGAGTGTGTGAGAGTGTTGGAGAGTATAGGAGAGTGTGTAACAGTATGTGAGAGTTTTTGAGTGTGTGTGAGAGTGTTTGAGAGTGTGTGTTCGAGTGAGTGAGAGTGTGAGAGTGTGTGATAATGTAGGAGAGTGTGTGAGAGTGACTGGGAGTGTTTGAGAGTTTGTTAGAGTTTGTGAGAGTGCTTGAGAGAGTGTAAAAGTGTGTGACATTGTGTGAGAGAGTGTGTGAGTGTGTAAGCATGTGTAAGATTGTGTGATAGTGTGTCAGAGTTTGTGAAAGTGTGTAAGAGTGTGTAAGAGTATGGGAAAGTGTTTAAGAGTGTGTTGTAGTGTGTGAGATTGTTTGAGAGTGTGTGAGTGTGTTTGAGAGTGGTTCAGAGTGTTTGAGAGTGTGTGGGAGTGTGTTCGAATATGTGAGAATGTGTAAGAGTGTTCGAAAGTGTTTGAGAGATTTTGAGAGTATGTAATAGTGAAGGAGAGTGTTTGAGAGTGTATGAGTTTGTGTGAGAGTAAGTGAGAGTGTGTGAGAGTGTGTAAGAGAGTCTATGACCTTTAAACATTCTCAAAAACTCTCACAGACTCCCACACACTCTCACACACTCTCAAACACCTTCAAACACAGTTACTTAATCTCACAAACACTCCCTTACTCTTACAAATTCTCACACACTCTCATAAACTCTGACACACTCTCAAACACACTCACACACTCTCACATACTCTCTCACATTTTCAAACACTCTCACACACTCTCAGACGCTCTTGCACACTCTCAAACACTTTCATACACTCTCTAACACTCTCAAAACTTTCTTACACTCTTACACACTTGCACCCACACTCACACATTCTGACACGTTCTCACACACTCTTACACACTCTGACAATTTCTCACATACTCTCATACACTCTCACAATTTTTCAAACACTCATACACACTCTCGAACACTCTTAAAACTCTGACACACTCTTACACACTCTCACACACTCTCACACACTCTCAGACATTCATACACACTCTCAGACACTCTCTCGAACTCTCACATACTTTCACAGACTCTCACACACTATCCTACATTCTTACACACTCTGAAAAACTCTAAAACTCTCACTCACTCTCAGACACTCTTACACATTTTCATACACCCTAAAAGCCTCTCACAAACTCTCAAACACACTCCGACACTCTCTCACATTCTCACACACTCTCAAACACTCTCATACACTTTCACACTCTCTCTAACACTCTCTTAAATCTGCTTCACTCTTACACTTACACACACTCACACATTCTGACACGCTTTCAAACACTCTTACACACTCTCATACACTCTCAAACATTCTTACACTCTCTGACAATTTCACACATACTCTCAAACTCTCTCCCACACTCTTACACACTCTCAAACACTCTCTTACAGTTTCTCACACTCTCCTACACTCTTACACTTTCTCAAACTCTCTCACACACTCACACACTCATGCACACTCTCACACACTCTCACAAACTATGACACATTCTTACACACTCTCATACATTCACACACACTCACACATACTCTCAAAAACTCTCCCAAACTCTTACACACTTACACACATTCCCACACACTTTCACACATCCAAACACACTCTCACACACATTTAAACACCCTCACAAACTCTCACACAGTCTCACACATTCATACATACTCTCACAGACTTTTACAAACCTTGACAAAATCTGACACACTCTCACAAACTCTCAAACACTCTCATACACTCTCAGACACTCTCACACTCCCTTACACACTCTTACACACTCTCACAATTTCTCACACACTCTCAAACAATCTCCCACACTCTTACACAATCTTACACAATCTCATACTCTCTCGTACACTACAACACATTTTAACAAACTCTCACACACTCTCACACACTCTCGCACACTCTTATACACTTACACACTCTAACACACTCTCCCACAGACTTACATACTCTCACAAACCATAACACACTCTCACACACTCATACACACTCTCACGCACTCTCACAAACTCTCAAACACTCTCACACACTCTCACACACTCTCCAACATTCATACACAGTCAAAAAACTTTCACACTCTCACACACTCACAGACACTTTTACACACTCTCACACACTTTCACACAATCTCAAACTCTCTTACACACTCTAACACACTCTCACACTCTTTCACACATCATCATACACTCTCACACTCTTACATACTCTCATACACTCTCAAACACTCTCGGACAATCTCATACTCTCTCATACACTCAAACACACTATCACAAACTCTCACACACTCTCACACACTCTCTCCTACTCTAATACACTTACACACTCTAACACACTCTCCCACAGACTTACACACACTCACAAATTCTAACACACTCTCACACACTCATACACACTCTCACGCACTCTCACAAACTTTCACAAACTCTCCAACACTTTTACACACTCGCGAAACCTTCACACTCTCACAAACTCTCACTGACTCAAATACACTCTCACAAACTCCCACACTCTCTCATACACTCTCACACTCTCACACACTCTCACACACTCTCAAATACTCTAACAAAATCTCAAACACTCTTACACACTCTCCCATACTCTCACACACTCTTAAACCCTATAACACACTCTCACAAAAACTCACAGACTCTCCCAAACTCTTCCACTCTATCACACAATCTCACACACTCCTACACACTCTCACAGACTCTCACAAAGTCTCCAACACTCTCAGACACTCTCACACACTCTCCAACACTCTCAAACACTCTCACACACATTCCAACATTCCGTTACTCTCAAACACACTCTCACACACTCTCAAACCCTCTCACACACTCTCAAACCTCTCACACGCTCTCAAACACTCTCACACACTCTCCCACATTTTTACTCATTCTCATAAACTCTCACCACATCTGATACACTCATACACACTCACACACACTCTCACAATCTCTCACATACTCTCATACACTTATACACATTTTTAGACACTCTCACACTCTATCACACACTCTCAAACCCTCTCACACACTCTACCACATTCTTACACATTCTAACTCTCTCTCACACACTCAATCACACTCTCAGACACTCTAAAAACACTCTCACAAACTCTCACACAGTTTCACACATTCATACACATTCTCAAACACTTCCACAAACTCTTACACACTATCACACACTCTCACAAACTCTCAAACACTTTCAAACACTCTCAAACCCTCTCACTTACTCTCACACACTCTTACACACTCTCAAAATCTCTCACACACTTTCAAACACTTTCACAAACTCTTACACACTCACATACATACTCACACACTCTCACACTTTTAAACACTCCAAACACTCTCACACACTCTCACACACTCTCACACACCTTTGCACACCTTCAATCATTCAATCTGGCACGCTCTTACACACTCACAAACACTTTCACAAACTCTCACACAATCTCATATACTCTCAAACACTCTCAAACACTCTCAAACACTCTCTAACACTCTCTCAGACTATCCTACATTCTTTCACATTCTCACACTCATACACAGTCTCGCACACTCTTATTATATCTGACACACTCTCACGCACTCTCAAAAACACTCACGCAATCTCCCACACTTTTACACAATCTCAAACAATCTCACACATTCTCAAACACTCTTAAACTCTTTTTCAAACTCTCAAACAGTCTCACACATTCATACACACTCTCAAACACTTTTACAAACTCTGAAACACTCTGACACACTCTCACAAACTCTCACGCACTCTCGCACACTCTCACACACTCTCCAACACTCTTGCACCCTCTCAAACTTTTCATACTCTCACACATTCTCAGACACTCTTACACGCTCTAACACACTTTCACACACTCTCAAACACTCTTACACACTCTCAAACACTCTTACACACTCTGAAACACTCTTACAGACTCTCACACACACTGTCACACAGTCTCACACACTCTTAAACACTCTCACACATTCTCACACACTCTCACACACTCTTCAACACTCTCAACCACTCTCAAACACTCTCACATACTCGCACATGCTCTCACACATTCTCACACAATGTTACACACTCTTACACACTCTTACACACTTTCACAAACTCTGACACACTATCACGCAATCTTACACATTCTCACTCACTCTCACACACTCTCATACAATCCCACAAACTCTAACATACTCTTACACACTCTCATACACTCTCAGACATTCATACACACTCTCAGACACTCTCTCAAACTCTCACACACTCTCACAAACTCTCACACACTCTCCAACATTCTTACACACTCTGAAAAACTCTAAAACTCTCACTAACTCTCAGACAATCTTGCACATTTTCATACACCCTAAAAGCCTCTCACAAACTCTAAAACATACTCTTAACACTCTCTCACACTCTCACACATTCTCAAACACTCTCATACACTATCTCAGTCTCTCAAGCACTCTCAAACACTCTTAAACACTATATTAAACTCTTACACACTCTCACACACTCTCACACACTCATACACACTCTCACACACTCTGACACACTCTCACACACTCTTCTACACTCTCAAACACTGTCACACACTCTCACACACTCTTACACACTCTAAAACACTCTCAAACACTCTCAAACAATCTCAAACACTCTCACACACCCTAACACACTCTCAAACACTCTGACACACTTTCACACAGTCTCAAACAATCATTTTCATACTCCTTAATTCTCACAAACTCTCCCACACACTCCCACACTCTCACACACACTCACAAATTCTAAATCACTCTTAAACACTCTCACACACTTTCACACACTCTCACACTCTCTCACACACTCTCACACACTCTAATACACTCTCCTACATTCTTACACACTCTCACACATTCTGCAACACTCTTACACATTCTCAACACTTTCTTACAATCTTACACACTCTTGCACACTCTCAAACAATCTCACACACTCTTTCACATTCTCGAAAACTCTCACACACTCCCACACATTCTCGTACACTCTCACACACTCTCAAACAATCTCATACATTCTCACACACTATTATACACTTTCACACACTCTAACACACTTTTACACTCTCTCTAACAACCTCTAACACTCTCCTACACCCTCACGCATTTTCCCACTCTCTCCCACACTCTCAAACACTCTCACAAACTCTCACACACTCTCACACACTCTTACACAATCTCACATCCTCTCATTCATTCCTAAACACTCTCAAACAATCACACACACTCTCACACACTCTGACACAATCTCACAAACTCTCAAATACTCTCACAAACTCTGAAACACTCTCACTTACTCTCACACACTCTCACACATTCATACACACTCTCACATTCTTTCACACATTTTCACACTCTCTCAAACACTCTCACACACTCACACACACTTCTAGACACTCTCACAGTCTCTTACACTCTCTTACAATCTCCTACACATTTACACACTCTCACAAACTCATACACGCTCTTGCACAATCTCAAACACTTTCACACAATCTGACAAACTCAGACACACTCTCACTAACTCTTACACACTATAATACCCTCTCAAACACATTCCCACACTCTTAAAGACCCTAACACACTCTCACAAACTCTCAGACACTCTCACACACTCTCATACACTCTCCTACATTCTTACACTTTCTCACACACTCTCCCACACTCTTACACACTCTCAACACTCTCCCACACTCTTACACTTTTGCACACTCTTAAACATTCTCACACACACTTAAACACTCTCGAGAACTCTCAAACACTCTCCCACCATATCACGCACTTTACCACACTCTCCCACACTCTCCCACACTATCACACACTATCACAAATTATCACACACTCTTAAACACTCTCACACACTCTCACACACTCTCACCCACTGTATAACACTCTCACACACTATCACTCACTTTCACACACTCTCAGATACTCTCACACACTCTCAAACACTCTCACTCACTCTCACACTCTCTTACACACTCTCACACACTCTCTTACACACTCCAACACCTTTACACACTCTCAAAAACTCTCACAAACTTTCAAACACTCTCAAACATTCTCACAGACTCCCACACACTCTCACACACTCTAACACACCTTCAAACACTATTACTTACTCTCACAAACACTCCCTTACTCTTACAAACTCTTACACACACTCATAAACTCTGACACACTCTCAAACACACTCACACACTCTCACATACTCTCTCACACTTTCAAACACTCTCACACACTCTCACACACTCTTGCACTCTCTCAAACACTTTCATACACTCTTACACACATGCACCCACACTCACACATTCTGACACGCTCTCACACACTCTTACACACTCTGACAATTTCTCACATACTCTCATACACTCTCAAATTCTTTCAAACACCCATACACACTCTCGAATACTCTTAAAACTCTGACACACTCTTACACTCTTTCAAACACTCATACACACTCTCGAACACTCTTAAAACTCTGACACACTCTTACACACTCTTACACACTTTCAAACACTTTCACACTCTCTCTAACACTCTCTAAGCTCTGCTTCACTCTAACACACTTAAACACACACTCACACATTCTGACACGCTTTCAAACACTCTTACACACTCTCATACACTCTCAAACATTCTTACACACTCTGACAATTTCACACATACTCTCCCACTCTCTCCCACGTTCTTACATACTCTCAAACACTCTCTAACAATTTCTAACACTCTCCTACACTCTTACACTTTCTCATACTCTCTCACACACTCATGCAAACTCTCACACACTCTCACAAACTATGAAACACTCTTATACACTCTCATACATTCACACACACTCACAAACACTCTCAAAAACTCTCCCACATTCACACTTAGACACATTCTCACACACTCTCACACCTTCAAACACACTCTCACACACTCTTAAACACTCTCACAAACTCTCACACAGTCTCACACATTCACACATACTCTCACACACTTTCACAAACCTTGACAAAATCTGACACACTCTCACAAACTCTCAAAAACTCTCATACAGCCTCCCACACTCTTACACACTCTCAAACAATCTCATACTCTCTCGTACACTCCAACATATTATAAAAAACTCTCGCACACTCTCACACACTCTCGCACACTCTTATACACTAACATACTCTAACACACTCTCCCACAGACTTACATACTCTCACAAACCATAACACACTCTCACACACTCATATACACTCTCACGCACTCTCACAAACTTTCACACACTCTCACACACTCTCCAACATTCATACACAGTCAAAAAACTTTCATACTCTCACACACTCTCAGACACTCTTTCACACTCTCACACACATTCACACAATCTCAAACTCTCCTACACACTCTAACACACTTTCACTGACTCACACACACTCTCACACTCTTTCACACACTCTCATACACTCTCATACACTCTCACACTCTCAAACACTCTCATACACTCTCAAACACTCTCAGACAATCTCATACTCTCTCACACACTCTCACACACTCTCTCCTACTCTTTTACACTTACACACTCTAACACACTCTCCCACAAACTTACACACTTTCACAAATTCTATCACATTCTCTCACACTCATACACACTCTCACGCACTCTCACAAACTTTCACAAACTCTCCAACACTCTTACACACTCTCAAAACCTTCACACTCTCACACACTCTCACTGACTCAAATACACTCTCACACAGCCGAGCCCAGATAGCTCAGTCGGAAACGTCGGAGTGTGTCAATCCAGGGGTCCCAAGTTCGAACCCCGGCTCGGCCAGTATCTATTCTGACATTTGACAAAAGTCATTTGTCTCTCACCAATGGGTGTGAATCATCTATGTGAGAGAGCAGCTGGAGGGACGGTTTGGATATTGTGGTTTTACTGGTGCGAGAAATACCAGGAACCTACGGTTAGGTGCTCCAGCCGCCGCGATATGACCCTGGTAATTGAAAACGGTGTAAAACCCCAATAAACTCAAAAACTCTCACACACTCTCACACTCTCTCATACACTCTCACACTCTCACACACTCTCACACACTCTCAAACACTCTAACAAAATCTCAAACACTCTTACACACTCTCCCATACTCTCACACACTCTTAAACCCTATAACCCACTCTTACACATACTCACATACTCTTCCAAACTCTTCCACTCTATCACATACTCTCACACACTCCTACACACTCTCACAGACTCTCACAAACTCTCCAACACTCTCAGACACTCTCAAACACTCTCCAACACTCTCACACACTCTCACACACTCTCCAACATTCTCATGCACTCTCACACACACTTTCACACACTCTCAAACACTTTCACACACTCTCAAACCCTCTCACACATTCTCAAACACTCTCACACACTCTCAAACACTCTCACACACTATCCCACATTCTTACTCATTCTCATAAACTCTCACCACATCTGATACACTCATAAACACTCACACACACTCTCACAATCTCTCACGCACTCTCATACATTTTTACACACTTTTAGACACTCTCACACTCTCTCACACATTCTCAAACCTTCTCACACACTCTACCACACTCTCACACATTCTCACTCTCTCTCACACACTAAATCACACTCTCTCACACTCTAAAAACACTCTCACAAACTCTCACACAGTTTTTCACATTCATAATATTCTCAAACACTTCCACAAACTCTTACACACTCTCGCACACTCTCACAAACTCTTAAAAACTTTCAAACACTCTCAAACACTCTTACATACTCTCACACACTCTTAGACACTCTCAAAAACTCTCATACACTTTCAAACACTCTCACACACTCTTACACACTCACATACATACTCGCACACTCTCACACTTTCAAACACACGCAAACACTCTCACACACTCTCACACACTCTCACACACCTTTGCACACCTTTACACACTCTCACACACTCTTCCACACTCTTACACAATCTCATAAAGTCTGACACATTCCCAAACACTCTCAGACACTCTCATACACTCTCTCCCACTCTCAAACACTCTCACACAATCTAACACACTCTTGCACATTCTCACACCCTCTCAAACACTCTCTAAATTCTCCTACAATCTTACAAAAGTACTTACACACTCTGTTCTGAAGCAATCTAAAGTTAAATTTGTCTAATCTATATTCCCCCACCTTGAGTGGTAAATTTCATGATTTGGTAATTCTTATAGTCCAACCCCCCCTTTTTCTAAGCTAGTAAATTTTATGATAGCATAATTTACACTCTTCACCTTTAGAAAAATTATAGAAAAAACGTGTTGTAAAAATGGATAGAATAAATAGTTTAAAATAGTGAAAAATCTTAGTTATTTTATAGAAGAATAGCCTGACAGTGCATAGTTAAGAACAATTGGTAGCAGAGCGAGGTTATGTGTATTGGATATGCCATTTAAGACTGGATTTTCGTGCATAATGGGAGCCAAACATGGAAGTGTCCATATATTCGGATAATAGAGAAGGCCGGATAGCGAATTGATTTCGGAAAAACAATAAATAATTGGAAGTTGTATGGAAATTTGGACTTAACTTACATTGTTAACAATGAGTGAAAAAGACGAAGAGGCCAAAAAGGCCAAAGAAGCCGAAACAAAACATTATGAGGAGACTGTGCTAATGGAATTAAAAATGAAAAAGTCACGATGTAAGTCAAATTATACAAGGGTACAAAACAAATTAAGAGAGGAATTAGAAATAGATGAAGATGAAATAGACAGAAATAAGTGTAAAGTCATGTTAGATAAAGTAGATGAAGCCTTAGAAAACGTAATGCAGGCTTTACATGAACTTGGTGCCTTCTACAAAAGTACAAATAGAACCAAGGAAATGAGTGAATTGCACAATGAAATTGACGATGCAGAGAAAAAATATGAAATTATAGTAGAACACTATCAGAAATGTCTGTCGGATAGTTTGTCAGTTTCAGAAGGCCATGAACCGGAGGAACATGAATCAAAATTGGGCTCTGACCTGTGGAAACAGCTGAAGAGAGTTAGCATCCCGACTTTCTATGGAGACAAGGCTAAATATCCTGCATGGAAGGCAGCTTTTATGTCATGTGTTGACAAGTCGCCATCCTCAGAAGAGTACAAAATGCTTCAACTGCGACAATATCTTGGCGGGGCAGCATTAGATGCAATAGAAAATTTAGGCCATTCGTCGTTTGCCTACACTGCCGCGAAGGAGAGGTTGGAGCGGAAGTTCGGAGGCGCAAATCGAATTGTGAACAAATTTCTCGACGATTTGGAGCAATTTCCTGTAATAAAGAATGAGAATGCGAAGGAATTAGAGAGATTTGCTGATTTGCTTGATATTGCCGTAATAAATCTCAAGGAGGCAAAACAAGAAAAGGATTTGGCGAACGGATCACTTTACCACAGATTGATGAAAAAGTTACCTCAATCAATGCTCACAAGGTACCATCGTCAGATTCACGAGAAAGATCTAGAAGAGTCAGTTGAAACCCTAAAAAACTGGGTAAATGAAGAAACAGAATATATAGTAAAAGCAAGTGAACTGATTCATGGAATTTCCATACAACCAAAAAATACCCAGTCAGGACAGAACACAAGTAAGAAAGAAAAGTCTTTCTTTGTTTCAAACAAGGATGATTCAAAAGAGTGCCCTATCTGCAAACAAAATCACAAAGTATGGGACTGCGAGACTTTCAAGAAAATGGATGTTGAAGCAAGATGGAACAAAGCCAAAGAAGCAAGATTATGCTTCAGATGCCTGAAACAAAATCACCTTGGAAAAAAGTGCCGTTTCGAGGGAAAGTGCAAAATTAATGGGTGTGAAAAAACTCACAACAGGTTGCTGCATCGTGAATCACATTTAAATGCAACAGCTCCTTCATATGAGCCACAACAGGACAGCACTAGATATGGAGGGGAGAATTATAACACTAACACAAATTCCGGACAGTACATAGCGTTAAGAACAATCCCAATCAAATTAAAATATGGTAATCGTGAAATGAAAATTAACGCACTCCTCGATGACGGCAGCACCAAATCGTACTTAAATGAGGATGTGGCATTGGAAATGGGACTTAAAGGGACAGAGAGTACTGTAAATGTGAATGTCATAAATGGAAAAACAGAAACATTCAGGACGTCATCGGTGGAATTTGTAATAGAAAACGAAACGGGAGCTCTTTCGCAGAACATGGTTGCTCAAACGATAAAGAATGTGACTGGAAACCTTAAACCAATAGACTGGAAAAAGCACGCAAATAATTGGCCACACCTCCAAGGAATAAATTTCCCAACGTTGAGTAAGAAGTCTAAAATTGACCTGTTAATAGGATTAGATTACGCTGACCTTCACCGATCTCTTGGAGAACTACATGGAGAACAGGGAGAGCCAATTGCCAGACTAACTCCACTGGGATGGACATGCGTTGGCCCAATGGAGACAAAAGAGACGTGCCACTTTACCTTTAATGTAGTGGATTGTAGCTCAGACAGAATTCTGCAGAAATTTTGGGAGATTGAAAAAATCGGCACAGAGACAGATATTAAAATGTCCAAAAAAGATGCTGCTCTACTACAAGAAGCAGAACAAACAATAACAAAAGCAGGGGAACGATACCAAGTACAACTACCATGGAAAAAGGACCCATCCGGGTTACCGGATAACTACCAGACAGCTTTAAAAAGGCTAGAAAGTACAGAGAGAAAATTAGAAAAATCTCCAACCATTAAAGAAATATATTCAAATACAATAAGCGACTATGTGGAAAAAGGGTATGTACAAAAAGTTGAAAGGAAGGAAGCAGGTCCGAGATGGTTACTACCTCATTTTCCAGTTATTCGACTAAACAAAGAAACGACAAAAGTTCGCATAGTTTTTGACGCTTCCGCCAAGCATAGTGGAGTCAGCCTCAATGATGTACTTGAAGAAGGGCCAAAACTCCAAAACAGTCTCTTTGATGTCCTGATGAGGTTTCGGAGAAATAAGATAGCTCTAGCATGTGACATAAAGGAAATGTACCTAAGGGTTGGGGTCATCCCTACAGATAGAAGGTACAACAGATTCCTATGGCGAGCCAACCCAGACGATGAACCAGATGAGTACGAATTCACCAGGCTAGTTTTTGGAGTATCATCATCTCCATTTCTGGCGCAAATGACGTCTCAACATAACGCCAAGCTGTATAGTGATGAATTCCCTAGAGCGGCAGAAACCGTCATAAAATCAACCTACATGGATGATAGTATGGATTCTGTCGACACTACCGAGGAAGCTGTTGATCTATATAACCAACTTGTCGCGATATGGAGTAAAGCTGGAATGTGCGCCCACAAGTGGTTGTCTAATTCAAAAGAAGTCATTCAGAAAATACCGATAGAAGATAGAGCGTTAAAGATAGACTTGACACAAGATGAATTACCACGAGTCAAGACACTAGGAGTTATGTGGGAAGCCGAGAGTGACTTGTTTAGGTTTGAGTACAATGAAATGGACTTGAATTGTGAATTGACGAAGAGAAATTACTTGAAAAAGATAGCAAGCCTATTTGACCCACTAGGACTATTAGCCCCATATATCATAAGGGCAAAATTGCTAATGCAGGATATCTGGGTATCTGGGATTGACTGGGATGAAAAGATTAAGGATGAGACATTAGTGAAAATATCAGATTGGTTTGAGGAGCTACCAAAAGTTTCACAAATAGAAATACCAAGATGCCTACAGAGTGAGGAGAACTTAAAACAAAGGACTATTCATGCGTTTAGTGATGCTTCGGAAAAAGCATATGGAGCAGCTGTATACAGTAGAGATGAATATGAAAATGGAGAGGTCACGGTTAGGTTAATCGCAGCAAAAACAAAAGTAGCTCCCTTGACAGCAATAAGTATACCCAGACTTGAGTTAATGGCGTCACTAGTGAGCCTTGAACTAACAGCAACAATTATCGAAGCGCTTGAGATAGACATGAGCATGTGCACTTTCTGGACAGATAGCATGGACGTAGTGTATTGGTTAAGAAATCAAAGTCGCGTGTTTAAACCATTTGTGGCCAATAGAGTATCAGAAATTCAGAGACAAACAAATCCTTCTCAGTGGCGACATATACCTGGTGACATAAATCCGGCTGATTTACTTTCGCGCGGTGTTAAAGTGGAACAATTAAAAAGCAAAACGCTATGGTGGGAAGGTCCTGAGTTTCTAAAAAACGACGCAGAACAGTGGCCAGAGACAAAAATCAAACACAAACTGTCGTGTGATAGAGAAATGAGAAAGTCAGAAAAGAATGTTGTAGTTGATGCGAGTGAAAATTACAACACAGTTGAAATACAAAAGATTGATCAGAACAAAGTGGACGCGTGGCGATTAGATCCAGATAGGTATTCAGATTGGAGAAAACTAAAACGTGTAATGGCTTGGGTTCTAAGGTTCATAGAGAATTGTGGAAAAGATAGTACAATGGGAAAAGTAGGACCATTGACATGTGATGAAATGAAAGAAAGTGGTGATAGACTAATAAGAGACGCACAAAAGAAAGAATTCAGTGAATATAAAGAGGTGTTAAGCGGAAAGTCATTAGGCAAGAAAAGCAAACTGTTGCCTTTGAATCCGATAATTGACAGTGACGGAATCATGAGGTGTAACTCTAGACTGAAAAATGCGGATTTCATGTCATTTGATAGCAAGTTCCCAATCATACTGCCAAAACGATCAAGTGTAACTAGACTAATAGTAAAAGAAACTCATGAGAAAAGTTGTCATGCGGGAACAAACTATGTTCTTGCTAAACTCTCAACAAAGTTCTGGATTATTCATGCTAGAGAAGTAATCAGAGAAGTAGAAACCGAGTGTCGTGTTTGTAAAAAACAAAAAGCGAAACCAATGACTCAAATCATGGCACCGTTGCCAGTAAGTAGACTAGGAGGACCTATGAAGGCGTTCTCAAACATCTCTGTGGACTATGGAGGACCCTTCTTCACAAAACAAGGAAGGGGAAAAACTCGACAAAAAAGATACTTGTGTTTGTTTACGTGCTTAGCAACTAGGGCTGTACATTTGGAGATGGCATACAGTCTAGATACTAGTTCGTTTTTGAATGCCTTCTTCAGAATGGTTAGTAGAAGGGGTCGGCCGGTTAAGGTACTAAGTGACAATGGGACTAACTTTATAGGTGCTGACAAAGAACTAAAAATGCTTGTGAAAGACTTAGATAAAAGTGAAATAATCTCAAAAACAAGTGACACTGGTATAGAGTGGCAATTCAACCCGCCATTGGCTCCACACTGGGGTGGGGTCCACGAAATCATGATAAAGGCAGCGAAACGGGCTGTCTATAGGATCTTGAATTCAGCAGACGTTACAGACAGGAGTTAACAACAGCGTTCGTTGGTGCTGAAGCGCTGATAAACTCTCGACCGTTGACTTATCAGTCTTCCAATCCGGCAGACTGTGAACCGCTTACTCCAAACCATTTTCTGTTTGGACAAATAGGCGGAGAGTTCGCACCAAGTTCAGTGGACAATACATCGTTCGATCCGAGAAATAGGTGGCGTCGTGTGCAAGAACTAATGAGACATTTCTGGCAGAGGTGGCTAAAAGAATGGCTACCAAGTTTAAGTGGGCGAAAGAAGTGGTTCACAGAACAACGGGATCTACGAGTGGGCGATGTAGTGTTGGTCGTGTCGGTGGATCTACCAAGAGGACAGTGGCCTCTAGGGAGAATAGTCAACGTATTCCCTGGAAGCGATGGTCACGTTCGTTCGGCAAGGGTGTTGGTGAGAGGTAAAGAAATTGATCGACCGATTACGAAGCTTTGCCCCCTGGAGTGTGAACCGTAATTGTGTCAAGAAGCATTATAGCTCTGTGATCAAGGGGCATAATAATCCCCTGAGCTAATGCCGTGATTCAGTATTGGAATATATAGTGTTTTAGTAAAGCAAATTCATAGTCATAGAATCAGCAGTGTTATAGGGCATAATAATCCCTATGCTGAAAGTAGTAGAAAAATATAGTGTAGAAATGATAAATAGTGAATAGAAATGGAAGTATAGAACGATGTCATCAAAATGAGCTCCACAACGTGGGTAAAGAGAACAATAGATAGTAAGATGAAACGAGTACACCATCAAAAGACAATAGACATCCAAACCAAAAGAGGATATATTTGATAAAAAAAATAGGACTGAAAATATGGAATTTCAACATTTCATTCAAAATGATAGTTTTAAGAATGATCTGAACTAGAAAATATGATACTAGTCCAACATAAATAGTCTATAGATACAAAAAAAAGGTCAAGTAAAATGATAATGGGCCCAGAAAATTAGCCTATTGGAATGGATGTAAATGCCTTTTATAATAGAAAACATAATCTGCATTTATACTCATTACAGTTGACAAGAAATGATAACTCAAAAATTTTAGTTCAGATTATTCAGGAATTGTAATGCTATCAAATTTTTGATCTGGGGTTAAAATCAGCTATAGGTCAATAAAGAGTAGAATTTGCAATGACACCTTTTTAATTGTCAAAATAGATGTTTTGATAATTTATGGGGTTTTCATCTGCAATTAGCAATCATACCAAAATATCAAGTTTATGGACTGGTCACTACAACTTATAAAAATCCTTTACTTAGGAGGACGCATGTCTTGTTTACGTTTGTTAATAAGACTG
The DNA here is from genome assembly GCA_963680895.1 of Fragum sueziense. NCBI lineage: Eukaryota > Metazoa > Mollusca > Bivalvia > Cardiida > Cardiidae > Fragum > Fragum sueziense. The sequence continues at coordinate 45,066,397 of OY804604.1, forward strand.
GGTCTTATTAAGGAGGGGAGAATGTTCTGAAGCAATCTAAAGTTAAATTTGTCTAATCTATATTCCCCCACCTTGAGTGGTAAATTTCATGATTTGGTAATTCTTATAGTCCAACCCCCCCTTTTTCTAAGCTAGTAAATTTTATGATAGCATAATTTATACTCTTCACCTTTAGAAAAATCATAGAAAAAACGTGTTGTAAAAATGGATAGAATAAATAGTTTAAAATAGTGAAAAATCTTAGTTATTTTATAGAAGAATAGCCTGACAGTGCATAGTTAAGAACACACTCATTCAATCTGGCACGCTCTTACACACTCACAAACACTTTCACAAACTCTCACACAATCTCATATACTCTCAAACACTCTCAAACACTCTCAAACACTCTCTAACACTCTCTCACACTATCCTACATTCTTTCACATTCTCACACTCATACACAGTCTCGCACACTCTTATTAAATCTGACATACTCTCACGCACTCTCAAAAACACTCACGCAATCTCCCACACTTTTACACAATCTCAAACAATCTCACACATTCTCAAACACTCTTTAACTCTTTTTCAAACTCTCACACAGTCTCATACATTCATACACACTCTCAAACACTTTTACAAACTCTGAAACACTCTGACACACTCTCACAAACTTTCACGCACTCTCGCACACTCTCACACACTCTCCAACACTCTTGCACCCTCTCAAACTTTTCATACTCTCACACATTCTCAGACACTCTTACACGCTCTAACACACTTTCACACACTCTCAAACACTCTTACACACTCTCAAACACTCTTACACACTCTCAAACACTCTTACAGACTGTCACACACACTGTCACACACTCTCACACACTCTCGAACAGTCTCACACACTCTCAAACACTCTCACACACTCTCAAACACTCTTACAAACTTTCACACACTCTTACAAACTTTTACACACTCTCACACAATCTCACATACTCTTAAACATTATCACACACTCTTACACACTCTGACAACTCAAACAAACTCTTACACACTCATACACATTATCACAAACTCTCCAACCCTCTCACAAACTGACACACACTCCCCAACACTCTCGCACTCTTACACACTCTCACACACTCTCCGACAGTCTCACACTCTCTCACACACCTTTACACACTCTCAAACACTCTCAGACACTCTCAAACACTCTCACACACAATGAAACACTCTCATACACTGTTACACACTCTCACACACTCTCCCACACTCTTACACACTCTCACACACTCTCACACACTCATACACACTATCCAACACGCTCACACATTCTGACACACTTTCACAAACTCCACAACACTCTCACACACTCTTACACACATTCAAACACACTCACACAATCTGAAACACTCTCACACACTTTCACACACTCTCTCACTCTTTCAAACACTCTAAAATACTCTCATAAACTTTTACACACTCTCACAAATTCTTACACACTCTCGAACATTCTTTAACACTCTCTCACACTCTCCAACACTTTTACATATTCTCACACTCTTTCATATACTCATACATACTCTCACACACTCTCTCAAGCTCTGATAAATTCTGACACACTCTAAAACTCTCTCAAACACTCTCACACACTTTTACACACTCTCACACACTTTCCTAAACTCTTACACACTCTCACACAACCTCACACACCCTCACACACTCACATTCACTCACACACTCTCTCACACACTCTCCCACACTCTTACACACTCTCACACATTCTCTCACACTCTCACACACTCACATACACTCTCACGGACTCTTAAACACTCTCACAAACTCTCATACAGTCTCACACATTCATACACACTCTTACAAACTCTGACACAACCTGACACACTCTCACAAACTCTCAAACACTTTCACACACTCTTACACAATTTCACACACTCTTAAACACACTCATACACTCTTACACACTCTGACACATTCTTGCACACTCTCACAAACTCTCAGAAACTCTGAAACTCTCAAACACTCTCCAACACTCTTACATTATCTCACACACTCTCACACACTCAAACACACTACCAAAAACTGTCACACACTCTCAAACACTATCGCACACTCTTATAAACTTACACACTCTAACACACACTCCCACTGACTAACACACTCGCACAAACTCTAGCACACTCTCGCACACTCTCACATACTCTCCAACACTCTTACACCCTATTAAAACTTTTATACTCTCACACATTCTAAGACACTCTTACACATTCTTACACACTCTCACAAAATATCAAACACTCTAACACACTCTCACACTCTCTCAAACAGTCTCACACACTTTTAAACAGTCATACACACTCTCACAAACTCTTACATACTCTCACACACCCTCACTCATTCTAACACACTCTCACACAATCTCACACACTTTTAAACTCTCTCGCACACTCTTACACACTCTCACACAATCTTAAACACTCTCAAAAACTCTTACACACTCACACACACTCCCACCAACTCTCACAAACTTTCTCACACTATGACACATTCTCACACACTCTTCCACGCTCTCAAACTATCCCCAACACGCATACACACTATCGCAGACTCTCTCAAACTCTCAAAAACTCTCAAAAATTCTCAGACACTCTCCAAGACTCTCACACACTCTCATACACTCTTGCACACTCTCCAACACTTTCAAAAATTCTCACACACCTTCAAACACTCTCAAACACTCTGACACTCTCAAACACTCTCACACAAACTCACACACTCTCATACACTTTTACACACTCTTACACACTCTCTCACACTCTTACACATTCTAACACATTCTCACACACTCATACACTCTATCACTCACTCTCACACATTCTCCAACATAGTCACACACTCTCACACACTCTCACAAACTATCCAACACTCTCACACACTCTCACATACTCTAACACACTCTCAAACACTCTCACACACTCTCAGAAACTCTCATACACTTTTACACACTCTCACACTTCTAACGCTCTCTCACACTCTCCTACACTCTTACACATTCTCACACTCTCTCACATACTCATACACACTCTCACACACTCTCACAAGCTCTAACAAACTCTGGCACACTCTCAAACACTCTCTAACACTCTCCCACACTCTTACACACTCTCACACACTCTCACTCACTCTCATAAACTCACACACGCTCTCACACACTCTCCAACACTTTTATACACTCTCACACACTCTCACACATTCTCACACATTCTGATACACTCTGACACACTCTCACAAACTCTCACAAACTATCATGCACTTTCACACACTCTCCAATACTCTCCCACACTCTTACACAAGTTCAAACACTTTTACACGCTCTCAGACACTCTCCCAACCCCTTTAACACTCTCACACACTCCCACACACTCTTGCACACTCTTTCCGACTGTCAAAAAACTCAAAAACACTCTCACATACTCTCACACATTCTCCAACACTCTCACAATCTCACAAATTCTCACACTCTCTCACACACTCCCACACACTCTCACACACTCTCACACACTCTCACACATTCTCAATCACTCTCACACACTCTCAAACACTGTCACACACTCGCACACATTCTCAAACACTGCTGCACACTCTCACACACTCTTCCACACTCTTACACATTCTCATACACTCTCAACAACTCTCGCACACTCATACACACTCACACACACTCTCACAATCTTTCAAACCCTCAGATACACTTTCACACACTCGCAGACACTCTAACAAACTCTCACATGCTCTCTCAAACTCTCAAACATGCTCAGACAATCTCACAAAAATTCACACACTGTTACACACTCTCAAACCCTCTCTCACACTCTCAAGCACTCTCACACAATCTCAAACACTCTCACTAACTGTGTCACACTCTCAACACTCTCCCGCACTCTCACACATTCTCATACACTCTCATCCCATCTCACACACTTATACACACTCACACACACACTCTCACAATCTCCCACACACTCACACTCACTCTCACACACTCTCATACACTCTTGCACACTCTCCAACACTTTCAAAAATTCTCACACACCTTCAAACACTCTCAAACACTCTGACACTCTCAAACACTCTCACACAAACTCACACACTCTCATACACTTTTACACACTCTTACACACTCTCTCACACTCTTACACATTCTAACACATTCTCACACACTCATACACTCTATCACTCACTCTCACACATTCTCCAACATAGTCACACACTCTCACACACTCTCACAAACTATCCAACACTCTCACACACTCTCACATACTCTAACACACTCTCAAACACTCTCACACACTCTCAGAAACTCTCATACACGTTTACACACTCTCACACTTCTAACACTCTCTCACACTCTCCTACACTCTTACACATTCTCACACTCTCTCACATACTCATACACACTCTCACACACTCTCACAAGCTCTAACAAACTCTGGCACACTCTCAAACACTCTCACACACTCTGCCACACTCTTACACACTCTTACACACTCTCACTCACTCTCATAAACTCACACACTCTCCAACACTTTTATACACTCTCACACACTCTCACACATTCTCACACATTCTGATACACTCTGACACACTCTCACAAACTCTAACAAACTATCATGCACTTTCACACATTCTCCAATACTCTCCCACACTCTTACACAAGTTCAAACACTTTTACACGCTCTCAGACACTCTCCCAACCCCTTTAACACTCTCACACACTCCCACACACTCTTGCACACTCTTTCCGACTGTCAAAAAACTCTAAAACACTCTCACATACTCTCACACATTCTCCAACACTCTCACAATCTCACAAATTCTCACACTCTCTCACACACTCCCACACACTCTCACACACTCTCACACACTCTCACACATTCTCAATCACTCTCACACACTCTCAAACACTGTCACACACTCGCACACATTCTCAAACACTGCTGCACACTCTCACACACTCTTCCACACTCTTACACATTCTCATACACTCTCATTCACTCTCGCACACTCATACACACTCACACACACTCTCACAATCTTTCAAACCCTCAGATACACTTTCACACACTCGCAGACACTCTAACAAACTCTCACATGCTCTCTCAAACTCTCAAACATGCTCAGACAATCTCACAAAAATTCACACACTGTTACACACTCTCAAACCCTCTCACACACTCTCAAGCACTCTAACACAATCTCAAACACTCTCACTAACTGTGTCACACTCTCAACACTCTCCCGCACTCTCACACATTCTCATACACTCTCACCCCATCTCACACACTTATACACACTCACACACACACTCTCATAATCTCCCACACACTCACACTCACTCTCACATACTCTCAAACACTCTCACACACTCTCACACACTCTTACATACTCTCACAAACTCTCACTTACTCTCACACACTCTTCACACGCTTAAACACTCTCGCACACTCTTATAAGCTTACGCACTCTAACAAACACTCCCACTGACTTACACACTCTCACAAACTCTAAGACACTCTCGCACACTCTCACACACTCTCCAACATTCTTACACCCTCTCAAAACGTTCATACTCTCACACACTCTCAGACGCTCTGACACACTCTCACACACTCTCATAAAATCTTGAACACTCTTACACCCTCTCACACTCTCTCACAGACTCTCACACACTCTCACACAGTCCCACACACTCTTAAACACTCTTACACACTCTCAAACACTCTTACATACTCTCACACGCTCTCACTCACTCTCACACAATCTCACACATTCTTTAACTCTCTCACACACTCTTACACACTCTCACACACTCCTACACACTCTCTAAAACTCTTACACACTCTCACACACTTTCATCCACTCTCACAATTTCTCTCAAACACTCTCCAACACTAATACACACTCTCGCAGACTCTCTCAACTTCTAAAAAACTCTCACACACTCTCACACACTCTCCAAGACTCTCACACACTCTCACACACTCTCATACACTCTCACACACTCTCACACAATCTCCAACGCTCTCACAAATTCTCACACACCCTCACACACTCTCAAACACTCTGACACTCTCACACAAACTCCCACACTCTCCCACACTTTTACACACTCTCACACACTCTCACACACTCTCATACACTCATACACACTATCACATACTTTCAAAAAATCTCAAACACTCTCACACACTCTCACACACTTTCTAACACTCTCACACACTCTCACATACTCTGACACACTCTCAAACACTCTCAGACACTCTCACAAACGCTTGCACACTCTTACACAGTCTCTAACACTCTTTAACACTCTCCCACACTCTCCTACACTCTTACACATTCTCACACTCTCTCATATACTCATACACACTCTCACAAGCTCTCAAACACTCTGACACACTCTTAAACACTCTCACACACTCTCACACACTCTTACACACTCTCACACACTCTTACACACTCTCATAAACTCTCACACAGACTCTCACACACTATCCTAAACTTTTACACACTCTCACACATTCTCACACACTCTTACACGCTCACACACACACTCTCACACACTCTTAAACACTCTCACACAGTCTCACATATTCATACACACTCTCACATATTTTCAAAGACTCTGAAACACTCTGAAACACTATCACAAACTATCAAAAACTCTCACACACTCTCAAACACCCTCACACACTCCCGCACACTTTTACACACTTATACAAACTCTCATACACTCTCACACACACTCCAAAACTCTTACACACTCTCATTAATTCTGACACACTCCCAAACAATCTCAAATTCTCTCACACACTCTCTCACACTTTCAAACACTCTCATACACTCTACCACACTCTCACAGACTATTACAAACTCTCAAACACCCTCACAAACTCTCACACACTCCACTCTCCAACACTCTCACAAACTCACACACACTCTCAAGCACTCTCCAACACTCTCATACACTCCCACACACTCTCACTCGCTCTCAAACAATCTTTTTTATTAATACACTTTATTCATCTTATATGTACAAAAACACACCACACATTTTTCGACAATGTTATAAATAGCTCTGAAAAAATAAGCATGTATTTCATACAAACACAATGAAATTTTTTTTGTATGTTTTTAAAGGATGGGTTGCAATAAGGGGTCAAAAATAGATTTTCTTTAGATTTTGTGGATTGATAGGGTTACATAATATCTTTAATTTTTATGTGTAAAAAATCTGGTTTTGGCTTATTTTCCGAGATATGGGTAAATAAAGTGGGTAGGGTAAGATGGACTGAAACACAGTAGGGGTCATTCTTTTTTTTTTTTTAGGTTATTTATCCTCGGTTGCCGGTTGCCCATATGACCGAGTAGTAGACTGGGCATGCCCAGGAAGGAACTCCCTTCTTTTGACCTGTTTCCAGCTTTGAATGGTGGAGGAAGACCCCAAGTGAGCACCTGGGTAGAACCACCGACGTTCCGCAAGCCAGCTGGATAACTTCCTCACATGAAAGTTCATACGTCCCTGGCGGGATTCGAACCAACAGAGGTGAGGGGCAGGTGATCCTGAGTCAGCGACTCTAACCACTCGGCCACGGACGCCCCTGGGGGGGTCATTCTAAGTCGCTTATCTTTCTTATTTTTAGCCCCAAATGCGTGAAAATTGGTATGCGTGTCTTGTGATATATGCGTTAAACATTTATGGGCTTACATTTGATATTCCATGTATATCTTTTCCGTAATACCCATTCTTCTTTCTTTCGAAGAATTTTGCTATTTTTTAACGACCAACTTTACCAAACTATCTCCACACGTTTTATTTGAAACCCGATTTCTATGAACCTTTACAGATGTTTTATCCAGATATCAATATAACTTTGTGTGAAATTTGAAAGAAAAGCGTTGGCTCGTTGTTGAGATATTTGACCTTGACCTTCAAAATAACATCAAATTCGGGAAAGTCCGTTAAAACTTCGCATTGTTGGGAAAATGGTTAGGGTTGAATGGCATGTGACAGCCCATTCATAAAAGAATGCATTTTACATATGATTGGGGTTTTTATTGTATGATTTTACCGTTAAAATTGATATACTCAATATGATAAACTTGGTCACCTCTCAGAGTTACCCGGTTATTTCATCTAATGAAATCATTGTTAGACATATATTTGTTTAAGGCCTGTCTATACATTTAACATTATTTTCTTTTTGTTGATATTATATAACGTTATATCAATATTTAACTTAAGTTAACTAATTGTAAGCACATTTGGTCATTTAGTAAAATCATTTACAATGCGTCTTCATTATAACCATATAAGAAATACAATCTGAAAATGATCAGTTTTCTCGTAGCAAATTGATAATTCTTGTCCATCATGAGATGAGTGAATTAAACTCTTAGACAATTCAAGTTGCATATATAGCTTTGGTAGTTCTAGCAATCTTAACATAACGCTTATATTTAATTTCACTCACAATGGTAGTAATATTAATCACAGCGATTTCCACGTAGACATGTTTCATGTGCAATATTTAGTTTGATAAGAAAACTTAGAAGTAAAAAGAATTTCTTTTCTTTTCCACTCTTCCGAATGGGTTGAACGACACAAAAAATTAAATATTGCTACGAAACGCATTAGGAACAAAAAAAAAAGAAACCATGCTTCCAATCCTTATGAATAAAATTCGCGCTTTAAATATCACATTTTTGCATTTTCCGAGTTTTGAAGTCATTTTGAAGGTCAAGGTCGAATATCTCAAATACGGACCTACGCTTTTCTTTCAAATTTCACAAAAAGTTACATTAATATCTTGACAATATATCTGTAAAGTTTCATAGAAATCGGTTTTCAAATAAAACATGTGGAGATAGTTTGGTAAAGTTGGTCGTTAAAAAATAGCGAAATTCTTCGAAGGAAAGAAGAATAGGTATTACGGAAAAGATATACATGGAATATCAAATGTAAGCCCATAAATGTTTAACGCATATATCATAAGACACGCATCTGGGGCTAAAAATAAGAAAGATAAGCGACTTAGAATGACCCCTACTGTGTTTCAGTCCATCTTACCCCACCCACTTTATATACCCATATCTCGAAAAATAAGCCGAAACCAGGTTTTTTACACATACAAATCAAATATATTATGTAAGCCTATCAATCCACGAAATTTAAAGAAAATCTATTTTTTGACCCCTTATTGCAACCCATCCTTTCCTTTCAAGCAATAGTCACTCTTAATGTGATTTTTGAAAAACATTTCATTTTCATACCAAATATTTTTGCATCATTGATAGAAGAAAAATATCTATGGAAAACATTTGAGAGAAAAGACAAAAAAGTCAGTTGTTAATGTTTTTTTTTACTTTTTCACTCAAAAGTCTTCACATCTTACCTTTATTTATTCTTTTGTATCATTAGCGCTATCGTCTGCATCATATTTTGATTAAAAAGGCATATCAATATATAGGGAAGACTTTAAATGTTATTATGGACACTAAAACGAGAACTACAATAATTCGTACGAAAAATTAATGAGTATGCAGAAATAAAGGTTGGATTAGGTTTTCTTTAAAAAGCATAGTAACAAATGTCGCCTTTTGCATTGAAGAAAAAAGCGTACTGCACAATTGCAAAAAGATGAATAAATTCATGTACATAAAAAAACAGGTAAAGAAAAAAATCGTAAGAAAGCGCATTCATTCACATATTTAAAAGTATCAGAAATAAGAACACATATCTTTTTCAAGACAATGTCATTTCTATTAAGGATTGAAAAATACAACATATCTATTCCATTCTTCTAAAAAATAATGTAAATTGTTATGCTGTACTGCTGTTCCTTTAAAAATTTGATATTTAGAAGAATAATAATTCTTTAAACATTGAATTGATGGGTAAATGTTTGTGTTTCTGCATTTGAATATATACAACTTGCATAGTATAAGAAGCAAATTTTGGACTTTGTCTCTTGAGTTCACATAACCGAAAATCATTTTATCTACATCTAGATCGTCATATATATTTGAGTTTTTCAGTAAAGAGTTGTTAATCAATGCTTTCGTATTGACACAATGCCAAAAAAGATGCTCGATTGTTTCTGGAAAGCTATTACAAAATGTACAAGCTGAACTTGGGATATATTTTACTTTGAATAAGAAATCATTCGTACCAAGGATACGGTGTATAATTCTATACTGGAACCACCTAATATTACAATCCGAAGTTAGAGCGAAAGGCAGATTAAAAATTATTTTCCACACTTTTTCGTCATAATCTATATTGATCTTTTTTGGCCAAGATTTGGTACAAGTTGCTTTACTACAATTATGATTCAGGTTCTGATAAAAAGATTTGCATCCTTTTTTGTCTTTAAATAAGTTGCGTAAAACAGGTGGATAAAATGGCTTGTCAGCCTGAGTTAGTGTATCAATTTCTATATCTAAATCTTTAAGATATTGTTTTAAAGCTCTTTTGATACCAAGGAATGTCAAGAAATTTGTTTTTATATCATATTTTTCAGTAAATTCTGCATAACTTATTATTGAATTTTCATTATTCAACATATCACCAATACAACAAACACCTGCTTCATGCCATGCTTTGTTGAATACACTTTTCCCCGCTACTTGGATATCTCTATTGAAAAAAAAGAGGATACTTACTTCTTTTTTTCCGGTACGGACATTTTTTCAATATATATTGAACAGTCAAAGAATATTTCAGACCAAAACTTGTTTGAAATTGTTTATGAAAGTTTTAAAAAATAATTATTTCCGAGAAAAGGAAAGTCTAGAACATTCAAATTTCCTGTAATAATTTTTGACCATTTACTTTCGTCTCTCATAAGACGTCTTATCCAAGTAAGTTTTAATGATTTCACAAAATTATCTAAATTGAGTATTTTTAAACCCCCTTCAGAATATTCTTTAATGGTAACTGAGTGTTTCGCTTTCAATGGACCGTTCCAAATGAAATTTTGCATTAGTTGTTTTATGTTGTCAAGATTTACAGCATCATGGAAAGGTAAGGCTAAAAATAAGAGGTTTAATTTCGAGATAATTAGACTTTTGACAACTGTAACTTTTCCAAGGAAAGTTAAATATCGTCTTTTCCATTTTAGTAGGGTGTCCTCAATTTCTGCTATTTTCGATTTGTAGTTTAATTGTATCATTTTCTCTAAATCAACATGAAAGTGAATTCCAAGCATTTTCAAGTCATGTTCGTTCCATGTTAGTTTCCACCGTGTTTTGATAGTATCTGTGCTATTTTTTCCAATCCAAATGACTTTTGTTTTCTCAAAATTTACATTTAACCCGGAAATGAAAGAGAAGCTAGAAAGAATATGTAATGTTTCATTCAAAGACTCACTAGATCCATCAAGTATGATGCATCAGCGAATTGTGAAAGTTTAAAAACATTGTCATTTATAGTAATACCTTTTATTTTCGGGTTAGCCCGAATTTTTAATGACAAAATCTCTGCACACGGAATAAAAATATAACATGACAATGGGTTTCCTTGACGACAACCACGCCCTACTTTAAAGAAGTCTGAGAGGAATCCACATTGAGTAACTGTCGACTTTGCATCTTTGTAAAATATGTTAAACCATCTCTGGATAGATTTACCATAAAATGCCTTTAAAGTTTGGTTAATACATGACCACGATAATGAATCAAATGCCTTTTCGAAATCGATTGAAAGTAAAATTCCTGGAATATCTCTCTCTTCTGTGTAATGCATCAAATCATAAATTAATCTAATATTTTCACCTATGTACCTTCCCTTTATAAATACAGTCTGATCGTCATTGATTGAAAGTGGGAGAAATTGTTTTATTCGATTTGCTATACAACCTGTACCAATTTTGTAAATCGTATTTAATAAAGTTATCGGAGGCCAGTTTTTAAGGAATTGTCTTGGTTTATCACCTTTGGGAATACATGTTATTAACCCTTGAGTTTGTGTATCTGATATTTTATTTTCATAAAATGCTTCGTTTAGAGCTCGCACTACAAACATTTCTATTTTTGTCCAAAATACTTTATAAAAATCAGCTCCGAAACCGGACGTGCCAGGACTACGATTGTTTTTCATATTTTTTAATACTACGGAAGCTTCTTGAAGAGTAATCACCCCTTCAATAGAATTTGACTGTTGACGATTTAAAGTTGGTATATTGAGGTCTTTGCAAAAATCTTGAAAATTATTTTCTGAAGATAATGTGTTCTCTCTTTTTTCGTATAAATTTTCGTAAAAGTGTTTTATCACTTGTAAAATTTCATTTTGCTTAGTAACTTCATCCCCAATTTCCTTTATGATTTTATGAATAGCTTTCGTTGCTGAATTGAAATTTTCCAGATGACAAAAATATCTTGTTGGTTTTTCTCCATCTATACTCCATTTGATTTTTGAACGCAGAATAGAACCCAAAAGTTTTTCATCCGTGATTTTTTTTCAATTCTTCTTTTAAAGCAGCAAGTTTGTCCAGATCATTTTCATTTAAATTTTGTTCAATATTTGAAATTTCGCTAACCAGCTCTTTTTGACGGTTGTGTTTTTGTTTATGTTTGTAAGAGCCATAGGAGATAGATTTACCCCTGATTTCCATCAGCAGAGTGTCTAAAAATAGTTGGCCATTTATCACAAACTGTATTTCGTTTCCAGGAATATCAGATATTGATTCACGGTTATAAACTGGAAGCGCATATTGCTCGATTATTTCGTCTATTTTATTGTTAATGGTATTTACATATTCAATATCTTTTAAGAGCACGTTATTATGCTTCCATAAACCCGAGCTATATTCGAAAGAGTTAAAACGAAAACTTAAATCTATTATGGAATGGTCAGATTTAAAACTATGTTTAGTTGATGATTTCAACACACTGTTAAAGAGAGGAGGAGATAGAAGAAAAATATCCAATCTTGCTTGCTGAATAGGATTTTGCCTACGCCAGGTAAAATGTATAGTTGAAGGATTTTGTTCTCTATATGGATCTATTAACAGTCTATTAGTGATACTTTCTATAACAATGTTTCTTGCATTTTTATTATTGACATGTTTGTAATTATCATAATCTAGATTAGGATTTGATACTAAATTAAAGTCACACCATATTACGTAATTATCGTTTTCAAAATTGTCAATATGTTCGAAAATGTTCAAATAAAATTCGGGACTATCATTATTTGGACCGTAAAGTGACACTAATGTGAGTCTTTTATCTTCAAGAGTTAAGTCTACAATAACAAAATTTCCACTTGGATCTTTAATAAGCTCATGAACTTTGAAATGTATGTCTTTGAAAAAATATTGCAACTCCTCGGCTCTGGGAAGAATTACAGCTGAAAATAAAATCCGACCCCACTCAGTGTATAAAGTATTGTACATATCAGCCGTAAAATGGGTGTCTTGTAAACAGTATACGTTGTACTTCATATTTTGTAGGTGGTGAAATACTAAAGAACGTTTTTTTCTTACAGTGGAGACCTCTGAAGTTGTAAGACATTATTTGAATACTCTTACCCTGATCGCCCATTTATCATATTTCTCAGTGCAACGTATTATCATTAGAAAATAGAATACTTCTTTTTTGTGTTGAATGAATGCACTTAAAAACGAAATTACAAAAGACAAAAACATAAGTGAAAAAAAAACTTATAAAGGTATAAACAAAAATGCTGATAAGTCTGAAATGACCTAATATAGATAGAAAAATCTCATTTTTTTAAAATCTCAGATGAGTTACAAGAAAGTTACAATAACAAATACAACATTTAAATATATGTAATTGCAACAAAAATCATAGCAACGACAGTGAACATTAATTTAACAGGCATGTTTTCTGTTGCATTATTTTGGAATGAAAAATATCGGATATGTATCATGTATTGAAACGTTTAGAAGAAATACGTTGGGTGAATAAAATCTCGCGTGCAAGCTGAGTCCCGATCTACATTAATAGTGTTTTGGTTAAATGTATACATAAAAAGACACAGACACAGATGAACAGATTATAACGCCAATACCATTTCCCACACGGTAAAACATTTTTTTAGGTAGTCTAAATTTAAAGCAATTTCAGAATAGAAATTGGACATAGATTTAGATAAATATTGGATTCGTGTATAATATTGTCAAGAAAAGATTGGGGCAAAAGGAGAAAATGCTGTTGATCAACACTTTCTTTCCTTTGATCAATGTTTTCCGCAGGTTTGGCCCATAGGGATGTCAAAATCAAATCTTGCCTGAGAAAGGGTTAAACATGTCGACCATACCTTATTTATATGGAATGCATATGCATATACCTTATACATTTCCGCATTTGAATTATAATCGTCACAAATACATGCACTATACATAGGATTTACAACTAGGAAAAAGACAACAAAAAGGGAGGGTGACACCGATAAAATATAAAGTATTTCAACTTGTGGTGAATTCGGCTAAAGCGAGGGACGTTTTTTTCCGCGATCAATGTATTCCGTCGGTGTTGTTATGAAATATCGCAACCACGGCTTTATCGAAGCCGTAGTTACGAGACTTTATAACAACACCGACAGTTTGTCAATACAAAAAGGTAAACCAGGTCTGTGTTTAGAACAAGTTCATTGTCATTTGAACAAAATATCTATAAACTCACATTTAAACGCAAAATATCTATACCTTGTTGTAGCGAAAATCGTTTTAGTTTACCACCAATGATTTCGTGATTTATCATACACGTATATTTCCCTTGTTCCTTTACTCAGAATAAACAAGCTCTGGTTTTGGAGTTATTTCAAATGTAAACAAAACACACTTATTGATAAATCATCAATAGTCCATAGAGATTCTTTTGTTTGTATTCACATACATAGATAAATGAAATTATTTATAAATTTTAGATCTAAAATAGAACTTCTACAGTCACACATTATGATATTAAATTATAATACAAGAAAATACAAAGTCTTTGTTAATCATAATCAGGTAGCATGTTTAAGGTAGAACCGGATACTTTTAAAACTTTAAGCTACGGTCATAAATTTGATATCTTTGGAAACTAGAAGCTATTTCTGGTTCAAATCCGAAATTCATTTCCTCGTTCATGCCGTGACGACGTTACCACGACGACGTCAACATAGGTACCTCGCACGTTTTTTACGTCGAATTTCTTTAGCCCGGAAATGCACAAAATGGCGTTTTGGTCGGGCAATTTCAACGTCACAACAATGAAAATTACACCGATGGAAAGATCTTTTCAAGCCTAATAAAATGATACAAGAATAAATTATTTCGGACTGACGACGCAGAAAAAAACGACGAACTTTCATCTTTTTACCATGTCAGATTTCGAGGAAAAACTAACTTTAGAGCAGCATTTCGTTAAATTGGCCAGAACGATTTTTGCCATTTTTCATTATTATATTGTACGCTCATATTGGAAGCATTTGACAAGAAATCAGAAAGATTCCCCGTACCGATTTTTAATAAAACATATTTAAATATTGTTGGTGTGCGTCAAAGTTATGCAGTCGAGCGTCGGCAAATTTCGACTAAAAATCACTTTATGAAGGAATTTTGTGAAATTGGCCACCGTGATTTTATGTTATTTCATTTTGCATCCATATTGCAGGTGAAATGCAAAAACTCAGAAAAGTTCATTGTATAGTTTTTTAATACAACGTGTTTGAATGTGTTAGGTATAAATCAAAATTTACACAGTCGGGCGTCGACGTCGAAACTACGTACGTTGATGAGCAA
Source organism: Fragum sueziense (assembly GCA_963680895.1). NCBI lineage: Eukaryota > Metazoa > Mollusca > Bivalvia > Cardiida > Cardiidae > Fragum > Fragum sueziense. The sequence goes on from OY804604.1 coordinate 45,082,206, forward strand.
CAAGGATGAACACACGCCGGGATTTAAAACTGCTCCACAAGAAAAAAAAAACTTATGCAAATGCATTTACTTGGAATTCGTGTATTCTATTAGATATATTGAAATGAAAAAGAGAAATTGTGACTGTCGCTATTTTCTTCTTTTCTCTAAGCATTTTCCCAATCAATTTTGGTCGGAACGTTAAAATCACATCGTAATTAGATAATGGTCAATTGTAACATATGGGTTGAAGTAAAAACATTTATAAATTCTGTGCATATATGATAGAGTCTTTGTTTATTTTTCATCGATGACAACATTTTAAAATAACGAGATATTAAATAAGCTGCATTTACTACTGCGATTTTGATATTAGAAATGAAACAAAAAGTATCCTATAGAAATTGATGCATTGCGAAAGACATTAATTTTTTATATTGCGATGTTTTATATATTTGCATTAATTTTTATTTATTTTATTCATTTTATTATTTTTACATTTTCTATTTTGCCACATCATGCGAACAGAAGCGGTTTATTTATTCTATGACATTTTTTATTGTTGGTTACCAATATTTTCCGCACATTCTTTTTCGAAAGAATCATTTCAATCCCGTTTTCGTTGTCCCCCCGAATAGGCTTTCGTGAGCGTGTCGACTGTTATCCCGATTCTGTACTTCTTGCTAGGTATTTATTTATACAATACATGTAGAGATTTACTTTCGCTGTCCGACTAATTGAGTACACAAATGTGGTCTCCTTGAGCAGTTTGAAAACCCCGGCGCGTCTACATCCTTGTTGCTCGTCAACGTACGTAGTTTCAAAATCGACGTCGACGTCCGACTGTGCAAATTTTGATTGATACCTAATATATTCAAACACGTTTTATTAAAAAACGATACAGTGAACTTATATGATTTTTTGCATAACACCTACAATATGGATGTAAAATGAAATAATGTAAAGTCCTTCTAGTCAATTTACGAAAATCCGTCGTAAAGTGATTTTTCGTCGAAATTTGCCGACGCCCGACTGCATAACTTGGACGCATACCAACAATATTTGAATATGTTTTATTAAAAATCGGTACGGGGAATCTTTCTAATTTCTTGCCAAATGCTTACAATATGAGCGTGCAATATAATAATGAAAAATGGCAAAAATCGTTCTGGCCAATTTTACGAAATTCTGCTCTAAAGTTAGTTTTTCCTCGAAATCTGACGTGGTAAAAAGATGAAAGTTCGTCGTTTTTTTCTGCGTCGTCAGTCCGAAATAATTGATTTTTGTATCATCTTATAAAGTTTGAAAAGATCTTTCCATCGATGTAATTTTAATTATCGTGACGTTGAAATTGCCCGACCAAAACGCCATTTTGTGCATTTTCGGGCTATAGAAATTCGACGTTAAAAACGTGCGAGGTGCCTATGTTGACGTCGTCGTGGTAACGTCGTCACGACATGAGCGAGGAAATGAATTGCGGATTTGAACCAGAAATAGCTTCTAGTTTCTAAAGATATCAAATTTATGACCGTAGCTTAAAGTTTTAAAAGTATCCGGTTCTACCTTAAAGAACGTCTATCTCAAACATGGTATAATTCAAAAGAGCGACATACGTTCGAAATAAAAGAAAAACTGAGAGAAAAGGAGAAAGAGTGTTTTCTCATTTACTCTCGGTGCTTTCCCTATAATTACTTAATATGAATGGCAATCTTGGGTAGGCGTAAGAAGACTGTTGATCGATTGTAAACTTTGCTTAGCCCATTATCAGATGGCAAAATATCTGTCTGGTCTAAATTCAAAGGTATTGCTGACGACAATTTCAAGTTCATGAAATTTAAAAATTTTTTGGTCTTTTTGGGTAGAAAAAACGTTGTGGAAAATGAAGAAATTGCTTGTCACAAGCAATTTCTTCCCTTTCCTCAATGCTTTCCACATCCATTAATTTGTTGCGAGTCAAAAAGAGTGATTGTGTGGGAGTGGGTTAACCATATTCTTCATTTGTTTCGGTAATTGACTATTATCGGAAAGTTTGTTATAAAACACAAAGAAATACACCGTCGTGTAGATACGCATCGTGATATATGTTCTATCAAAGTATAGATCCGACATAGAATATTGGAAATTAGATTTTTTTACAAAAAACAGTAGAAACAGGAAAACAGAAGATATTAATTTTCAAATGGCTAAATCTAATCATAAACGAAAGCTCGTGGTTTGGTATGTGTTTAGATATTTTAGAACAAAAATTGAACTCAATTGTTTGAAGTTTGTACATTGTAAAAGCATAAGAATTTGTCTGATTTTATCTTTAAAATCTTCTACATGGATCATACAATCTCATGATAAATAAATCTTCTCGGTGAAATCGAAAAACAGGAAGACCTTTTTTCTAAGATTTGCATTAAAATTACGTGTAATTCATATTTTGATTAAGATGGAATATCATTTTGAATACTAAATACATGTATAAGTAGAAGGTACCTTAACCCTTTCCCAAAGCAAGTCATAGTTTCCACGTCCCCAATACAAAAGGCATTTGAAAACAAAAAAGATAGAAGAAAATGTTGTTGATCAGCATTTTCTCATTTTGTCCAAATACTTCCTGCGCTATAATTTACAAAAATCCTTGCCTCATCAACATCCATTTGTTGTCTTTAGCTGTTATCAAATTGAGTTTGTTGTTTGGGAAAGGGTTTATGCATAATCCCATACGAGATATCTTCCGAAATGAAAAGGAGAAGATAAACTCTTGGGAAGGCATAATAAATTATCAATTTCTTCAAATTTCCAAAAATCTGTGAAATGGTAAACTTCAATCATTCAAGTGAAATAGTTGTAAAAACACAAAATAACACATTTTGGTACAATCAATTTAAGCCAATTCATTGGTGTTGTTTGTTTTTGTTGTTGTTGTTGTTGTTTTATTTGTTGTTGTTGTTTTTGTTTTTGTTGTTGTTGTTGTTGTTGTTGTTGTTGTTTAAGTATGACAGTTTCCATTAACCTTCTTCACATTCCAAAGAAATACTGTTTGTTATTCGGAAAAGAACAAATATTTTTGATTATAAAAAAAGAAAGAATAACAATACATCCCGGAAAAACTCTAACATACTGCGAGAAGTTTTTGACAACGGTCGGAGCGCGCGGATACCACGGACCGACCGGTACCTTGACTTTTCGCACGCAAAAGCTTGTATACAAATTATTATATTGTGACATTAGAAAAAACGGGAGATTAATATCTAATAGAAAAATGATATCCGAAAAAACAAAATAGAACTATAATTATCCAAAGGGTAAAAGCTAATAAACAAGATTATTCCTTTCAGTAAAATAATACTTTGTTTGTCATTCGTAATAGAAGAAACTTTATTGCAAAAAGGTTTGAGACAAAGGGAGATACTGCTATAACCAGCATTCTCTCCCTCTATCTCAACACCTTTAGATGCTTAAAATTCACATATGTTACCGTTGTCTACGAAATAGAACATAGTTCATGGCAAAAAGCTTTGAGAATAAAAGAGAAAATGCTGTAACCAGCATTTATCCCTTTCTCTCAACTCCCATAGTGCTACAATGTTCACAAATCTTATAATTGTCCTTACACTCTTTTGTCGTCTGCTGCAGCTAAAAATGAACCTGTCAAGAAAAGAAAAGTGTTGGACTGGGTTATAGCTTCAAAATACACTTGTGGAACATACCGTCCAGAAAAAGGACAAAACAGTTTAAACATCAGACACCGAAATAACACAGTCTTCTGAAGCTTACTTGCTTTTTGTAACAGATTGTTTTGTTTTATTTTTGTTCTGGCCACGGCTTCTCTAACCAAATTGAATAGTCTTGGTATTTTAATTCACAAGGTTGAGTCCCGTTTTTGAACAGCGCGTATATTCTGCCTTCAAAAGACCAACACTTTTCGACACCATCCGGATCTTTCAGTCTTAAGGAGGAAAGCACTTCCTGGTTTAGTTGGTTAGATCTTCACTTACAAATATGCTCTCCTCTTTAAGACTTTTTCTCACTTTCATTATATTAATCTCTGTCTGTCGTCTCACAAGTTTCACAATAACTGGCCTATGTTCACCTCCCTTCCACTTGCCTAAACGATGCGCTACATCAATATCGTCTGGTGTAATGCTGATGTTACCCTTCTCTCTAAGCGTTTTGACCACCAAATCGATTGTAGTGCCCCATTGTTGCTTGTTGGAATCATCGGGTATACCATTAATTCGTATGTTGTTTCGTCTACTTTATTGTTCGATGTCGTTGACATCCTTTTCTCTAGCTTTTGTTTCCATTTTTAGCTTGGATTTCAATGCATTGTTTTCTTCCACCAAAGATGTAATTTCCTGCTCCTTTTCTTCTAATTTTTGTTTTAGTTGTGTAGATTTTATACACTTTTCGTGCAGCTCTCCCTCTAGGATTTCTACTCTTTTGATAACCGGGGCAAGCAAACTTTCTTTCATTTGATTTATATTGGACTTTATTATGTCTTTGATGAAGATAGAGTCATTTTTTGTCAAAACATTTTCTAGCTTTTTATTGATTTCGTCTAACATTTTATCGTCTGTTTTCTTAGCATCAACCGGTTTTGGTGAATTTGCTTGCTTTCCACTTTCTGTATTGTCTTTTTCTTTTGACGAAGCAAATTCTTCAATTTTTCTCTGCCTTGCCGCAGGCTTCTTATTTTTTTGCTTTTTTCTCCATTTCACCTTCTTGGTCACTGAACACCGGCTGCTCAAGGTTGCTAGCACTAGTGTCCATTTCGCTTGCTGTAGAGGAAAGTTTATGTTTACTCATCCTTTACTGCTGGTGAAATCCCTGCTGTTAAACGGAGATATATAACGGGGTTTACTGTATAGTTTTTATAACGTCACTTTAAATAACTTTAAATCGCTCAAACACTCTCTCACTCTCTCCTACATTCTTACACATTCTCAAACTTTTTCACATCCTCATACATACTCTCAAACACTCTCAATAACACTGACACACTCTCAAACACTCTGACGCACTTTCCCACACTCTCACACACTCTCACACACTCTCAAACACTCTCTTACACTCTCAAACACTCTTACACACTCTCAAACACTCCCACACACTGTTACGAACTCTCAAAAACTCTCCCACACTCTTACACATTCTTATGCAATCTCACCCAATCGCACACATTCAAGCACACTCACATACACTCTCACACACTCTCACACACTTTCACACACTCTCACACACTCTCACACACTCTCACACACTCTCACACTATCAAACACATTCAGACAATCTCATACACTCTTAGACACTCTCAAGCACTATCACACACTCTCTAACTCTCTCTAAGATTCTCACACACTCTCAAACACTCTCACACACTCTTCCACACTCTTACACTCTCTCACACACACTCACGCACTCTCATAAACTCACACACACTCTTACACACTCTCCAACACTCTTACACACTATCACACACTATCACACATTCTCATATACTCTCACACACTCACTTACACCAAGACACACTCTTAAACACTCTCACAAACTCTCACACAGTTTCACACATTCATACATACTCTCAAACACCTCCACATACTCTGACACACTCTCACAAATTCTATCTCACACACTCAAACACACTCTCACAGACTCTCACTAACTCTGTCACACTCTCACACACCTTCAAATACTCTTATGCACCCTGCCACACTCTCAAACACTCTCAAAGACTCACAAAAACTCAAATATACTCTACTACAGTCTTCCACACTCTTACACACTATCAAACACTCTCACATATTCTCACACACTCTCACACAGTCTCACACACTCTCAAACACTCTCCCACACTCCCACACACTCTTACACACTCTCAAACACTCTTACACACTCTCAGACACTCTCAAACAATCTCACACACACACTAAAACACTCTAACAACCTCTTAAACACTCTCACAAACTCACAAGGATACTAATACACTCTCAAACACTCTCACAAACTCTCTCACACTCTGACAAACTCTCATTCACTCTTACACACTCTCAAACACTCTTCAAAACTCTCCGCACTTTCACACACTCTCGAAAACTCATACACACTCTAACAGACTATCAAAAACTCTCAAACACTCTAACACACACTCACACACTCTCCAACACTCTCACACACTTTCACACACTCTCACAAACTTTCCAACACTCTCGCAAACTCTCACACACACTCACACAAACTCTCATAAACTCACACACACTCACACAAACGCTCCAACACTCTTACACACTAGCACACACTTTCACACATTCTCACATACTCTCACACACTCACTTTCACCTACACACACTATTAAACACTCTATTAAACAAACTCTAACACACTCTTACACACTCTCACACACTCTTACACACTCTCAGACACTCTCAAACACGCTCATACACTCTCACACACTCGCACAAACTCACACACACTCGTACACATTCTCACAAACCCTTACTCATTCTCACACACTCTTACACTCTCTAACACTCTCTCACACTCTCCAACACTCTTACACACTCTCAAATACTATCACACCCTTCCACACATTCTTACACACTCTTACACACCTTCAAACACTGTTATACACTCTCACACAATCTCCCACACTCTTACACACTCTCAGACACTCTCGCAAACTCTGACACACTCCCAAACACTCTCCAACACTCTCACACGCTCTCTCACACTCCCAAACACTCTCACACACTCTAATACACTCTTACACACTCTCACACCCACTCACACACTATCTTACACTCTCTAAACTCTTCTACACTCTTACACACTTACATACACACGCACATAATCACACACGCTCTCAAACACTCTCACAAACTTTCAAAAAACTCACACACTCTCACATACTCTCAAACACTCTCGCACACTCTCAAACACTCTTACAAACTCTAACAAACTCGCACACACTCTCATACACTCTCGCACACTCTCACACACTCTCCCACACTCTAATACACTCTTACACACTCTCACACCCACTCACACACTATCTTACACTCTCTAAACTCTTCTACACTCTTACACACTTACATACACACGCACATAATCACACACGCTCTCAAACACTCTCACAAACTTTCGAAAAAACTCACACACTCTCACATACTCTCAAACACTCTCGCACACTCTCAAACACTCTTACAAACTCTCACACACACTCACACAAACTCTCATACACTCTCGCACACTCTCACACACTCTCCCACACTCTAAGACACTCTCACACACTCTCTAATACTCTCTCACGCTCTCCTACACTCTTAAACATTCCCAAACTCTCTCACACACTCATACATACTCCCACACACTCTCACTAACTCTGACACACTCTCAGACACTCTTACACACTCTCACGCACTCTCCCAATCTCTCAAACACTCTCAAAGACTCACACACACTCACACAAACGCTCACACATTCTCCCACACTCTTAAACACTATCAAACACTCTCACACATTCTCACACACTCTTACACACTCTCACACAGTCTCACACACTCTCAAACACTCTCACACACTCCCACACTCTCTTACACACTCTCATACATTCTTACACACTTTCACACACTCTCACACAATCTCACACACACATTAACACTCTAACAACCTCTTAAACACTCTCATAAACGCTCACACACTCTTACACACTCTCAAACACTCTTCAAACTCTTACACACTCTCACACAATCTCAAACACTCATACACATTCTAACAGGCTCTCAAAAACTCTCAAACACTCTCACACACTCTCACACACCCCCAACACACTCACACACTCTCACACACTTTCACAAAATCTTACACACTCTTACATACCCTGAAACACTCTTACACACTTGCAACACACGTTTACATACTTTCAAAAACTCTCACACACTCTTACACACTCTCGGACACTCTCACACATTCATATACACTATCACAGACTCTCCCAATCTCTCAAACATTCTCGAACACTCTCACACACTCTTTAACACTCTCACAAACTCTCACAAACTCTCAAAAACTCTCAAACACTCTCAAACACTCTCACACACTTGCAACACTCTCATACACCTTTACATACTTTCACACACTCTTACACACTGTCGGACACTCTCACACATTCATACACACAATCACAAACTCTCCCAATCTTAAGTTAAAGAGTGTTTGAGAGTGTGTAAGAGTGTTTAAGAGTGTGTGAGACTGTGTGAGAGTGTTTGAGCGTGTGTGAGAGTCTGTGAGAGATTGTGAGAGGATGTAAGAGTGTTTGAGATTTTGTGAGAGTGTGTGAGAGTGTGTCAGAGCGTCTGAGAGTGTGTGAGAATATGAAAGTTTTGAGAGGGTGTAAGAATGTTGGAGAGTGTGTGAGAGTGTGCGAGAGTGTCTTAGAGTTTGTGAGAGTGTGTAAGTCACTGGGAGTGTTTGTTAGAGTGTGTAAGCTTATAAGAGTGTGCGAGAGTGTTTAAGGGTGTGAAGAGTGTGTGAGAGTAAGTGAGAGTTTGTGAGAGTGTGTAAGAGTGTGTGTGAGTTTGTGAGAGTATATTAGAGTGTGTTAGAGTTTGTCAGAGTATGTAAGAGTGTGTGAGAGTGTGTGAGAGTGTTTGAGAGTATGTGAGAGTGAGTGTGAGTGTGTGGGAGATTGTGAGAGTGAGTGTGAGTGTGTTTAAGTGTGTGAGATGGGATGAGATTGTATGAGAATGTGTGAGAGTGTGGGAGAGTGTTTGAGAGTGTGTAACAATTAGTGAGAGTGTTTGAGAGTGTGTGAGAGTGTTTGAAAGTGTGTGAGAGTGTTTGAGAGTTTGTGAAAGTGTGTGAGAGTGTTGGAGAGTGTGTGAAAGTGTGTTTGAGTGTGTGTGAGAGAGTATGAGAGTTTGTGAGAGTGTGTAAAACTGTGAAGTGTGTGTTAGAATGTGTAACAGTGTGTGAGAGTTTGTGAGATTGTGTGAGCGTGTTTGAGAGTTTTAGAGAGCGTTTGAGAGTTTGTTAGAGTGTCTGAGAGTGTGTGAAAGTGTATCTGAAGGTGTGAGAGATTGTGAGAGTGTGTGTGAGTGTGTATGAGTGTGTGAGAGTGGGTGAGAGTGTATGAGAATGTGTAGGAGTGTGGAAGAGTGTGTGGGAGTGTGTAACAGTGTTTGAGAGTGTATACGAGTGTGTGAGAGTGTTTGAGAGTTTTTGAGAGTGATTGAGAGTGTGTGAGAGTGTGGGAGAGTGTGTGGGAGTGTTTGAGAGAGTGTGAGAGTTTGTGAGATTGTGAGAGTGTTGGAGAATGTGTGAGAGTATGTGACAGTGTTTGAGAGTTTATGACAGTCGGAAAGAGTGTGCAAGAGGGTGTGGGAGTGTGTGAGAGTGTTAAAGAGGTAGGGAGATTGTCTGAGAGCGTGTAATAGTGGGTGAACGTGTGTAAGAGTGTGGGAGAGTGCGAGAGTGTGTGAGAGTGTATGAGAGTGTGTGAGAGTTTGTGAGAGTGTGTCAGAGTGTGTCAGAGTGTGTGAGAATGTGTGAGAGTGTGTGAGAGTGTATAAAAGTGTGGGAGAGTGTGTGAGAGTGTGTGTGAGTTTTTGAGAGTGTGTGAGAGTGTGTGAGAGTGTATTAGCGTGTGGGAGAGAGTTTGAGAGTGTGCCAGAGTGTGTGAGAGCTTGTGAGAATGTGTGAGAGTGTGTATGAGTATGTGAGAGAGTGTGAAAATGTGTAAAAGTGTAGGAGAGTGTGCGAGAGTGTTAGATAGTGTGTGATGAAAGTGTTTTAGAGTGTGTAAAAGTGTATGAAAGTGTCTGAGAGTGTGTGTGAGTGTTTGAGAGTGTGTGAGAGTGTTGGATAGTGTGTGAGAGTGTGTGAGAGTGTGTGACAATGTTGGAGAGTGTGTGAGAGTGTTTGAGAGTTTTATAGAGTATGTGATAGAGTGTATGAGTGTGTGAGAATGTGTTAGAGTGTGTAAGAGTGTGGGAGAGTGTGTGAGAGTGTTTAAAATTTTATGAGAGTCTATGAGTTTCTGTGAGAGTGTTTGAGAGTGTCAGAGTGTTTGAGAGTGTGTGAAGGTGTGTGAGAATTTGTGAGAGTGTTGGAGAGTGTGTGAGAGTGTGTTAGAGTGTGTGAGAGTCTTGGGGAGTGTCTGAGAGTTTTTGAGAGTTTTTGAGAGTTTGAGAGAGTCTGCGATAGTGTGTATGCGTGTTGTAGAGTGTTTGAGAGTGTGGAAGAGTGTGTAAGAATGTGTCATAGTGTGAGAGAGTTTGTGAGAGTAGATGAGAGTGTGTGAAAGTGTGTAAGAGAGTTTAAGAGTGTATGAGATTGTGTGAGAGTGTGTTAGAATGAGTGAGGGTGTGTGAGAGTATGTAAGAGTTTGTGAGAGTGTGTATGAGTGTTTAAGAGTGTGTGAGACTGTTTGAGAGAGTGTGAGAATGTGTTAGAGTGTAAGGGTGTAAGGTGTTGGAGAGTATGTGAGAGTGTGCGAGAGTGTGCTAGAGTTTGTGCGAGTGTGTTATACACTGGGAGTGTGTGTTAGAGTGTGTAAGTTTATTAGAGTGTGCGAGAGTGTGTGACAGTTTGTGATAGTGTGTTTGAGTGTGTGAGAGTGTGTTAGATAATGTAAGAGTGTTGGAGATTGTTTGAGAGTTTCAGAGTATCTGAGAGTTTGTGAGAGTGTGTAAGAATGTGTCAGAGTGTGTAAGAGTATATGAGTGTGTTTAAAAGTGTGTGAAATTGTGTAAGAGTGTTTGAAAGTGTTTGAGAGTTTGTGAGAGTGTGTCAGGTTGTATCAGATTTTGTGAGAGTGTGTATGAATGTGTGAGACTGTATGAGAGTTTGTGAGAATGTTTAAGAGTCTGTGAGAGTGTATGTGAGTGTCTGAGAGTGTGAGAGAATGTGTGAGAGTGTATAAGAGTGTGGGAGAGTGTGTGAGAGAGTGTGTGAGTGTATCTGAGTGTGTGAGGGTGTGTGAGATTGTGTGAGAGTGTGTAAGAGTTTAGGAGAGTGTGTGAGAGTGTGAGTGAATTTATGAAAGTGTGTGAGAGTGTGTAAAAGTGTGTGAGAGTGTGTGGGAGAGTTTTAGAATGTGTCAGAGTATATCAGAGCTTGAGAGAGTGTGTGAGAGTATGTATGAATATATGAAAGAGTGTGAGAACATGTAAGAGTGTTGGAGAGTGTGAGAGAGTGTTAAAGGATGTTCGAGAGTGTGTAAGAGTTTGTGAGAGTGTGTAAAAGTTTACGAGAGTGTTTTAGAATGTTTGAAAGTGTGAGAGAGTGTGTGAGAGTGTGTGAGAGTGTTTCAGAGTGTGTGAGTGTGTTTGAGAGTGTGTAAGAGTGTGTTAGAGTGTTGTAGAGTTTGTGAGAGTGTTTCAGAATGTGTGAGCGTGTTGGATAGTGTGTATGAGTGTGTGAGAGTGTATGAGAGTGTGTAACAGTGAGTGAGAGTGTTTGAGAGTGTGTGAGAGTGTTTGAGAGTTTCTGAGAGTGTTTGAGAGTTTGTCAAGGAGTGTGAGAGAGTTTGAGACTGTCGGAGAGTGTGTGAGAGTGTGTAAGAGTGTGTGAGAGTTTTGGAGAGTCTGTGTGAGTGTGTGAGAGGGTTGTAGAGTTTGTGAGAATCTGTGAGAATGTGTATGAGTGTGTATAACAGGGCCGTATCCACTCTGGCCGGCTGACTGTTTATTTAATATGGGTTCTTCTATGGACGGGATAAAGAACGAGGGTAGTCTGTTTTCAATTTCAATAGGTTCTGTATTTATGGTACAATGGTACAATGGTACAATGGTACAATGGTAATGGTAATGGTAAAACACTCTGAAAAATATACAATAAAACAATTGTCAGTAAATCATGCAATACATCTCTGAAATAAAGATTCGGACTCGTCTGCTACAAAAAATCAATATGAGTATTGTGGAAAATGATAAGAATGCCACTTGGTGACATTCTACTCCTTTTCTCACAATACTCTGAACAAAATGGTTTAAACCTTCTATATAACCCTTTCCAATAATTAACCAATAATTTACTGCACTCAACTCTTTACTCTTTTTAAAATACACTTTACATCTTTACAATGAAATATATGCTATTCCAACTACTAAACTCTTATATAATATTAACAAGCTTTTACAAAGTAATCAGCTAATTACAGAGTATGCACAACATAGGGCAACTTACCAATTTGAGGAATCAAGTGTATTCATATGATCAACTACAACTTCCAAACCATCTCTCATCTCAGTGACTGTTAATACTGAAAATATTAAAGAGTAATTGTGCAAGGCTAGGGTAAAGAGGTAGAAAACAGTAAATAAGGTAGACGGGTGCGGTAAGGACGAAAATAGCGAAAAAAGCAGAACCGTGCTCATTTTATCAATCTAGCGACAACCGAATCAAATCAAGCAAATAGTTACGCACTAATTGCAAACCGATAGAAAATAAACATAGCAGGAAAAGAAGAACCAAATCTTGAAAACTTGCATTTCATATCAATATCTTTTTCAAAATCGATCTATCAAACCAAAACAGGTCTTTCTTAATCATAATCTCATGTCCCACTAAACAACTGAAGAAGTCACCTGACCACCTGACCAAATTTGAGGGAAATCAATGAAGTGGAAAAAACAATATTTCATGTGATCAGAAATGGAGGGAAAAGATCATTTACCCATGTCATGGTCAGAACATGATAAAAAGGAGCTTATGATGAAATCATGGCAAAAGTGACCTTACTACATGTGTAAGAGTTTGTTTGAGTGTGTCAGAGTGTGTAAGAGTGTGTTATAATGTTTAAGAGTATGTGAGATTGTGTGAGAGTGTGTGGAAGTGTGTAAGAGTGTGTGAGAGTTTGTAAGAGTGTTTGAGAGTGTGTGAGAGTGTTTGAGAGTGTGTGAGACTGTTTGAGAGTGTTTGTGTGTGTTTGAGAGTGTGTGTGAGAGTCTGTGAGAGTGTTTGAGGGTGTGTAAGAGTGTTTGAGAATCTGTGAAAGTGTGTTAGAGTGTGTAAGATTGTCTGAGAGTGTGTGAGAGTATGAAAAGTTTGAGAGGGTGCAAGAGTGTTGGAGAGTGTGTGAGAGTGTGCGAGAGTGTGTTAGAGTTTGTGAGAGTGTGTCAGAGTGTTTCAGAGTCTGTAAAAGTGTTTGAGAGTGTGTATGAATGTGTGAGACTGTGTGAGAGTTTGAAAAAGAGTTTAAGAGTGTATGAGAAAGTGTGCGAGTGTTTGAGATTGTGTAAAAGTGTGGGAGAGTGCGTGAGTGTTTTTGAGAGTGCGTGAGAGTGTGTCAGATTTAATAAGAGTGTGCGAGACTGTGTATGAGTGTGAAAATGTGTAAGATTGTAGGAGAGTGTAAGAGAGTGTTAGAGAGTGTGTGAGAGTGTTTGAGAGTGTTTAAGGGTATATTAGATTGTGTGAGAGTTTATGAAAGTGTTTGTGAATGTGTAAGAGCGTGCCAGATTGTGTGAGTGTGTAAGTAATTTTGAAAGAGTGTTGGGGAATTTAGAGAGTGTTTGAGAGTGTGTGAGAGGGTGTCAGAATGTGCAAGAGTGTGTTAGATTGTGTGAGAGTGTTTGAGAGTGTGAGAGAGTGTATGAGAGTGTCTGAGAGTGTTTGGGAATGTGTCAGATTTTATGAGATTGTGTAATAGTGTGGAAGAGTGTTTGAGAGTGTGTAAAGGTGTGTAAAGGTGTGTGAGAGTGTGTGATCGTGTGTGAAAGTGTTTGAGAGTGTTTGAAAGTGTGAGAGTGTGTGAGTATGTATGTGAGTGTGTAAGAGTTTGTGAGAGTGTTTGAAAGTGTGTGAGAGATTTTGAGAGTGTGTAAGAGTGTGTGAGAGTATGTGAGAGGGTTTGCTAGTGTTTGAAAGTGTTTGAGAGTTTGTGAGAGTGTGTGAGAGTGTGTAAGAGTTTGTGGAAGTGTTTGAGAATGTGTATGAATGTGTGAAACTGTGTGAGAAGTTGTGAGAGTGTTTTTAGAGTGTTTGAGAGTGTGTGTGATTGAGTGTGTGAGAGAGAGTGAGAATGTGTGAGAGTGTGGTAGAGTGTGTGAGAAAGTTTGAGAGTGTGTGATAGAGTGTGAGAGTGTCTAAAAATGTGTAAAAGTGTATGAGATTGTGTGAGAAATTGTGAGAGTGTGTGTGAGTGTGTATTAGTGTATCAGATGTGGTGAGAGTTTATGAGAATGAGTAAGAATGTGGGAGAGTGTGTGAGAGTGTTTGAGAGTGTGTGAGAGTGTTTGAGAGTGTGTGAGAGGGTTTGAGAGTGTGTGAGAGTGTTTGAGAGTGTGTGAGAGTGTGTGTGAGAGTGAATGGAATGTTGGAGAGTGTGTGAGAGTGTGTGAGAGTGTTGGAGAGTGTGTGAGCTTGTCTGAGAGTGTTGTGAGAGTCTGTGAGAGTGTGTAGGAGTGTGTGAGAGTGTGTGATAGAGTGGAAGAGTTTTGGAGAGTCTGTGAGTTTTTTTGAGAGTGTGTTATAGGGTTTAAGAGTGTTTGAGAGTATGGGAGAGTGTGTAAGAGTGTTTGAGATTTTGTTAGAGTATTTGAGAGTGTGTGAGAGTGTGTGAGACTGTGAGAGTGTATGAGAGAGTGTGGGAGTTTGTGAGAGTGTATTTGAGTCAGTGAGAGTGTGTGAGAGTGTGAAGGTTTTGAGAGTGTGTAAGAGTGTTGTAGAATTTGTGAAAGTTTGTGAGAGTGCGTGAGAGTGTGTATGAGTGTGTGAGAGTGAGTTAGAATTTGTGAGAGTGTGTAAGTATGTGGGAGAGTGTGTTAGAGTGTGTAAGTGTATTAGAGTAGGAGAGAGTGTGTGAGAGTGTGTGAGAGTTTGTGATAGTGTGTTTGAGTGTGTGAGAGAGTGTGAGAGTTTGTGAGAGTGTTTGAGAGCGTGGGAGAGAGTGGGAAAGTGCGTGTAGTAGAGTGTTAGAGAGTGTTAGAGGTTGTTAGAGAGAGTGTAAAAGTGTGTTAGAGTGTGTGAAAGTGTATAAGAGTGTGAGAATGTATGAGATTGTTTGAGAGTGTGTTAGAGTGTACGAGAATGTGTGGGAGTGTGTGAGTTTTTTCGAGAATGTGTATTAGTGTGTGAGATTGTTTGAGAGTGTGCAAGAGTGTGTAAAATTGTGAGAGAGTGTTGAGAATGTGTAAGAGTGTTGGAGAGTGTTTGAGAGTGTATAAGAATGTAGAAGAGTGTATGAGAGTGTATGAGAGTGTTTGAAAGAGTGTGAGAGTGTGTGAAAGTGTGTGAGAGTGTTTAAGAGTGATTGAGAATTTGTGAGTGTGTGTGAGAGTGTTCGAGAGTGTGGGAGTGTATGGGAGAGTTTGTGATAATGAAGGAGTATGAAAAAGATTGTTTGAGAGTGTGTGAAAGTATTTCAGAGTGTGTGAGAGTGTGTGAGAGTGTGTGAGAGTGTTTGAGATTGTTTGAGAGTTTTTTAGAGTGTATAAGAGTGTGTAAGAGTGTGTTAGAGTGTGTGAGAGTGTTTGAGAGTGTAGAAGAGTTGGTGAGAGGTTGTGAGAGTGTGTAAAAGTGTGTATGAGTGTGTGAGCGTGTGTGAGAGTGTGTAAGAGTTTAAGATATTGTTAAAGAGTGTTTGAGAGTGCTTGAGAGACTGAGTGTTTGAGAGTGTGTGAGAATGTGAGAGAGTGTCGGAGTGTGTTTGAGAGTTTGTGAGAGGCTTTTAGGGTGTATGAAAATGTGTAAGAGTGTCTGAGAGTGAGTGAGAGTTTTAGAGTTTTTCAGAGTGTGTAAGAATGTAGGAGAGTGTGTGAGAGTCTGTGAAAGTATGTGAGAGTTTGAGAGAGTGTCTGAGAGTGTGTATGAATGTCTGAGAGTGTGTGAGAGTGTGTAAGAGTATGTTAGATTGTGTGAGATTGTATGAGAGTGTGTGAGAGTGAGTGAGAATGTGTACGATTGTGTGATAGTGTGTCAGAGTTTGTAGGAGTGTGTAAGAGTGTGTAAGAGTGTGTAACAGTGTGTGAGAATGTGTGAGAGTATGTGCGAGTGTGTGAGAGTGTTTGAGAGTGGTTGAGAGTGTTGAAAAGTGTGTGAGAGAGTGTGAGAATGTGTGAGAGTGTTTAAGAGTGTGTGACAGTTTGTGAGAGTTTCTAAGAGTGTGTTAGCGTGTTGGAGAGTGCTTGAGAGTGTGTGAGTGTGTGTGAGAGCTTGTGAGAGTGTGTTAGAGTGTATTAGAGATTGTGAGAGTGTTTGAGAGTGTGTACAAATGTGTGAGAGTGTGTGAAATTGTTTAAGAGTGTGTATAAGCGTGTAAGAGTTTGTTAGAGTGTGTGAGAGTGTTTGAGAGTGTAGGAGAATGTAAGAGAGTGCATAAGAGTTTGTGAGAGTGTTTGAGAGTGTGTAAGAGTGTCTGGGAGTGTGTCAGAGTTTGTGAAAGTATGTGAGAGTTTGAAAGTATGAGAGTATGTGAGAGTTTGTGAGAG
Organism: Fragum sueziense; assembly: GCA_963680895.1. NCBI lineage: Eukaryota > Metazoa > Mollusca > Bivalvia > Cardiida > Cardiidae > Fragum > Fragum sueziense. Next base: position 45,098,603 of record OY804604.1, read on the forward strand.
TGTTTAAGATTGCTTGAGAGTGTATTTGAAGTGTGAGAGAGTGTGAGAGTGTGTGAGAGTGTGTAAGAGTGTGGTAGAGTGTGGGTGAGTGTGTGTGAGTGTATGAGAGTGTGTGAGATTGTGTGAGAGTGTGTAAGAGTGTGGGGGACTGTGTGTGAGTGTTGGAGATTGTGTGATAGTGTGTCCGAGTTTATGACAGAGTGTGAGAGTGTGTATGACTGTGTGAGAGAGTGTGAGAGTGTTTGTGAGGATGTATGAGTGTATGAGAGTGGTAGAGAGTGTGGTAGAGTGTTTAACAGTGTGTGAGAGTGTGTGAAAAGGTGTAAGAGTTTGGGAGAGTGTAAGAGTTTGGGAGAGTGTGTAACAGTGTGTGAGAGTGTGTGCGAGAGTGTATGGGTGTGTGTGAGTTTGTGAGAGTGTTTGAAAGTGTGCGCGAGTGTCTGAGAGTTTGTGAAAGTTTTGGATAATGTGTGAGAGTGTGTGAGAGTGTGTGAGAGTGTGTGAGAGAGTTTGTGAGAGTGTGTGAGAGTGTGTCAGAGTGTGTCAGTGAGTTTCTGTATGAGTGTTCTAGAGTGTGTGAGAGTGAGTGAGATTGTGTAAGAGAGTGGGAGAGTGTGTGAGAGTGTGTAAGACTGTATGAGAGTGTTTAAGAGTGTGTGAGAGTGTTTGAGAGTGTTTGAGAGTGTGTGAGAGGCTGTGAGTATGTATTTGAGGGTGTATGAATGTTTGAGAGTGTTTGAGAGTGGGTTAGAGTCTCTGAGAGTATATGAGAGTGTTTGAGAGTGTTTGAGAGTGTTGGAGAGTGTGTGATAGTGAGTGAGAGTTTGTGAGATTCTGTGAGAGTGTTCATGAGTGTGTGAGAGTTTGTGAAAGTGTTAAAGAGTGTATGAGAGTGTTTGAGAGTCTGAGAGAGTATTTGAGAGTGTGTAATAGTGTATGAAATTGTATGAGAGTGTGTGAGAGTGTTAGTGTTTGAGAGTTTGTGAAAGCGTGTGAGAGTGTATGAGAGTGTGTAAGAGTGTCTGAGAGTATGTGAGAGATTGTTAGAGTTTTTTCAGCGTGTGTAAGAGTGTTGGAGAGTGTGTGAAAGTTTTTAGAGTGTATGTGAGTGTTTAAAAGTGTGTGTGAGTCATTGAGAGTGTGTAAGAGAGTGTTAGAATGAGTGAGAGTATGTGAGAGTTTGTTAGAGTGTGCGAGAATGTCTTAGAGTGTGTAAGTGTTTGTGAGAGCGTGTCAGAGTTTGTTAGAGTGTTTGAGTGTGATTGAAAGTGGTTGAGAGTGTATGAGAGTGTTTTAGAGTGATTGAGAGTGTGTATGAGTGTATTAGAGAGTTTGAGAGTGTGTGAGAGTGTGTGAGAGAGTTTGTGAAAGTGTGTGAGAGTGTGTCAGAGTGTGTCAGAGTGAGTCAGAGTGGCAGAGGTTGTAAAATGTGTGTGTGAGTGTGTATGAATGAGTAAGAGTGTGTGAGTGTGTTTAAGAGTATGTGAGAGTGTATAAGAATGTGTGAGAGAGTGTGAGAGTGTGCAAAAGTGTAGGAGAGTTTGGGAGAGGGTGTGTGAGAGTGTGTCCGAGTTTGTGAGAGTGTGTGAGAGTGTATATCAGTATGTGAGAGAGTGTGAGAATGTGTAAGAGTGTAGGAGAATGTGAGAGAGTATATGATAGTGTTAGAGAGTGTGTGGGAGTATTTGAGAGTATGTAGGAGTTTGTGATAGTGTGTTGGAGTGTTAAAGAGTGTAAGAGAGTTTTTGAGAGAGTGTGAAAGAGTCTGAGAGTGTGTGAGAGTGTTTGAGAGTGTTTCAGAGGGTGCAAGAGTGTATTTGAGTGTGTATAAATGTGTGAGAGAGTTTGAGAGTGTGGGAGAGTGTGGGAGAGTGTGTAACCATGTGTGAGAGTGTTTGGGAGTGTCTGAGAGTGTGTGAGAGAGTGTGAGATTGTGTGATAGTGTGTAAGAGTTTGTGAAAATGTGTAAGAGTGTGTAAGATTATGGAAGAGTGTGTAACAGTGTGTGAGATTGTGTGCGAGTGTTTGAGAGTGTGTGAGAGTGTTTGAGAGTGGTTCAGAGTGTTTGAGAGTGGGTGGAAGTGTGTGAGAATATGTGAGAATGTGTAAGAGTGTTCGACAGTGTGTGAGAAATGTTGAGAGTATGTAATAGTGTAGGAGAGTGTTTGATAATGTAAGCGTTTGTGTGAGAGTGAGTGAGAGTTTCTGAGAGTGTTTAAGAGAGTGTATGAGTGAGTGAGAGTGTTTGAGAGTGTGTGAAAGTTTTAGAGAGTGTTAGAGAGTGTTTAAGAGTTTTTGAGAGTGTGTGAGAGTTTGTGAGAGTATGTGAGAGTGTGTAAGTGTGTCTAAGAGTGTGTGAGAGTGTTTGATATTGTTTGAGAGTGTGTCAGAGTGTCTGAGAGTGTGTCAGAGTTTGTGAGAGTTTGTGAGATGGTTTAAGAGTGTCTGAGAGTGAATGTGAGTGTGTGAGAATATTTAAGAATGTGTGAGATTGTGTGAGAGTGTATGAGAGAGTTTGAGATTGTGTGAGAGTGTGTAAGAGTGTGTGAGAGTGTGTGAGAGTGTGTGAGAGTTTGTGAAAGTGTGTGAGAATTTGTATGAGTGTGTGAGAGAGTGAGAGATTTTGTGTGAGTTTGTAGGAGTGTTTGAGAGTGTGGAAGAGTGTGTTACAGTGTATATGAGTGTGTGAAAGTGTGTGAGAGTGTAAGAGAGTGTGAGAGATTGTAAGATTGTGTTAGAGAGTATGTGAGAGAGTGTGAGAGAATTTGAGAGTGTGTAGGAGATTGTAATAGTTTGTGAGAGTGTTAAAAAGTGTGAGAGAGTTTGTGAGAGAGTGTGAAAGAGTCTGAGAGTGTGTGAGAGTGTTTGAGAGTGTGTGAGAGGCTGTGAGAGTGTACTTGGGTGTGTATGAGTGTGTGAGAGTGTGTGAGAGTGTGTAACAGTATGTGAGAGTTTTTGAGTGTGTGTGAGAGTGTTTGTTCGAGAGTGTGAGAGTACGTGAGAGTGTGTGAGAGTTTTTGAGAGTGTGTGATCGAGTGTGTGAGAGTATGTGAGAGTACGTGAGAGTGTGTGAGAGTGTGTAAGAATGTTGCAGAGTTTGTGAGAGTCAGTGAGAGTTTTTGATAGTCTGTGAGAGTGTTTATGAGTGTCTGAGAGTGTGAGAGTGAGTGAGAGTGTGTAAGGGTGTGGGAGAGTGTTTGAGAGTGTGTAAGAGTGTGTGAGAGTTTTTGAGAGAGTGTAAAAGTGTGTGAGAGTGTGTGAGAGAGTGTGAGAGTCTGTGAGCGTTTGTAAATATGTGCAAGAGTGTGTGACAATATGTGAGAGTGTGTGAGAGTGTGTAAGATTGTGTGATAGTGTGTCAGAGTTTGTGAAAGTGTGTAAGAGTTTGTAAGAGTTTGTAAGAGTATGGGAGAGTGTGCAACAGTGTGTTGTAGTGTGTGAGAGTGTTTGAGAGTATGTGAGAGTGTTTGAGAGTGGTTCAGAGTGTTTGAGAGTGTGTGTGAGTGTGTGAGAATATGTGAGAATGTGTAAGAGTGTTCGAAAGTGTGTGAGAGATTTTGAGAGTATGTAATAGTGAAAGAGAGTGTTCGAGAGTTTGTGAGTTTGTGTGAGAGTGAGTGAGAGTGAGTGATAGTGTGTGAGAGTGTGCAAGATAGTGTATGAGTATGTGAGAGTGTTTGAGAGTGTGCAAGAGTGTTAGAGAGTGTTAAAAAGTGTCAATAAGTGTTAGAGAGTTATTTAGAGTGTGTGAGAGTGTGTAGGAGTGTCTAAGAGTGTGTGAGAGTGTGTGAGAGTGTTTGAGAGTGTGTCAGATTGTCTGAGAGTGTGTCAGAGTTTGTGAAAGTATGTAAGAGTTTGTATAAATGTGTGAGAGTCTGTAAAAGTGTTTGAGAGTGTGTAAGAGTGTTAGAGAGTGTTAAAAGGTGTCAGAGATTGTAAGAGAGTTTTTGAGAGTTTGCGAGAGTGTGTTGGAGTGTCTAAGAGTGTGTGAGAGTGTGTCAGAGTTTGTGAAAGTATGTGAGATTGTGTATGGATGTGTGAGAGTGTTTGAGAGTTTGTGAGAGTGTTTAACAGTGTTTGAGAGTGTATGTGAGTGTGTGAGAATGTGTGAGAATGTGTGAGCGTGTGTGAGAATATGTAAGATTTTGGGAGAGAGTGTGTGAGAGTATGAGAGTGTGTGAGATTGTGTGATAGTGTATAAAAGTGTGTGAGAGTGTGTGAGAGTGTTTTAGAGTGTGTGCGAGTGTGTGAGAGTCTGTTTAAGTTTGTATGAGTTTGTGAGAGTGTGTGAAGGTGTGGGAGAGTGTGTAAAAGTGTGTGAAAGTGTGTGAAAGTGTGGGAGAGTATGTGAGAGAATGTATGAGTGTGTGAGAGTGTGTGAGAGAGTTTGAAAGTTTTTTGGAGGGTTGAGACTTTGTGAGATTGTTGGTCAAAAGTGTCTGAGAGTGTGTGAGAGTGTGTGAGAGTATTGGAGAGTGTGTGAAACTGTGGAAGAGTATTTGAGAGTATGTGCGAGTGTGTGTTAAAGTGTTTGAGAGTGAGTGAGAGTGTGTAAGAGTGTTTGAGAGTGTGTGAGAGTGTGTAAGAGTTTGTTAGAGTATTTGAGAATGTGTACGAGTTTGGGAGAGTGTTTGAGAGTGTGTTTGAGTGTATGAGAGTTTGTGAGATTGTATGAGAGTGTGTAAGAGTGTGTGAGAGTGTGTGAAAGTGTTTGAGACTGTGAGAGAGTATGTGAGAATGTGAGAATGTATAGGAGAGTGTTAGAGAGTGTTATAGAGTGTGTCAGAGTGTGTTAGAGTGTTTGAGAGTTTGTGAAAGTGTTTAAGACTGCGAGAGAGTATGTGAGAGTGTGTGAGAGTTTCTTAGAATGTTTGAGATTGTGTGAAAATTTTTTGAGAGTGTTAAGAGTATGTAAGATTTTGGGAGATAATGGTAGAGTATGATAGAGTGTCCGAGAGTGTATGATAGTGTTACAGAGTGTTAGAGAGTATGTGAGAGTGTGAGAGAATGTGGGAGAGTGTAGGAGAGTGAGTAAAAGTGTGTGATAGTTTGTGAAAGTGTGAGAGTGTGTGAGAGTGTGTGAGAGTGTTTGAAAGTTTGTGGGAGTGTGTGAGAGTTTGTGAGAGTGTTTCAAAAGTGTCTGAGAGTGTGTGAGAGTGTGTGAGAGTATTGGACAGTGTGTGAAAGTATGGGAGAGTTTTTGAGAGTCTTTGAGAGAGTGTGTATGATTGTGTGAGAGTGAGTGAGAGTGAGTGAGAGTGTGTAAGAGTGTGGGAAAGTGTGTGAGAATGTGTGAAAGTATCTGAGAGTGTGTGAGAGTGTATGAGAATGTGTAAGAGTGTGTGAGAGTGTTCGAAAGTGTTCGAGACTGTATGAGAGTGTGCGAGAGTGTGAGAATGTGTTAGAGTGTAGGAGAGTGTGAGACACAGTTAGAGAGTGTTAGAGAGTAATTGAGAGTGTTTCAAAGTGTGCAAGAGTGTGTGAGAGTTGTGTGAAAGTGTTTGAGACTGTTAGAGAGAGTGTGAGAGTGTGTGAGAGTTTCTGAGAATGTTTGAGAGTGTGTGAGAGATTTGTGAGAGTGTTAAGAGTATGTACGAGTATGTGTGTGTACGAGTGTGATAGAGTGTCGGAGAGTGTATGAGAGGGTTAGAGAGTATATGAGAGTGTTTGAGAGTGTGTTAGCGAGTGTGAGAATGTTTGAGAGCGTGTAAGAGTGTGTAAGTGTGTGTGAGACTGTTTGAGAGTGTTTTTGAGTGTGTGAGAATTTTTGAGAGCTTGTGAAATTGTGGGAGAGTGTAAGAGAGTGTGTGATTGTGCAGGAGAGTGTTAAAGATTGTTAGAGAGTGTGTGAAAATGTGTGAGAGTTTGTGAGAGTGTAAAAGAGTGTGTGAGAATGTGTGAGAGTGTTTGAGAGTGTGTGAGAGTGTTTGAGAGTTTTTGAGAGTGTGTAAGAGTGTGTGAGAGATTTTAAAAGTGTGTGAGAGTGTGTGAGAGCGTTTGAGAGTGTGTGAGAGTTTTTGAGAGAGTGTGAGAGTGTGTGAGAGTGTGTATGAGTGTGTGAGTGTGTGGGAGAGGGTGTAAGAGTGAAGGAGAGTGCTAAAGATTGTGTGAGAGTGTTGAGAGTCTGAAAGATTGTGTGAGAGTGTTTGAGGGTGTGTGACAGTGTGTGAGAGTGTGTGGGATTGTTTGAGAGTGTATGCAAGTGTTTGAGAGTTTTTGAGAGCGTGTGAGAGTGTGGAAGAGTGTGTAAGAATGTCTCTGAGTGTGTGAGAGTGTGTGACAATGTGTGAGAATGTGTAAGATTGTGTGACAGTGTGTTAGAGTTTGTGAAAGTGTGTAAGAGTTTGTAAGAGTATGGGAGAGTGTGTAACAGTGTGTTGTAGTGTATGAGAGTGTTTGAGAGGCTGTGAGAGTGTTTGAGAGTGGTTCAGAGTGTTTGAGAGTGTGTGGGAGTGTGTGAAAGTGTGTGACAATGTGTGAGAGTGTGTGAGAGTGTGTAAGATTGTGTGATAGTGTGTCAGAGTTTGTGAAAGTGTGTAAGAGTTTGTAAGAGTATGGGAGAGTGTGTAACAGTGTGTTGTAGTTTGTGAGAGTGTTTTAGAGGCTGTGAGAGTGTTTGAGAGTGGTTCAGAGTGTTTGAGAGTGTGTGGGAGTGTGTGAGAGTGTGTAAGGGAGTGTATGAGTGTGTGAGAGCGTTTGGGAGTGTCTAAGAGTGTGTCAGAGTGTGTCAGAGTGTGCCAGAGTGTCTGAGAGTATGTCAGAGTTTGTGAAAGTATGTGAGAGTGTGTTTGAATGTGTGAGAGAGTGTGAGAGTGTTTGAGAGTGTGCAAGAGTGTTAGAGAGTGTTAAAGAGTGTCAAAGAGTATTAGAGAGTTTTGAGAGTGTGCGAGAGTTTGTTAGAGTGTCTAAGAGTGTGTGAGAGTGTGTGAGAATGTTTGAGAGTGTGTGAGAGTTTGTGAGAGTGTTTAAGAGTGTCTGAGAGTGTATGTAAGTGTGTGAGAATGTGTGAGAATGTTTGAGATGCGTATGTGAGAGTATGTAAGATTTTGGGAGAGTGTGTGTGAGAGTATGAGAGTGTGTGAGTGTATGTGAATTTGTATGAATATGTGAGAGTGTGTGAGAGTGTGGGAGAGTTTGTAAAAGTGTGTGAGAGTGTGTGAAAGTATGTGAGAGTGTGTGAGAGTATGTGAGAGAGTGTATGAGTGTGTGAGAGTGTGTGAAAGAGTTTGAAAGTTTGTGGGAGTGTGTGAGAGTTTGTGAGAGTGTTTCAAATGTGTCTGAGAGTTTGTGAGATTATCTGAGAGTATTGGAGTGTGTGTGAAAGTGTTGGAGAGTATTTGAGAGTCTGTGAGAGTGTGTGCATTATTGTGTGAGAGTGAGTGAGAGTGAGTGAGAGTGTGTAAGAGTGTGGGAGAGTGTATGAGAATGTGTGAAAGTGTCTGAGAGTGTGTGAGAGTGTATTAGAGTGTGTAAGAGTGTGTGAGAATGTGTGAAAGTGTTTGAAACTCTGTGAGAATGTGTGAGAGTTTGAGAATGTGTAAGAGTGTAGGAGAGTGTTAGAGAGTGATTGAGAGTGTTTCAGAGTGTGTAAGAGTGTGTGAAAGTGTTTGAGACTGTGAGAGAAAGTGTGAAAGTTTGTGAGAGTTTCTGAGAATGTTTGAGAGTGTGTGAGAGATTTGTGAAAGTGTTAAGAGTTTGTAAGATTATGTGAGAGTATGTGAAAGTGTGATAGAGTGTCGGAGAGTGTATGAGAGGGTTACAGAGTGTTAGAGAGTATATGAGAGTGTTTGAGAGTGTTTAAGAGAGTGTGTGAGAGTATTGGAGAGTGTGTTAGAGTGTGTAAGTGTGTGTGAGACTATTTGAGAATGAGTGAGTGTTTGAGAGTGTGTGAGAGTGTATGGAAGTGTGTCAGAGTTTGTGAGCTTGTGAGAGTGTGTGTCAGAGTTTGTGAGCTTGTGTGAGAGTGTTGAGAGTGGTTGAGAGTTTGTGAGAGTGTTTGAAAGTTTGTGAGAGTGTGTATGAGTGCATGAGAGTGTGTGAGAGTGTTTGAGAGTGTGTGAGAGTGTGTAAGAGTGTGTGAGAGTGTGTGAGAGTGTGTAAGAGTGTGTAAGAGTGTGTAAGAGTGTGTGAGAATGAGTGAGTGTTTGAGAGTGTGTGAGAGTGTATGGAAGTGTGTTAGAGTTTGTAAGATTGTGTGAGTGTGTGTCAGAGTTTGTGAGATTGTGTGAGAGTGTTGAGAGTGGTTGAGAGTTTGTGAGAGTGTTTGAAAGTTTGTGAGAGTGTGTATGAGTGCATGAGAGTGTGTGAGAGTGTGTGAGAGTGTGTAAGACAGTGGAAGAGTGTGTTAGAGTGTGTTAGAGTATATGAGAGTGTGTGAGAGTGTGTGAGAGTGTGTGAGAATGTGTGAGAAATTGTGAGAAATTGTGAGAGTATCTAAGAGTGTGTGATAAGTGTGTGAGAGTGTGTGAGAGTGTTTGATAGTGTGTGAGAGTGTATAAGAGTTTGTCAGAATCTGCAAGAGTGTGTCAGAGTTTGTGAAAGTTTGTGAGAGTGTTTATAAATGTGTGAGACTGTTTGAGACTGTGTGAGAGTGTCTGAGAGTTTTTAAGAGTGAGAGAAATTATGTGAGAGTGTGTGAGAATGTGTGTGAGCGTGCATGACTGTGTGAGAATGTGTGGGAGTGTTTGAGAAAGTGTAAGAGTGTGTGAGAGTGTAAGATAGTTATTTAGAGTGTGTGAGAGTGTGTGAGCCTGTGTGAGAGAGTTGGAGAGTGTGTGAGAGTGTTTGAGGATTTGTGAGAGTGTTGGAGAGGATGTGAGAGTGTGTGAGAGTTTGTGAGAGTCTGTGAGAATGGGTATGTGTGTGTGTGTGAGAGTATGTGAGAGTTTGTAAGAGTGTGTGAGAGTATGTGGGAGTGTAAAAGCGTGTGTAATAGTGTTTGAGAGTGTTTGAGAGTTTTTGAAAGTGTGTAAGTGTGTGTGAGAGTGTGTGAGAGAGTGTGAGAGAGTGTGGGAGTTTGTGAGAGTGTGTGAGATTGTGTATGAGTGTGTGAAAGTGTGTGAGAGTGTGTAATAGTGGTTAAATGTGTGGGAGAGTGTGTGAAAGTGGGAAAGTGTGTCTGAGAAAGTGTGAGAGTGTGAAAGAGTTTATGAGAGTATTTGAGAGTGTTTATGAGTGTATGAAAAAGTTGGAGAGTGTGTGAGAGTGTGTCAGAGTGTTTGAGAGTGTATGAGTGAAATTTAGAATTTTGAGAGTGTGTAAGAGTGTTGTAGAGTGTTTGAGAGTGTGTGAGAATGTGTGAGAGTTTGTGAGAGTATCCAAGAATTGGTTAGAGTGGGTGAGAGTGTATAAGAGTGTGGGAGAATGTGTGAGAGTGTTTGAGAGTGTGTGAGAGTGTTTGAGAATGTTTGAGAGTCTTTGAGAATGTGCAAGAGAGTCTGAGAGTGTGTAAGAATGTTTGAGAGTGTGTGAGAGTGTTTGACAGTTGGTGAGAATGTGTCAGAGTGTGTCAGAGTTTGTGAAAGTATGTAAGAGTGTGTATTAATTTGTGAGACTGTGTGAGATTGTCTTAGAGTGTTTAAGAGTGTGAGAGAGTGTGTGAGAGTGTGTGAGAGTGTGTGTGAATGTGTGAGAGGTTGTGAGAGTGTGTACGAGCCTCTATGAGTGTATGAGGTTTTTTGAGAGTGTATGAGAGTAAGTAAGAGGGTGTGAGAGTGTGAGAGAGTGTTTGAGAGTGTTTGAGAGTGTGTGAGAGTGTTGGACAGTGTATGAGAGTGTATGAGAGTGTGTGAGAGTGTTGTAGAGTGTGTGAGAGTGTTTTAGAGTTAGGGAGAATGTGTCAGAGTGAGTCAGAAATTCTGAAAGTGTGTGAGAGTGTGTATAATTGTTTGAGACTGTGTTAGAGTGTATGAGAGTGTTTAACAGTGTGAGAGAGTGTGTGAGAGTGTGGGTGAATGTTTGAGACATTGTGAGACTGTGTGTGAGCGTGTGTGAGTGTGTGAGAGTGTATGAGAGTGTGTAAGAGTGTGTGAGATTGTGAGAGTGTGTTTGAGAGTGTGTGAGAATGTGTGAGAGTGTTGGAGAGTTAGTGAGAGTGTGTGAGAGTTTTTGAGATTGTTGGAGAGTTTGTAAGAGAGTTTGAGAGTTTTTGGTACTCTGTGAGAGTGGTTATGTGTGTATGAGAGTGTGTGAGAGTGTGTAAGAGTGCGTGAGAGTGTTAGAGAGGGTGTGAAAGTGCGAGAGTGGGTAAGTGTGTGTGAGAGTGTGTGAAAGTGTGTAAACGTGTGTGAGAGTGTTTAAGAGTGTAAGAGAGTGTGTGAGAATGAGTGAGAGAGTATGAGAGTCTCTGAGAGTTTTTAAGAGTTTGTTAGAGTTTCCCAGAGTGTGTTAAAGTGTGTGAGAGTGTGTGAGAGTGTGTAAGAGTGTCTTAGAGTGTGTGAGAATTTTGTGAGTGTGGGAGAGTGTGTGAGAGTATGTTACAGTTTGTGAGAGTGAGTGAGAGTGTGTAAGACTGTGGGAGTGTGTGTGAGTGTATTAGGGTGTGTGAGAGTGTATCAGAATTTGTGAGAGTGTATCAGAATTTGTGAGAGTGTGTGAGAGTGGGTAAGACTATGGGAGGGTTTGTGAGAGTGTGTGAGATTGTAAGAGTTTGTGAGAGTATTAAAGAGTTTGAGAGAGTGTGTGAGTGTGTGTGATAATGTGTGTGAATGTCTGAGGGTTTTTGAGAGTCTGTGAGAGTGTGTATGTTTGTGTGAGAATGTGTGAGCGTGTGTGAGAGTGTGTAAGAGCGTGTAAGAGTGTGTGAGAGTGTGTGAGATTGTTTGAAAGTGTGTGAGAGTGTTTGAGAGTTTTTGAGAGTATCTAAGTGTGTGTGTGAGTGTGTGAAAGTGTTTGAGAGTGTGTGAGAGTGTGTAGGAGTTTGTGAAAATGTATGAGAGTGAATGAGAGTTTGTAAGAGTGTCTGAGAGTGTTTGAGAGTGTGTGAGAGTTTTTGAAAGTGTGTAAGAGTGTTGGAGAGTGTTTGAGAGAGTGTGAGAGAGTGTGAGAGTTTGTGAGAGTGTGTGAGAGAGTGTGAGAGTGTGTAAGACAGTGGGAGAAAGTGTTAGAGCATGTAAGAGTGTATGAAAGTTTGTGAGAGTGTGTGAGAGTGTGTTAGAATGTGTGAGAGTTTGTGAAAGTGTGTAAGAGTGTGTGAGAGTGTGTGGGAGTGTCTGAGGATGTATGAGAGTGTATTAGAGTGTTTGGGTGTGTGTGAGAGTGTGTAAGAGTCTCTGAGAGTGATTGAGTCTGTTTGAGAGTGTGTGAGAGTTTGTGAAGGAGTGTCAGAGTTTATGAAAGTGTGTGAGAGTGTATTTGTATGTGTGAGACTGTGTGAGAGTTTGTGAGAGTGTTTAAGAGAGTGAGAGAGTATGTAAGAGTGTGTAAGAGTGTGTGTGAATGTGTGAGAATTTTTGAGAGTGTGTCGGAGTGTGTGAGAGTGTTTGGGAGTGTGTAACAGTGTGTAAGAGTGTGTGAGAGAGTGTGAGAGTGTGTGAGAGTGTAGGGGAGTGTGTGAGAGTGTGTGAGAGTGTGTAAAAGTTTGTGAAATTTTGTGAGAGTGTGTGAGAGTGTTGGAGAGTTTGTGAGAGTGTATGAGAGTTTGTGAGAGTCTGTGAGAATGCGTATGTGGGTGAGAGTGAGTGAGAGTGTGTGAGAGTGTGTAAGAGTGTGGGAGAGTGTGTGAGAGGGTGTTAGTGTGTACGAGAGATTTTTTAGAATCTTTGAGAGTGTGTGAGATAGTGTGAAAGTGTGTTAGACAGTGGGAGAGTTTGTGAGAGTGTGTGAGAATGTGTGAGAGTGTGTCAGAGTTTTTGAGAGTGTGAGTAAGTGTGTAAGAGTGTGAGATAGTTAAGAGAGTGTTAGAGAGTGTTAGAGAGTGTGTGCGAGTGAGTAAGAGTGTGGGAGAGTGTCTGAGACTGTGTAACAGTGAGTGAGAGTGTGTGAAAGTGTATGAGAGTGTTTGAAAGTGTATACATGAGAGTGTTTGAATGTGTGTGAGAGCGTGTGAGAGTGTGTAAGGGTGTGTGAGAGTGTGTGAGAGTGTTTAAGTGTGTGTGAGTGTGTTTGATAGTTTGTGAGAGTATATCAGAGTGTTTCAGATTTTTTGAAAGTGTGTTAGAGTGTGTATGAATATGTAAGACTTTGTGAGAGTGTGTGACAGTGTGTGAGAGTGTGTGAGAGTGTTGGAGAGTGTGTGAGAGAGTGTATGAGTGTATGAGAGTTCGTGAGAGTGTGTGAAAGTGTATGAGAGTGTGTGAAAGTGTCAGAGAGTGTTGGAGAGGGTTTGAGAGGGGGTGAAAGTGTGTGAGAGTGTGTAAGAGAATGTGAGAGTGTGTTAGAGTGTGTAAAAGTGTGCGAGAGTGGGTAAGAGTGTGGGAGGGTTTGTGAGAGGTTGTGAGAGTGTGTAAAAATGTGTGACCCTGTGTGAGCGTTTTTGAGAGTGTTTAAGAGTGTAAGAGAGTGTGTGACAGTATGTGAGAGTGTGAGAGTTTGGGACAATGTGTCAGAGTGAGTCAGATTTTGTGAAAGTGTTTGAGAGTGTGTATAAACGTGTGAGACTGTGAGAGTGTCCCGGAGTTTTTAAGAGTTTGAGGGAGTGTGTGAGATTATGTGAGAGTGTGTCTGAATGTGTGAGACATTGTGAGAGTGTTTTTGAGCGTATATGAGTGAGTGAGAGTGTGTGAGAGTGTATGCGAGTGTGTAAAAGTGTGTGAGAGTGTTTGAGTGTGTTTGAGAGTGTGTGAGAGTGTGTGAGAGTGTGTGAGAGTGTGTGAGAGTGTGTGAGAGTTTGGGAGACTCTTTCAGAGTGGCTATGTGTTTGTGAGAGTGATTGAGATCGTGTAAGAGTGCGTGAGAGTGTGTGAAAGTGTGTAAGAGTGTACGAATGTTTGTGAGAGTGTATGAAAGTGTGTGAGAGTGTGTGAGAGTGTCTGAGAGTGTTTGAGAGTATGTGAGAGGTGTCGAAAGTGTGTGAGAGTGTGTAAGAGTGTGAGAGTTTGTGAGAGTGTGTAAAAGTGTGTGAGAGTGTATAAGAGTGTGTGAGAGTGTGTGAGAGTGAGTGAGAGAGTATGAGAGTCTGTGACAGTTTTTTAGAGTTTGTGAGAGTTCTCGAGAGTGTATATGAATGTGTGAAAGTGTGTGAGAGTGTGTGAGAGTGTGTAAGAGTGTCTGAGAGTGTGTAAGAATTTTGAGAGTGTGGGAGAGTGTGTGAGAGTATGTAACAGTTTTTGAGAGTGGGTGAGAGTTTGTAAGACTGTGGGAGATTGTGTTGGAGTGTGTACGATTGTATGAGAGTGTGTGAGAGTGTATCAGAGTTATTGAGAGTGTGTGAAAGTGGGTAAGAGTGTGGGAGGGTTTGTCAGACTGTGTGAGAGTGTGTTAAAATGTGTGAGACTGTGTGAGAGTTTGTGAGATTGTTTAAGAGTGTTAGAGAGTGTGTGAGAGTGTATGAGATTGTGTGTAAATGTTTGAGATTTTTTGAGAGTCTGTGAGTGTGTGTATGTGTGAGTGAGATTGTGTGAGAGTGTGTTAGAGTGTGTAAGAGAGTGGGAGAGTCTTTGAGAGTGTGTCAGAGTGTAAGAGAGTGTGTGAGAGTGTTTGAGAGTGTGTGAGAGTGTCTAAGAGTGTTTGAGAGTGTCTGAGAGTGTGTGATATTTTAAGAGGGTGTGTAAGAGTGTGTGGGAGTTTGTGAGAGTATATACGAGTGTATGAGAATTTGTAAGAGTGTTGGTGAGTGTGTGGGAGTGTGTGAGAGTGGTTGAGAGTTTGTGAGAGTGTTTGAAAGTTTGTGAGAGTGTGTATGAGAGTGTGTGAGAGTGTTTGAGAGTGTGTGGGAGTGTGTAAGACGGTGGAAGAGTGTGTTTGTATAGCTATCAATTAGAGGACGCAGACTTGAACGCACACCTACAATTAGAGGACTGCGGTACAATTGGAGGACTTGCACACGGGTCCTAAAAATGTTTTCATTGTATTCAACTGATTTTGATATATTATTATAGAAAAATGAAAAATAATCGAGTCCTCATTTAAACGTGAAAAAGTAGTCTGGACGCACAAAGCATGCACACTTTGCTCTTATCACGTGACTTGAGAGTGTGCTTGTTAGGTCCTCGTAATGACGGCCATAAAAGGTATTGTGCAAAATATGCAAATTAGGGTCCTCATAAGCTAGTTATCCAGAACTAAATCTCTTAAGAGTTTTGAAATTTTGCACAAAGTAATGCTCGCAAGAGTTCTAGCTTTTTTATCGTCACGTTTTCGTTTGTTTGGTGTTTTAAGCCGATTTTACAAAACTATTTTTTTCAGTTATATCACGGCGATAGATCACTTATTCGTGTTTCCTATCTACTAGCACTAGGCTAAGCTCTGAATATAGCATTGATAGTAATTGACTAGTTTTCTAAACTATACCGTAGCAGATCATAACCATTCATTGGTGTTTCTTATTCTTATTTCACTTTTAAGAAAAGTCAGATTTTAAATAAGCCGTCTCTTGTCCCTAGACATTAACCGTTTTTTGTATACAAATCAAACTAAGGACCCACACTAGAATGCACACCAACGATTACAGGACTGTGGTACAATTGGAGGACTTGCACACGGGTCCTGAAATGTTTTCTTTGTATTAAACTGATTTTAATATGCTAAGTCGAAAATTAAACCATTTGATGGAAATTTAAAATAAAGGAGCTATTGCAAGCATCGTGGGAAAAAAGCCATTGATCGCCAGTTATAGCTTCTTTATCGACAGGCTTTCGATTAATTACAACAAATTTTCCGCGGAAACCATACACAACATTCTTTCCAGGTGTACCCATCCATGCGATCATGGTATATCTTCACCGGCACTACGTTCGTTCCAAGATACTCACTGTTTTTATCGCTTACAAAGTCCGTTTAAGACGAATGAACCGGGTCACAGTGACTTTCAGCAGGCGTCAAAAATAAAGTTGGCCGAGCCAGGATTCGAACCAGTTCCAAACTGGGACCGCTTGCATGGAAATTGCTACCCACTGAGCTATTGAGACCGTATAAGTACTGAAATTCAGATAAGCAACATCTGAATTGATGCAAAATCGAGAATAAACCGAACCGAAAGCGGGAAAATCATAACTCAAAACTGCCTAAACATCACAATGTCGTCTAAAAGAGCAGATGACCGTAATAAGCCTATGTAAACACTGTGAAAAAAGGAAACCATTGCTGTAACAGATTTATTGGTGTGTCATATTCTTGTTTCACTTTTAAGAAAGTAAGGTTTAAAAAAAATCGTCTTTTGCCCCCAGATATTAACCGTGTTTGTATAGGGATCAAACTGAGGACCCAGGCTTGAACGCACACCAACGATTTGAGGACTGCGGTACAATTAGAGGACTTGCACACGTTGAGATTTTACTTGATAAAGTGGATTCCTAATTATTTTTGGTGGGTTTTCTTTTCAATCCTTGAGAGAAAAGAGGAAAACAGTCGGTGTTATTGCAAAACCTCGTAACTCCAGCTTAATTATATAGCTGGAGTAACGAGGTTTTGCTATAACATAAAAGCAATGCCTTTCCCTTTGAGGTTTTTAAGCAAACATGCTTCAGGGACGTCAAACCCGGTCTTGTTTGAGAAAGTGTTATTTTAGCATGAGAACTATTAATAATACAAACGAAATGGCGGATATTAAATCAGTTAATTTAGGGTAAAAACAATAAAATAAGATAAAAGTCCCCAAATCCGCTACCCACAGAGCTATTGAGACTGCATATGTACTGAAACTCAGATAAGCAACCTCTGAATCGATTCGAAATCGCGAATAAACCGAACCGAAAGCGGAGAAATCATAACTCAAAACTGCCTTAACATCAAAATATCATCTAAAAGAGCAGGAGACCGTAATTATCCTTTGTAAACACTGTGAAAAAGGAAACCATTGCTGTAGCAGTTTCACTGGTGAGTCCTATTCTTGTTTCACTTTTAAGAAAATTAAGGTTTTAAAAAAAATCTGTCTCTTGCCCCCAGATATTAACCGTGTTTGTATAGGGATCAAACTGAGGACCCAGGCTTGAATGCACACCAACGATTTGAGGACTGCGGTACAATTAGAGGACTTGCACACGTTGAGATTATACTTGATAAAGTGGATTCCTAATTATTTTTGGTGGGTTTTCTTTTCAATTCTTGAGAGAAAAGAGGAAAACAGTCGGTGTTATTGCAAAACCTCGTAACTCCAGCTTAATTATATAGCTGGAGTAACGAGGTTTTGCTATAACATAAATGCAATGCCTTTTCCCTTTAGGGTTTTTAAGCAAACATTCTTCAGGGACGTCAAAACCGGTCTTGTTTGAGAAAGTGTTATCTTAGCATGAGGATAATTTATAATACAAACGAAATCGCGGATATTAAATCAAGTAATTTAGGGTAAAAACAATAAAATAAGATAAAAGTCCCCAAATCCGCTACCCACTAAGCTGTTGAGGCTGCATAAGTTTCTGAAACTCAGATAAGCAACCTCTGAATCGATGCGAAATCGCGAATAAACCGAGCCAAAAACGGAAAAATCATAACTCAAAACTGCCTAAGCATCAAAATATCATCTAAAAGAGCAGGAGACCTTAATTAGCCTATGTAAACACTGTGAAAAAAGGAAAATATTGCTGTAGCAGTTTCACTGGTGTGTCTTATTCTTGTTTCACTTTTAAGAAAAGTAAGGTTTTAAAAAAATCTGTCTCTTGCCCCCAGATATTAACCATGTTTGTATAGGGATCAAACTGAAGACCCAGGCTTGAACGCACCCCAACGATTAGAGGACTGAGGTACAATAAGAGGACTTGCGCACGTTGAGTTTATATTTGTTAAAGTGGATTCCTAATAATGTTTGGTTGGTTTTTTTTTCAATCCTTGAGAGCAAAGAGGAAAACAGCGCAAAACCTCGTAACTCCAGCTTAATTATATAGCTGGAGTTACGAGGTTTTGCTGAAACGTAATGCATTTTCCCTTTGGGGTTTTTAAGCAAACATTCTTCAGGGACGTCAAAACCGGTCTTGTTTGTGAAAGTGTTATTTTAGCATGAGAATTTATAATGCGTATCTTTTTTTCGTTAGACACAAATAATCAAATATAAATTCATAACCTATAGCAAATGGTGGTAGGCTACTCAGTCGTAAAATATATTGATTGTATCAAAGTTGAAGGTTTAACCCATTACCAAACGACAGTATTAGACTGGTCTAACCTCTAGAAGATGTTGCAGACGACAACTCTTTTTGAATGTCATTTTACATTTATTGATAATTTGAGGTAGAAAATATTGTTGGGAATGAAGAAATTGTTTGTCATAAGCAAATTCTTCATTTTCCACAATGTTTTCAAAAGTTTTTATCCTGTAGGGTATCAAAGACGTCATTGTGTTGAAACGGGTAAGGGTGCTTCAAGAATAATTTTAAAGACTTTGATCACGATTTTCTCCTAAACAAATATTGAGCAATATTTCTTATACAGTTGAGAACATCGTGAAATCGACAACCTGAATGTTTTGGGAATGTTAAATCAGAGACATAGAATACATTTTCTCGTACGTTGATTTTTAATTTATTTTTCGAGACGACCACAACCGAAAAACCCGGTTATTTTACACATATCGCTATTACAAACAACATGGCGCCGAAAATGTGTTTTTTCACACTTTGACAAGTCGTTTTCGCCTCGAAAGGACAATAAGAAGGATAAATTATGACAAATCATTTTGTCAGATTGGCATGGCAGATGTCGATGCCCGATGTAACATCCCACTGGATTCGTAAGAGAGGTGTCAAACCTTTGATTCGACAGTCAAAAGGTGAATTTCACTTTCTACAACCATTTCCCAAACAAGACGGGTACCAAAACAAGACCGGGTTTAATATCCTTGATAATTATAGAGGACGAGAATTGACCTTGCACAGCATTCCATTCGATTATCATGGGCTGCTCTGCCAGGTCATTTATCGTGAGGTATAGAAGGTGATAAATTTAAAAGCATTGGGACATAACACTGACGTAGGAAGGGGGACAGGACCCGCAATAATTTAGAAGTGGGCCAACATATCCTATAGCCTTCCCAATAATACAAACTGGCGTAGGGAGAGGGGGATTTCCCCCCAATAATTTAGAAGGGGGGCTTACATATTCTTTGACCCCAATAATTCACCCATATTTTCCTTCAAGAAAGGTGCAGGTATAAAATGCTGTCTGAAAGTGCCCATATTGCAGGAAATGGCTTTTTAGAATTCAAATTTTTCTGGGGGCATGACCCCAGACCACCTAGCAACGCTACTGTCGGTCGGGTTCCATTCACTTAAACATTTGCCCCCCCCCCCCTATCATAAACCTTCCTACGCCTATGTACACTCGTAGCATTCCCCCTCCCCCAACATAATTATTATCTTTTTTGGCCTGGATATTTTCTGCACATTGATATAATCAGGCTACAGAGGTGGGTTCGTTCGAACCCTCCCAGATCCGCTACTGCATGAAGAATAACTTGTTATATACATTGATTCTTGGAAGAAGACATCGTGAGTAATGAAGAATGCCGCAGTTTGCTTCATTTTTCATATTGATTTCTTAACTCTTATTCTCATGGGACGGCAAGTTGTACTGTGAAACCGGTCCCATATCCGTAAAGCCGGACCCAATGCCGATTTTCCATCGGTAAAACTGACCCCCAAAACCGGCCCAAAATATCAATGATTTATGTAATCGGTGATGATATTAAAAGAAAAAGAACATCTATAAATAATCGATATCATATTGTTCTTTGTTTGTTCAATTATTTTGATTTGTTGTTGTTCAATATTTAGAGTGCCCGACCACGAATTAGTATCCCATTAACAAACAGCAAAAAATTAGATGTGTCCATATTCAAAGTAGTCCTATTTATACTGAGATGAAAAAGTTTAGTCAGTAAAGTATTTGGTCAATAATTTCGTCTGAAACGTTATACAATGCCAAAAGTTTTACTCATAACAATCTTCAACCAATTTAGAACAAGTCGGTGAAATTCAAATGGCATCCATGGTTTACTTAACCTTCTTTTCGACAATTCATTCCAAAAGGGGTCAAATTGAAAAGTCACAGCTTCAGGAGTGGCTTTTTGTAGAGTCTAAATTCCTGTTAATTGACATGAAAAGTCGATTTTTGTATCATTTCTTGGTAGAATAGAAGTCCCTTTGTTGACTGTGAGTGAGAAAACTTCTTTTAAATGGAATTCACAGTAGATTATGGTCACTTCCGCACCCAACCTGTTGCTCCTAGCATTTTACTGCGTTTTCAAGAAATCGTTCTATCAGGACCAGAAGCTGGTTTACAACTGATACAAAGTTATTTATTGTAGATAGACAATTAGAAAAAATAACTGACATTCAATATTTGTCAAACAATGCCTAAGATCTGGCTGAGCCAATGCTCGAAAAGCCAACTCTCGGGTAAATGGCCAGGCAAGTAAAAGACGGACTTTTTTAAAACAAATTGTCATTATTGGACAAATTGGTAACAGTGTAGTCAATTTTCAATATTTTTGTCAGATTGGACGTGACGTAATTTGATGACGTAACAATTAACGTTTATTCCAGATACGCTGTTTTCAGAGGTATCAATGACCAAAATCTCATGCACGTGCCGATTTTTGACAACGACTACTCCAATGCTTAAAACTGGAAGTGCTTGCCAAGTTCAACTTTAGGAAACCGCAAGAGTTTGTAGGTTAGGTAGATGGTTTCTAACATTGTCATTTTTGGCCAAATTGATTAAGCCAGGGTGCTAAAATCATGTAAGCTGGTACCAATTTTATTGTGGATTTTTTGTATCTGGGCTATTGTCTTTGGTTCGCCATACATTTATACAGGAAAAAGACTTGCGCCTTAACTGCAGCAAGTGCACCTGTCACATTTTGAAATTCTTTTAGCACAAACCTAAAACCTAAAATTTAGAAACATTACTTGAAGATGTTTGTTAAGCGTTGATTGAACAAATATTGTGTGAAATTCTACACTGATATGTTGTATTTTGGCCGCATAATTGACCATCAAAAATACTGACTAAACTTTTTCTTTTGAGTATATAAGGCCTCACACATTTTTTAAAAATCTGTTCTGTGTATGTCGGGACTTATCAAATTAGCAATTTTTTCTATAGCACATTTCTATTGCGGTCTTTTATTGCACATGTTTAACCCTTTCCCAAACAAGACCTGCTTTTGACGTCCCTGATAGAAAAGACATGGGAAAACATTGAAACAAAAGAAGAAACTGCTGGTAATGGGTATTCTACCTTAATATCCTGTTTTATTATACTGCAAAGAAAATTCTGGCATTTTGATTGGTTAATGCTGATCTGATAAATATTGATATCTACGGCCGCTCCGGTATGATATCATGAATTTCCCCTAAGGCGCCTCGCCGGTAACATACACAAAAATTCTAACTGGTAACGTCCGCCATGTTACTCACGCTTCGTTCAAATCACGACCCGTGTTTACACATTATGCTGCAGTAAAAATCTTATTTTGTCTATGTGAATTTTAAAAATAAACATATTTAACCTAAACATAGTGCGTTTTTGTCGTTTTTTCTGCGATTACTTCACACAACATGTATATGCTATACGTGTATTTAAGGGTCAAGGTCGCTGCATACTCGTGTACATGTTTGTTTACAAACACAGATTGCAGACGATCGCTGTCAAACTTTCTCTAGCCATTGAACCAACTCAAACTAATCGCAAAAAAACCCAAAATTTCCGATCAATTGTAAGTACTGTGTATATAAAGTCTGTTCTTCCGATGATTATGAACTTGTTCAATCAGAAATTTACAGAATAAAAACTCTTTTATCACTTTAAATTCGCTGGCAGTGCTCATTTGAAGCTTGAATGGTGACCAAGATCTGCTGTCAAATTTAATACACTTCAATTCCAGCTTTAAAAGCTGAAGATACGATCAAACCCTTTCCGAAACAATACCCAGTTTTACGTCCCTAGTTGAAATGGCTTTCGAAAACATTGAGGCAAAAGAAGAAAATGCTGAAAATCAGACTTTTCCCCACATAATTTGAGCTAAATTGTACACAAATCCTGGTTTTGTTGACATAAATTTTGACATCTGTGGCAGCTTTGGGGTAAGGTCACCCTAAAATTTTGTCATTAAGGAAAGGGTTATTTTGTGTGAAACTATTCCCAGGATTTGATAACTCATTTTATGAGATTTTTTCAACATGTAGCTGATCATCACAAAAGATCCTCTCTGCTGGGAATCGAACCCAGGCCTCCCACTCCTGGAGTGAGCGTTCTTCCATTAACTTCAAAGAGTAGTGATCTCAAAATGCAATTACACAGCCACATAATTTAACAGAGATATTTAAAAAAATAAGTCGCCAGACAAATTATTGAAAATGAAGTTGAAAATATCAATTTGACAGCATTCCGTAGTCTTTACTGCTAATACATTCCCTTACATTCAACCCTTCCCAAACAAGACCTCGTTTTGACATCTCTATTAGCATGATTAGAGATTATTTCGGAAAACACTGAGACAAAAGAAGAAACTGCTGATAACCAGCAGTTTCTCCTTCTGTCTTAATATTTTCTTTGCCATATTTTGCACAAATCCAATCTTTGATAACACCCATTTTGTCATTTGTGGCAGTTTTTGAAGAGGATCATCCGAAAATTTGCCATTTGGGAAAGGGTTAATGTTACAAATTTATAAAAGTTGCTTGCATGTGGCAGTGCTTTGTAAAGCTCTAAAGAATGAATGAAAGAAGATATTAGGTTAATTCTATGAATACTATATCAAGGGCGGATCCAGGATTTTTTTCCATGGGGGGGGGGGTAAGGTGGTCCAAGCCCAAAAATTTTTCCAGGGGGGTCCAAGCCCAAATTAATGAAATTATGGCCTAAAATGTAGTAGTTTATTTAGTAAAAATTCAATTTTCGGCCAATGCCAGGGAGGGGTCCAGACCCACCCCCACCCCCTTTCTAGATCCGCCCATGTATATACATGTAATGAAACTTGATAAATCAACTCACCCTTTATCTGATGCCAATCAAGCTCCTAAAACAGCTTCTCATTCAGGTATTTCACTATATATTTAGAAGTAAGTTCCATTTCTCGCACACTAAGATACAGTCATGCTTGAGCACACTTTTGTATTACACATTTGTGTTGATTTTCAGAGTCATTATGAGTGAGAAACGACGGTTTGCAGACACGTCTGAAGAAGAGATGATGCAAAAGCGTCAGGCCTCAGCAGCCAAAAATACACTCAGAAATAATCAATTGGCTGCGGAGATGTTGAGGCAATATCTGAAAGAAAAACAGCAGCCACAGAATTTCGAGGACTTCGATGAAAACCAGTTAGCCGAGGTCCTTTCGCACTTTTATTTGGATGCCAGAACAAAGTCAGGAGATCTATATAAGGCGAAGTCTTTTGAAAACATCAGATATGCACTTAATCGCTACCTTAAATCTCCACCATACTTAAAGAAGTTCGATATCTTGACCAATGATGCATTCATCGACGCCAATGAATGTTATAAGGCAGCTCTTGTGGAAATTAAAAAAGCCGGCAAAGGTTCCATACAGCACTACCCAACAATCTTGGAAAGCGACCTCAAGAAGTTGTACAACAGCATCTTTCTTGATCCCTCCACACCAAATGGCCTCCTTAACAGAGTGCAGATGAACATTCGCTTGTTTTTCTGTCGCAGAGCAAACGAGAATATGCCCCAGATGACAAAGGACACATTTGTTGTTGCTCAATATGATGATGGAAGTAAATACGTCGTTAAAAAAGATGATGAGCTCACGAAAAATCATCGCTCTAATGATAAGGAATTGGTGACGGGGCACATGCCAGAAGATAAGAACAGTCCCGACTTCTGTCCCGTTGGCACTTATGTTAAATATGTCTCAAAGCTGAACCCAAACTGTGATCGATTATGGCAATATCCTCGGGAAAGTTTTGTTGAAAATGATTCAACATGGTACCAAAATAGGCCTATTGGAAGAGATTCCATGGCCAAATTTATGCAGTCTCTCAGTAAGAAAGTTGGGCTTTCACAAATTTACACAAATCTCTGTGTCAGGGTGACAGGTACATCTCTGTTAAGTCAGAATAACTTCTCCTCTGCCCAAATTATGTCAATCACAGGTCATAAATCTGTCAATTCACTCTCTATATATCAAAGGGTCTCTGACAAAGAAAAACAGGCAATGGGAGTGGCTATCTGTGAGTCTATTCAACCCTCAGCCCCGAAAAATGCCCTTCCTGCTCCTCCAAATTTCAAAGCATTGCCAGCTCCTGGCCCCTACAGAGCCCTCCCAGCCCCTTCTCATCTTTGTCCTACTGGTTCTTCTGATGCTTTAGCCAACATGGAGTTGGATGGGGTAAACCTTGATGATATTTTTTCTGAATATGGCCTGGAAACAAGTTGTTCAAATGTTTCGACAAATGTCGTAGCATCCCTGCAAAATTACAAAACTCCAGTTTTTCAAGGGTGTACCATTTCCAATTTGAATATTAATATAAACATAAACAAGCAATAAATCAAGGTCACTTGAAAGTGTCATGTGAGGTTTTGTTCAAATTATTGATTGTGCTAAAGGGACACACAAACGCCATCAAATTATTTAACAATATTTATGTAAGATTTTTAGTAAGAAGTGATTTTGTTTCATTAGGGTAAATCCCGTGTTGGACAGATATCATATGCCAACGTGTCACAAGTACACGAGTAAAAGTCTTGTTCTTATAGTTCGATGATTTTAAGCACTTACTTTCCATATTGGTGTCTTTTTATTGGAATGAAATATGTCAAATAATAAGATATGAATAAATGTTAATATTAAAGATAATATATACCTTTCAATTTTGTTAATTTATCCATTTTTAAAAAGTATCACGCTCCGGGTCAGTCAAAACACATTGACCTATTTCGCGGAACTCACGTGGCGTGACGTCACTATATGTTTACTTTTCCTTTGGGGCGCCTTAGGGGAAATTGGAACTTTCGATAAATAAATAGGGAACGATTTTATCCAGTGAAACATGACGTAAATTCGGAAAAACAAATAGTATTTCGTAGGTGTTGTTAATATTATCTCTTAACTACGGCTTGATTCAGGCCGTAGTTATGAAATTTTATAAAACACCGCCGGTTTATCAAAACATAACCGTAAACCCAGTTCACGACCTAACATGGACAAAAAGACAAATAATTAGTCGAAAACTTTGTAGTATAATAAATTCGGCTCAGGTGACATCATTTTTCCAGCCGGGAATAAATCGTCATATACCCCGGCAAGAAACCGTATAACTAATAATATCAGCCACTAATTGGTGGATAACTGTTATACCTATGTGGTTGAGTAGCTGTACGCTAGAGTAGGATGTTGTGATAGTACGGTGGGGATTGTGCATGATGGGATGGATAACGAATACGGAGTATACAGACAAATTTGCCTCACTTCAGGTAAGACATTGTGCAATAATTTTCTTATTTCTGCTCCAATTTTCAAGCGGTTTGGTGCATGTACCCCGCATTAGTGAGCTCTTTCCTAGGATATATGACTTATTTGTAGAATCTTTGTACTTTGTCCAAAAATTGATCCCAACCGACCAGAAAAACGACAAAAAATTCAGGCCCTTTTTCTAGTCGGTTGGGATCGGTTTTTGAGAAAAGTACATGGGTTTCCAGATAAGTAATACATCTGAGGAAAGGGATCGGTAAGACGGAGTACATGCAACAAACCGCATGAAAGTCGACGCAGAAATAAGAAAGTTATTGCACAAATTTTTACCTGAAGCGTGCTTAATTTGGCCGTACTCGTTACCATTTCGCTTTCTGGTCGGTTGGGACAATAATTCGGAAAAAGTATCATGAGTTATCTAATGTGTTATACATCCGATGAAAAAGCTCGATAAGGCGGGGTACATGCAGCAAATCGCTTGAAAGTTGATACAGAAATAACAGAGTTATTGCAAAATGTCTTACCTGAAGCGAGGCGAGTTGGCATCAAATTTTGTGCAAAAACAGACTGAGTTTACGTTATGTTTTGATAAACCGTCGGTGTTGTTATAGCATCTCGTAACTACGGTTTGATTCAAGCCGTAGTTAAGAGATTTTATAACAACACCAACGAAATACTATTTATTTATCCGAAATTACGTCACGGTTTACTTGATAAAATCGTTCCCTATTGTCGGTAGTCGTTATCCATCCCATCATGCACAATCCCCACCGTGAATTTTATGATAACTTTTTTAAATGTGGTGAATGACGTTGCCTTTCTTAAACAAAACGCGTATCCACAGCTTGATTTTAGCTGTAGATACCAGGTTTTCGAAGAAAAGCAACAATATTTTAGCCGGTTCAGTAAGCGGGGTTAATTGGACTTTACCGTTCAAACGTAAAAATTAAAGGGCTTTCCAAGTAAATTTTGTGACGCGTCATTTGAAAATGTTAGTCCCCTTTATTGCTTTCCATAACAGTTTGGGATAAAGTTGTCCGTTACAACGCATTGAGAGAAAGAACAAGCATGTCGCTGCTTTTCAACAAAAAACTTGTAATTGCAGCTTGTTTTAAAAAGCGATGATGCTGGCGACTAGCAGTCTCCTATCAACCCCATTCCACAGAAAGTCACTTGCCTCCATAAACTATAATTCCCCGTGTGGTTTGCAACACCTTCGAATTTTGACCGGTCAAAACTTTTGTCGTCTGTGAAAGGGATAATTGGATGTTGCGGTTCAGATGTAAAATTAAAAGACTAAGTAAAGTTTATGACCTACCATTCTAAAAGGATGGCTATGTATCGCATGGAAAAAGGACATTTCGTAGGCCTAACTGTGTGAAATTGAAAAAGTTATTCCACTTGTCCAAAACGAAAGAACTGCGCGTGAATAGGGTACAAAATAATAAAAGGACATAACATTTCAAATTCATATTTTAAAAGTATGTCTTGATGTAAGGATTTGTTATTCTAATGCGTAGAAATGCTATCAGTTTTTTAAGTTGTTATTTGTAAGAGAAAAATACGCCTTTAAATTTGAGACAGAAATGAAAAAAACCCATGTAAATCCGAACTGTTGTCAACAACAATTTGTTTGATTTTAGCACAAAAATATATATTTCTCGTAAACGGTTCGGTATTTGGCTTGAAATTTTCAGAATTTTCATAAGAAAATATGTTCTTTCAGATAAAAAATAAAGTAAAATTTATGTTGAAAAAATATGAAATGTCAATTTAAGGGGAAATCCGGAAAGCATCCATGTATACAGATCAAACTGGGGACCCAGACTTGGATGCACACCGACGATTAGAGGACAGTGGTACAATTGGAGGACTTGCACACTTGCAAAACTTGCAAAATTGATTTTGATATGCTAAGTCGAAAATTATACCATTCGACCGAAATTCAAAATAAAGGAGCTATTGCAAGCATCGTGGGAAAAAGTCATTGCTGGCGAGTTATAGCTTCTTTATCGACATGCATCGGTAATGAGAAGTATGTATTAACCCATTACCAGACGGCAAGATTTTAGACTTGTCAAAATTGAAAGATGTTGTAGAAGACAATTTTACATATATCTGTCTAAAAGGGTAGAAAACATTGTGGGAAATGAAGAAATTGCTTGTCATGATGTTTTCCAAAGCCATAATCTTGTAGGGAGTCAAAAAAGGGTCATTGTGTGGGAATGGGTTAAGCGTATAAAACCGGGAACATGCTTTCCTTTTATTAACAACAAAATATCCGCGGAAACCATACACAACATTCTTTCCAGGTGTACCCATCCATGCGATCATGGTATGTCTTCACCGACACAACGTTCTCTCCAAGATATTCACTGTTTTATCACTTAAAAAAAGTCAATTTAAGACGAATGAACCGGACCACAGTGACTTTCAGCAAGCGTCAAAAAGAAAGTTGGCCGAGCCGGGATTCGAACCACTTCCAAACTGGGACAGCTTGCATGTACATTCCTACCCACCGAGCTATTGAGACTGCATAAGTACTGAAACTCAGATAAGCAACCTCTGAATCGATGCAAAATCGCGAATAAACCGAACCGAAAGCGGGAAAATCATAACTAAAAACTGCCCAAACATCACAATGTCATATAAAAGAACAGAAGACCGTAATAAGCCTATGTAAACACTGTGAAAAAGGAAACCATTGCTGTAGCAGTTTCATTGGTGTGTCATATTCTTGTTTCACTTTTAAGAAAATTAAGGTTTTAAAAAATCCGTCTCTTGCCCTCAGATATTAACCGTGTTTGTATAGGGCTCAAACTGAGGACCCAGGCTTGAACGCACACCGACGATTAGAGGACTGCGGTACAATTAGAGGACTTGCACACGGGTCCTCAAAATGTTTTCTCTGTCGAAAATTAAACCATTTGACCGAAGTTCTAAATTAACAAGATAGTTTCGTAGTACCTACATGTTTTTTGTATTGTTTTGTTTTGTTTTAACTTAACTTAAAATTAAAGTGGCCGTTTAAAGAAGTTTGAGGGAGTGTATACCTAAAAATATTACACACATGAAACAGTATAATATTCACGCATACTATTCAACTATGGAGAATATCATACATGTATAACAATTCAATGAGTTATTATAAGGCTTTCTTTTAAAACGAATTCAAATTCACTCTTATTCTATGGTCCCAGTTTTCATTTATGTCTATTGGTCTGCTTTTTCCTTTTTTGTGTATGTTCCGTAAAATTACACTCCGCTTTTAGTGTGAACGAAAGAATTGTGCAAGTCCTCATCACAACTTTCAAGTTAGGTCCTCATAATTATGGCCATAAAAGGTATTGTGCAAAATATGCAAATTAGGGTCCTCATATTGAAGGTCCTCATGAATCAGGCTAAAGGTGACAAGTCCTCACTACGTTTTCTCTGATTTACTTTGAGTGTTAGGGGGAAACAATATCAATTTTGTGCTATCCACGCAATCAAAAAGAAACTGACATAAAATTGCGTTTTTACGCAAACGTCTAACATGGGTCCTCAGGATAACGCGGAAAGTCAAGGTCCTTATATTGTATGCTGTACAAGTAAGTGTGTGTTAGAGTGTGTTAGAGTATATGAGAGTGTGTGAGAGTGTGTGAGAGTGTGTGAGAATGTGTGAGAAATTGTGAGAGTGTCTAAGAGTGTGTGAGAAGTGTGTGAGAGTGTGTGAGAGTGTGTGAGAGTGTTTGATAGTGTGTGAGAGTGTTTGAGAGTTTGTGAGAATCTGTCAGAGTGTGTCAGAGTTTGTAAAAGTGTGTGAGATTGTTTATAAATGTGTGAGACTGTGCGAGAGTGTCTGAGAGTGTTTAAGAGTGTGAGAAATTATGTGAGAATGTGTGAGAGTGTGTGTGAGCTTGTATGACTGTGTAAGAGTGTGTGGGAGTGTAAGAGAGTGTGTAAGAGTGTGTGAGAGTGTAAGAGAGTTATTGAGAGTGTGTGAGAGTGTGTGAGCGTGTGCGAGAGAGTTGGAGAGTGTGTGAGGGTGTTTGAGGATGTGTGAGAGTGTTGGAGAGGGTGTGAGAGTGTGTAAGAGTATGTGAGAGTGTGTGAGAGTGTGTAAGTGTGTATAAGGGTTTTTGAGAGTGTGTAAGAGTATGTGAGAGTGTAAAAGAGTGTGTAAGAGTGTTTGAGAGTGTTTGAGAGTTTTTGAAAGTGTGTAAGTGTGTGTGAGAGTGTGTGAGAGTGTGTGAGAGAGTGTGAGAGTTTGTGAGAGTGTGTTAGAGTGTGTATGAGTGTGTGAAAGTGTGTGAGAGTGTGTAATAGTGGTTAAACGTGTAGGAGAGTGTGTGAAAGTAGGAAAGAGTGTCTCAGAAAGTGTGAGCGTGTGTTAGAGTTTATGAGAGTATTTGAGAGTGTGTATGAGTGTATGAAAAAGTTAGAGAGTGTGTGAGAATGTGTGAGAGTGTGTAAGAGTGTGTGAGAGTGCTTGGGAATGTTTGAGAGTCTTTGAGAATGTGCAAGATAGTGTGTAAGAAAGTGTGAGAGTGTATGAGAGTGTTTGACAGTTGGTGAGAATGTGTCAGAGTGTGTCAGAGTTTGTGAAAGTATGTAAGAGTGTGTATAAATTTGTGAGACAGTGTGAGCTTGTCTTAGAGTGTTTAAGAGTGAGAGAGAGTGTGTGAGAGTGTGTAAGAGT
Organism: Fragum sueziense; assembly: GCA_963680895.1. Classification (NCBI taxonomy): domain Eukaryota; kingdom Metazoa; phylum Mollusca; class Bivalvia; order Cardiida; family Cardiidae; genus Fragum; species Fragum sueziense. The sequence goes on from OY804604.1 coordinate 45,127,810, forward strand.
GTGTTTGAATGTGTGAGAGATTTTGAGAGTGTGTACGAGCCTCTATGAGTGTGTGAGGTTTTTGGAGAGTGTATGAGAGTGTGTAAGAGGGTGTGAGAGTGTGAGAGAGTGTTTGAGAGTGTTTGAGAATGTGTGAGAGTGTTGGACAGTGTATGAGAGTGTATGAGAGTGTGTGCGAGTGTTGGAGAGTGTGTGAGAGTGTTGGAGAGTTAGGAAGAATGTATCAGAGTGAGTCAGAAATTCTGAAAATGTGTGAGAGTGTGTATAATTGTTTGAGACTGTGTTAGAGTGTCTGAGATTGTTTGAGAGTGTGTGAGAGTTTTTGAAAGTTTGTAAGACTGTTGGAGAGTGTTTCAGAGTGTGTGAGAGAGTGTGAGAGTGTGTATGAGTGTGTGAGAGTGTGTGAGGGAGTTTGAGAGTGTGTAAGACAGTGGGAGAAAGTGATAGAGCGTGTAAGAGTGTATGAAAGTGTGTGGGAGTGTGTGAGAGTGTGTTAGAATGTGTGAGAGTTTGTGAAAGTGTGTAAGAGTGTGTGAGGGTGTGTGAGATTGAGTAAAATTGTGTATGAATGTGTGAGAGTGTGTGGAAGTGTCTGAGGATGTATGGGATTGTTTAGGAGCGTGTGAGAGTGTGTAAGTGTCTCTGAGAGTGATTGAGTATGTTTGAGAGTGTGTAAGAGTTTGTGAAGGTGTGTCAGAGTTTATGAAAGTGTGTGAGAGTGTGTATGTATGTGTGAGACTGTGCGAGAGTTTTTGAGAGTGTTTAAGAGAGTGAGAGAGTATGTGAGAGTGTGTAAGAGTGTGTGTGAAAGTGTGAGAGTGTTTGATAGTATTTAAGAGTGTGGGAGAGTGTGTGAGCGTTTGTGTGAGTGTGTGTGAGTCTTTGAGAGTGTTTGAGAGATTGGGAGAGTGCGTGAGAGTGTGTAAGAGTGTCTGAGAGTGTGTCAGAAATAGTGAGAGTGTGTGAGAGTATGTATGAGTGTGTGAGAGAGTTTGGGAATGTTTAAGAGTGTAGGAGAGCGTGAGAGAGTGTTAGAGAGTGTGTGAGAGTGTGGGAGAGTGTGGGAGAGTGTGTGAGAGTGTGCGAGAGTGTATGAGAGTGTGTGCGAGTTTGTTAGAGTTTGTAAGAGTGTGTGAGAGTGTGCGAGAGTGTTTGAGAGTATGTGAGAGTGTGTGAGTTTTTTCGAAAGTGTGTGAGAGTGTTTGAGAACGTGTTTGATTGTGTGAGTGTGTATGTAAGTGTGTAAGAGTGTAGAAGAGTTTAGAGAGTGTACGATAGTGTGTGAGTGGGTGTGAGAGTGTGTAAGAGTGTATTAGAGCGTGTGAGAGTGTTTGGGAGTGTGAGAGAGCGTGTGAAATTGTTGGAGAGTGTTTGGGAGTGTGTCAGAGTTTTCGAGAGTGTCTGAGAGTGTGTAAGAGTGTGGGAGATTGTGTGAGAGTGTATAACAGTGTTTGAAGGTGTGTGAGAGTGTGTAAGAATGTGTGAAAGGGTGTGAGAGTATTTGAGAGTGTGTAAGAGTGTTGGAGAGTGTGAGAGAGTGTTAGAGAGTGTAAGAGTGTGTGAGAATGAGTAAGAGTTTGTGAGAGTGAATGAGTGTGTGTGAGTTTGTGCGAGTGTGTGAGAGTGTATGAGCGTGTTTGAGAGTGTCTGAGAGTGTGTAAGAGTGTGTGAGAGTGTGTAAGAGTGTGTGGAGGTGTTTGAGAGTGTGTATGAATGTGTGAAACTGTGTGAGAGTTTGTGACAGTGTTTAATAGTGTGTGTAGGTGAAAGTGAGTGTGTGAGAGTATGTGAGAATGTGTGAAAGTATGTGCTAGTGTGTAAGAGTGTTGGAGCGTTTGTGAGAGTGTGTGTGAGTTTATAAGAGTTTGTGTGAGTGTGTGTGAGAGTTTGCGAGAGTGTTTGAGAGTGTGTGTAAGTGTTCGATTATTTGTGAGAGTGTGTCAGAGTGTGTCAGAGTATGTGGAGGTGTTTGAGAGTGTGTATGAATGTGTGAAACTGTGTGAGAGTTTGTGACAGTGTTTAATAGTGTGTGTAGGTGAAAGTGAGTGTGTGAGAGTATGTGAGAATGTGTGAAAGTATGTGCTAGTGTGTAAGAGTGTTGGAGCGTTTGTGAGAGTGTGTGTGAGTTTATAAGAGTTTGTGTGAGTGTGTGTGAGAGTTTGCGAGAGTGTTGGAAAGTTTGTGGGAGTGTGTGAAAGTGTGTGATAGTGTTGGAGAGTGTGTGAGAGTGTGTGAGAGTGTTTGAGAGTTTTTGAGAGTCTGTTAGAGTGTGTATGAGTGTTCGAGAGTGTGTAAGAGTGCGGAGAGTTTTGAAGAGTGTTTGAGAGTGTGTAAGAGTGAATGAGAGTTTATCAGAGTGTAAGAGAGTTTGTGAGAGTGTTTGAGAGTGTATTAGTATCCGTGTGAGTTTGTGAGAGTGTTTAAGAGGTTGTTAGAGTGTTTAAGTGTGTGTGTGTGTGTGATTGTGTGAGAGTGTGTGAGAGTGTGTAAGAGTGTTTGAGAGTGTGTAAGAGTGTGTGGGAGTGTGTGAGAGTGTTTGAGAGTGTGTGAGAATATGTGAGAGTGTTTGATAGTGTGTAAGAGTGTGGAAGACTGTATTAGAGTATGTGTGAGTTTTTATGAGTCTTTGAGAGTGTTTGAGAGTGTGGCAGGGTGCATAAGAGTATTTGAAGGTATGTGAGAGTGTGACAGAGTTAGTGAGAGTCTGTGAGAGTGTGTATGAGTGTGTGAGAGAGAATTTGTGAGAATGTGTCAGAGTGTGTCAGAGTATGTGGAGGTGTTTGAGAGTGTGTATGAATGTGTGAAACTGTGTGAGAGTTTGTGAGAGTGTTTAAGAGTGTGTCTAGGTGTAAGTGAGTGTGTGAGAGTATATGAGAACGTGTGATAGTGTGTGATAGTGTGTAAGAGTGTTGGAGAGTGTGTGAGAGTGTGTGTGAGTTTATAAGAGTGCGTGAGTGTGTGTGAGAGAGTGTAAGACTGTGGAAGAGTGTGTGAGAGTGTTTGAGAGTGTGTGAGAATCTAAGAGAGAGTTAGAGAGTGTGTGAGAGTGCTTGAGAGTGTCTAAGAGTGTATGAGATTGTCTGAATGTGTTTGATAGTGTGAGAGTGTGTGAGAGAGTGTGAGAGTGTGTGAAAGTGTGTGAGAGTGTGTGAGAGTGTATGTGAGTGTGCTTGAATGTGTGCGATTGGGTGAGATTGCATAAGAATATGTAAGAGTGTGGGAGAGTTTTTGAGAGTGTGTAACAGTGTGTGGGAGTCATTGAGAGTGTGTAAGAGTGTTTGAGAGTGTAAGAGAGTGTTTGAGAGTGTGTGAGAGTGTGGGAGAGTGTGGGAGAGTGCGTGAGAGTTTTTGAGAGTGTGTCAGTGTAATTGAGAGTGTGTGAGAGTATGCATGAGGATGGGAAAAAGTTTGAGAATGTGTAAGAATGTAGGAGAGAGTGAGAGAGTGTTTGAGCGATTTAAAGTGACTTAAAGTGACGTTATAATAACTATACAGTAAACCCCGTTATATATTTCCGTTTAACAGCAGGGATTTCACCAGCAATAAAGGATGAGTAAACATAAACTTTCCTCTGCAGCAAGCGAAATGGACACTAGTGCTAGCAACCTTGAGCAGTCGGTGTTCAGTGACCAAGAAGGTGAAATGGAGAAAAAAGCAAAAAAATAAGAAGCCTGCGGCAAGGCAGAGAAAAATTGAAGAATTTGCTTCGTCAAAAGAACAAGACAATGGAGAAAGTGGAAAGCAAGCAAATTCACCAAAACCGGTTGATGCTAAGAAAACAGACGATAAAAAGTTAGACGAAATCAATAAAAGGCTAGAAAATGTTTTGACAAAAAATGACTCTATCTTCATCAAAGACATAATAAAGTCCAATATAAATCAAATGAAAGAAAGTTTGCTTGCCCCGGTTATCAAAAGAGTAGAAATCCTAGAGGGAGAGCAGCACGAAAAGTGTATAAAATCTGCACAACTAAAACAAAAATTAGAAGGAAAGAAGCAGGAAATTACATCTTTGATGGAAGAAAACAATGCATTGAAATCCAAGCTAAAAATGGAAACAAAAGCTAGAGAAAAGGATGTCAACGACATCGAACAATAAAGTAGACGAAACAACATACGAATTAATGGTATACCCGATGATTCCAACAAGCAACAATGGGGCACTACAATCGATTTGGTGGTCAAAACGCTTAAAGAGAAGGGTAACATCAGCTTTACACCAGACGATATTGATGTAGCGCATCGTTTAGGCAAGTGGAAGGGAGGTTAACATAGGCCAGTTATTGTGAAACTTGTGAGACGATAGACAAAGATTAATATAATGAAAGTGAGAAAAAGTCTTAAAGAGGAGAGCATATTTGTCAGTGAAGATCTAACCAAACTAAACCAGGAAGTGCTTTCCTCCTTAAGACTGAAAGATCCGGATGGTGTCGAAAAGTGTTGGTCTTTTGAAGGCAGAATATACGCGCTGTTCAAAAACGGGACTCAACCTTGCGAATTAAAATACCAAGACTATTCAATTTGGTTAGAGAAGCCGTGGCCAGAACAAAAAGAAAACAAAACAATCTGTTTCAAAAAGCAAGTAAGCTTCAGAAGACTGTGTTATTTCGGTGTCTGATGTTTAAACTGTTTTGTCCTTTTTCAGGACGGTATGTTCCACAAGTGTATTTTGAAGCTATAACCCAGTCCAACACTTTTCTTTTCTTGACAGGTTCATTTTTAGCTGCAGCAGACGACAAAAGGTAAGTGTAAGGACAATTATAAGATTTGTGAACATTGTAGCACTATGGGAGTTGAGAGAAAGGGATAAATGCTGGTTACAGCATTTTCTCTTTTATTCTCAAAGCTTTTTGCCATGAACTATGTTCTATGTCGTAGACAACGGTAACATATGTGAATTTTAAGCATCTAAAGGTGTTGAGATAGAGGGAGAGAATGCTGGTTTTAGCATTATCTCACTTTGTCTCAAACCTTTTTGCAATAAAGTTTCTTCTATTACGAATGACAAACAAAGTATTATTTTACTGAAAGGATTAATCTTGTTTATTAGCTTTTACCCTTTGGATAATTATAGTTCTATTTTGTTTTTTCGGATATCATTTTTCTATTAGATATTAGTCTCCCGTTTTTTCTAATGTCACAATATAATAATATGTATACAAGCTTTTGCGTGCGAAAAGTCAAGGTACCGGTCGGTCCGTGGTATCCGCGCGCTCCGACCGTTGTCAAAAACTTCTCGCAGTATGTTAGAGTTTTTCCAGGATGTATTGTTATTCTTTCTTTTTTTATAATCAAAAATATTTGTTCTTTTCCGAATAACAAACAGTATTTCTTTGGAATGTGAAGAAGGTTAATGGAAACTGTCCTACTTAAACAACAACAACAACAACAACAACAACAAAAACAAAAACAACAACAACACATAAAACAACAACAACAACAAAAACAAACAACAACAATAAATTGGCTTAAATTGATTGTACCAAAATGTGTTATTTTGTGTTTTTACAACTATTTCACTTGAATGATTGAAGTTTACCATTTCACAGATTTTTGGAAATTTGAAGAAATTGATAATTTATTATGCCATCCCAAGAGTTTATCTTCTCCTTTTCATTTCGGAAGATATCTCGTATGGGATTATGCATTAACCCTTTCCCAAACAACAAACTCAATTTGATAACAGCTTAAGACAACAAATGGATGTTGATGAGGCAAGGATTTTTGTAAATTATAGCGCAGCAAGTATTTGGACAAAATGAGAAAATGCTGATCAACAGCATTTTCTTCTATCTTTTTTGTTTTCAAATGCCTTTTGTATTGGGGACGTGGAAACTATGACTTGCTTTGGGAAAGGGTTAATGTACCTTCTACTTATACATGTATTTAGTAATCAAAATGATATTCCATCTTAATCAAAATATGAATTACATGTAATTTTAATGCAAATCTTAGAAAAAAAGGTCTTCCTTTTTTCGATTTCACCGAGAAGATTTGTTTATCATGAGATTGTATGATCCATGTAGAAGATTTTAAAGATAAAATCAGACAAATTCTTATGCTTTTACAATGTACAATCTTCAAACAATTGAGTTCAATTTTTGTTCTAAAATATCTAAACACATACCAAACCACGAGCTTTCGTTTATGATTAGATTTAGCCATTTGAAAATTAATATCTTCTGTTTTCCTGTTTCTACTGTTTTTTGTAAAAAAATCTAATTTCCAATACTTTATGTCGGATCATTACTTTGATAGAACATATATCACGATCCGTATCTACACGATGGTGTATTTCTTTGTGTTTTATAACAAACTTTCCGATAATAGTCACTTACCGAAACAAATGAAGAATATGGTTAACCCATTCCCACACAATCACTCTTTTTGACTCGCAACAAGTTAATGGATGTGGAAAGCATTGAGGAAAGGGGAGAAATTGCTTGTGACAAGCAATTTCTTTATTTTCCACAACGTTTTTTCTACCCCAAAAGACCAAAAACTTTTAAATTTCATGAACTTGAAATTTTCGTCAGCAATACCTTTGAATTTAGACCAGACAGATATTTTGCCATCTGGTAATGGGTTAAGCAAAGTTTACAATCGATCAACAGTCTTCTTACGCCAACCCATGATTGCCATTCATATTATGTAATTATAGGGAAAGCACCGAGAGTAAATGAGAAAACACTCTTTCTCCTTTTCTCTCAGTTTTTCTTTAATTTCGAACGTATGTCGCTCTTTTGAATTATACCATGTTTGAGATAGACGTTCTTTAAACATGCCACCTGATTATGATTAACAAAGACTTTGTATCTTCTTGTATTATGTTTTAATATCATAATGTGTGACTGTTGAAGTTCTATTTTAGATCTAAAATTTATAAATAATTTCATTTATCTATGTATGTGAAGACAAACAAAAGAATTTCTATGGACTATTGATGATTTATCAATAAGTGTCTTTTGTTTACATTTGAAATAACTCCAAAAGCAGAGCTTGTTTATTCTGAGTAAAGGAACAAGGGAAATATACGTGTATGATAAATCACGAAATTATTGGTGGTAAACTAAAACGATTTTCGCTACAACAAGGTATAGATATTTTGCGTTTAAATGTGAGTTTATAGATATTTTGTTCAAATGACAATGAACTTGTTCTAAACACAGACCTGGTTTACCTTTTTGTATTGACAAACTGTCGGTGTTGTTATAAAGTCTCGTAACTACGGCTTCGATAAAGCCGTGGTTGCGATATTTTATAACAACACCGACGGAATACATTGATCGCGAAAAAAACGTCCCTCGCTTTGGCCGAATTCACCACCAGTGAGAATACTTAATATTTTATCGATGTCACCCTCCTTTTTTGTTGTCTGTTCCCTAGTTGTAAATCCTATGTATAGTGCATGTATTTGTGACGATTATAATTCAAATGCGGAAATGTATAAGGTATATGCATATGCATTCCATATAAAAAAGGTATGGTCGACATGTTTAACCCTTTCTCAGGCAAGATTTGATTTTGACATCCCTATGGGCCAAACCTGCGGAAAACATTGATCAAAAGAAAGAAAGTGTTGATCAACAGCATTTTCTCCTTTTGCCTCAATCTTTTCTTGACAATATTATACACGAATCCAATATTTATCTAAATCTATGTCCAATTTCTATTCTGAAATTGCTTTAAATTTAGACTACCTAAAAATGTTTTACCGTGTGGGAAATGGTATTGGCGTTATAATGTCTTTTAACGTAACCTGTAATTCATCTGTGTCTGTGTCTTTTTATGTATACATTTAACCAAAACACTATTAATGTAGATCGGGACTCAGCTTGCACGCGAGATGTTATTCACCCCAACGTATTTCTTCTAAACGTTTCAATACATAATACATATCCGATATTTTTTCATTCCAAAAAAATGCAACAGAAAACATGCCTGTTAAATTAATATTCACTGTCGTTGCTATGATTTTTGTTGCAATTGCATATATTTATGTTGTATTTGTTATTGTAACTTTCTTGTAACTCATCTGAGATTTTAAAAAAAATGAGATTTTTCTATCTATATTAGGTCATTTCAGACTTATCAGCATTTTTGTTTATACCTTTATAAGTTTTTTTCACTTATGTTTTTTGTCCTTTGTAATTTCGTTTTTAAGTGCATTCATTCAACACAAAAAAGAAGTATTCTATTTTCTAATGATAATACTTTGCACAGAGAAATATGATAGATGGGCGATCAGGGTAAGAGTATTCAAATAATGTCATACAACTGCAGAGGTCTCCACTGTAAGAAAAAACGTTCTTTAGTATTTCACCACCTACAAAATATGAAGTACAACGTATACTGTTTACAAGACACCCATTTTACGGCTGATATGTACAATACTTTATACACTGAGTGGGGGTCGGATTTTATTTTCAGCTGTAATTCTTCCCAGAGCCGAGGAGTTGCAATATTTTTTCAAAGACATAGATTTCAAAGTTCATGAGCTTATTAAAGACCCAAGTGGAAATTTTGTTATTGTAGACTTAACTCTTGAAGATAAAAGACTCACATTAGTGTCACTTTACGGTCCAAATAATGATAGTCCCGAATTTTATTTGAACATTTTCGAACATATTGACAATATTGAAAACGATAATTACGTAATATGTGGTGACTTTAATTTAGTATTAAATTCTAATCTAGATTATGATAATTACAAACATGTCAATAATAAAAATGCAAGAAACATTGTTATAGAAAGTATCACTAATAGATTGTTAATAGATCCATATAGAGAACAAAATCCTTCAACTAAACATTTTACCTGGCGTAGGCAAAATCCTATTCAGCAAGCAAGATTGGATATTTTTCTTCTATCTCCTCCTCTCTTTATCAGTGTGTTGAAATCATCAATTAAACATAGTTTTAAATCTGACCATTCCATAATAGATTTAAGTTTTCGTTTTAACTCTTTCGAATATAGCTAGGGTTTATGGAAGCATAATAACGGGCTCTTAAAAGATATTGAATATATAAATACCATTAACAATAAAATAGACGAAATAATCGAGCAATATGCGCTTCCAGTTTATAACCGTGAATCAATATCTGATATTCCTGGAAACGAAATACAGTTTGTGATAAATGGCCAACTATTTTTAGACACTCTGCTGATGGAAATCAGGGGTAAATCTATCTCCTATGGCTCTTACAAACATAAACAAAAATACAACCGTCAAAAAGAGCTGGTTAGCGAAATTTCAAATATTGAACAAAATTTAAATGAAAATGATCTGGACAAACTTGCTGCTTTAAAAGAAGAATTGAAAAAAATCTCGGATGAAAAATTTTTGGGTTCTATTCTGCGTTCAAAAATCAAATGGAGTATAGATGGAGAAAAACCAACAAGATATTTTTGTCATCTGGAAAATTTTAATTCAGCAACGAAAGCTATTCAAAAAATCATAAAGAAAAATGGGGATGAAGTTACTAAGCAAAATGAAATTTTGCAAGTGATAAAACACTTTTACGAAAATTTATGCGAAAAAAGAGAGAACACATTATCTTCAGAAAATAATTTTCAAGAATTTTTGCAAAGACATCAATATACCAACTTTAAATCGTCAACAGTCAAATTCTATTGAAGGGGTGATTACTCTTCAAGAAGCTTCCGTAGTATTGAAAAATATGAAAAACAATCGTAGTCCTGGCACGACCGGTTTCGGAGCTGATTTTTATAAAGTTTTTTGGACAAAAATAGAAATGTTTGTAGTGTGAGCTCTAAACGAAGCATTTTATGAAAATAAAATATCAGATACACAAACTCAAGGGTTAATAACATGTATTCCCAAAGGTGATAAACTAAGACAATTCCTTAAAAACTGGCCTCCGATAACTTTATTAAATACGATTTACAAAATTGGTACAGGTTGTATAGCAAATCGAATAAAACAATTTCTCCCACTTTTAATCAATGACGATCAGACTGGATTTATAAAGGGAAGGTACATAGGTGAAAATATTAGATTAATTTATGATTTGATGCATTACACAGAAGAGAGAGATATTCCAGGAATTTTACTTTCAATCGATTTCGAAAAGGCATTTGATTCATTATCGTGGTCATGTATTAACCAAACTTTAAAGGCGTTTTTATGGTAAATCTATCCAGAGATGGTTTAACATATTTTACAAAGATGCAAAGTCGACAGTTACTCAATGTGGATTCCTCTCAGACTTCTTTAAAATAGGGCGTGGTTGTCGTCAAGGAGACCCATTATCATGTTATATTTTTATTCTGTGTGCAGAGATTTTGTCATTAAAAATTCGGGCTAACCCGAAAATAAAAGGTATAACTATAAATGACAATGTTTTTAAACTTTCACAATTCGCTGATGCACCATACTTGATGGATTTAGTGAGTCTTTGAATGAAGCATTACATATTCTTTCTAGCTTCTCTTTCATTTCCGGGTTAAATGTAATTTTTGAGAAAACAAAAGTCATTTGGATTGGAAAAAAAATAGCACAGATACTATCAAAACATGGTGGAAACTAACATGGAACGAACATGACTTTAAAATGCTTGGAATTCACTTTCATGTTGATTTAGAGAAAATGATACAATTAAACTACAAATCGAAAATAGCAGAAATTGAGGACACCCTACGAAAATGGAAAAGACGATATTTAACTCCCCTTGGAAAAGTTACAGTTGTCAAAAGTCTAATTATCTCGAAATTAAACCACTTATTTTTAGCTTTACCTTTCTATGATGCTGTAAATCTTGACAACATAAAACAACTAATGCAAAATTTCATTTGGAACGGTCCATTGAAAGCGAAACACTCAGTTACCATTAAAGACTATTCTGAAGGGGGTTTAAAAATACTCAATTTAGATAATTTTGTGAAATCATTAAAACTTACTTGGATAAGACGTCTTATGAGAGACGAAAGTAAATGGTCAAAAATTTTTACAGGAAAGTTTAATGTTCTAGACTTTCCTTTTCTCGGAAATAATTACTTTTTAAAACTTTCAAAAACAATTTCAAACAAGTTTTGGTCTGAAATATTCTTTGACTATTCAATATATATTGAAAAAATGTCCGTACCGGAAAAAAAGAAGTAAGTGTCCTCTTTTTTTTCAATAGAGATATCCAAGTAGCGGGGAAAAGTGTATTCAACAAAGCATGGTATGAAGCAGGTGTTTGTTGTATTGGTGATATGTTGAATAATGAAAATTCAATAATAAGTTATGCAGAATTTACTGAAAAATATGATATAAAAACAAATTTCTTGACATTCCTTGGTATCAAAAGAGCTTTAAAACAATATCTTAAAGATTTAGATAAAGAAATTGATACACTAACTCAGGCTGACAAGCCATTTTATCCACCTGTTTTACGCAACTTATTTAAAGACAAAAAAGGATGCAAATCTACTGTATGTGTAGATATTTTCGCGGAGCGAAATTTTCGCGGTAGGGCCCCATTTTCGAGTTTTACAAATATTCGCGCAACTTTGAATTCGCGGAGAGACGAGATATGAATTCTTAATTTCGCGCACAGCAAAATAAATGTAAATGCTGGGTAAATACTCTTTCATATTTGCAGTATCTTAAACATTCGGGAGTAGGAAAACCGATATTGCTCCACTGTAACTAATTATTTTCTTTATGCATTCTAATAAAGGGTTTGTTACATGTATTTCAAACCAAACGATGTCAAACAATACATTGTCCGATAAAGTGTTAAATGGTTATTCACAGTTTTATTGTTAAATTACTTTGATACATGTATCTTGTCACCTTCTTTATTCAACACCTTTAGTGAATAAACCATCTACATGTACGAACTGAATGTATATTCATGTAATATTTTAAAAAAAAGATACATTTCAACTTACGCGAAAATTAAACTATTTATGAAGAATTGGGAGTACAAATATTTGCGCAATCATGAATTCGCGGGTCGATGGTCTAGCGCGAATATAGCGAAAATTAGAAGCCCGCGAATAATTCTACACATACAGTATTTATCAGAAACTGAATCATAATTGTAGTAAAGCAACTTGTACCAAATCCTGGCCAAAGAAGATCAATATAGATTATGACGAAAAAGTGTGGAAAATAATTTTTAATCTGCCTTTCGCTCTAACTTCGGATTGTAATATCAGGTGGTTCCAGTATAGAATTATACACCGTATCCTTGGTACGAATGATTTCTTATTCAAAGTAAAATATATCCCAAGTTCAGCTTGTACATTTTGTGATAGCTTTCCAGAAACAATCGAGCATCTTTTTTGGCATTGTGTCAGTACGAAAGCATTGATTAACAACTCTTTACTGAAAAACTCAAATATATATGACGATCTAGATGTAGATAAAATGATTTTCGGTTATGTGAACTCAAGAGACAAAGTCCAAAATTTGCTTCTTATACTATTCAAGTTGTATATATTCAAATGCAGAAACACAAACATTTACCCATCAATTCAATGTTTAAAGAATTATTATTCTTCTAAATATCAAATTTTTAAAGGAACAGCAGTACAGCATAACAATTTACATTATTTTTTAGAAGAATGGAATAGATATGTTGTTTTTTTCAATCCTTAATAGAAATGACACTGTCATGAAAAAGATATGTGTTCTTATTTCTGATACTTTTTAATATGTGAATGAATGCGCTTTCTTACGATTTTTTTCTTTACCTGTTTTTTTATGTACATAAATTTATTCATCTTTTTGCAATTGTGCAGTACGCTTTTTTCTTCAATGCAAAAGGCGACATTTGTTACTATGCTTTTTAAAGAAAACCTAATCCAACCTTTATTTCTGCATACTCATTATTTTTTCGTACGAATTATTGTAGTTCTCGTTTTTGTGTCCATAATAACATTTAAAGTCTTCCCTATATATTGATATGCCTTTTTAATCAAAATGTGATGCAGGCGATAGTGCTAATGCTACAAAAGAATAAATAAAGGTAAGATGTGTAGACTATTGAGTGAAAAAGTAAAAAAACATTAACAACTGACTTTTTTGTCTTTTCTCTAAAATGTTTTCCATAGATATTTTTCTTCTATCAATGATGCAAAAATATTTGGTATGAAAATGAAATGTTATTCAAAAATCACATTAAGAGTGACTATTGCTTGAAAGGAAATTTAAAAACATACAAAAACATTTTCATTGTGTTTGTATGAAAAACATGCTTATTTTTTCAGAGCTATTTATAACATTTTGGAAAAATGTGTGGTGTGTTTTTGTACATATAAGATGAAAAAAGTGTATTGATGAAAAGATTGTTTGAGAGCGAGTGAGAGTGTGTGAGAGTGTATTAGAGTGTTTGAGAGTGTGTAAGAGTTTGTGAGAGTGTGTGAGAGTGTTGGAGAGTGGAGTGTGTGAGAGTTTGTGAGGGTGTTTGAGAGTTTGTGATAGTCTGTGAGAGTGTTTTAGAGTGTGTGAGAGTGTTTGAAAGTGTGAGAGAGTGTGTGAGAGAATTTGAGATTGTTTGGGAGTGTGTCAGAATTAATGAGAATGTGTAAGAGTTTTGGAGTGTGTGTGTGAGAGTGTATTAGAGTTTGTATAAGTGTGTAAGAGTGTGCGGGAGTGTGTGAGGGTGTTTGAGAGTGTGTGAGAGTTTTTGATAGTTTGAGAGAGTCTGCGAAAGTGTGTATTAGTGTTGGAGAGTGTTTGAGAGAAATTGTGAGAGTGGGTGAGAGTGTGTGAGAGTGTGTAAGAGTTTTTGAGAGTGTGTAAGAGTGTGTGAGAGTGTGTAAGAGTGTTTCAGAGTCTTTGAAAATGTGTGAGAGTGTGTATTAATATGTGAGACTGTGTGAGAGTGTTTAAGAGTGTGTGAGAGTGTGTGTGAGTGTGTAAGAGTGTGTGAGAATGTGTGAGAGTGTGTGAGAGTGTGTAAAAGTGTGGGAGAGTGTGTGAGAGTGTGTGTGTGAGTTTATGAGAGTGTGTGAGAGTGTGTGAGAGTGTGTAAGAGTGTGTGAGAGTGTGTGAGAGTGTTTTAGAGTGTGTCGGAGTGTTTGAGAGCTTGTGAGAGTGTGTATGAGTATATGAGAGAGTGTGAGAATGTGTAAGAGTGTAGAAGAGTGTTAGAGAGTGTTAAAGAGTGTTAGAGAGTGTGTAAGAGTGTGCAAGCGTTTGTGAGAGTGTCTGAGAGTGTTTGAGAGTGTGTGAGAGTATGTGAGAGTGTGTGAGAGTGTTGGAGAGTGTGTGAGATCGTGTGAGGGTGTTTGAGATTTTTTGAGAGTATGTGATAGTGTGTATGAGTGTATGAGAGTGTGTGAGAGTGTGTAAGAGTGTGGGAGAGTGTGTGAGAGTGTGTAAAAGTGTGTGAGAGTGTGGGAGTTTGTGTGAGAGTGTTTGAGAGTGTGTCAGAGTGTTTGAGAGTGTGTGAAGGTGTGTGAGAATTTGTGAGAGTGTTGGAGATTGTGTGAGATTGTGTGAGAGTGTATGAGAGTGTGTGAAAGTTTTTTAGAGTTTGAGAGAGTCTGCGAGAGTGTGTATTAGTGTTGGAAAGTGTTTGATAGAAATTGTGAGAGTGGGTGAGAGTGTGTGAGAGTGTGTAAGAGTTTTTGAGAGTGTGTAAGAGTGTGTGAGAGTGTGTAAGAGTGTGTGAGAGAGTTAAAGAGTGTGTGAGATTGTGTGAGAGTGAGTGAGAGTGTGTGAGAGTATGTAAGAGTGTTTGAGAGTGTGTAAGAGTGTTTAAGAGTGTGTGAAACTGTGTGAGAGTGTGTGAGAGTCTGTGAGAGAGTGTGAGAGGGTGTAAGAGTGTTCGAGATTTTGTGAGAGTGTGTGAGAGTGTGTCAGAGCGTCTGAGAGTGTGTGAGAGTATGAAAGTTTTGAGAGGGTGTAAGAATGTTGGAGAGTGTGTGAGAGTGTTCGAGAGTGTCTTAGAGTTTGTGAGAGTGTGTAAGTCAGTGGGAGTGTTTGTTAGAGTGTGTAAGCTTATAAGAGTGTGCGAGAGTGTTTAAGCGTGTGAAGAGTGTGTGAGAGTAAGTGAGAGTTTGTGAGAGTATGTAAGAGTGTGTGTGAGTTTGGGAAAGTGTATTACGAGGGGCATTCATTAAATAATGAAAACATATCTGCCAGTCTTTTCATACGCAACATAATTAAGAAATACTTATACATTTACAAAGAGCTGCTTTTAAGCTTTCATTGTGAAAATTAGAGTATGGGAGAGTGTGTGAAAGTGCATAATAGTTTGTGAGAGTTTGTGAGAGTGTGTCAGAGAATGTCAGAGTGTGTGAGAATGTGTGAAAGTGTGTGAGAGTGTATAAAAGTGTGGGAGAGTGTGTGAGAGTGTGTGTGAGTTTATGAGAGAGTGTTTGAGAATGTGTATGAGTATGTGAGAGAGTGTGAGAATGTGTAAGAGTGTAGGGGAGTGTGAGAGAGTGTTAGAAGTGTGAGAGTGTGTAAAAGTGTATGAGAGTTTCTGAGAGTGTGTGAGAGTATTTGAGAGTGTGTTAGAGTATGTGAGAGTGTGTGAGAGTGTTGAATAGTGTGTGAGAGTGTGTGAGAGTGTTTGACTATGTTGGAGAGTGTGTGAGAGTGAGTGAGAGTGTTTGAGAGTTTTTGAGAGTATGTGATAGATTGTATGAGTGTGTGAGAATGTGTTAGAATGTGTAAGAGTGTGGGAGATTGAGTGAGAGTGTGTAAAAGTGTATGAGAGTGTGTGAGTTTGTGTGAGAGTGTTTGAGAGTGTCAGAGTGTTTGAGAGTGTTTGAAGGTTTGTGAGAATTTGTGAGAGTGTTGGAGAGTGTGCGAGGGTGTATGAGAGTGTGTGAGAGTCATGGAGAGTGTCTGAGAATTTTTGAGAGTTTTTGAGAGTTTGAGAGAGTCTGCAATAGTGTGTATGCGTGTTGGGGATTGTTTGAGAGCGTGGAAGAGTGTGTGAGAACGTGTCATAGTGTGAGAGAGTTTGTGAGAGTTGGTGGGAGTGCGTGTGAGTCTGTAAGAGTTTTTGAGAGTGTTTAAGATTGTGTGAGAGTGTGTAAGAGTGTGCAAGAGAGTTTAAAAGTGTGTGAGATTGTGTAAGAGTGTGTTAGAATGAGTGAGGGTGTGTGAAAGTATGTAAGAGTTTGTGAGAGTGTGTATGACTGTTTAAAAGTGTGTGAGACTGTTTGAGAGAGTGTGAGAGTGTGTTAGAGTGTTTGAAATGTTGTGAGAATGTGTGAGAATGTGTAAGAGTGTCTTAGAATGTGTGAGAGTATTAAAGTTTTGAGAGGGTGTAAGAGTGTTGGAGAGTATGTGAGAGTGTGAGAGAGTGTGCTAGAGTTTGTGCGAGTGTGTTAGTCAGTGGGAGTGTGTGTTAGAGTGTGTAAGATTATAAGAGTGTGCGAGAGTGTTTGAGAGTGTGTGACAGTTTTTGGTAGTGTGTTTCAGTATGTGAGAGTGTGTGAGAGAATGTAAGAGTGTTGGAGAATGTTTGAGAGTTTCAGAGTTTCTGAGAGTTTTTGAGAGTGTGCAATAATGTGTCAGAGTGTGTAAGAGTGTGTGAGTGTGTTTAAGAGTGTGTGAAATTGTGTAAGAGTGTGTGAAAGTGTTTGAGAGTTTGTGAGAGTGTGTCAGGTTGTGTCAGAGTTTGTAAGAGTGTGTATGAATGTGTGAGACTGTATGAGAGTTTGTGAGAGTGTATGTGAGTGTGTGAGAGTGTGAGAGAATGTGTGAGAGTATGTAAGAGTGTGGGAGAATGTGTGAGAGAGTGTGTGAGTGTATGTGAGTGTGTGAGGGTGTGTGAGGTTGTGTGAGAGTGTGTAAGAGTTTAGGAAAGTGTGTGAGAGTGTGTAAAAGTGTGTGAGAGTGTTTGAGAGAGTTTTAGAGTGTGTCAGAATATGTCAGAGCTTGAGAGAGTGTGTGAGAGTATGTATGAGTATATGAAAGAGTGTGAGAATATGTAAAGGTGTTGGAGAGTGTGAGAGAGTGTTAAAGAATGTTCGAGAGTGTGTTAGAGTTTGTGAGAGTATGAAAAAGTTTATGAGAGTATTTTAGAGTGTGTGAGAGTGTTGTAGAGTTTGTGAGAGTGTGTCAGACAAAAGAGTGTAAGGACAATTATAAGATATGTGAACATTGTAGCACTATGGGAGTTGAGAGAAAGGGATAAATGCTGGTTACAGCATTTTCTCTTTTAATCTCAAAGCTTTTTGCCATGAACTATGTTCTATTTCGTAGACAGTGGTAACATATGTGAATTTCAAGCATTTAAAGGCAAACTCTGACACACTAGCACACACTCTCAAACACTCCCACACAGTGTCCCACACTCTTACACACTCTCATACAATCTCACACACTCTCATACACTCATACACACTCACCCACACTCTACCACACTCTTACACACTCTCACACACTCTCACACTCTCTCACACTTCAAATACACTCTCAAACACTCTTAAACACTCTCACAAACTCTCACATACTCTCATACTTTCAAACTCTCACATACTTTCACAAACTCTGACACACTTCCAGACACTCTTACGCACTCTCAAAAACTCTAACAAACTCTTTAACACTCTCTTACATTCTCCTACACTCTCACACACTCTCACACACTTTAACGAACTCTCACACGCTTATACACACTCTTAAACAATTTCACTCACTCTCACACATTCGTAGACACTCTCAAACCTAATCTCTTTCTATTTATCCTCGGTTGCCGGTTGCCCATATGACCGAGTAGTAGACTGGGCGTGCCCAAGAAGGAACTCCCTTCTTTTGACCTGTTTCCAGCTTTGAATGGTGGAGGAAGACCCCAAGTGAGCACCTGGGTAGAACCACCGACGTTCCGTAAGCCAGCTGGATAGCTTCCTCACATGAAAGTTCATACGTCCCTGGCGGGATTCGAACCAACAGAGGTAAGAGGCAGGTGATCCTGAGTCAGCGACTCTAACCACTCGGCCACGGACGCCCCTGAACTCTCTAAAACACTCTCACGATCTCTCATACACTCTAACACACTCTCACAAGCTCTCACACACACTCATACACTCTCAAACACTCTCCAACACGTTTACACACTCTCAGAAACTCTCACAAACTGTCACACACTCTTAAACATTCTCACACATTCTCACACACTCTCACACACTCTTCAACACACTCAACCACTCTCAAACACTCTCACAGACTCGCACATACTCTCACACATTATCACACACTGTTACACACTCTTACACACTCTTACACACTCTCACAAACGCTGACACACTATCACACAATCTTACACATTCTCACTCACTCTCACACACTCTCATACAATCTCACACACTCTAACATACTCTCACACACTCTCAGACATTCATACACACTCTCTGACACTCTCTTACACTCTCACACACTCTCACAGACTTTCACACACTCTCCAACATTCTTACACACTCTGAAAAACTCTAAAACTCTCACTAACTCTCAGACAATCTTACACATTTTTATACACCCGAAAAAACTCACTCTCAAACACTCTCAAACACTCTCAAACACTCTCATACACTCTCTCAGTCTCTCAAGCACTCTCAAACACTCTTTAACACTATCTTAAACTCTTACACACTCTCACACACTCACACACCCATACACACTCTCACACACTCTCACACACTCTCACACACTTTTCTACACTCTCAAACACTCTCACACACTCTCACACACTCTCACACACACTTACACACTCTTAAACACTCTCAAACACTCTCAAACAACCTCAAACACTCTCACACACTCTCACATACACTCAAACACTCTCAAACACTTTCAAACTCCTTAATTCTCAAAAACTCTCCCACACTCTCCCACACTCTCACACACTCACAAATTATCAAACACTTTCAAACACACTCCCACACTCTCTCACACTCTCAAACACTCTCAAACACTCTCATACACTCTCTCAGTCTCTCAAACACTCTCAAACACTCTTTAACACTATCTTAAACTCTTACATACTATCACACACTCACAAACTCTCACACACTCTCACAAACTCTCACACACTCTTCTACACTCTCAAATTCTCTCACACACTCTCACACACTCTCACACACTCTTCGTCACTCTCAAACACTCTCACACACTCTCACACACACTTACACACTCTCACACACTCACACACTCTCACACACTCTTCTACACTCTCAAACACTCTCAAACACTCTCACACACTCTCACACACTCTTCTACACTCTTACACACTTTGGGAGAGAATGTGAGAGTGTGATAGTGTGTCGGAGAGTGCATGAGAGTGTTAGAGAGTGTTAAAGAGTATGTGAGAGTGTGAGAGAGTGTGGGAGAGTGTGGGAGAGTGAGTAAAAGTGTGTGAGAGTGTGTGAAAGTGTGTGAGTGTGAGTGAGAGTGTATGAGAATGTTTGAAAGTTTGTGGGAGTGTGTGAGAGTTTGTGAGAGTGTTTCAAAAGTGTCTGATAGTGTGTAAGAGTGTGGGAGAGTATTATAGAGTGTGTGAAAGTGTGGGAGAATTTTGAGAATCTGTGAGAATGTGAAAGAATGTAGAAGAGAGTGAGAGAGTGTTAGAGAGTGTTAGAGAGTGTAAGAGAGTGTGTAAGAGTGTGTTAGAGAGTGTGAGAAAGTGTGTGAATGTATAAATGTGTGAGAGTGTGTGAGAGTATGGGAGAGTGTGTAAAAGTGTGTGAGAGTGTTTGAAAGTGTGTGAGAGTGTGTAAGAGTGTGTAAGAGAGTGTATGAGTGTGTGAGAGTGTGTGAAAGTGTTTGAGATTTTGAGAGAGTGTGTGAGAGTGTGAAAATGTGTAAGAATGTAGGAGAAAGTGGGAGTGTGTTAGAGAGTGTTAGAGAGTGTGTCAGAGTAAATAAGAGTGTTTGAAAATGTGTGAAAGTGTTTGAGACTGTAAGAGAGTATGTGAGAGTGTGTGAGAATTTAAGAGAATGTTTGAGAGTGTTTGAGAGTTTTTCGAGAGTGTTAAGAGTATGTAAGGTTTTGGGAGAGTGTGTGAGAGTGTGTAAGACTGTCGGAAAGTGTATGAGAGTGTTAGAGAGTTGGTGAGAATGTGTCAGAGTATCTAAGAGTGTGTGAGACTTTTTGAGAGTGTTTGAGAGTGTGTGTAGGAGAGTGTTATGGATTGTTGGAGAGTGTTTGAGAGTGTGTGAGAGTGTGTGAGAGTGTATAAGAGTGTGTGAGAGTGTGTAAGCGTGCGTGAGTTTTTGAGAGTGTTTGAGAGTGTTGAGAGTTTCTCAGAGTGCGTGAGTGTGTGTAAGAGTATGTCAAAGTTTGTGAGAGTGTGTGAGAGAGTTTGAGAGTGTGTATGAGTGAAGGAGAGTGTTTGAGAGTGTGTGAGATTGTGAGAGAGTTTGTGAGAGAGTGTGAAAGAGTCTGAGAGTGTGTGAGAGTGTTTGAGAGTGTGTGAAAGGCTGTGAGGGTGTATTTGAGTTTTTATGAGTGTGTGAGAGTGTTGGAGAGTATAGGAGAGTGTGTAACAGTATGTGAGAGTTTTTGAGTGTGTGTGAGAGTGATTGAGAGTGTGTGTTCGAGTATGTGAGAGTATGTGAGAGTACGTGAGAGTGTGTGAGAGTGTGTGAGAGTGTGTAACAGTGTGTGAGAGTGTTTAAGTGTGTTTGAGATTATTTTTGAGTGTGTGATCGAGTGTGTGAGAGTATGTAAGAGTACCATAGAGTGTGTGAGAATGTGTGAGAGTGTTGCAGAGTTTGCGAGATGGAGTGAGAGTTTGTGAGAGTCTGTGAGAGTGATTATGAGTGTGTGAGAGTGTGTAAGAGTGAGTGAGAGTGTGAGAGTGTGTGATAATTTATGAGAGTGTGTGAGAGTGTCTGGGAGTGTTTGAGAGTTTGTTAGAGTTTGTGAGAGTGTTTGAGAGAGTGTGAAAGTGTGTGACATTGTGTGAGAGAGTGTGTGAGTGTGTAAGCAAGTGTAAGATTGTGTGATAGTGTGTCAGAGTTTTTGAAAGTGTGTAAGAGTGTGTAAGAGTATGGGAGAGTGTGTAACAGTGTGTTGTAGTGTGTGAGATTGTTTGAGAGTATGTGAGTGTGTTAGAGAGTGGTTCAGAGTGTTTGAGAGTGTGTGGGAGTGTGTTAGAATATGTGAGAATGTGTAAGAGTGTTCGAAAGTGTGTGAGAGATTTTGAGAGTATGTAATAGTGAAGGAGAGTGTTTGAGAGTGTGTGAGTTTGTGTGAGAGTAAGTGAGAGTGTGTGAGAGTGTGTAAGAGAGTCTATGAGTGTGTGAGAGTGTTTGAGAGTGTGCAAGAGTGTTAGAGAGTGTTAAAGAGTGTCAGAGAGTGTTTGAGAGCTTTTGAAAGTTTGTCAGAGTGTCTGAGAGTGTGTCAGAGCTTGTGAAAGTATGTGAGAGTGTGTATGAATGTGTGAGAGTGTGTGAGAGTTTGTGAGAGTGTTTAAGAGTGTCTGAGAGTTAATGTGAGTGTGTGAGAATGTGTAAAATGTGTGAGCATATGTGAGAGCATGTAAGATTGTGGGAGAGTGTGTGTGAGAGTATGAGAGTGTGTGAGATTGTGTGATAGTGTATGAGAGTGTGGGAGAGGGTGTGAGAGTGTTTGAGAGTGTATGAGAGTGTGTAAGAGTGTGTTAGAGAGTGTGAGAAAGTGTGTGAATGTATAAATGTGTGAGAGTGTGGGAGAGTGTGGGAGAGTGTGTAAAAGTGTGTGAGAGTGTTTGAACGTGTGTGAGAGTGTGTAAGAGTGTGTAAGAGAGTGTATGAGTATGTGAGAGTGTGTGAGAGAGTTTGAAAGTTTGTTGGAGTGTTGAGAGTTTGTGAGAGTGTTTCAAAAGTGTCTGAGAGTGTGTGAGAGTATGTGAGAGTATTGAGAGTGTGTGAAACTGTGGAAGAGTATTTGAGATTCTGTGAGAGTGTGTGTACGAGTGTAAGAGAGTGATTGAGAGTGAGTGAGAGTTTGTAATAGTGTGGGAGAGGGTGTTAGCGTGTGTAAGAGTTTGTGAGGGTGTTTGAGAGTATGTACGAGTTTGGGAAAGTGTGTTAGAGTGTGTTTGAGTGTATGGGAGTGGGTGAGAGTGTATGAGAGTGTTTAAGAGTGTGTGAGGGTGTGTGAAAGTGTTTGAGACTGTGAGAGAGTTTGTTAGAATGTGAGAATGTGTTAGAGTGTAGGAGAGTGTGTGAGAGTGTTAGAGAGTGTTTGAGAGTGTGTCAGAGTGTGTTAGAGTGTTTGAGAGTTTGTGAAAGTGTTTGAGACTGTGAGAGAGTGTATGAGAGTGTGTGAGAGTTTCTGAGAATGTTTGAGAGTGTGTGAGAATTTTGTGAGAGGGTTAAGAGTGTGTTAGATTTTGGGAGAGAATGTGAGAGTGTGATAGTGTGTCGGAGAGTGCATGAGAGTGTTAGAGAGTGTTAAAGAGTATGTGAGAGTGTGAGAGAGTGTGGGAGAGTGTGGGAGAGTGAGTAAAAGTGTGTGAGAGTGTGTGAAAGTGTGTGAGTGTGAGTGAGAGTGTATGAGAATGTTTGAAAATTTGTGGGAGTGTGTTATAGTTTGTGAGAGTGTTTCAAAAGTGTCTGATAGTGTGTAAGAGTGTGGGAGAGTATTGGAGAGTGTGTGAAAGTGTGGGAGAATCTGTGAGAATGTGAAAGAATGTAGAAGAGAGTGAGAGAGTGTTAGAGAGTGTTAGAGAGTGTAAGAGAGTGTGTAAGAGTGTGTTAGAGAGTGTGAGAAAGTGTGTGAATGTATAAATGTGTGAGAGTGTGTGAGAGTGTGTGAGAGTGTGTAAAAGTGTGTGAGAGTGTTTGAAAGTGTGTGAGAGTGTGTAAGAGTGTGTAAGAGAGTGTATGAGTGTGTGAGAGTGTGTGAGAGAGTTTGAAAGTTTGTGGGAGTGTTGAGAGTTTGTGAGAGTGTTTCAAAGGTGTCTGAGAGTGTGTGAGAGTATGTGAGAGTATTGAGAGTGTGTGAAACTGTGGAAGAGTATTTGAGAGTCTGTGAGAGTGTGTGTACGAGTTTATGAGAGTGATTGAGAGAGTGTGAGAGTGTGGAAGAATGTGTAAGAATGTCTGTGAGTGTGTGAGAGTGTGTTAGAGTTTTTTAGAGTATGTAAAAGTGTTGGAGTTTGTGAAACTGTATGAGAGTTTGTAAGAGTTTGTGAGAGTGTGTAAGAGTGTATGAGAATGAGTGAGTGTGTGAGAGTGTGTGATGGTGTTTGAGAGTTTTTGAGAGGGTGTAAGAGTGTTTGACATGTGTCAGAGTATGTGAGAGTGTGTGAGAGTGTGTATGAGTGTGTGAGAGAGTGTGAGAGTGTGTTTGAGTTTGAATGAGTGTGTTAGAGTGAAGAAGAGTGTGGGAGAGTGTGTAACAGTGTGTGAGAGTTTGTGAAAGTGTGTGAGAGTGGGTAACAATGTTTGAGATTGTTTGAGAGTGTGTGAGAGAGTGTATGAGTTTGTGTGAGTTTGTAAGACGGTTTGATAGTTTTTGAGAGTTTGTGAGAGTTTGTGAGAGTGTTTCAAAAGTGTCTGAGAGTGTATGAGAGTAATTGAGAGTGTTTGAGAGTGTGTCAGAGAATGTGAAGGTCTGTGAGAGTGCGTATGAGAGTGTGAGAGTGCGTGAGAGTGAGTGAGAGTGTGTAAGAGTGTGGGAGGGTATGTGAGAGTGTGTAAGAGATTGTGAGAGTGTGTGAGTATGTGTAAGATTTTGGGAGAGTGTGTGAGAGTGTGTAAGAGTCTGTGAGAGTGTTTAAGAGTGGCTGAAAGTCTGTATGAGTGTGTGAGAGTGTGTGAGGGTGTGTGAGAGTGCGTAAGAGTTTTGGAGGATGTGGGAGACTGTGTGTGAGTGTGTGAGAGTGTTTGATTGTGTTTGAGAGTGTGAGGGTTTGTGAAAGTGTGTGAGTGTGTTTAAGAGTGGTTGAGAGTCTGTATGAGTGTGTGAGAGTCTGTGACGGTTTTTGAGAGTGCGCAAGAGTTTGGGAGAGTGTGGGAGACTGTGTGAGAGTGTGTGAGAGTGTCTGTGAGTGTGTGAGAATGTGTGGGAGTGTCTGTGAGTGTGTGAGAGTGTGTGAGAGTGTCTGGGATTTTATGATCGTTTGTGAAAGTGTGTGAGTGTGTTCTAGAGTTTGTGAGAGTGTGTTAGAGTAAGTATGAGTGTGTGAGAGAGTGTGAGAGTGTGTTTGTGTTTGTATGAGTGTGTGAGAGTGAAGAAGAGTGTGGAAGAGTGTGTAACAGTGTGTGAGAGTTTGTGAAAGTGTGTGGGAGTGTGGGAGAGTGGGTAACAATGTTTGAGAGTGTTTGAGAGTGTGTGAGAGAGTGTTTGAGTGTGGGTGAGTTTGTGAGACGGTTTGATAGTTTGTGAGAGTATGTGAGAGTTTGTGAGAGTGTTTCAAAAGTGTCTGAGAGTGTATGAGAGTATTTGAGAGTGTTTGAGAGTGTGTCAAAGTTTTTGAAGGTCTGTGAGAGTGATTATGAGTGTGTGAGAGTGCGTGAGAGTGAGTGAGAGTGTGTAAGAGTGTGGGAGGGTATGTGAGAGTGTGTAAGAGATTGTGAGAGTGTGTGAGTATGTGTAAGATTTTGGGAGAGTGTCTGAGAGTGTGTTTGAGTGTACGAAAGTGTGTGAGAGTGTGTGACAATGTGTAAAATTGTTTGAGAATGTGAGAGAGATTGTGAGAGTTTGAGAATGTGTAAGAGTGTAGGAGAGTGTGGAAGAATATTTGAGAGTGTTAGATAGTTTGTCAGAGTGTGTCAGAATGTTTGAGAGGGTGTGAGTGTGTTTGAAAGTGTGTTAGAGTTTGTATGATTGAGTAAGTGTGTGACAGAGTTTGTGATATTGTGTGAGAGTGTTTCAGAGTGGTTGAGAACGGGTGAGAGTGTTTGATAGTTTGTGAGAGGGTGTATGAGTGTGTGAGAGTGTGTGAGAGTGTGTTAGATTGTGTGAGAGTGTGTGAGAGTTTGTGAGAGAGTTTGAGAGTGTGCGAGAGTGTATCGGCGTGTGTGAGAGTGTTTGAGAATGTGTCAGAATTTGTCAGATTGTGTAAAATGTGTGTGAGAGTGTGTATGAATGTGCGAGAATGTGTGAGAGTTTATGAGAGTGTTTAAGAGTGTGTGGGAGTGAATTTTAGTGCATAAGAGTTTTTGAGTGTGAGAGTGTGTATGAGTGTGTGAGAGTGTGTAAGAGTATGTCTGAGTGTTGGAGATTGTGTGAGGGTTTGTGAAAGTGTGTGAGAGAGTGGGAGAATTGGTAACAATGTTTGAGAGTTTGAGAGAGTGTGTGAGAGAGTGTATGAGTGTGTGTGAGTTTGTGAGACGGTTTGATAATTTGTAAGAGTATGTGAGAGTTTGTGAGAGTGTTTCGAAAGTGTCTGAGAGTGTATGTGAGTAATTGAGAGTGTGTGAGAGTGTGTCAGAGTTTATGAAGGTCTGTGTATGAGTGTGTGAGAGTGCGTAAGAGTGAGTGAGAGTGTGTAAGAGTGCGGGAGGGTATGTGAGAGTTTGTAAGAGATTGTGAGAGTGTGTGAGTATGTGTAAGATTTTGGGAGAGTGTATGAGAGTGTGCTTGAGTATACGAAAGTGTGTGAGAGTTTGTGAGAATGTGTAAAATTGTTTGAGACTGTGAGAGAGAGTGTGAGAGTGTGAGAATGTGTAAGAGTGTAGGAGAGTGTGGAAGATTATATGAGAGTGTTAGATAGTTTGTCAGAGTGTGTCAGAATGAGAGTGTGTGAGTGTGTGTGAAAGTGTGTTAGAGTTTGTATGATTGTGTGAGTGTGTGACAGAGTTTGTGAGATTGCGTGAGAGTGTTTCAGAGTGGTTGAGAACGGGTGAGAGTGTTTGAGAATGTGTAAACGTGTTAGAGAGGGTTTAAGAGTGTGTAAGAGTATGTGAGAGTGTTTGAAGGTGGTTGAGAGTGTGTCAAGGTGTCTGAGTGTGTGTCAGAGTTCATAAAAGTGTGTGAGAGTGTGTATGAATGTGTGAAAGTGTGTGAGAGTTTTGAAAGTGTTTAAGAGTGTTTGAGAGTGTATGTGAGTGTGTGAGAGAGTGTGAGAATGTGTGAGAGTGTGTAAGGTTGTGGGAGAGTGTTGGAGAGTGTGTCTGAGTGTATGAGAGTGTGTGAGATTATTTGATAGTGTTTAAGAGTGTGGTAGAGTGAGTGAGAGTGTTTGAGAGTGTGTGAGAGTGTGTCAGAGTTTGTGAGTGTGTGTATGAGTGTGTGAGACAGTGTGAGTGTGTGTGTAAGTTTGTATGAGTGTGTGAGAGTGTGAAAGAGTAGGGGAGAATATGTAACAGTGTGTGAGAGTGTATGAAAGTGTGTGAGTGTTTAAGCGAGTGTGTAACAGTGTGTGAGAGTGTGTGAGAGAGTGTATGAGTGTGTGAGTATTTGTTTGTGGGAGTGTGTTAGAGTATGTGAGAGTGTGTATGAGTGTGTGAGAGAGAGTGAACGTGAGTGAGAGTGTGTAAGAGTGTGGGAGAGTCTGTTAGAATGTGTAAGAGTTTGTGAGAGTGTGTGAGAGTGTGCAAGAGTTTGGGAGAGTGTGTGAGAATGTGTTTGTTTGTATGAAAGTGTTTAAGCGTGTGTGAGAGTGTGTAAGAGGGTGTGAGAGTGTGATAAGGAGTGTTAGTGAGTTTGTCAGAGTGTTTAAGAGTGTTTGAGAATGCTTGAAAGTGTTTCAGACTGTGAGAGAGTATGTGAGAGTGTGTTAGTGTTTCTGAGAATGTTTGAGAGTGTTTGAGAGTTTTGTGAGAGTGTTAAGAGTATGTAAGATTTTGGGAGAGTGTGGGAGAGAGTGTAAGAGTGTCGGAGAGAGTATGAGAGTGTTAGAGAGTGTTAGAGAGTGGGTCAGAGTATGTAAGAGTTTGTGGGACTGTTTGAGAGTGTGTTGGAGAATGTTAGAGATTGATTGAGAGTGTTTGAGAGTGTTTGAAAATGTGTGAGAATGTATAAGAGTGTTTAAGAATTTTTGAGAGTGTTTGAGAGTATGTGAGAGTTTGTTAGAGTGGAAAGAGTATTGGAGAGTGTGTAAGAGTTTGTGAGAGTGTGTGAGAGTGTTCGAAAATGTGTAAGAGTTTGTGAGAGTGTGTGAGAGTGTGTGAAAGTGAGTCAGAGTTTGTGGGAGTGTGTGAGAATGTGCATGAGTGTTCGAGTGCGTGTGGGAGGACGTAAGAGTATAGGAGAGTGTTAAAGACTGTGTGAGAGTGTTTGAGAATCTGAGAGAGTGTGTGAGAGTGTTTGAGATTGTGTGAGAGTGAGTAAGAGTGTTTGAGATTGTGTGAGAGTGTGTCAGATTGTTTGAGAATTTGTGAGAGCGTGTGAGCGTGTGCGAGAATGTTTGAGAGAGTGTGAGAGTTTTTGAGAGTTTCTGAGAGTGTGTGAGACTGTTGAAAGTTTTTCAGAGTGTCTGAGAGTGTCTGAGAGTGTGTCAGAGTTTGTGAGAGTGAGTGAGAGTGTGTGAGAGTGATTGAGAGTGTGTATTGGTGTAGGAGAGTGTTTGAGAGTGTGTGCTAGTGTTCGAGAGTTGATTACAGAGTGTGAGAGTGGGTAAGAGTGTGGGAGAGTTTGTGAGAGTGTTTGAGAGTGTGTGAATGTGTTTGAGAGTTTATGAGAGTGTCTGATAATGTTTGAGAGTGTTTCAGAGTTTTTGAGAGTTTGTGAGAGTGTGTATGAGTGTGTGAGAGTTTGTGAAAGAGTGTGTAAGAGTGTGGGAGAATATGTGACAGTGTTTTAGAGTGTTTGAGATTATGGGAGAGTGTTCAAAAGTGTGTGAGCGTTTGTGAAGGTGTGTATTAGTGTGTGAGAGTTTCTGAGTGTGTGAGATAGTGTTAGGGTGTGTAAGAGTGTGTAGGAGTTTGAGTTTGAGTTTATTGGGGTTTTACGCCGTTTTCAACTACCAGGGTCAGATCGCGGCGGCTGGAGCACCTACCCATGGATTCCTGTTGTTTCTCAAACCAGTACTACCACAACACCCTTACTGAGCCTCCAACTGCTCGCCCACTTGGGTTAACGATTTCAAACCCATTGGTGGGTGACAAATTTTGTCAGAAAGGGTATTGGCCGCGGACGGGTATCGAACCCGGGACCTCTCGAATGAGGGTCAGATGCGCTACCAACTGCGCTAAGGCCGCGGCCTAAGAGTGTGTAAGAGTATGTGAGAGTGTGTTTGAGTTTGTGAGAGTGTGTATTAGTGTGTGAGAATGTATGAGATTGTTTGAGAGTGTGTAAGAATGTGTGAGAGTGTGCGAGAGTGTGTAAGAGTGTTTAAGAGTGTGTGAGAGTGTTTGAGAGTGTGTGAGAGTGTGTAAGAGTGTGTGACAGTACGTGAGAGGGTTTGAGAGTGCTTGAAAGCGTTTTAGAGAGTGCGAAAGAGTGTGAGAGTGATTGGGAGTGTGTGAGAGTGTGTGAGAGTGTGTGAGAGTGTGTGAGAGTGAGTGTACGTGTGTGTGTGATAATTTGTGAGTGTGTGAATAGTGTGATAGTGTTTTACAGTTTGGGGTGTATGAGAGTTTGTGAGAGTATGCGAGAGTGTTAGAGAGTGTGCGACTGTGTGTAAGAGTGTAGGAGAGTGTAAGAAGGTGTTAGAGAGTATGTGAGAGTGTCTAAGAGCAGAGTGTGTGAGAGTATATGAGAGATTTTGAGACTGTGCAAGAGTGTGTGAGATTGTGTTAGTGTAGGTCAGAGTTTGTGAGAGTGTGTGAAGGTATTTGAGAGTGTTTGAGAGTGTTGGAGCGTGTTTGAGAGTGTGTCAGAGTCTGTAAGAGTGTGTGAGAGTGTGTATGAGTGCGTGAAAGTGTGTGAGAGGTTGTGAGAGTGTGTAAGAGGGTGGGAGAATGTGTGAGAGTGTTTAAGAGTGTATGGGAGAGTGTTCGATAGTGTGTAAGAGTTTGTGAGGGTGTGAATGACTGTGTGAGAGATTGTGAGTGTGTGAGCTTGTTTTAGGGTGTTAGAGAGTGTGAGAGTGTATTAGAGTGTGTGCAAGTAAGTTAGAGTTTCTGAGAGTGTGTGAGAGTTTCTGAGATTTAGTGAGAGTGTGTGAGATTGTGTATGAGAGTGTGAGAGTGTGTGTGAGTTTGAGATAGTGTGTGAGAGTTTGTGAGAGTGTGTGAGTGTATATGAGATCGTGTTTGAGTGTATGAGAGTGTGTCTGAGAGTATCAGAGTTTTTGAGAGTGTTTGAGAGCGTTAATGAGTTTGTGAGAGTGTGAGATTGAGTGAGAGTGTGGTAAAATATGTGAGAGTGTGTAAGTGTGTGTAAGAAGGTGTGAGAGTGTTTGAGATTGTGTGAGAGTGTGTAAGATTTTGTGAGAGTGTGTGAGAGTGTGTGAAAGTGTGTATAGTGTGTGGGAGTGTTTGAGAATGTGTATGAGTGTGTGAGAGTGTATGAGATTGTGTGATAGTGGGTTAGAATAGGTGAGAGTGTGTAAGAGTAGGTGAGAGTGTTTGAGATTTTTTAAGCGTTCGTGAAAATGATCGATAGTATGTGAGAGTGTGTGAGAGTGTGTGAGAGCATTTGATAGTGCTTAAGTGTGTGTGAGAGTGTGTGAGCGTGTGTAAGAGTGTGTGAGTGTATGTTATAGTGTGTGAGAGTGTTTGACAGTATGTGAGAGTGTGTAAGAATGTTTGTGAGTGTGAAAGCTTTTGATCTTTTGAGCGCGTGAGAGTCTTTGATAGTGTTTAAGAATGTGGGAGAGTGTGTGAGAGTGTGTAAGAAGGTTCAAGAGTGTTTGAGGGTGTGTGAGGGTGTCTGAGACTTTTTGAGAGTGTGAGAGTGTGTGAGAGTGTGTATGAGTGTGTGAAAGTGTGTGAGAGTGTGTGAGAGTGTGTGTTTGAGTGTAGGAGAGTGTAAGAGAGTGTGTGAGAGTGTGTGAGATTGTCTAAGGGCAGAGTGTGTGAGAGTGAGTGAGAGTTTTTGAGAATGTGTAAGAGTGCGTGAGATTGTGTCAAAGTATGTCAGAGTTTGTAAGAGTGTGTAAGTGTGTATGGGAGTTTATAAGAGTGTGTGAGAGTATGTGAGAACGTGTTGGAGTGTGTGAGAGTGTGTGAGAGTGTGTAAGAGTGTGTAAGAGTGTGTGAGAGCATGTAAGCGTGCGTGAGAGTGTTCGAGAGTGTGTGTGAGAGTGTGTGAGTGTGTGTGAGAGTGCATGAAATTGTGTAAGAGGGTTTGAGAGTATTTGAGAGTGTGTAAAAATATGTGAGAGTGTGTGAGAGTGTTTAAGAGTGTGTGAGAGTATGTGAGAGTGTGTGAGAGTGTGTAAGAGTGTTTAAGAGTGAGTGAGAGTGTGTGAAAGTGTGTTTGAGTGTGTGAGAGTGTGTAAGAGTGTAGGAGAGTATTAGAGAGTGTTAGAGAGTGTGGGAGAATGTTTGAGAGTGAGTGAAAGTGTGAGAGAGTTTGTGAGAGTGTGTGCGAGTGTTCATGAGTGTCTGAGGGTGTATGAGAATGTGTAAGAGTGTACACTGAACAGATCTTCTAAACCGCCATGGCATGTAACTTTATATAGCTCCATTAATATTTTAGATAAGGGCTTGAAATTTTCAAATAATAAAGATTAACCATTTTCACAGAAGATGTCAAAATTCCTTTGATGCCTTTTGACAATAACATGACTAAATCGAAAATCGAAAAGGGTCACTGTCACGTCTACATTTTCACATCAGAAAGGTAAACTGTAAGTACGGGATGTGACATTACTCTGCGTCAATAACTCTGATTGACAACGAGCCATCATTCAGTTGCAGCTATCTGGGAAGTACTAAGGTGTCCTTCCAGACGTTTCAGTAGCCTAGGTAAGTCTGCCACACTTCCGGTTGCCTAGCATTTGTGCCAAAACTTATTGTAACGTCTTTTGATTACATTGGAGCATTCCTCCGATTTGAACTAATCTGCGAATCAAATCTGAGTGATATTTGTTGACTGTTAACAAAAATGTCGTTCAGTCCTCACTTATGAATTCTTTGAGGGCGTTCTACGGAATACAATACGTGCTATAAAAAGAACAAAAAAATCCAGTTTGTAAACATAACTTTGCATCCTCTCCAGAAGCATACAGGCGTCAAGGATCTATTAATGATATGCATAACCGATTCGAAAGTCATGTCTTTCGTCAAGAACGGTACATTTGGAATAAAAATAATTTGTATGGTACACTGTACGGATCATGATCTGTGGTGCATTTTGACAAGGTTTTTGGGGCCATATTACTCGTTAGAAAGAAGCAACATGAAAATAACCAATGCATTTAAGAATAATGTCGGTATATCATCACTTTTGAATGCTTTATTGTTTTCTATGGAATATAATACGCACCAAAAGAACACTAAAATGCTGTTTATAAATAAAAAAATTAATCCTCTCTATTAGCATACACACGTCAAATATCCATTACTGACATGGTGAACTCGTGAAAGAGATATGTCATCTGTCAGAAAATGTACATGTGAACTAATAATGTTTTGTATGGTGGAATCTGAAGGCCATGCTCTGTGGTGCACTTTGACACGGTTTGGTGTCCGTAAAATTCGCAATACAGAAGGCAATCGGAAAACAGTTAATGCATTTAGCAGTATCATGAGCTACCTTTTGAAACATGCATACGTCACTGAAAAGGGTACATGCCTTATTCATATTGACGTCACTCCTGATAAGCCCCACAGTACGACCCATATCACTGAAGGACATCCGGCCCATTGAGTTGCCTTTTCTTTAAAAAATCGGCATGTCCGATCAATATGAAGTAATGCTAAAGTAAATGTTGTGCAATTTAACTCATCATATCGTGCGCCACGTGCAAAAACGATTTTATATCAAAGCCTCTTTACACAAAAAGTATTTGTTTTGATTTTGACTGTACCGCGTTAAATCGATAGCTAGTGATCACAAAATCTAATGTGCATAATATTGTTTCAAACGTACTTTTCTTTTTTCATTTACACCAAAAAATCTGTTCTGAAAAGTGGCGGTTTAGAACATCTGTTCAGTGTATGAGAGTGTGTGAGAGTGTGTGAGAGTGTGTAAGAGTGTAGGAGAGTGTTAGAGAGGGTGGGAGACTGTGTGATAATGTTTGAGAGTGAGTGAAAGTGTGAGAGAGTTTGTGAGAGTGTGTGAGAGTGTATGTGACTGTAGGAGCGTGTGATAGAGTTTGTGAGAGTGTGTGCGAGTGTTCATGAGTGTCTGAGGGTGTATGAGAATGTGTAAGAGTGTATGAGAGTGTGTGAGAGTGTGTGAGAGTGTGTGACAGTGTGTGACAATGTGTGACAGTGTGTGAGAGTATGTGAGAGTGTGTGAGAGTGTGTGACAGTGTGTTTGAGTGTGTGAGAGTGTGTAAGAGTGAAGGAGAGTGTTAGAGAGGGTGGGAGACTGTGTGAGAATGTTTGAGAGTGAGTGAAAGTGAGAGAGAGTTTGTGAGAGTGTGTGAGAGTGTATGTGACTGTAGGAGCGTGTGATAGAGTTTGTGAGAGTGTGTGCGAGTGTTCATGAGTGTCTGAGGGTGTATGAGAATGTGTAAGCGTGTATAAGTGTGTGAGAGTGTGTGAGAGTGTGTGACAGTGTGTGAGAGTGTGTAAGAGTGTGTAAGAGTGTGTGAGAATTTGTGAAAGTGTATGAGAGTGTGTATGATTGTCTAAGAGTGTGTGAGAGTGTGTGAGAGTGTGTGAGAGTGTGTGAAAGTATGTGAGAGTGTGTGAGAGTGTGTAAGAGGGTTTAAGAGTGTGTGAGAGTGTTTGAGAGTGTGTGAGAGTATTTAAGAGTGTGTAAGAGTATGTGAGAGTGTGTGAGAGTGTGTAAGAGGGTGTGAGAGTGTTTGAGAGTGTGTAAGAGTGTGTGAGATTTTGTGAAAGTGTATGAGAGTGTGTATGATTGTCTAAGAGTGTGTGAGAGTGTTCATGAGTGTCTGAGGGTGTATGAGAATGTGTAAGAGTGTATGAGAGTGTGTGAAAGTGTGTGAGAGTGTGTAAGAGTGTATTAGAGTGTTAGAGAGGGTGGGAGACTGTGTGAGAATAATTGAGAGTGAGTGAAAGTGTGAGAGAGTTTTTGAGAGTGTGTGAGAGTGTATGTGACTGTAGGAGCGTGTGATAGAGTTTGTGAGAGTGTGTGCGAGTGTTCATGAGTGTCTGAGGGTGTATGAGAATGTGTAGGAGTGTATGAGAGTGTGTGAGAGTGTGTGAGAGTGTGTAAGAGTGTATTAGAGTGTTAGAGAGGGAGGGAGACTGTGTGAGAATGTTTGAGAGTGAGTGAAAGTGTGAGAGAGTTTGTGAGAGTGTGTGCGAGTGTTCATGAGTGTATGAGGGTGTATGAGAATGTGTAAGCGTGTATAAGAGTGTGTGAGAGTGTGTGAGAGTGTGTGACAGTGTGTGAGAGTGTGTAAGAGTGTGTAAGAGTGTGTGAGAATTTGTGAAAGTGTATGAGAGTGTGTATGATTGTCTAAGAGTGTGTGAGAGTGTGTGAGAGTGTGTGAGAGTGTGTGAGAGTGTGTGAAAGTATGTGAGAGTGTGTGACAGTGTGTAAGAGGGTTTAAGAGTGTGTGAGAGTGTGTGAAAGTGTGTGTGAGTGTGTGAGAGTGTGTAAGAGTGTAGTAGAGTGTTAGAGATGGGGAGACTGTGTGAGAATGTTTGAGAGTGAGTGAAAGTGTGAGAGAGTTTGTGAGAGTGTGTGAGAGTGTATGTGACTGTAAGAGCGTGTGATAGAGTTTGTGATAGTGTGTGCGAGTGTTCATGAGTGTCTGAGGATGTATGAGAATGTAAGAGTGTATAAGAGTGTGTGAGAGTGTGTGAGAGTGTGTGACAGTGTGTGACAGTGTGTGACAGTGTGTGAGATTTTGTGAAAGTGTATGAGAGTGTGTATGATTGTCTAAGAGTGTGCGAGAGTGTATATGAATGTGTAAGAGTTTTTGAGAGTTTGTGAGAGTGTTTAAGAGTGTTCGAGAGTGCTAGAGAGTGTGTGAGTAGAGTTTGTGAAAGTGTGTTAGGGTGTTTGAGAGTTTTTGAGAGAGTGCGAGAGTTTGTATGAGTGTGTGTGTGTGTGAGTGTTTGAGATTTTGTGAGAGTGTGGGAGAGTGTTAGAGAGTGTTAGAAAGTGTGTGAAAGTGTCTAAGAGCAGATCGTGTGAGAGTGTGTGAGAGTTTTTGAGAGTGTATAAGAGTGTGTTAGATTGTGTGTGAGTATGTCAGAGTTTGTGAGAGTGTGTGAGTGTGTGAGAGAGTGATTAAGATTGTTTGAGGGTATTTGAGAACGTGTATGAGTGTGTAAGAATGTATGAGAGTGTGTGAGTTTGTGTAAGAGTGTGAGAGTGTGTGTGAGAGTATGTAAGAATGAGTGAGAGTGTTCGAGAGTGTGTAAGAGTGTGTGAGAGTGTGTAAGAGTGTGTAAGAGTGTATGATAGTTTCTGAAGTGCGTGAGAGTGTTTGAGAGGGTTTGAGAGGGTTTGAAAGTGATGAAGAGTGTGTGAGAGTGTTTGAGCGTGTGTGAGAGTATGTGTTAATATCTAAGAGAGTGTGAGAGTTTGTGAGAGTGTCTGGGATTTTGTTAGGGTTTGTGAAAGTGTTTGAGTGTATTCGAGAGTGTTTGAGAGTGTGTTAGAGTGTAGGGAGTGTTAGAGAGTGTGTGAGAGTGTGTGAGAGTGTGTGAGAGTGTCTAAGACCAGAGTGTCTGAGAGTGTGTGAGAGTTTTTGAGAGTGTGTAAGAGTGTGTAACATTGAGTGAGAGTATTTCAGAGTTTGTGAGAGTGTACTTGAGTGTATGAGAGTGTTTAAGAGTGTGTGAGAGTGTTTGTGAGTGTGTTTGAGTGTTGGAGACACACTCTCACACACTCTTATTCACTCTTATACATTCTCATACACCCTCAGACACTCATGAGTGTGTGAGAGTGTGTATGAGTGTGTAAGAGTGTGTGAGAGTGTGTGAGAGTAATTGAGAGTGTGTGAGAGTGTGTAAGAGTGGGTGAATGTGTGTGAGAGTGTGTAAGCGTGCGTGAGAATGTTCGATAGTAGGTGAGATTGAATGAGAGTGTGTGAAAGTGTTTTAGAGTTTGGGAGAGTGTGTGAGAGTATGTGAGAGTGTGTAAGAGTGTTTGAGAGTGCGTGAGAGTGTTCGACTGTGTGTTAGAGTGTAGGAGAGTATTAGAGAGTGTTAGAGGGTATGTGAGAGTGTCTAAGAGCAGAGTGTGTGAGAGTGAGTGAGAGTGTTTGAGATTGTTTGGGAGTGTTAGAGAGTGAGTAAGAGTGTAAGAGTGAGTGAGAGTGTTTGAGAGTGTTTGAGAGTGTGTCAAAGTTTATAAAAGTTTGTGAGAGTGTGTATGAATGTGTGTGAGTTTTTGAAAGTGTTTAAGAGTGTGTGAGAGTGTACGTGAGTGTGTGAGAGAAAATAAGAATGTTTGAGAGTGTATGAGAGTTTGTAAGATTGTGGGAAAGTGTTGCAGAGTGTGTGTGAGTGTATGAGAGTGTGTTTGAGTGTTGGAGACACACTCTCACACACTCTTATTCACTCTTACACATTCTCATACACCCTCAGACACTCATGAGTGTGTGAGAGTGTGTATGAGTGTGTAAGAGTGTGTGAGAGTGTGTGAGAGTAATTGAGAGTGTGTGAGAGTGTGTTAGAGTGGATGAATGTGTGTGAGAGTGTGTAAGCGTGCGTGAGAATGTTCGATAGTAGGTGAGATTGAATGAGAGTGTGTGAAAGTGTTTTAGAGTTTGGGAGAGTGTGTGAGAGTATGTGAGAGTGTGTAAGAGTGTTTGAGAGTGTGTGAGAGTGTTCGACTGTGTGTAAGAGTGTAGGAGAGTATTAGAGAGTGTTAGATGGTATGTGAGAGTGTCTAAGAGCAGAGTGTGTGAGAGTGAGTGAGAGTGTTTGAGATTGTTTGGGAGTGTTAGAGAGTGAGTAAGAGTGTAAGAGTGAGTGAGAGTGTTTGAGAGTGTTTGAGAGTGTGTCAAAGTTTATAAAAGTTTGTGAGAGTATGTATGAATGTGTGTGAGTTTTTGAAAGTGTTTAAGAGTGTGTGAGAGTGTACGTGAGTGTGTGAGAGAAAATAAGAATGTTTGAGAGTGTATGAGAGTTTGTAAGATTGTGGGAAAGTGTTGCAGAGTGTGTGTGAGTGTATGAGAGTGTGTGAGATTGTTTGAGAGTGTGTAAGAGTGTGGGAGAGTGTGCGAGAGTGTGCGAGAGTGTGTGAGAGTGTGTCAGTGTTTGTGAGAGTGTGTAAGAGTTTGTATGAGTGTTTGAGAGAGTGTGAGAGTGTGTGTGAGTTTGTATGAGTGTGTGAGAGTGTGGAAGAGTGTGGGAGAGTGTTTAACAGTGTGTGAGAGTTTGTGAAAGTGTGTGAGGGTGTAAAAGAGTGTGCAACAGTGTGTGAGAATGTGTGAGAGAGTGTATGAGTGTGTGAGAGTGTTTAATAGTTTGTGGGAGTGTGTGAGAGTTTGTGAGAGTGTTTTAAAAGTGTCTGAGAGTGTGTGAGAGTAATTGAGAGTGTGTGAGAGTGTGTGAGAGTAGGAGAGTGTGTGAGAGTGTGTAAGAGTTTGTGAGAGTGTCTGAGAGTGTGTTAGAGTGTGTGAGAGTGTGTGAAAGTGTTTGAGATTTTGAGAGAGTGTGTGAGAGTGTGAAAAGGTGTAAGAATGTATGAGAAAGTGAGAGTGTGTTAGAGAGTGTTAGAGAGTGTGTCGGAGTAAGTAAGAGTGTTTGAAAATGTGTGAAAGTGTTTGAGACTGTGAGAGAGTATGTGAGAGTATATGAGAGTTTAAGAGAATGTTTTAGAGTGTTTGAGAGTTTTTCGAGAATGTTAAGATTATGTAAGGTTTTGGGAGAGTTTTTGAGAGTGTGTAAGAGTGACGGAAAGTGTATGAGAGTGTTATAGAGTTGGTGAGAATGTGTCAGAGTATCTAAGAGTGTGTGAGACTTTTTGAGAGTGTTTGAGAGTGTGTGTAGGAGAGTGTTATGGATTGTTGGAGAGTGTTTGAAAATGTGTGAGAGTGTGTGAGAGTGTATAAGAGTATGTGAGAGTGTGTAATCGTTTGTGAGTTTTTGAGAGTGTTGAGAGTTTCTCAGAGTGCGTGAGTGTGTGTGAGAGTATGTCACAGTTTGTGAGAGTGTGCGAGAGAATGTGAGAGTGTGTATGAGTGAAGGAGAGTGTTTGAGAGTGTGTGAGAGTGTGAGAGAGTTTGTGAGAGAGTGTGAAAGAGTCTTAGAGTGTGTGAGAGTGTTTGAGAGTGTGTGAAAGGCTGTGAGCGTGTATTTGAGTTTTAATGAGTGTGTGAGAGTGTTGGAGAGTATAGGAGAGTGTGTAACAGTATGTGAGAGTTTTTGAGTGTGTGTGAGAGTGTTTGAGAGTGTATGTTCGAGGTGTACGAGTGTTTGATAGTTTGTGGGAGTGTGTTAGAGTGTGTGAGAGTGTGTATGAGTGTGTGAGAGTGAGTGAGAGTGAGTGAGAGTGTGTAAGAGTTTTTGAGAGTGTATGAGAGTGTGCAAGAGTTTGGGAGAGTGAGTCAAAGTTTGTGAGAGTGTCTGAGAATGTGTATGAGTGTTCGAGTGTGTGTGGGAGGGTGTAAGAGTGTAGGAGAGTGTTAAAGAGTGTGTGAGGTTGTTTGAGAATCTGTGAGAGTGTGTAAGAGTGTTTGAGAGTGTGTGAGAGTGAGTAAGAGTGTTTGAGATTGTTTGAGAGTGTCTGAGATTGTTTGAGAATTTGTAAAAACGTGTGAGAGTGTATGAAAAAGTGTGAGTGTGTTTGAGAGTGTGTGAGAGTGTGCGAGAATGTTTAAGAGAGTGTGAGAGTGTTTGAGTAGTACAATACTCGACTTGCATATTGGTGGGAAAGTGTATCTAGACTATATCAACATATGTGACAGCATACAGCAACTTTCTAAGGTAAAACATCATATTTTGTTGGTCACATTCCAAATCGTTGAACTTACAGCTTATTCAATTTTCAAATGAAACCAGCATCTTGTAACCACAAGAGTGTCTTTGAGTGTGTGAGAGTGTGTGAGAGTGTGTATGAGTGTGTAAGAGTGTGTGAGAGTGTGTGAGAGTAATTGAGAGTGTGTGAGAGTGTGTAAGAGTGGGTGAGAGTGTGTGAGAGTGTGTAATCGTGCGTGAGAATGTTCGATAGTAGGTGAGATTGAATGAGAGTGTGTGAAAGTGTTTTTGAGTTTGGGAGAGGGTGTGAGAGTATGTGAGAGTGTGTAAGAGTGTTTGAGAGTGTGTGAGAGGGTTCGACTGTGTGTTAGAGTGTAGAAGAGTGTTAGAGAGTGTTAGAGAGTATGTGAGAGTGTCTAAGAGCAGAGTATGTGAGAGTGAGTGAGAGTGTTTGAGATTGTTTGGGAGTGTTAGAGAGTGAGTAAGAGTGTAAGAGTGTGTGAGAGTGTTTGAGAGTGTTTGAGATTGTGTCAAAGTTTATAAAAATGTGTGAGAGTGTGTATGAATGTGTGTGAGTTTTTGAAAGTGTTTAAGAGTGTTTGAGAGTGTAAGTGAGTGTGTGAGAGAGAATGAGAATGTCTGAGAGTGTATCAGAGTGTGTAAGATTATGGGAAAGTGTTGCAGAGTGTGTGTGAGTGTATGAGAGTGTGTGAGATGGTTTGAGAGTGTGTAAGAGTGTGGGAGAGTGTGCGAGAGTGTTTGAGAGTGTGTGAGAGTGTGTCAGTGTTTGTGACAGTGTGTAAGAGTTTAAATGAGTCTCTGAGAGAGTGTGAGAGTGTGTGTGAGTTTGTATGAGTTTGAGAGAGTGTGGAAGAGTGTGGGAGAGTGTGTAACAGTGTTTGAGAGTTTGTGAAAGTGTGTGAAGGTGTAAAAGAGTGTGTAACAGTGTGTGAGAATGTGTGAGAGAGTGTATGAGTGTGTGAGAGTATTTAATAGTTTGTGGGAGTCTGTGAGAATTTGTGAGAGTGTTTCAAAAGTGTCTGAGAGTGTGTGAGAGTAATTGAGAGTGTGTGAGAGTGTGTGAGAGTGTGTGAGAGTGTGTAAGAGTTTGTGAGAGTGTCTGAGAGTGTGTTAGAGTGTGTGAGACTGTGTGAAAGTGTTTGAGATTTTGAGAGAGTGTGTGAGAGTGTGAAAAGGTGTAAGAATGTAGGAGAATGTGAGAGTGTGTTAGAGAGTGTTAGAGAGTGTGTCAGAGAAAGTAAGAGTGTTTGAAAATGTGTTAAAGTGTTTGAGACTGTGAGAGAGAATGTGAGAGTGTGTGAGAGTTTAAGAGAATGTTTGAGAGTGTTTGAGAATTTTTCGAGAGTGTTAAGAGTATGTAAGGTTTTGGGAGAGTTGGTGAGAATGTGTCAGAGCATATAAGAGTGTGTGAGACTTTTTGAGAGTATTTGAGAGTGTGAGTAGGAGAGTGTTATGGATTGTTGGAGAGTGTTTGAAAATGTGTGAGAGTGTGTGAGAGTGTATAAGAGTGTGTGAGATTGTGTAAGCGTGCGTGAGTTTTTGAGAGTGTTTGAGAGTGTTGAGAGTTTCTCAGAGTGCGTGAGTGTGTGTGAGAGTATGTCACAGTTTGTGAGAGTGTGCGAGAGAGTGTGAGAGTGTGTTTGAGTGAAGGAGAGTGTTTGAGAGTGTGTGAGAGTGTTAGAGAGTTTGTGAGAGAGTGTGAAAGAGTCTGAGAGTGTGTGAGAGTGTTTGAGAGTGTGTGAAAGGCTGTGAGAGTGTATTTGAGTTTTTATGAGTGTGTGAGAGTGTTGGAGAGTATAGGAGAGTGTGTAACAGTATGTGAGAGATTTTGAGTGTGTGTGAGAGTGTTTGAGAGTGTGTGTTCGAGTGTGTGAGAGTATGTGAGAGTACGTGAGAGTGTGTGAGAGTGTTTAAGTGTGTGTGAGATTGTTTGAGAGTGTGTGATCGAGTGTGTGAGAGTATGTAAGAGTACCATAGAGTGTGTGAGAATGTGTGAGAGTATTGCAGAGTTTGTGAGATGAAGTGAGAGTTTGTGAGAGTCTGTGAGAGTGTTTATGAGAGTGTGAGAGTGTTTAAGAGTGAGTGAGAGTGTGAGAGTGTGTGATAATGTATGAGAGTGTGTGAGAGTGACTGGGAGTGTTTGAGAGTTTGTTAGAGTTTGTGAGAGTGTTTGAGAGAGTGTAAAAGTGTGTGACATTGTGTGAGAGAGTGTGTGAGTCTGTAAGCATGTGTAAGATTGTGTGATAGTGTGTCAAAGTTTGTTTAAAGTGTGTAAGAGTGTGTAAGAATATGGGAGAGAGTGTAACAGTGTGTTGTAGTGTGTGAGATTGTTTGAGAGTGCGTGAGTGTGTTAGAGTATGTGAGAGTGTGTATGAGTGTGTGAGAGTGAGTGAAAGTGAATGAGAGTGTGTGAGAGTGTGGGAGAGTGTGTTAGAGTGTGTAAGAGTTTGTGAGAGTGTGTGAGAGTGTGCAAGAGTTTGGGAGAGTTTGTGAGAATGTGTTTGTTTGTATGAAAGTGTTTGAGCGTGTGTGAGAGTGTGTGAGAGTGTGTAAGAGTGTGTTAGCGAGTGTAAGAGAGTGTATCAGAGTGTTTGAGAGTGTTTGAGAATGTGTGAAAGTGTTTCAGACTGTGAGAGAGTATGTGAGAGTGTGTGAGTGTTTCTGAGAATGTTTGAGAGAGTTTGAGAGTTTTGTAAGAGTGTTAAGAGTATGTAAGATTCTGGGAGAGTGTGTGAGAGAGTGTAAGAGTGTCGGAGAGAGTAGGAGAGTGTTAGAGAGTGTTACAGAGTTTGTGAGAGTGTGTCAGAGTATGTAAGAGTGTGTAGGACTGTTTGAGAGTGTGTGTAGGAGAATGTTATAGATTGTTTGAGAGTGTGTGAAAATGTGTGAGAGTGTGTGAGAGTGTATAAGAGTGTTTAAGAATTTGTGAGAGTGTTTGAGAGTATGTGAGAGTTTGTTAGAGTGGTAAGAGTGTAGGAGAGTGTGTAAGAGTTTGTGAGAGTGTGTGAGAGTGTATGAAAGTGAGTCAGAGTTTGTGGGTGTGTGTGAGAATGTGTATGAGTGTTCGAGAGCGTTTGGGGGGACGTAATAGTGTAGGAGAGTGTTAAAGACTGTGTGAGAGTGTTTGAGAATCTGAGAGAGTGTGTGAGAGTGTTTGAGAGTGCGTGAGAGTGAGTAAGAGTGTTTGAGATTGTGTGAGAGTGTGTCAGATTGTTTGAGAATTTGTGAGAGCGTTTGAGAGTGTTTAAAAGAGTGTGAGAGTGTGTGAGAGTGTGTGAGAGTGTGCGAGAATGTTTAAGAGAGTGTGAGAGTGTTTGAGAGTTTATGAGAGTGTGTGAGAGTTCTGAAAGTTTTTCAGAGTGTGTGAGAGTGTGTCAGTGTTTGTGACAGTGTGTAAGAGTTTAAATGAGTCTCTGAGAGAGTGTGAGAGTGTGTGTGAGTTTGTATGAGTTTGAGAGAGTGTGGAAGAGTGTGGGAGAGTGTGTAACAGTGTTTGAGAGTTTGTGAAAGTGTGTGAAGGTGTAAAAGAGTGTGTAACAGTGTGTGAGAATGTGTGAGAGAGTGTATGAGTGTGTGAGAGTATTTAATAGTTTGTGGGAGTCTGTGAGAATTTGTGAGAGTGTTTCAAAAGTGTCTGAGAGTGTGTGAGAGTAATTGAGAGTGTGTGAGAGTGTGTGAGAGTGTGTAAGAGTTTGTGAGAGTGTCTGAGAGTGTGTTAGAGTGTGTGAGACTGTGTGAAAGTGTTTGAGATTTTGAGAGAGTGTGTGAGAGTGTGAAAAGGTGTAAGAATGTAGGAGAATGTGAGAGTGTGTTAGAGAGTGTTAGAGAGTGTGTCAGAGAAAGTAAGAGTGTTTGAAAATGTGTTAAAGTGTTTGAGACTGTGAGAGAGAATGTGAGAGTGTGTGAGAGTTTAAGAGAATGTTTGAGAGTGTTTGAGAATTTTTCGAGAGTGTTAAGAGTATGTAAGGTTTTGGGAGAGTTGGTGAGAATGTGTCAGAGCATATAAGAGTGTGTGAGACTTTTTGAGAGTATTTGAGAGTGTGAGTAGGAGAGTGTTATGGATTGTTGGAGAGTGTTTGAAAATGTGTGAGAGTGTGTGAGAGTGTATAAGAGTGTGTGAGATTGTGTAAGCGTGCGTGAGTTTTTGAGAGTGTTTGAGAGTGTTGAGAGTTTCTCAGAGTGCGTGAGTGTGTGTGAGAGTATGTCACAGTTTGTGAGAGTGTGCGAGAGAGTGTGAGAGTGTGTTTGAGTGAAGGAGAGTGTTTGAGAGTGTGTGAGAGTGTTAGAGAGTTTGTGAGAGAGTGTGAAAGAGTCTGAGAGTGTGTGAGAGTGTTTGAGAGTGTGTGAAAGGCTGTGAGAGTGTATTTGAGTTTTTATGAGTGTGTGAGAGTGTTGGAGAGTATAGGAGAGTGTGTAACAGTATGTGAGAGATTTTGAGTGTGTGTGAGAGTGTTTGAGAGTGTGTGTTCGAGTGTGTGAGAGTATGTGAGAGTACGTGAGAGTGTGTGAGAGTGTTTAAGTGTGTGTGAGATTGTTTGAGAGTGTGTGATCGAGTGTGTGAGAGTATGTAAGAGTACCATAGAGTGTGTGAGAATGTGTGAGAGTATTGCAGAGTTTGTGAGATGAAGTGAGAGTTTGTGAGAGTCTGTGAGAGTGTTTATGAGAGTGTGAGAGTGTTTAAGAGTGAGTGAGAGTGTGAGAGTGTGTGATAATGTATGAGAGTGTGTGAGAGTGACTGGGAGTGTTTGAGAGTTTGTTAGAGTTTGTGAGAGTGTTTGAGAGAGTGTAAAAGTGTGTGACATTGTGTGAGAGAGTGTGTGAGTCTGTAAGCATGTGTAAGATTGTGTGATAGTGTGTCAAAGTTTGTTTAAAGTGTGTAAGAGTGTGTAAGAATATGGGAGAGAGTGTAACAGTGTGTTGTAGTGTGTGAGATTGTTTGAGAGTGCGTGAGTGTGTTAGAGTATGTGAGAGTGTGTATGAGTGTGTGAGAGTGAGTGAAAGTGAATGAGAGTGTGTGAGAGTGTGGGAGAGTGTGTTAGAGTGTGTAAGAGTTTGTGAGAGTGTGCAAGAGTTTGGGAGAGTTTGTGAGAATGTGTTTGTTTGTATGAAAGTGTTTGAGCGTGTGTGAGAGTGTGTGAGAGTGTGTAAGAGTGTGTTAGCGAGTGTAAGAGAGTGTATCAGAGTGTTTGAGAGTGTTTGAGAATGTGTGAAAGTGTTTCAGACTGTGAGAGAGTATGTGAGAGTGTGTGAGTGTTTCTGAGAATGTTTGAGAGAGTTTGAGAGTTTTGTAAGAGTGTTAAGAGTATGTAAGATTCTGGGAGAGTGTGTGAGAGAGTGTAAGAGTGTCGGAGAGAGTAGGAGAGTGTTAGAGAGTGTTACAGAGTTTGTGAGAGTGTGTCAGAGTATGTAAGAGTGTGTAGGACTGT
This sequence comes from Fragum sueziense, assembly GCA_963680895.1. Lineage (NCBI taxonomy): Eukaryota > Metazoa > Mollusca > Bivalvia > Cardiida > Cardiidae > Fragum > Fragum sueziense. The sequence goes on from OY804604.1 coordinate 45,171,017, forward strand.
TTGAGAGTGTGTGTAGGAGAATGTTATAGATTGTTTGAGAGTGTGTGAAAATGTGTGAGAGTGTGTGAGAGTGTATAAGAGTGTTTAAGAATTTGTGAGAGTGTTTGAGAGTATGTGAGAGTTTGTTAGAGTGGTAAGAGTGTAGGAGAGTGTGTAAGAGTTTGTGAGAGTGTGTGAGAGTGTATGAAAGTGAGTCAGAGTTTGTGGGTGTGTGTGAGAATGTGTATGAGTGTTCGAGAGCGTTTGGGGGGACGTAATAGTGTAGGAGAGTGTTAAAGACTGTGTGAGAGTGTTTGAGAATCTGAGAGAGTGTGTGAGAGTGTTTGAGAGTGCGTGAGAGTGAGTAAGAGTGTTTGAGATTGTGTGAGAGTGTGTCAGATTGTTTGAGAATTTGTGAGAGCGTTTGAGAGTGTTTAAAAGAGTGTGAGAGTGTGTGAGAGTGTGTGAGAGTGTGCGAGAATGTTTAAGAGAGTGTGAGAGTGTTTGAGAGTTTATGAGAGTGTGTGAGAGTTCTGAAAGTTTTTCAGAGTGTGTGAGAGTGTCTGAGAGTGTGTCAGAGTTTGTGAGCGTGTGTGAGAGTGTTTGAGAGTGATTGAGAGTGTGTATTGGTGTAGGAGAGTGTTTGAGAGTGTGTGCTAGTGTTCGAGAGTGGATTAGAGAGTGTGAGATTGGGTATGAGTGTGTGAGAGTTTGTGAGAGTGTTTGAGAGTGTGTGAATGTGTTTGAGAGTTTATGGGAGTGTCTGAGAATGTTTGAGAGTGTTTCAGAGTTTGTGAGAGTGTGTGAGAGTGTGTATGAGTGTGTGAGAGTTTGTGAAAAAGTGTGAGAGTGTGTAAGAGTGTGGGAGAATTAGTGAGAGTGTTTTAGAGTGTGTGAGATTATTGGAGAGTGTCCAAAAGTGTGTGAGCGTTTGTGAAGGTGTGTATCAGTGTGTGAGAGTTTCTGAGTGTGTGAGATTGTGTTATGGTGTGTAAGAGTGTGTGAGAGTATGTGAGAGTGTGTTTGAGTTTGTGAGAGTGTGTCAGAGTGAGTCAGAGTTTGTGAGAGTGTGTGAGGGTGTGTATTAGTGTGTGGGAATGTATGAGATTGTTTGAGAGTGTGTGAGAATGTGCGAGAGTGTGTAAGAGTGTTTAAGAGTGTATGAAAGTGTTTGAGAGTGTGTAAGAGTGTATGACAGTACGCGAGAGGGTTTGAGAGTGCTTGAAAGCGTTTTAGAGTGTGTTAGAGAGTTTGAAAGTGTGTGAGAGTGTTTTGGAGTATTTGAGAGTGTGTGAGAGTGTATGAGAGTGTGTGAGAGTGAGTGTACGTGTGTGTGTGATAATTTGTGAGTGTGTGTATAGTGTGATAGTGTTTTACAGTTTGGTGTGTGTGAGAGTTTTTGAGAGTATGTGAGAGTGTTTGAGAGTGTGCGAGTGTGTGTAAGAATGTAGGAGAGTGTAAGATAGTGTTAGAGAGTATGCGAGAGTGTCTAAGAGCAGAGTGTTCTTCGGGTATACCATTAATTCGTATGTTGTTTCGTCTACTTTATTGTTCGATGTCGTTGACATCCTTTTCTCTAGCTTTTGTTTCCATTTTTAGCTTGGATTTCAATGCATTGTTTTCTTCCACCAAAGATGTAATTTCCTGCTCCTTTTCTTCTAATTTTTGTTTTAGTTGTGTAGATTTTATACACTTTTCGTGCAGCTCTCCCTCTAGGATTTCTACGCTTTTGATAACCGGGGCAAGCAATCTTTCTTTCATTTGATTTATATTGGACTTTATTATGTCTTTGATGAAGATAGAGTCATTTTTTTTCAAAACATTTTCTAGCTTTTTATTGATTTCGTCTAACTTTTTATCGTCTGTTTTCTTAGCATCAACCGGTTTTGGTGAATTTGCTTGCTTTCCACTTTCTCCATTGTCTTGTTCTTTTGACGAAGCAAATTCTTCAATTTTTCTCTGCCTTGCCGCAGGCTTCTTATTTTTTTGCTTTTTTCTCCATTTCACCTTCTTGGTCACTGAACACCGACTGCTCAAGGTTGCTAGCACTAGTGTCCATTTCGCTTGCTGTAGAGGAAAGTTTATGTTTACTCATCCTTTACTGCTGGTGAAATCCCTGCTGTTAAACGGAGATATATAACGGGGTTTACTGTATAGTTTTTATAACGTCACTTTAAGTAACTTTAAATCGCTCAAACACTCTCTCACTCTCTCCTACATTCTTACACATTCTCAAACTTTTTCCCATCCTCATACATACTCTCACACACTCTCAATAACACTGACACACTCTCAAACACTCCCACGCACTCTCCCACACTCTCCCACACTCTCCCACACTCTCACACACTCTCACACACTCTCAAACACTCTCTTACACTCTCGAACACTCTTACACACTCTCAAACACTCCCACACACTGTTACGAACTCTCAAAAACTCTCCCACACTCTTACACATTCTTATGCAATCTCACCCAATCGCACACATTCAAGCACACTCACATACACTCTCACACACTCTCACACACTTTCACTCACTCTCACAAACTCTCACACACTCTCACACACTCTCACACTATCAAACACATTCAGACCGCCTCATACACTCTTAGACACTCTCAAGCACTATCACACACTCTCTAACTCTCTCTAAGATTCTCACACACTCTCAAACACTCTCACACACTCTTCCATACTCTTACACTCTCTCACACACACTCACGCACTCTCATAAACTCACACACACTCTTACACACTCTCCAACACTCTTACACACTATCACACACTATCACACATTCTCATATACTCTCACACACTCACTTACACCAAGACACACTCTTAAACACTCGCACAAACTCTCACACAGTTTCACACATTCATACACACTCTCAAACACCTCCACATACTCTGACACACTCTGACACACTCTCACAAATTATATCTCACACATTCAAACACACTCTCACAGACTCTCACTAACTCTGTCACACTCTCACACACCTTCAAATACTCTTATGCACCCTGCCACACTCTCAAACACTCTCAAATATGACGTACTGAATGGGTCAAAAGTCTAGAAAGAGCGTGCACGCATAAAATATACGCGTCGACGCATAAATTTTATGCGTCGACGCGTATATTTACGCGTCGACGCATAAAATTTATGCGAGCAGTTGAAAATATATGCGTCGACGCGTAAATTTTACGCGAGCAGTAGTAAAAAATGTGAAACTGAGGCTGGCCAATGGGAGAGGCGGTTACAAACCTTTCCTTTTATACCATAAAATTGATGGATGAAACGAAGGATCTGATTGGTAAGTAGATAAAATACGCGTCGACGCGTATATTTACGCGAGCAGTTGAAAATTTACGTGTCGACGCATAAATTTTCAACTGCTCGCGTAAATTTTATGCGTCGACGCGTAAATATACGCGTCGACGCATAAAATTTACGCGTCGACGCGTATATTTTATGCGTGCACGCACTAAATAGACTTTTGACCAATTTGGTACGCCATACTCAAAGACTCACAAAAACTCATATATAATCTAATACAGTCTTCCACACTCTTACACACTATCAAACACTCTCACATATTCTCACACACTCTCACACACTCTCACACAGTCTCACACACTCTCAAACAATCTCACACACTCCCACACACTCTTACACACTCTCAAACACTCTTACACACTCTCACACACTCTCACACAATCTCACACACACACTAAAACACTCTAACAACCTCTTAAACACTCTCACAAACTCACACGGATATTAATACACTCTCAAACACTCTCACAAACTCTCTCACACTCTGACAAACTCTCATTCACTCTTACACACTCTCAAACACTCTTCAAAACTCTCCGCACTTTCACACACTCTCGAAAACTCATACACACTCTAACAGACTCTCAAAAACTCTCAAACACTCTCACACACTCTCACACACTCTCCAACACTCTCACACACTTTCACACTTTCTCACAAACTTTCCAACACTCTCGCAAACTCTCACACACACTCACACAAACTCTCATAAACTCACACACACTCTCACAAACGCTCCGACACTCTTACACACTAGCACACACTTTCACACATTCTCACATACTCTCACACACTCTCTTTCACCTACACACACTATTAAACACTCTCACAAACTCTAATACAGTTTCGTACATTCAAACACCTCCACAAACCCCGACACACTCTGACACACTCTCACAAATAATCAAACACTTTCACACACTCTCAAACACTCTCACAAACTCTAACACACTCTCACACACTCTTACACACTCTCAGACACTCTCAAACACGCTCATACACTCTCACACACTCGCACAAACTCACACACACTCGTACACACTCTCACAAACCCTTACTCATTCTCACACACTCTTACACTCCCTTACACTCTCTCACACTCTCCAACACTCTTACACACTCTCAAATACTCTCACACCCTTTCACACATTCTTACACGCTCTTACACACCTTCAAACACTGTTATACACTCTCACATAATCTCCCACACTCTTACACACTCTCAGACACTCTCGCAAACTCTGACACACTCCCAAACACTCTCCAACACTCCCACACGCTCTCTCACTATCCCAAACACTCTCATACACTCTAATACACTCTTACACACTCTCACACCCACTCACACACTATCTTACACTCTCTAAACTCTTCTACACTCTTACACACTTACATACACACTCACACAATCACACACGCTCTCAAACACTCTCACAAACTTTCGAAAAAACTCACACACTCTCACATACTCTTAAACACTCTCGCACACTCTCAAACACTCTTACAAACTCTAACAAACTCGCACACACTCTCATACACTCTCGCACACTCTCACACACTCTCCCCCACTCTAACACACTCTCACACACTCTCTAATACTCTCTCACGCTCTCCTACACTCTTAAACATTCCCAAACTCTCTCACACACTCATGCATACTCTCACACACTCTCACTAACTCTGACACACTCTCAGACACTCTTACGCACTCTCACGCACTCTCCCAATCTCTCAAACACTCTCAAAGACTCACACACACTCACACAAACGCTCACACATTCTCCCACACTCTTTAACACTATCAAACACTCTCACACATTCTCACACACTCTTACACACTCTCACACAGTCTAACACACTCTCAAACACTCTCACACACTCCCACACTCTCTTACACACTCCCATACATTCTTACACACTTTCACACACTCTCACACAATCTCACACACACATTAACACTCTAACAACCTGTTAAACGCTCTCATAAACGCTCACACACTCTTACACACTCTCAAACACTCTTCAAACTCTTACACACTCTCACATACTCTCAAACACTCATACACCTTCTAACAGACTCTCAAAAACTCTCAAACACTCTCACACACTCTCACACACTCCCCAACACTCTCACACACTCTCACACACTTTCGCAAAATCTTACACACTCTTACATACCCTGAAACACTCTCACACACTTGCAACACACGTTTACATACTTTCAAAAACTCCCACACACTCTTACACACTCTCGGACACTCTCACACATTCATATACACTATCACAGACTCTCCAAATCTCTCAAACTTTCTCGAACACTCTCACAAACTCTCACAAACTCTCAGAAACTCTTAAACACTCTCAAACAATCTCACACACTCGCAACACTCTCATACACTTTTACATACTTTCACACACTCTTACACACTCTCGGACACTCTCACACATTCATACACACAATCACAAACTCTCTCAATCTTAAGTTAAAGAGTGTTTGAGAGTGTGTAAGAGTGTTTAAGAGTGTGTGAGACTGTGTGAGAGTGTGTGAGAGTGTGTGAGAGTCTGTGAGAGATTGTGAGAGGATGTAAGAGTGTTTGAGATTTTGTGAGAGTGTGTGAGAGTGTGTCAGAGCGTCTGAGAGTGTGTGAGAGTATGAAAGTTTTGAGAGGGTGTAAGAATGTTGGAGAGTGTGTGAGAGTGTGCGAGAGTGTCTTAGAGTTTGTGAGAGTGTGTAAGTTACTGGGAGTGTTTGTTAGAGTGTGTAAGCTTATAAGAGTATGCGAGAGTGTTAAAGAGTGTGAAGAGTGTGTGAGAGTAAGTGAGAGTTTGTGAGAGTGTGTAAGAGTGTGTGTGAGTTTGTGAGAGTGTATTAGAGTGTGTTAGAGTTTGTCAGAGTATGTAAGAGTGTGTGAGAGTGTGTGAGAGTGTTTGAGAGTATGTGAGAGTGAGTGTGAGTGTGTGGGAGATTGTGAGAGTGAGTGTGAGTGTGTTTAAGTGTGTGAGATGGGGTGAGATTGTATGAGAATTTGTGAGAGTGTGGGAGAGTGTTTGAGAGTGTGTAACAATTAGTGAGAGTGTTTGAGAGTGTGTGAGAGTGTTTGAGAGTGTGTGAGAGTGTTTGAGAGTTTGTGAGAGTGTGTGAGAGTGTTGGAGAGTGTGTGACAGTGTGTTTGAGTGTGTGTGAGAGAGTATGAGAGTTTGTGAGAGTGTGTAAAACTGTGAAGTGTGTGTTAGAATGTGCAACAGTGTGTGAGAGTTTGTGAGATTGTGTGAGCGTGTTTGAGAGTTTGAGAGAGCGTGTGAGAGTTTGTTAGAGTGTCTGAGAGTGTGTGAAAGTGTATCTGAGGGTGTGAGAGATTGTGAGAGTGGGTGAGAGTGTATGAGAATGTGTAGGAGTGTGGAAGAGTGTGTGAGAGTGTGTAACAGTGTTTGAGAGTGTATACGAGTGTGTGAGAGTGTTTGAAAGTGTGTGAGAGTGATTGAGAGTGTGTGAGAGTGTGTGAGAATGTGTGGGAGTGTGTGAGAGAGTGTGAGAGTTTGTGAGATGTTGAGAGTGTTGGAGAATGTGTGAGAGTATGTGAGAGTGTTTGAGAGTTTATGACAGTCGGAAAGAATGTGCAAGAGGGTGTGGGAGTGTGTGAGAGTGTTAAAGAGGTAGGGAGATTGTCTGAGAGCGTGTAAAAGTGGGTGAACGTGTGTAAGAGTGTGTGAGAGTGCGAGAGTGTGTGAGAGTGTATGAGAGTGTGTGAGAGTGTGTCAGAGTGTGTCAGAGTGTGTCAGAGTGTGTGAGAATGTGTGAGAGAGTGTTAGAGTGTATAAAAGTGTGGGAGAGTGTGTGAGAGTGTGTGTGCGTTTTTGAGAGTGTGTGAGAGTGTGTGAGAGTGTATAAGAGTGTGGGAGAGTGTGTGAGAGTGTTTGAGAGTGTGCCAGAGTGTGTGAGAGCTTGTGAGAATGTGTGAGAGTGTGTATGAGTATGTGAGAGAGTGTGAAAATGTGTAAGAGTGTAGGAGAGTGTGAGAGAGTGTTAGAGAGTGTGTGATGAAAGTGTGTGAGAGTGTGTAAAAGTGTATGAGAGTGTCTGAGAGTGTGTGAGAGTGCTTGAGAGTATGTGAGAGTGTTGGATAGTGTGTGAGAGTGTGTGAGAGTGTGTGACAATGTTGGAGAGTGTGTGAGAGTGTTTGAGAGTTTTTTAGAGTATGTGATAGAGTGTATGAGTGTCTGAGAATGTGTTAGAGTGTGTAAGAGTGTGGGAGAGTGTGTGAGAGTGTGTACAATTTTATGAGAGTCTGTGAGTTTCTGTGAGAGTGTTTGAGAGTCTCAGAGTGTTTGAGAGTGTGTGAAGGTGTGTGAGAATTTATGAGAGTGTTGGAGAGTGTGTGAGTGTGTGTTAGAGTGTGTGAGAGTCTTGGGGAGTGTCTGAGAGTTTTTGAGGGTTTTTGAGAGTTTGAGAGAGTCTGCGATAGTGTGTATGCGTGTTGTAGAGTGTTTGAGAGTGTGGAAGAGTGTGTGAGAATGTGTCATAGTGTGAGAGAGTTTGTGAGAGTGGATGAGAGTGTGTGAAAGTGTGTAAGAGTTTAAGAGTGTATGAGATTGTGTGAGAGTGTGTTAGAATGAGTGAGGGTTTGTGAGAGTATGTAAGAGTTTGTGAGAGTACGTATGAGTGTTTAAGAGTGTGTGAGACTGTTTGAGAGAGTGTGAGAATGTGTTAAATTGTTTGAGATTTTGTGAGAGTATGTGAGAATGTGTAAGAGTGTCTGAGAATGTGTGAGAGTATAAAAGTTTTGAGAGGATGTAAGAGTGTTGGAGAGTATGTGAGAGTGTGCGAGAGTGTGCTAGAGTTTGTGCGAGTGTGTTATACACTGGGAGTGTGTGTTAGAGTGTGTAAGTTTATAAGAGTGTGCGAAAGTGTATGAGAGTGTGTGACAGTTTGTGATAGTGTGTTTGAGTGTGTGAGAGTGTGTGAGAGAATGTAAGAGTGTTGGAGATTGTTTGAGAGTTTCAGACTTTCTGAGATTTTGTGAGAGTGTGTAAGAATGTGTCAGAGTGTGTAAGAGTATGTGAGTGTGTTTAAAAGTGTTTGAAATTGTGTAAGAGTGTTTGAAAGTGTTTGAGAGTTTGTGAGAGTTTGTCAGGTTGTGTCAGATTTTGTGAGAGTGTGTATGAATGTGTGAGACTGTATAAGAGTTTGTGAGAGTGTTTAAGAGTCTGTGAGAGTGTATGTGAGTGTCTGAGAGTGTGAGAGAATGTGTGAGAGTGTGTAAGAGTGTGGGAGAGTGTGTGAGAGAGTGTGTGAGTGTATCTGAGTGTGTGGGGGTGTGTGAGATTGGGTGAGAGTGTGTAAGAGTTTAGGAGAGTGTGTGAGAGTGTGAGTGAATTTATGAAAGTGTGTGAGAGTGTGCAAAAGTGTGTGAGAGTGTGTGGAAGAGTTTTAGAATGTGTCAGAGTATATCAGAGCTTGATAGAGTGTGTGAGAGTATGTATGAGTAAATGAAAGAGTGTGAGAACATGTAAGAGTGTTGGAGAGTGTGAGAGAGTGTTAAAGAATGTTCGAGAGTGTGTAAGAGTTTGTGAGAGTGTGTAAAAGTTTACGAGAGTGTTTTAGAGTGTTTGAAAGTGTGAGAGAGTGTGTGAGAGTGTATGAGAGTGTTTCAGAGTGTGTGAGTGTGTTTGAGAGTGTGTAAGAGTGTGTTAGAGTGTTGTAGAGTTTGTGAGAGTGTGTCAGAATGTGTGAGCGTGTTGGATAGTGTGTATGAGTGTGTGAGAGTGTATGAGAGTGTGTAACAGTGAGTGAGAGTTTTTGAGAGTGTGTGAGAGTGTTTGAGCGTGTCTGAGAGTGTTTGAGAGTTTGTCAAGGAGTGTGAGAGAGTTTGAGACTGTCGGAGAGTGTGTGAGAGTGTGTAAGAGTGTGTGAGAGTTTTGGAGAGTGTGTGTGAGTGTGTGAGAGGGTTGGAGAGTTTGTGAGAGTCTGTGAGAATGTGTATGAGTGTGTAGAATAGGGCCGAATCCACTCTGGCCGGCTGACTGTTTATTTAATATGGGTTCTTCTATGGACGCGGTAAAGAACGAGGGTAGTCTGTTTTCAATTTCAATAGGTTCTGTATTTATGGTACAATGGTACAATGGTACAATGGTAATGGTAATGGTAATGGTAATGGTAATGGTAAAACACTCTGAAAAATATACAATAAAACAATTGTCAGTAAATCATGCAATACATCTCTGAAATAAAGATTCGGACTCGTCTGCTACAAAAAATCAATATGAGTATTGTGGAAAATGATAAGAATGCCACTTGGTGACATTCTACTCCTTTTCTCATAGTACTCTGGACAAAATGGTCTAAACCTTCTATATAACCCTTTCCAATAATTAACCAATAATTTACTGCACTCAACTCTTTACTCTTTTTAAAATACACTTTACATCTTTACAATGAAATATATGCTATTCCAACTACTAAACTCTTATATAATATTAACAAGCTTTTACAAAGTAATCAGCTAATTACAGAGTATGCACAACATAGGGCAACTTACCAATTTGAGGAATCAAGTGTATTCATATGATCAACTACAACTTCCAAACCATCTCTCATCTCAGTGACTGTTAATACTGAAAATATTAATATATAATATTAACAAGCTTTTACAAAGTAATCAGCTAATTACAGAGTATGCACAACATATTATCTTTAATAATCAATATTTGTGACTGTTAAAGTGAAAACCAAGTCGATAAAAACATCTATTTTGTCATAATCCAGGACACATAACTCTGTTCTGATAAAGATATTCTCTTCAACCTTATGTCCAAGTTGCTTTTTGATTTGTCAATATCTATTAATTACTGTTTGAGTGAAATTAACAACGAAATCGGTAAGTTTGTCACCATCAAGGGCACAAAACTCTGTTTTTTCTAGTCTGATCAATATGAAAAATGAAAACATATAAGATCTCATGGTCACCTAAATTGTGACCAAGTTGTGTCTTGATTGGTTAATATTTGTGTTTTTTTAGAGTGAAAATAAAGTGGAAAAAAGCAATTTTGTGAAATTTAAGGGCCAATAACTCTGGTTTTTTTTATCCAATCAAGCTGAAAATTTAACTCATTCAGCATCTTATGGTTACCATCATTGTTGCCAAGTTTTGTCTTTATCGGTCAATAAATGTAGATGCTAAAGTGTAAACAAAGTCGAAAATGGCAAATTTGTCAAATTAAAGGGCACATAACTCAAAATTTCCTACTTCAATGACACTGAAAATCGAACTCATTCATTATTGTATGGCTACCAACATTCTAGCCAAGTTTTGTCTTGATTGGTCCATATTTGTAGATGTTAGAGTGGTAACAAAGTTGAAACTAAGCTATTTTTGATATTCAAGGGCGCATAACTCCGGACTTCCTGATCTGATCTGATCCAAAATCAAACTCGTCCAAGAGCTTATTGTCATACATTTTTTGTTCAAGTTTGGTCTTGATTGGTCATTATTTGTAGATGCTAGAGTGGTAACAAAGTCAAAAACTAGCGATTTTTGATATTCAAGGGCGCATAACTCCGGACCTCCTGATCTGATCTGATCCAAAATCGAACTCATCTAAGAACTTATCGTCATACATGTTTTGACAAAGTTTGGTTAAGATTGATCAATATTTGTAGATGATAGAGTGGTAACAAAGTCAAAACTAGTCATTTTTGACGTTCAAGGGCACATAACTCTGAACTTCCTGGTCCGATCTGACTCAAAATCAAACTCATCCGAGAACTTATAGTCATACATGTTTTGACCAAGTTTGATTAAGATTGGTCAATATTTGTGGGTGCTAGAGTGGTAACAACAGATTGTGGACAGACGGACGGACGGACAGACGGACGGACGGACGGACAGACACCGACGGACAAAAAGCGACCACAATAGCTCACCTTGAGCATTTTGTGCTCAGGTGAGCTAAAAAGCCGTAGATCGGCATTTTCTTTTTTTCTCAAGTTTTTGTCATTCACACATTGATCGGCGATACCAGTATCGCGCTGTCGTCGTTTTGGGTGTGTAGGGGAATGAATTCCGGTAAGGTAGGTGAATAACGTGCCTCAGGATTCGACGGAGATATGAGCAGAGAAACATCGCGAGAAAGGAACAAAATACCGACATTAATATTTTCTTCTTTTCTCGCGCTGTTTTGTCTGTTTTACACATCAACAACGTTGGTTTGCTCCTGCAATGAGATGATTTTCGTTCACAAACGTGTATGGCTCGTTGACGTGCCTCGAGATTTGACGGAGATATGAGCAATTGAACTCGCAACAGTTTTACGGGTATCCAGTCTGAGACCCCAAAATCGGCATTTTCTCATTTTCCCTAAATGTTTTCGTCAATAAACCCTGGCGTCTGATTCCCCACTTGCCTGAGCTTGGGCTATGCAGGACCCGAGCGATAGACTTTCCGGTAATTGTCAATTTCTCCTTTAACTCAAATGTTTCAATAGAGAAAAGTCTAGTCACAGCTCGACTTAGCCATTGATTATTTACTCCGAATTCCCCTTGGCTTTTTTCCGAATTCTCTTCTAAATCGCAATATTTCTTGACGCATTAAATCACTCCAAAACGACAAAAGTTTTGACTTGTCTAATTTTAAAGGTGTTGCAGCCAACAACAAAACTTTTATTCCCAAAAAGCAGGATATTTGAAGATCTTAACATGGAAAGCATAGGGAGAAAATGTTCACAGTCGACAATTTTTCTCTTGTTTCAATGTTTTCTCATTGTTTTACATGCGTCAAAATCGCGCCTCAGCAATTTCTTCATTCCCCAAAATGTTTTCTTGAACTAAAAGACCAAAGAATGTTAAACTTGATTCACTTGAAATTGTTGTCTGCATCACCGTGAATTTGATTTTTGCTTGTTCAACGCCTCTTTAAACCGCTATGGACCTTGAATAAGGACTGACCTAAATTTTGCAATTTGGCAATAGGTTCTCACAAGTTAAAACTTAAGCCTCTCTTTCAACCCGTAGTGCAACTTTTTAAATCGTACGTTTTAAAACACTGCAAAATCGTACGATTTATAAAGACGCACGACGGGTTGTAAGAGCCCCTCATAATATGTACATTCAAAGCAGGTCAAAAGTATGAATCTCTTTAGAGAAAAGTATGCATTCTTTGTGAATTTTCTGGAATTTCGGTTTATCATTCCCTGCGTCACACGCACGCCTGTCGTACGTGCTCCGTACTTCTCAATTTGTCTTGCGTGCTCCTGGCGTTCTAAAAGACACAGAATGGTCGTAGCAAAGAATTGTTCCATCAATTCTTTGCTGCGTGCAGTCGGCATCATGGTTGCGTCCACTAAAATCGTATGTTGCACGTGCATGCATCTCACGATTAAACATATGTTTTAGATGCAGACCACACCCTGGAGCACGTACGACCGGTTGTAATAGAGGCTTTACAAGTCCATCAAAAGTCCTAATTAACATATTCTAAACAAACATTGACCAATAGTATGTTATTCTAAAATCCATTCATCCATGGAAAACAGTCCAAACAAAATTGCAATTATATCAAAAACCTTTGACCTCTTACCATTTCACAAATTATATGGCAGTCAAATTTGAAAGGAGTTGCAGAAGGCAAAATGTATGTTTATCTGAATGGGATTCATGCAAAATATAGCACAGAAAATATTGAAGCAAAAGAAGAAAATGCTGATTGTCACCATTTTTACCTCATGCTTCAATGCTTTCCCATTCACATTTTCACATTTTTTTTACAATTCACATAAGAGACATCAAAACCAGGTCTTGTTTGGAAAAGGGTTAAGACCATGTGCTCTATCACTGTCTCATGTCAAAATATCAGTGTATGTAACTTATGATGTCATGATTTGGTCTGGATTTGAGGTAAATAAGAAAATAATTGCTCGCTTCAGGTTAGAATTTAGTCTCTTTAAACAAGACTTCGGCTATTTCCGTAAACTCCTATATGAAGGTCTGGAAAATCTGTACAGAAATAATCGTGATCACCAAGTGGCCTTTCTGTCGTTATCGCCCATTCGACAAACCTCGGGTATTTCCGGATCTCCAACAGTGTGATTCACGGAATTGTCCGAGTTGTGACAAATGGCAATCGCCCATTTGGATATTCTCTACAGTTCTCCAATACTTCCGGGGGTGTGACCTGAACGATCCAATAAAAAATTATACCAGGATTCTAAAGTGGGCAAATATTTTCTTATTTTTCTCCAACCCAGACCGAATTATGACATCACAAGTCACATGGGCTATCTCAAACATCAACAACTATTTCACATCTTTTTTAACTTTGCGTTTTTCGGTTGTTATCCAGTTGTGGACAGTATTCATAATATTTTTCAAGTCAAACTATTCAAACACTTGTACTTCTTGATTACATTTACACAGTCTATCATTCTCTATTCACGTCGCATTGCAATGTTTGCTTCAAATAAGTTACTCAGCAGCCGGCTCTGTTCTTCCGTCAGTCGCATGTGTTTTGTCTGCGGCTGCTTGCTGTTGATTTTTTACTGTGATTTATAGGCTTAAATGAAATTTTAAAAAATATCAACAATATAAATGTGTTATTGAAACTACTTATATATATTCACAGAATTATTGGTATATTTCATCAAATTTTTTGTTTGATTAGAAAACTGATTTTTACAAGCAAAACTAAGTTAACTAAAACTGCCATTGTCAATACTGAAATACACTATGTCATGGAGCTTGCTTAGTACAATATGTACTAATATCACCTTCTGAATTCATAATGAACATAATTGCCTCGTAAGAAGAAGAATTGTCCGCGGACAACGTAGCTCGCCTAAACCGGAGCTTGTCACAAAAACAGCTAATTTTTCAAAAGTAGGTCAAACTCCAAGGTCAAAATCACTATGTCAAAGGTCATGGTCATGGTCTCAAATAAAAGTCCTAAGCAATCCTCACAAGGAAGATAATCATCAACAGTTGTACCTTTCCTAATTGTGTAAGTTACCAGCATTCATTTTCTTGAACGCAACACTTCCATATTATGCATGTAGTCTCCAGCATTTCTCAAACGTTCCAGTTCTAAGGTCCTTTGTTTGGATTTTTGTTGAAGACACAAGATTTTCTTCACATCTTCTTCATTTTTGTGTGTCCCTAAATAATGTTTAGATATGTTTGTGGGGGTTGTACCGCAGTAACGGCAAACATGGATTTTGTCCCACACTCTCTGGTCTTTACTGTTTGAGCTTTTTTGAACATTAAAATCATCATCTACTCGACCAGAAGAGAGCTGATCTGTATTTGTCAAGTGTGGGTGCAAGTGTATAAGAGTGTAGGAAAGTTTAGAGAGTGTTAGAGAGTGTATGAAAGTGTTTTAGAGTGTGCAAGAGTGTGTGAGAGTGTTTGAAAGTGTGAGAGAGTATGTGAGAGTGTGTGAGTGTGTTTGAGAGTGTGTCAGAGTTTATGAGAGTGTGTGAGAGTTTGTAAGAGTAAGGGAGTGTTTGTGAGAGTAAGTAACAGTGTTTGAAGGTTTGTGAGAGTGTGTGAGAGTGTGTGGGAGTCTGTGAGATTGTGTGAGAGTGTGTGAAAGTTTTCAATAGTTTGTGAAATTGTGTAAGAGTGTGTGAAAGTGTTTGAGAGTTTGTTAGAATGTGTCAGGTTGTGTCAGAGTTTGTAAGAGTGTGTATGAATGTGTGAGACTGTATGAGAGTTTGTGAGAGTGTTTAAGAGTCTGTGAGAGTGTATTTGAGTGTGTGAGAGTGTGAGAGAATGTGTGAGAGTGTGTAAGAGTGTGGGAGAGTGTGTGAGAGAGTGTGTGAGTGTATGTGAGTGTGTGAGGGTGTGTGAGGTTGTGTGAGAGTGTGTAAGAGTTTAGGAAAGTGTGTGAGAGTGTGTAAAAGTGTGTGAGAGTGTTTGAGAGAGTTTTAGAGTGTGTCAGAATATATCAGAGCTTGAGAGAGTGTGTGAGAGTATGTATGAGTATATGAAAGAGTGTGAGAATATGTAAGAGTGTTGGAGAGTGTGAGAGAGTGTTAAAGAATGTTCGAGAGAGTGTAAGGGTTTGTGAGAGTGTGTAAAACTTTATGAGAGTATTTTAGAGTGTTTGAAAGTGTGAGAGAGTATGTGAGAGTGTGTCGGAGTGTTTCAGAGTTTGTAAAAGTGTTTGAGAGTGTGTATGAATGTGTGAGACTGTGTGAGAGTTTGAAAAAGAGTTTAAGAGTATGTGAAAATGTGTGAGAGTGTTTGAGATTGTGTAAAAGTGTGGGAGAGTGCTTGAGTGTTTTTGAGAGTGCATGAGAGTGTGTCAGATTTAATAAGAGTGTACGAGACTGTGTATGAGTGTGAGAATGTGTAAGATTGTAGGAGAGTGTGAGAGAGTGTTAGAGAGTGTGCGAGAGTGTTTGAGAGTGTTTGAGAGTATATGAGATTGTGTGAGATATTGTGAAAGTGTTTGTGAGTGTGTAAGTGCGTTCCAGTATGTGTGAGTGTGTAAGTACTTTTGTAAGATTGTAGGAGAATTTAGAGAATGTTTGAGAGTGTGTGAAAGGGTGTGAGAATGTGCAAGAGTGTGTTAGATCGTGTGAGAGTGTTTGAGAGTGTGAGAAAGTGTATGAGAGTGTCTGAGAGTGTTTGGGAATGTGTCAGACTTTATGAGATTGTGTAAGAGTGTGGAAGAGTGTGTGAGAGTGTGTAAAGTTGTGCAAAGGTGTGTGAGAGTGTTTGAGAGTGTTTGAAAGTGTGAGAGTGTGAGTATGTATGTGAGTGTGTATGAGTGTGTGAGAGTGTTTGAAAGTGTTTGAGAGTTTTTGAGAGTGTGTAAGAGTGTGTGAAAGTATGTGAGAGTGTTTGAGAGTGTTTGAAAGTTTTTAAGAGTTTGTGAGAGTGTGTGAGAGTGTGTAAGAGTTTGTGGAAGTGTTTGAGAATATTATGAATGTGAAAAACTGTGTGAGAGTTTGTGAGAGTGTGATTTAGTGTGTGAGAGAGAGTGAGAATGTGTGAGAGTGTGGTAGAGTGTGTGAGAAGGTTTGAGAATGTGTGAGAGAGTGTGAGAGTGTCTAAAAGTGTGTAAAAATGTATGAGAGTGTGTGAGAGATTTTGAGAGTGTGTGTGAGTGTTTATGGGTGTATCAGATGTGGTGAGAGTTTATGAGAATGAGTAAGAATGTGGGAGAGTATGTGAGAGTGTTTGAGAGTGTGTGAGAGTGTTTGAGAATAGGTGAGAGGGTTTGAGAGTGCGTGAAAGTGTTTGAGAGTGTGTGAAAGTGTGTGTGAGAGTGAATGAAAATGTTGGAGAGTGTGTGAGAGTGTGTGAGAGTGTTAGAGAGTGTGTGAGAGTGTCTGAGAGTGTTGGAGAGTTTGTGAGAGTCTGTGAGAGTGTGTAGGAGTGTGTGAGAGTATGTGATAGAGTGGAAGAGTTTGGAAGAGTCTGTGAGTGTGTGTAAGAGTGTGTTATAGGGTTTAAGAGTGTGTGAGAGTATGGGAGAGTGTGTAAAAGTGTTTGAGATTTTGTTAGAGTGTTTGAGAGTGTGTGAGAGTGTGTGAGAGTGTAAGAGTGTATGAGAGTGTGTGAGAGTTTTTGAGTTTATTCGGGTTTTACGCCGTTTTCAATTACCAGGGTCATATCGCGGCGGCTGGAGCACCTAACCGTAGGTTCCTGGTATTTCTCGCACCAGTACAACCACAATATCCAAACCGTCCCTCCAGCTGCTCTCTCACATAGATGAGTCACACCCATTTGTGAGAGACAAATGACTTTTGTCAAATGTCAGAAAAGATACTGGCCGAGCCGGGGTTCGAACTTGAGACCCCTGGATTGACATACTCCGACGTAACCGACTGAGCTATCTGGGCTCGGCTGTGTGAGAGTGTATTTGAGTCAGTGAGAGTGTGTGAGAGTGTGAAAGTTTTGAGAGTGTGTAAGAGTGTTGGAGAGTTTGTGAAAGTTTGTGAGAGTGCGTGAGAGTGTGTATGAGTGTGTGAGAGTGTGATAGAATTTGTGAGAGTGTGTAAGTTTGTGGGAGAGTGTGTTAGAGTGTGTAAGTATATAAGAGTAGGAGAGAGTGTGTGAGAGTGTGTGAGAGTGTGAGAGAGTTTCTGATAGTGTGTTTGAGTGTGTGAGAGAGTATGAGATTGTCTGAGAGTGTTTGAGCGTGTATGAGAGTGTGTGAGAGCGTGAGAGAATATGAGAGTGTGTGAAAGAGTGTGAGAGTGTGTGTGAGTCAGTGAGAGTGTGTTAGAGTGTGTAAGAGAGTTTGAGATTGTGTGAATGTGTGTGAGAGTGTGTAAGAGTGTGTGAGAGTGTGTGAGAGTGTGAAAGTTTTTTGACTGTGTATGAATGTTGGAGAGTGTTTGAGAGTGTTTGAGAGTGTGTGAGAGTTTGTGAGAGTGCGTGAGAGTGTGTATGAGTGTGTGAGAGTGTGTTATGGTTTGTGAGAGTATGTAAGTCCGTGGGAGAGTTTGTTAGAGTGTGTTAGTGTATAAGAGTGTGCGAGAGTGTGTGAGAGTGTGTGAGAGTTTGTTATAATGTTTTTGAGTGTACGAGAGAGTATGAGATTGTGTGAGAGTATGTAAGAGTGTGGGAGATTGTATGAGAGTGTTTGAGAGTTTGTGAGAGTGTGTCAGATTTTGTCAAGGTTTGTGAAAGTGTGTGAGAGTATGTGTGACTGTGTGAGACAGTGTGAGAGTTTGTGAGAGTGTTTAAGAGTGTGTGAGAGTGTGTTTGAAGGTGTGAGAGTGTGTGAGAATGTGTGTAAGTGTGAATGTGGGAGAGGTTTTGAGAGTGTTTGTGAGTGTGTGTGAATGTATGAGAGTGTGTAAGAGTGTGTCATAGTTTGTGAGAGTGTGTGAGAGTGTGCATGAGTGTGTGAGAGAGTGTGAGAAAGTGTAAGAGTGTAGGAGAGTGTGAGAAATTGTTAGAGAGTGTTTGAGAGTGTGTAAGAGTGTGGGAGAGAGTGTCAGAGTATGTGTGAAATTGTCAGAGTGTGTAAGAAGGTTTGAGAGTGTATGAGAGTGTGTAAGAGTGTTTGAAAGCGTGTCAGAATGTGTGAGTGTGTGTTTAAGTGTGTTAGAGTGAATCAGAGTTTTGAGAGTTTTAGAGAGAGTGTGAAAGTGTTTGAAAGTGTGTAAGAGTGTGTAAGAGTGTGTCAGAGTTTTAAGAGTGTTCGAGAGTGTGTATGAGTGTTTGAAAGAGAGTAAGAGTGTGTCAGAGTTTTAAGAGTGTTCGAGAGTATGTATGAGTGTTTGAAAGAATTTGAGAGTGTATGAGAGTTTGTGAGAAATTGTCAGAGTGTGTAAGAATGTGTGAGAGCGTGTCAGAATGTGTGAGTGTGGGTGAAAGTGTGTAAGAGTGTAGGAAAGTTTAGAGAGTGTTAGAGAGTGTATGAAGGTGTTTGAGAGTGTGTGGGAGTGTGTGGGAGTGTGTGAGAGTGTTAAAGAGGTTTGGAGAGTGTCTGAGAGCGTGTAAAAGTGTTTGAACGTGTGTAAGAGTGTGGGAGAGTATGGGAGAGTGTGTGAAAGTGTATGAGAGTTTGTGAGAGTGTGTCAGAGTGTGTCAGAGTGTGTGAGAATGTGTGAGAGTGTGTGAGAGTGTATAAAAGTGTGGGAAAGTGTGTGAGAGTGTGTGTGAGTTTATGAGAGTGTGTGAGAGTGTGTGAGAGTGTGTCAGAGTGTGTGAGACCTTGTGAGAGTGTGTGAGAGTATGTATGAGTATGTGAGAGGATGTGAAAGTGTGTAAGAGTGTGCAAAAGTATATGAGAGTGTTTGAGAGTGTGTGAGAGTGTTTGAGAGTGTGTTAGAGTATATGAGAGTGTGTGAGAGTGTTGGATTGTGTGTGAGAGTGTGTGACTATGTTGGAGAGTGTGTGAGAGTGAGTTAAAGTGTTTGAGAGTTTTTGAGAGTATGTGATAGAGTGTATGAGTGTGTGAGAATGTGTTAGAAGTTCTAAGAGTGTGGGATAGTGTGTGAGAGTGTGTAAAAGTGTATGAGATTGTGTGAAATTGTGTGAGAGTGTTTCAGGTTTCAGAGTGTTTGAGAGTGTTTGAAGGTGTGTGAGAATTTGTGAGAGTGTTGGAGAGTGTGCGAGAGTGTATGAGAGTGTGTGAGAGTCTTGGAGAGTGTCTAAGAATTTTTGAGAGTTTTTGAGAGTTTGAGAGAGTCTGCGATAGTGTGTATGCGTGTTGGGGAGTGTTTGAGAGCGTGGAAGAGTGTGTGAAAATATGTCATAGTGTGAGAGAGTTTGTGAGAGTTGGTGGGAGTGAGTGAGAGTGTGTAAGATTTTTTGAGAGTGTGTATGACTTTTTAAAAGTGTGTGAGACTGTTTGAGAGAGTGTGAGAGTGTGTTAGAGTGTTTGATATTTTGTGAGAGTGTGTGAGAATGTGTAAGAGTGTCTTAGAATGTGTTAGAGGATAAAAGTTTTGAGAGGGTGTAAGAGTGTTGGAGAGTATGTGAGAGTGTGCGAGAGTGTGCCAGAGTTTTTGCGAGTGTGTTAGTCAGTGGGAGTGTTTGTTAGAGTGTGTAAATTTATAAGAGTGTGCGAGAGTGTTTGAGAGTGTGTGACAGTTTGTGGTAGTGTGTTTGAGTGTGTGAGAGTGTGTGAGAGAATGTAAGAGTGTTGGAGAGTGTTTGAGAGTTTCAGAGTTTTTGAGAGTTTGTGAGAGTGTGAAAGAATGTGTCAGAGTGTATAAGAGTGTGTGAGTGTGTTTAAGAGTGTGTGAAATTGTGAAAGAGTGTGTGAAAGTGTTTGAGAGTTTTTGAGAGTGTATCAGGTTGTGTCAGAGTTTGTAAGAGTGTGTATGAATGTGTGAGACTGTATGAGAGTTTGTGAGAGTGTTTAAAGTCTGTAAGAGTGTATGTGAGTGTGTGGGAGTGTGAGAGAATGTGTGAGAGTGTGTAAGAGTGTGGGAGAGTGTGTGAGAGTGTGTGTGAGTGTATGTGAGTGTGTGAGGGTGTGTGAGGTTGTGTGAGAGTATGTAAGAGTTTAGGAAAGTGTGTGAGAGTGTGTAAAAGTGTGTGAGAGTCTTTGAGAGAGTTTTAGAGTGTGTCAGAATATATCAAAGCTTGAGAGAGTGTGTGAGAGTATGTATGAGTATATGAAAGAGTGTGAGAATATGTAAGAGTGTTGGAGAGTGTGAGAGAGTGTTGTAGAGTTTGTGAGAGTGTGTCAGAATGTGTCAGAATGTGTGAGCGTGTTGGATAGTATGTATGAGTGTGTGAGAGTGTGTGAGAGTGTGTAAGAGTGTGGGAGAGTGTGTGAGAGTGTGTAACAGTGTGTGAGAGTGTTTGAGAGTGTGTGAGAGTGTTTGAGAGTGTCTGAGAGTGTTTGAGAGTGTGTCAATGTGTGTGAGACTGTGTGTGAGACTGTTGGAGTGTTTGTGAAAGTGTGTAAGAGTGTGTGAGAGTGTTGGAGAGTGTGTGTAAGTTTGTGAGAGGGTTGGAGAGTTTGTGAGAATGTGTATGAGTGTATAAGAGTTTGTTTGAGTTGTCAGAGTGTGTAAGAGTGTGTGATAATGTTTAAGAGTATGTGAGAGTGTGTGAGAGTGTGTGAAAGTTTGTTAGAGTGTGTGAGAGTTTGTAAGAGCGTTTGAGAGTGTGTGAGAGTGTTTAAGAGTGTTTGAGACTGTTCGAGAGTGTGTGAGAGTGTGTGTGAGAGTGTGTGTGAGTGTCTGTGAGAGTGTTTGAGAGTGTGTAAGAGTGTTTGAGAGTGTGTGAAAGTGTGTTAGAGCGTGTAAGAGTGTCTGAGAGTGTGTGAGAGTATGAAAAGTTTGAGAGGGTGCAAGAGTGTTGGAGAGTGTGTGAGAGTGTGTGAGAGTGTGTGAGAGTTTGTGAGAGTGTGTGAGAGTGTTTCAGAGTTTGTAAAAGTGTTTGAGAATGTGTATGAATGTGTGAGACTATGTGAGAGTTTGAAAAAGAGTTTAAGAGTGTGTGAGAATGTGTGAGAGTGTTTGAGATTGTGTAAAAGTGTGGGAGAGTGCATGGGTGTTTTTGAGAGTGCGTGAGAGTGTGTCAGATTTAATAAGAGTGTGCGAGACTGTGTATGAGTGTGAGAATGTGTAAGATTGTAGGAGAGTGTGAGAGAGTGTTAGAGAGTGTGTGAGAGTGTTTGAGAGTGTTTGAGAGTATATGAGTTTGTGTGAGAGTTTGTGAAAGTGTTTGTAAGTGTGTAAGAGCGTGCCAGATTGTGTGAGTGTGTAAGTACTTTTGTAAGATTGTAGGAGAATTTAGAGAGTGTTTGAGAGTGTGTCAGAGGGTGTGAGAATGTGCAAGAGTGTGTTAGATTGTGCGAGAGTGTTTGAGAGTGTGAGAGAGTGTATGAGAGTGTCTGAGAGTGTTTGGGAATATGTCAGAAATTATGAGATTGTGTAAGAGTGTGGAAGAGTGTGTGAGAGTGTTTGAGAGTGTTTGAAAGTGTGAGAGTGTGTGAGTATGTATGTGAGTGTGTAAGAGTGTGTGAGAGTGTTTGAAAGTGTGTGAGAGTTTTTGAGAGTGTGTAAGAGTGTGTGAGAGTATGTGAGAGTGTTTGAGAGTGCTTGAAAGTTTTTAAGAGTTTGTGAGAGTGTGTGAGTGTGTGTAAGAGTTTGTGGAAGTATTTGAGAATGTGTATGAATGTGAAAAACTGTGTGAGAGTTTGTGAGAGTGTTTGAGAGTGTTTGAAAGTTTGAGAGTGTGTGAGTATGTATGTGAGTGTGTAAGAGTGTGTGAGAGTGTTTGAAAGTGTGTGAGAGTTTTTGAGAGTGTGTAAGAGTGTGTGAGAGTATAAGAGAGTGTTTGAGAGTGTTTGAAAGTTTTTAAGAGTTTGTGAGAGTGTGTGCGAGTGTGTAAGAAATTGTGGAAGTATTTGAGAATGTGTATGAATGTGAAAAACTGTGTGAAAGTTTGCGAGAGTGTTTTTAGAGTGTGTGAGAGTGTGATTTAGTGTGTGAGAGAGAGTGAGAATGTGTGAGAGTGTGGTAGAGTGTGTGAGAAGGTTTGAGAATGTGTGAGAGAGTGTGAGAGTGTCTAAAAGTGTGTAAAAATGTATGAGAGTGTGTGAGAGATTGTGAGAGTGTGTGTGAGTGTTAATGAGTGTATCAGATGTGGTGCGAGTTTATGAGAATAAGTAAGAATTTGGGAGAGTGTGTGAGAGTGTTTGATAGTGTGTGAGAGTGTTTGAGAATGTGTGAGAGGGTTTGAGAGTGTGTGAAAGTGTTTGAGAGTGTGTGAAAGTATGTGTGAGAGTGAATGAGAATGTTGGAGAGTGTGTGAGAGTGTGTGAGAGTGTTGGAGAGTGTGTGAGAGTGTCTGAGAGTGTTGGAAAGTTTGTGAGAGTCTGTGAGGGTGTGTAGGAGTGTGTGAGAGTATGTGATAGAGCGGAAGAGTTTGGAAGAGTCTGTGAGTGTGTGTAAGAGTGTGTTATAGGGTTTAAGAGTGTGTGAGAGTATGGGAGAGTGTGTAAGAGTGTTTGAGATTTTGTTAGAGTGTTTGAGAGTGTGTGAGAGTGTGTGAGAGTGTGAGAGTGTATGAGAGTGTGTGAGAGTGTGTGAGAGTTTTTGAGTTTATTGGGGTTTTACGCCGTTTTCAATTACCAGGGTCATATCGCGGCGGCTGGAGCACCTAACCGTAGGTTCCTGGTATTTCTCGCACCAGTACAACCACAATATCCAAACTGTCCCTCCAGCTGCTCTCTCACATAGATGATTCACACCCATTGGTGAGAGACAAATGACTTTTATCAAATGTCAGAATAGATACTGGCCGAGCCGGGGTTCGAAATCGAGACCCCTGGATTGACACACTCCGACGTAACCGACTGAGCTATCTGGGCTCGGCTGTGTGAGAGTGTATTTGAGTCAGTGAGAGTGAGTGAGAATGTGAAGGTTTTGAGAGTGTGTAAGAGTGTTGGAGAGTTTGTGAAAGTTTGTGAGAGTGCGTGAGAGTGTGTATGAGTGTGTGAGAGTGTGATAGAATTTGTGAGAGTGTGTAAGTTTGTGGGAGAGTGTGTTAGAGTGTGTAAGTGTATAAGAGTAGGAGAGAGTGTGTGAGAGTGTGTGAGAGTGTGAGAGAGTTTCTGATAGTGTGTTTGAGTGTGTGAGAGAGTATGAGATTGTCTGAGAGTGTTTGAGAGTGTATGAGAGTGTATGAGAGTGTGAGAGTGTATGAGAGTGTGTGAAAGAGTGTGAGAGTGTGTGTGAGTCAGTGAGAGTGTGTTAGAGTGTGTAAGAGAGTTTGAGATTGTGTGAATGTGTGTGAGAGTGTGTAAGAGTGTCTGAGAGTGTGTGAGAGTGTTAAGGTTTTTTGACTGTTTATGAATGTTGGAGAGTGTGTGAGAGTGTGTGAGAGTTTGTGAGAGTGCGTGAGAGTGTGTATGAGTGTGTGAGAGTGTGTTATGGTTTGTGAGAGTATGTAAGACTGAGGGAGAGTGTGTTAGAGTATGTTAGTGTATAAGAGTGTGCGAGAGTGTGTAAGAGTGTGTGAGAGTTTTTTTTTATAATGTGTTGGAGTGTACGAGAGAGTATGAGATTGTTTGAGAGTGTGTAAGAGTGTGGGAGGCTGTATGAGAGTGTTTGAGAGTTTGTGAGAGTGTGTCAGATTTTGTCAAGGTTTGTGAAAGTGTGTGAGAGTATGTGTGAATGTGTGAGACTGTGTGAGAGTTTGTGCGTTTGTGTGCCGTACATACCGAGGTTATAATTAAGATTACACACCAACATAAGGAGTTAGTTAGACATTATGAGGTATGTTCTCCCATTACCTCATAAAGTTTGCCTCTAAACGTCGTTGTAATGCTCTATATAGCCCCCTGGTGCTAGAATGACAGATACCTCCAAAATACGATATAAAACTTGTAAGAAGTACACACACGGCGCACACTCCAGTCGGTCGTATTTAATTTTCCAGCTAAAAATAGACCAAGGATTGCCGAATGAGCGCGCATGCGTATTACTACTTACACAGCATCATGGCTACCGTGAGAGGTGAGCACATTTTTAACAATCATTATGGCGCCCAAAAGGGCTTGTGGATACTTGAAATTAAGAAAATATTCGTGTTTTTTCAATTGTATTGAGCATTGCGATCTCAAAGAAATTGATTTTCCAGTAGATGAACATAATAAATTGTGTTTTGTTCGAGTTTCAAAGTTTCAAGAGTGTTGCAAACTTTGTTTACAACAGCGGGTTTAAGGGGATCGTCGTCAATTGTTTGTTTGTAATCACAGCTGATTAAGTGTATTGATCTTGCATTGAAAAAAGCGTCAGTGTGAATTCTTGTGTGGTATTTCCGAGTATCACGGCAGTTTTATTTCTATTAGACAATCCTAAATAGAAATCTGTAGACATTCTTTGGTGCATGGAAAGGAACACTTTAGCTGTTCCAAACAAAATGGCGTGCTTATTTATGGGGGTTGTCGCCCTCACACTCCACTTAATTTTAGTTTAAACAGTTAGCCCTTTCCCAAACAAGATTTGTTTTGACATCCTTTAGAGTAAAGGCTTGGGAAAACATTGAGGCAAAAGAAGAAAAAGCTGATAATCAGCATTTTCTCCTTTTGCCTCAATATTTTCTATGTTATATTGTACATGAATTTCCTTTTTGATTACTTTAATGTTGTTCTCTGTAGCAGCTCTAATTTGGAACACCCTAAAATATTGCCGTTTGGGAAAGGTTAAAGATGAGTTCTACAAATGTAACTTGGAAACACTTTTTCAATTGGTATTCAAGTTGAAGATTTCTAACTCTTGAAAGAAATTGATTCGCGGTAAAAGTGTGCTTTTTTTGTTACATGTTTGGTATTTTCAAACAAGTTTTGAATTATGTCCCCTTGTTATAAAAGACAATGTTGCAGACGAAAACTTAGGTCTAACCGTCTAAAACATTGTTTCATCATTTGACCAACATTTTGATAAATTTAAATAAAAATCGTAAGCACAGTTTTAAAAAAATCAAGCAAAAACTGTTTTTCATTACAACAGGAATGAAACTCAGGAGCAGAGGGAGACTAGAAGCTGGGGTGAGCCTGACTGTAAGGATGTGCAAAATAAAAGGTACATTAAAGTCATATATCCCATCAAAAATATGTAATGCTTGTCATCAATTGTATATAAGTCATTATTTAATGGCTATTTCCATGTTGCTTACTAATCTAAACATAAATTTTCAGATGATCAAAAAGTGAATAAATCTTTAAGCACCCTATGTTCAAATGTTAAATTTCCATGACAACAAAATATGATATATAATATATTGAGATTTATTTTAATGTATCTAGGATTAGAAAAAATGATAAAGAATTGTTGGTGAATACAGAACTTGATATTATTTCAGGAAAAAAGAAAATTGTCAGAATTTGGTGGTAAACAGATACTTGGAGATAAAACGGAAAATATGGACGACTTTGTAGCTGATACAGCTCAGAATAAATCAGGTATAATTTGGAGCTTTGCTATGAGATAGAATTATAGATCCAGCCTAAATCAAAGAGGTTGCATAAAACAAAACAAATGTAAACAAACGAAATTAATCTATATGCATTGGCAAAAAATATTTATCTCTTAGTTAGTGTGACTATGCTATTATTTACACATTCCACACATGTAACAAATATTTTGTCTTCAGCATCACCTCTTCTGAAACAGATTACAACCCTTTACAAGCAAAATTTTAGGGCAGTCTAAAATTAAAGGAGTTGCAAGTTATACGGGCGAAATGGCTGCGAAGCAGCCTTTCGTCCGTCTATAGATTGAAATTTAAACGGAAATAAAAATGTCGGAAACCCTCTGTTTTTTTCAATGTTAATTGAATGGAAAAATCAGAGGGTTTCCGTGAAATTTCGGGCGGGGGGTAAGGGTAACTTCGCATTTTTGGACACGAGCACCCCTGGCTTTTAACGTCATTTTTACAGCAATAACCTGATAATCCCCTTCCTAAACGCTATTAAAACGACCTGACAGAACCAGTGGATCAATCAATATCGATATAAACAAAGCTCTTGAATTGTGTGTGAATTAAAGAAATACAACGACAAAGCTTAATCCAACTACAGACCTAAGCGAAGTCGACCTCACGTGTTTTCGTTCTTGGTTCACGATAATTTATGACATATCATCGGCCATCTTGTTTCGTCTGCACTAGTCCGGCTACAATTTTGGCGACATTCACGGACACTATGGGTGAAATTTGCACAGAGTAACATACTGCGCGATAATATGAAGTGGTGTGACACCAACGGAAGGGAGTGTGTTACCGGAAGTCATACTAGAACAGAAATGCTAGCCATAGAAATTTTGGTGCGAACGGCTTCGAGAACTATGTGAACTACGTGTACAGGTACACAGGTGTACGTGTAAGTGTCCAAATCTATGGATTTTCAATAGCTCAGTTATATTTCAAAACTATTATATTGGTTTCCAGTGGCAAAGGAGTTTCGTACCAAATACATTTCGACCGATTTAGTTGTAGTTTGGCATACCGCGTCTTTTACGGTACCGCGGTATTCAAAAAATTGTTCATTTGCAAACGAAGCATCAGCTATCAACTGCGTGCATTAGCAAAACTAAAAGCAAATTTAGTGACTATAGTTTTCGGTGATTATTTTTAACATTATTTTGTCTCCACTGGATTGCTGTAGAAAAAAAAATGGAATGTTTTCATGTCTCCATTCATCATTTATTATTAAGGACGCCATTAACTGCGCTATCCTCCCAAGAGAACCACCCTAGCATTAACAATGATAACTGAAAACCTGTTCCTCGGAGCCGTTAATAGGCTTTCGCCTCTATGCACGTAATCTCCGCAAGGGGGTGATGCAGTATCGATACATACATACATACTATGGCCTTAGCAATTTTAATTGTATTTATCAGATCAAATTCTACATAAGCATAACTGTGAAGTATATCTATATGTGTTGATGTCACCAGGGTGTCCAAAAACCTCCAAATGGGTTTTTTACCCCCAAAATGAATCTTGTACCCCCAGTTTTTGCAAGCAGCCTTCTTTGTCTCTTTTAGAGAGGGTACAAGCATGCACTTAAAGTATGGTTTTTACCCCTAGATTTGAAAGTCGGTGGACATCCTGGTCACTAATTTACATTAGAGCGCATTACACTTAAAAAAACAACAGGAAGTTCGACACATGTCAGTGTTTTTCCCAGCCCAATAAGCTGTATCGGCCCGACTACAGCTTCATGTAATCCGTGTAATGCCCCTACAGCTTCAAAAGTGCCCCACAGCCTAATTTCTTTAAAAATTGTCGCCAGGTAGAGGTACTCTGGGGGTATTTCATGCCAAAAAATGTTTAACCCTTTCCCAAACGACAAAATTTTGGACTCTTCCAATTTGAAGGGTGTTGCAGACAACAATTTCAAGTTGATGAAATTTTAAAAATATTCAAAAACATTTTGGGTTAGAAAACATTGTGGAAAATGAAGAATTGATTATGACAAGCAATTTCTTCAATTTCTACAATGATTTCCAAGTCTTTTCATGTTAGGGAGTCAAAAGGTGTCACTGTGCAGTAATGGGTTAATGCATTTTTATCATTGCAAAAGTAATAATTGTGCGTAAAGCATTATGGGAAAACAGGAGTTTCAATAACTTTTTGGCCACCTGGGCCAGAAGCTAAAGTAGGCGGGGGATTTTCCATGTATTCCCTATTAACCCCATACAAAATTTTCAAAAGTAGCAGGGGGATTGTACTCAATTTCAGTCAAATAGGAGGGGGAAATCCCCGCCCCCGCCTGTTAATGAAACCCTGGGAAAAGAAAAAATTGCTCAAAATGAGCAATTTCTTCTTTTTCCGTAATGTTATTACTCACAATTATTTGCATGAACACTGTGCATTTTAAGGTTAACAGATTCTTATATAATTTGCCACTACAGCTTCAAAATATTCTGCGGAGAACTCTGCATGTTGTTGCGCTTTGTTCACCGTCCGATTTTGAACACTATCCTTGAAACACCTAATGATACCTAGGGGTGGGTATCGCCTCCAAAAAGTGTATCTCGATATATCACAATTTGTTGGGTTGTATCGTGATAGATATCATGATATATATTATCGCATACTTTGTACTACCGAGTTTGATGAGTTTCCTGTCCAATATTATGTTTGCGCTACACTCAAAAATCGAGCGGGATAGACTATGTTTACCTTTACCTGGTGATGGAATGAGATCGATCTCTTTTACCATAACTGGATCTATGATGGAATTGAAAACATGTTAAAGTTCAGTAAATCTCGCAATATATCTAATTAAACAAGAAACATGCCTCTTCAATCATATAGACTATTTTAACGTTAAAACACACATAAATATTCCAAAGTTTGTTAGAAAAACTCTATCGAAATAGCAAAAATTTCTACTCAGTCAGTTTCTTTAATAGCCAATTTAAAATCAATATATCTTAACTCAATATAGATTGTGCAGTAGATATGTTGTTTTTGCTCCACGTATGTGTGTAAAGGTAGAACAGGTCCTCTAGTGAATGCCTCATTATGCATACAATTTGCCTAACACCGATTGCGTGTTGGAGACAACGCAAGCCACACCTTGTGATTGTCGTATAGGCGGGTCGCGGAATGCTTTTCCTTTCAAACATAAATGCGATGTAACCCCTTTAAGATAATGGATATAAATGGATATTCGATAATTGCAAGATAATAAATGAAGTACTATTTAGTCTTTTCAGTTAAGATTCTCGGCTTTGCTTTTGTATACGGGTTAAAATTAGTGAATAAAGATATTCAAATTGAAAGCCACAACAAATGAATTTAAAAAATATGAGAAAAATCCGGAAATTGCAATCTTTCTCGAGTGCACCGGTATGGCAAGGTCGTATCGCGTAAAGTATTTCTGAAAGGTTGATAGGCAATGTTTTGCAACAAACCTCACTTTAACAGCCTTTGTTTACAATGACCTACCATTTAAAAACCTTGTGATCAACGCGGAAACACGCTCTTTCCTTTTACAATGACGTGACGGTTTGGAATTTCAAAAAAAAGAGGGATAACAAAATTCTATTTTTCAAAATGAGGAGCCCTTTGAACATAATATAACGAGTTAAAAAACTCTGATAATACGAATCGATAAATAAATGATATATCAGAAACGTTCGGTAATAGTTTCAAGCTAGAATTCGCACCAATAATGTTTGCTACTAAGTTGGGTCAATTCCGTAACGAGCATGGGGGAACAAAATAAACAGAATTTCACAGGAAAAGCAATACATTTTCAAGTGGCCAGCTTAACAGATCGATGTAAATTGATCTCCGCAACAAGAATACTCTATAATTTCTAAACAAAGGCAGTCACGTGACTGAAAATAAATTCAAAACAAAGCCGGTCATGTTACAGTAACCGATTACCTAACTTCTGTTCTATTTCCAAACGAGATCTTGTCACGTGATCTACAATAACAATGCAGACAAAACTGGGGGTTGTTGAGTTTCGTAAGGTCAAAAATGATTAATTGATTTATACCCTACAGTGTTTTGCCGAATGATTGGATATAATACACAAAAACAAAGCGCCACAACTTGTGTCGGACGTTCCTGTTGTTTTTGAAGGGTAATGCGCTATAATGTAAATAGCGAAATATCAAAGAGCGTATTTACATCAGAGAAGACTCAGATTAAATGGTCATTTATTCTTTCACAAATACGACATGGTTTTGACGTTCCAAAACTGAAAATCTTTGGTAAACATTAATTTTGTATCCAGCATCTAGAACTCATCTTCCCTAGCCAAGGTTGATCCCACCTACGTTTGTATTCACCCTTGGCGCATTTAGTCTGCTGGTTGTTTACGTTATTTCGTCCATAAGCGCGTTGTCTTTTGTGTCATACGTCATTCGGATTAGGAAAAAGTTAGCTGCTTCTTTAGTCGAGTTGTCTAAAGTATTAATAATTCATTGATTGAAGATAGGGAATTCCCTTCTATTGAAGTGAAATTCTTAGGAAAAATTGTCCATCTTCGCATTTTCAGTTGTAAATGCAATGCTTTTTCCCGCCCGTTGTCATGAATTGGTTACTCATAACAATTGTATCAGTCGACAATCTGATTGGTTCCATCAAGACCTCGCTGGAACCAATGAAAATCCTTTCCAGGAGACCAAGAAAATCGGACTAAATATGCCACGGGTGAATACAGAAACGACGTTATGTCGTAGATTTCACCCTTGGCTTGCAAAGATGCTAGAACTCTGCTCAAATGATCATAATGCCAAGATGCTTATGTTAATCTATAGCCAATAGCATAGACTATATTGAGGACAGATGAGAAAT
This sequence comes from Fragum sueziense, assembly GCA_963680895.1. Classification (NCBI taxonomy): domain Eukaryota; kingdom Metazoa; phylum Mollusca; class Bivalvia; order Cardiida; family Cardiidae; genus Fragum; species Fragum sueziense. Next base: position 45,201,576 of record OY804604.1, read on the forward strand.
AGCATTTGTATTTGTAAATGTATTGAATTACCATGACTTACAATGATTTCTATATTCATTTCAGCTATAAAACAAGACTCTACATGGGTTCATGTTTAATACTCATTGTGAGTAGGCCTAATTGTTAGGCCAAGCACCAGACACATTTCAAGTGAGTTGATTTGTTGTTTACCATTTTAAGGTTTACGAACTGAGAATGAAATGCAGAGCCAGAGGCAAAATTTGAAAAGTGCCAGTAATTCCTAAACTGTGGTACATTTTCATTCCAAATATAAACATTAGCATTTTGTATAGTTAAGAATTTTGAATTAATGCATACTAATTACTTATGGAAATACTTGACAAAAATGTTCAAAATTACCTCCCTTGCATATGAATATACAGTAAAATAATATTTGTAAATTATTTTCTTCTTGAAGCATAATCTTGAAATCCGACACAGTGAATCAACTAATGTGAAGTGTATTTACAAGTGTCAGGACTTTTCTTCCAGAAATTGGGAAGGGGCCATGGTCAGTCATTTTGGGAAATTTAGCGCAATTTTGGTCAAATTGGGAAAAAGAAAACACAGGAGAATAAATGTTCAAATGTAAATAAATCTCCTTAAACAACACTTTTTAACCAGAATAACTTAATCATAGAATCACACACTGCTTTACCTTATTTGTGACTATAATTGCCACCAGTAATTGATCATTATTTATTTTCATTTTTTTTTTTTTTTTGGGGGGGGGGGCGAATTTTAGTTTGGAAAATTGGGAAATTCTTACTTTGAAATTGGGAAAAAGGAGCCATATTCCAATTGGGAAGCCGCCGAATTTCGGCCTCTGTTATTGAAGGAAGAAAAGCCCTGAGTGTGTGTAATTTGATGCATTTCATATGGCTAGAAAGTGGTGTTTTCATTCTCAGTTCGTAAAACTTAAGTTTATTTTAGTAAAAGAGTACAAAACATGGCAAAGTAAAAACACATTACAGCAATATTGCACAAAGTTAGTTATCATATGGGAAAAAAGACTCCCTTATCTAAATGATTTTAGTGAGTTTGTATATGTATAGATTCTGATAATTCTGATAAAATAGCACTAGGTCTGTTAAAACTTTGTTACTGAACTGTCTGTTAATAAATTGCTGAGTGTAACGCTGCACGCCTAGGAGGAAATAGTGTTTGAAATGAGATATCATGTTACATAATTGACCAAACGCTGACTGTCAATCAAAAATATCGATTAGCCAATGGACGATCAGAAAAATGCCATGCCCCAATTGTTCTTCGTTGCACATGTTATTGTATCGATTTATCGACTGACAATATAAACAATCAACGTGCCAATGGCAAAGAATTTTGTGCTAACAATGGACTCAGGTTTACTGTTATGTTTTGATAAACCGTCAGTGTTGTTATAAAATCTTGTGACTATGGCTTAAATCAAGCCGTAGTTACGAGATTTTATAACAACACCTACAAAATACTATTTTTGTTTGTCCGAATTTACGTCACGATTAACTGGATAAAATCGTTCCCTATTAACAATCACATCCCCATTGTTTGTTTTAAATTCTATGTTGGGCGGAGCGATTTATCGATTGGCATTTGGTCAATTATGTTAAATGGACAGGTCTGTTGCTACCCAAAGTTTTGAGATACTATATGTATATGACAATTTTGTCCATTGTTATTTTATGAATTTAATATGCAAATAATTGTATACATGCATATCAATAATCATTTTGCAGGCATGGTGAAATCAGAAAACAGTGGTATGTTGAACAGCTGTATAAAGTCTGGTGGAATGGAATGTGTTTCAGAAAGGCCTTTAATGGTATGCATTTATTCTTTATCCCTGAAACAATCTTGATTTCATTGTATCATCTACAAATTGAGATTTTTCCTGAATTACAAAGTATGATGAAAAACATTACTTTCTAAATAAACTATTCTTAACCATAACATACAAATTGTCTACAACCTGTTTCAGCATGGATCAGTTTGAAATATTGCTGTTTAGAAAAGGTTGCACACATATATAATTACGTGTCTAGATCTATGCTTGATTGGAATGTGACAATTTTAATTTCTAATTCACAGTTTACATGTTGAATTGCCCAGGTAGGTACTTAAGCAGCAGGGGTGCAGTATATATATTTTGTAAATAAAATGTTCTGTTCTGTATATATTTAAGGGCACATCCCCTGCCGCTTAATGAAACCCACCCTGCATTAAAAGGGATGATTTAAATGGATAATTACGGCTTTTTAAAGTAATTACAAACTTTTCCAAAAGAACCACTTCAGTAAAAACAACGTAGGATATATCAATAATCAACATTTTGTACTTTTCATTCAATGTTTTGATTTTGAAAATATGCATATCCTTTTTCCTTTTGCAATACATATTGAAGAAAATTTTGTAAAAATACATTGAACATTTTTTGATGATTTAATGACTGAATTTGTCATCTCATTAGCATCACCTTTGAAATTTTTGATAATATTTTTCATTGCATGTATTGTTGCATTTTGACAAGGCTTCAAATATTGTTAGAAAAGTAGAAAATGCCAGGAATTGTGATTTTTAGGGGTCAGTATAAGACTGAAATGTTACATTTGTTACTTTTGTATAATTGCAGGTTCATAAATCAGGTGCACAGATGAATAAAGATGATGCTGACAATGATGATTACCGATGTTATAACAGACAAATTGACAATTTGTGGACATTGATTGGTCAATACAGTGATTTGTGTACAATATCCATGTATAAACATTCAAATTTTAAAACCGACAAAACTCCATCCTGTTTAAACCAATTCCAACATAATGGCATCTTTTGACAACCTACACGATGAAAGGTTTGGAAACATTCAGGATAATGAAGAAATGGTTTTGTGAAAAGCAATTTTATCATTTCCCACAATGTTTTTTAGCGAGTTAGATAAAAAATATGAAATTTTATTCGCTTAAAATTGTCATCTGCAACATCTTTCAATTTGGGACAGTCTTAAAAAATCCGTCTGGTAATTGGTTACAAATGATTTAGTGCAGATAACCAATTACAATCTAGAATATCATGTTGTGACTTGTAAAAACCAGCCAAAGTTTCATTCATGTTTATGAAAATTAGAACACATTTTTAACGTTTTATTTGATTTTTGTTCTGGCTATCAGAAAACATACAGGTTAACCCAAATAAGTCCTGATTTTGTCATACCTGAAGGAAACTGCTTCAAGAAAACATTTAGACAAAAGAAGAAAATGTTGATTACCGGCGTTTTCTCCTTTTATCTAAATATTTTCTATGCTAAATTGTACCTAAATCCTATCTTTATCAACATTCGTTTGACGTTTGCATGATGTTTCTTATTGGATCACCTCTAAATTTTAGAGTTTGGGAAAGGGTTAATTCAGAGTAATAAGTAGTATAGAGATTTGATAGACATAAGGATGTTATGCCTGCCAACAGCATATCTTCTGTCCTCTTTATTTCAAGTTGTGCACCGGTCCATGCGAAAACCTTCAACCAAAAAAGTAAATACAGTTTACACTCGTTAAGTCAACATCTGATATGTCAAATTTCTGCTTAAGCCGAAATGAAAATGTGGTCCTTGCATCATCAATGGCCATAGGGTATCAATCAGGTTACACAAATGTAATTATTTTAAAGTGAATAAATCAATTGAAATATGGTAGGAAAAGGAGATACTTTGCTCCTTTTGAGCAATTTTCCATTTCCTGCTATATTTTAATAATACATGCACTTGCCCAACGAAAATGAATAAATATCATTAATCAAAGCCGAAAAGAATTGGGATAAGTCGAATTCACGATATCTCGAGCTAGAATGATGTTCCCTAAGACTTCGACACAACAAATATTACGAAACGTATTGGAAAACGGCTTACTGTCGTTTGAAGGCAATGCTGAAAACTGTTGAGATGAAGCGCAACATGCTAGTGATAGTGAACTTTCCGAGCGTCTTCAATATATGGGAACTTTTGAAAACCATGGACTAGATGAGAGAAAATGTTGAAAACCAACTATGCCTGTCAGCGGCTTTTAGCTCACCTGAGCAGAAAGTGCTTAATGTGAGCTATTGTGGTCACTTAATGTCTGTTCGTCCGTCTGTCAACAATTTGGTGTTTACACCATAAGAACTTGCATGGGTTCGAATCATTCCCATTGGATCAGAAAGTTGAGAGTTATGTGCCCTTGAATCTGACAAAATTGCCGTTTTCGAATCTAACAACTACAAATATTGACTGAACAAGACAAAACTTGGCCATGATGTTCATCACCAAGTATCGTTCGGGAAAGGTTTAAGGTAGTCCACCCCTAATGAGATTTGCACGACGTCGAAATTATTCGGGTTAAGTCAGTCGGCGGAGGAACCCTCCACCGCTGAATAATTACGATCACGTCCGGATGTGTTCAGATACGTAACAACGACACTCGGAAAAAACATGTTTTATGAATCTCAAAGTGGCCACATTACGGGTATTCTACCTTGATTAAAGACAAATTACTTGTAATCTTAAAGACTTTCCACCCAAGAAAGACAACAATATGTATATATACTAAGTATTCCATTGATTCATTTAAAATTATTGTGTGCAACATCTTTGTATTTAGACCAAACTTAAATTTTGACGTTTGGGAATGGGTTAATGGTGTGGATTTCAAAATTCATACAATTCGTTATGATGTCTGCGTGACAAGTCTGTAAGGTCATTGTTCTTGGTCAAAGACACATCTCAAGGTCTTAATTACAAAACCTCATAGACCTATAGACTCTTATCCAGGTTTCAACAGGCATTTGTGCTTCACACGCACGTCTTTTAGTCTAAAACCCTTTGGATTTTGACGAGATAGATCTAGTTTTCTGGGAAACGTTAAGGTTAACGTCGACATCCTTTCGCCCGTTTTTTAGGCTTTGCCTACTTTCATATTATTACTAATGATTTTTGTGTCGAAAAGTAAAGGTTATAGCAGAGAGAACTTAGAAGGAAATACTGATCATCAGCATTTTCTTCTTTTCCTTCAAGGTTTTTATAAGCCGCCAGAGGCGGTGGTATATTGGCGTCATCTCCGTCTGTCCATCCATCCGTCCGTTCGTCCTTCCATTGGACCATTCGTACGTACATCCACTTTTCTTGTTCACGCAACGCATTAGTTCTAGCTGAATCTTTTTTAAACTTGGTCTATGTTATTGCCTCGACTGGTAGATGAGCACGAAGGAAGGATTTTATGGTTCATTGATTTTTGCTCGAGTTATGCCCCATTAAAACTTAGTCTCTGGGGCGGTGTACATTGTGACCATGGCACTCTTGTTTAAATCCATATATGTTGTGTCGTCAAAAAGTGTTACTGCTTGGTAATGAGGTATTGCAATATTTTAAGGGAAAGAAACATCAGTTGTTACATAGATGATGACAGTGAGGGGACCAACACTGAGACAAGTCAGTGGAATAGAGATAAAACACAGGCATTGTCTAGTAAAGACAATAAACGATTACGAACTATAAAAGGTATGGCATTGGTTTGCATACAGAATGTTGTAACTAAGCTGTAGGCACAGCATTTTAGCGTGACTTTTATTAGAATAGGGGACTATTCCAGACACTTGGGCGTTTGCATCGGGTAACGTTTAATTTTTCATGAGCAAGTTTCTCAAATCTCTGGTTCTACTCATGCTATTGCTCTGGAACTCTGCTCATGACTCTGTTACTATAGTATCAGCCTCTAGGCAAAGATTCGTAACTCTGACATCAGTGACTTGTACTTTAATGGAATTCCCAGCTAGCAATCTAAATGGGTCCCAAATGGGTCCCATATGGGCACCCTTATGGGTCCCGTAAGGGCAACCCATATGGGACCCATTTAGAATGTGCAACCGGGGGCCATATGGGTCCTATCTTGGCAGCCCATATACATGCAATATGGGACCCATATGGGTCCCAGATGGGCGGACCCATATAGACAGACCTGATCTAATCCATTTCTATTGGCTTTCAATTAGTGTTGATCGAAGTTCAAAACCTTTTAGAGCTTCTCGCTCAGAAAGGGGTCCTTATTCCTCGTCGTGGAGAAAAAAGGTCTCGCCAGATTAGTCTGACGACCTTTGCATTACTCCTTAGGCTTGATCCCTAGGCATTTTGTCTTATTACTTTCTTCTGATACTTTCGATCATTTCTATAAGTGTCTTTATGTTTTTGATATATTTATAAGTCTAGATTTATTTCCATCTTTTTTTGAAAATGTCTATACAAAAATGTTTTATCTTAACAGAATCTTATACGATTATCAAGCCAAATGCTTTCTTTACGTAAAAGCTTTGTGAAAACATGATTCATTTTCAAGATTTCAAATTATTTCCCTTTAATATACATAAAACTACATGTGACACAATAATTGATAAGATAATGGTAAGTAATTTGAACAGTCTAATTACAGCTTAAACACCGTTAAAACAACAAAGTTTTCGGATGATCCAACATGAAGGCCATGGTTAAAAAACGATATTTACAAGTGAAAGAATGTACTTCTGTACAATATAGGCCTAGCGCAGAAAAAACTTAGGCAAAAGAAGAAAATGCCGGTCAACTTTTGCTAATAGCTCTAGGCCTATGTTTTTCGCAATTTACCTTTCTATTAGAGAAGTCAAAACCAGGTTTAGTTCTAGAAAGGATTAGATACGTCTTATTGATGTCGCCTTACTTGTCTTGCTGAACAGCCTATATTGTTGTTGTTTTCCAATTTGTATTGATTTGATGGTCATTAATTATGATGGTTATAAATAACATTGTCATTCAAATTGCAAACTTATAATTCTATATGCTATTGTTAAACCGAAGTGACCGTGCGCTATGAATATTTATAAACAAACGTAATCGTCTGCAATATTGACAATAATGAGCGCAGGGTTACTTCGGTTCAATAATACCTGATTCAGTTTATGGATATTTTAAATATGCTCATATGTTTACATATTATTCTGTTGTACTTGAATGGGCGCAAACCAATTATTGTAACTGGGAACCTTATTGTTAAAACAACATGGGCTTTCCTAAATGGGTCCTGTATGGGCATACCCATATGGGCTTACCCATACACAGCCCATATGCTGGGAATATGGGACCCATCTGGGTCCCTTATGATCAAATCCACATGGGCTTGCCTACAAGGTCCTATATGGGTCCAATATGGGCCCACCCATATGGGCTTACCCATACACAGCCCATATGGGACCCGTATAAGCATGTTTGCTGGGTTGTTACCCTTTTTGGAATTATTCACTATCTAGCACTTGATAGTCACACTTATATACATAGAACAGCACTGAAGTTTCATCCATAATTCTGGATGAAGCTTCAGTGCTCTTATAGGTACCTCTAAGGTTTGTGTATATCTGCTAACTGTTGTCATACCTACCTCTTAAAGTGTGTGTGTACATCATGTATTTGACTTAAACTTTCATCACGACTAGAATAATATATTTTGTTATTTAATAAATTCTTTACAGATGCAACTTCAAACGCAGTTGACAATAATGAATGATTCTTAACCCATTACCAAAATTTGAGACTGTTTCAAATTCAAAGATGATGCAGACGACAATTTTCAGTGAATGGAATTTAAAGATTTTTGGTTCTTTTTGGGACGAAATCAGTGTGGGAAATGAAGACATTGCTTGTCACAAACAATTTCTTCATTTCCCACACTGTTTTTCAAAGCAATTATCTTATGGGGAGCCAAAAAGAGTGATTGTGTGGTAATAGGTTAATGTAGCTGTAGTGTTCTCATATGTACATCTATATGTATGTGTATATATCTGCACATCATGTTCATATCTACCTCTTAATGTGTGTGTATGTACATCATGTGTTTGCGTACCTCTGAATGCCTGTATGTTAAATTTAGTTTTGACTAGAATATGTTTTTTTTTTTATTTGATGAACTCTTTACAGATGCAGATGAGCAAAGGAGCTCAATACCTCCAGTTCCATCGGAAAAGGTACTTTAACTTTGTCATTTATGATAAGCATTATTGTCTCATAATATGTGTTCAAAGCAAATCTGTTAGAGGGCTTTTTAATTTACTTAAGGATTATTATACCGCTGCAAACGAAGTTTGGAGGGGGTATACTGGAATCAGCCTGTCGGTCCAGTGGTTGAATGGTTGGTTGGTTTATTTGTTGGTTGTTCTGTCACCAAAACTTTGTCCAGACAACTTCCCCTACACTTGAAGACTGATTTAGCTTGGAACAAGTGTTCATTGTGACTTGTAGATGTATAAGAAGAAAATTTCATTGAAATCTGACCAATACTTTCTGATTAACAGCCACTGATATGACCAAAGAAATGCTTGTCCGGACAACTCCTCCTACAGTTACCGTCCGATTTTTGCTTTGTATTTGGCACATGCGTGTATTAGGATCTGTTGATGTGCAAGACACAAATTGTAGAGACGCAATTTTCACGGAAATCGGAACGATACTTTTTGAGTTATGGCCCCTGATTTGACCAAAAAATGCTTGTCCATACAACTCCTACAGTTACTGCTCCTTGCTTCATTCTTGGCACAGGTGTGCATTAGCACCTTACAACGTGCAAGACGCAAAATTCACGGAAATATGACCTATACTTTCTGAGTTATGGCTCCTTATTTGACCAAATTTCAAGGAAATCAGATTGACAATTTTTGACTTATGGCCCCTCATTCAACAAAAACGATTGTCCGAACAAAGGTGGTGGCGGGGTTATTTTATCACCTTCAGTGATTGATTTCTAGTATTGTTATGCCCCTGTATTGACAGATCGGGGGCATATTGTTTTTCTTGTGTCCATCTGTCTGTCTGTCTGTCCAAAAACTTAACATTGGCATTTTCTCCAAAAGTATTCAAGATACAATGCTCAAACTTTACATGTAATCTTCTTTCAATGATATCTATCTGCTCCATGCAATATGACCTTCCTTAAGATCATCTGATAATCCTAATCAACCCTTAACATAACAACTAAACATTGGTATTATTTCAAGAAAAATAGCAATTTCGGTGGGCATTAGTGTTTCACAAACACATCTTGTTAATACCTTTGTTTCTACTAGGGTTATTGCTTTCATGTATAGAGAAAATTCTGGATGACGATTCAGTGCTCTTATATGTACCTCTAAAGGTTTGTGTATATCTGCACACTGTTGTCATACCTACCTCTTAATGTGTGTGTGTACATCATTTGTGTTCGTAAACGAAATGAAACTAAAATACAAGTGGTTTATCTGCCCTAAACACATTACTTTTCCCAAAACCTCCCTACTAGGTCTAATAAGTTGTGTGTTTTTGTTCCAGGTCCTGAATATGGAAGTTACCATGGGCCTGATATGTAGATGAATATGAAACGGATATGGAGACTGGTAGTGATGAAGACATAGAGATTGACGACAGTGTGAATGATTCAGATTATAGCCCTGAAAGTCAAAGTGATCTGGATGAAAACAAGGGATCATCAGATGTGCCTGACGATGACGCATTATCAGATATCATTGCTCCTCTCACTAGCATACAAAACATGTTAAAACCAGCAGACAATCTGAACAACTTGACAAATACAGACCAGCTCTCTTTTGGTCGAGTAGATGATGATTTTAATGTTCAAAAAAGCTCAAACAGTAAAGACCAGAGAGTGTGGGACAAAATCCATGTTTGCCGTTACTGCGGTACAACCCCCACAAACATATCTAAACATTATTTAGGGACACACAAAAATGAAGAATATGTGAAGAAAATCTTGTGTCTTCAACAAAAATCCAAACAAAGGACCTTAGAACTGGAACGTTTGAGAAATGCTGGAGACTACATGCATAATATGGAAGTGTTGCGTTCAAGAAAATGAATGCTGGTAACTTACACAAGTAGGAAAGGTACAACTGTTGATGATTATCTTCCTTGTGAGGATTGCTTAGGACTTTTATTTGGGACCATGACCATGACCTTTGACATAGTGATTTTGACCTTGGAGTTTGACCTACTTTTGAAAAATTAGCTGTTTTTGTGACAAGCTCCGGTTTAGGCGAGCTACGTTGTCCGCGGACAACTCATGTTCTTACGAGGCAATTATGTTCATTATGAATTAAGAAGGTGATATTAGTACATATTGTACTAAGCAAGCTCCATGACATAGTGTATTTCAGTATTGACAATGGCAGTTTTAGTTTACTTAGTTTTGCTTGTAAAAATCAGTTTTCTAATCAAACAAATAATTTGATGAAATATACCAATAATTCTGTGAATATATATAGACGCTTTCATTTAAGAGAGTATTCAAATTACCTCCCTTGTGATGACGTCATCAGAGGAAAAACCGGAAAAGTTGTAAATACGCGATCCCCGACCTTTCAATCAAGGATAAAGGTATTTATTGGTTTATTCAATTATATAATCGTTTTTCATATCAATTTCGGTACTTGGATAGCGGTTGCTGATGCTGTTTCGTGCTTCAAATGGTGTATTTTGATAACAAAGCTTCGGTTTGTCATGTGTTTTCGCGACCTTTTCCGCTTGCAGATTAACCAAGCTTCGGTTTATTTTGAACCCAAATAATCCGATTTGTTATACATGAACATTATTATTTCATTCCAGATGTGGACGAGAGCCTAATTCACCGTGAATGATGTGCACCAATTGAACTAGAAGGGAATTTATTTTATATCGACGACGTTACGAGAAAAAGCTTTACCTTACATGCGCCAGTCAGTGAGTCACCACAGAATTTATCGACTAAAGGGACAACTTGTACAAAGAAACAATAGTGACGTAGATTCTTTGGATCAAGAAACAGCCAGTTCTGCATTGACTTTACCCAGAAGAAAAAGAAGTTCAAAGGTGTACCAAACTGACATTGTCTTTTCAGGAAAAATATCCCATAACAAGAGGAAGTAGCTGGTTACCTGCACTTTCATTTTTCATTCAATGTTATCATGATTTTTGTGCTTATTTTTTGTTTTGGAAAATTTGAAAGGAGCTCAGTGTAGATCATTTAGAAGCATCATAGCAAAATAGCAAAAAAATATGGACCGTCCAATACTGATTTTGACCTAAAGGTAGTCCAACCCTATTATGTCGAAATGTTTCGTATGACATCGTGAAGTAAACATTAATAACTAATTGAACATATTCATGGGATGTCGTAAACATTTGGCGATGGATGGACAGTTTCATTATCCAATGTTTATGATGTTGCCTGAATAATTTGGAAGTCACATTGATGTATCTCATTAGGGGTGTGCTACCTTATCCCTTTCCCAAACAAGCCGAGCCCCGCTTTCATTTAAGAGAGTATTCAAATTACCTCCCTTGTGATGACGTCATCAGAGGAAAAACCGGAAAAGTTGTAAATACGCGATCCCCGACCTTTCAATCAAGGATAAAGGTATTTATTGGTTTATTCAATTATATAATCGTTTTTCATATCAATTTCGGTACTTGGATAGCGGTTGCTGATGCTGTTTCGTGCTTCAAATGGTGTATTTTGATAACAAAGCTTCGGTTTGTCATGTGTTTTCGCGACCTTTTCCGCTTGCAGATTAACCAAGCTTCGGTTTATTTTGAACCCAAATAATCCGATTTGTTATACATGAACATTATTATTTCATTCCAGATGTGGACGAGAGCCTAATTCACCGTGAATGATGTGCACCAATTGAACTAGAAGGGAATTTATTTTATATCGACGACGTTACGAGAAAAAGCTTTACCTTACATGCGCCAGTCAGTGAGTCACCACAGAATTTTTATCGACTAAAGGGACAACTTGTACAAAGAAACAATAGTGACGTAGATTCTTTGGATCAAGAAACAGCCAGTTCTGCATTGACTTTACCCAGAAGAAAAAGAAGTTCAAAGGTGTACCAAACTGACATTGTCTTTTCAGGAAAAATATCCCATAACAAGAGGAAGTAGCTGGTTACCTGCACTTTCATTTTTCATTCAATGTTTTTCATGATTTTTGTGCTTATTTTTTGTTTTGGAAAATTTGAAAGGAGCTCAGAGTAGATCATTTAGAAGCATCATAGCAAAATAGCAAAAAAATATGGACCGTCCAATACTGATTTTGACCTAAAGGTAGTCCAACCCTATTATGTCGAAATGTTTCGTATGACATCGTGAAGTAAACATTAATAACTAATTGAACATATTCATGGGATGTCGTAAACATTTGGCGATGGATGGACAGTTTCATTATCCAATATTTATGATGTTGCCTGAATAATTTGGAAGTCACATTGATGTATCTCATTAGGGGTGTGCTACCTTATCCCTTTCCCAAACAAGCCGAGCCCCGATAGCTCAGTCGGTTATGTTAGAGTCTGTCCATCCAGGGGTCGCAAGTTCGAACCTCGGCTCAGCCAGTATTGATTATGATATTTGACAAAAGTCATTTATCTCTCACCAATGGGTGTAAATCATCTATGTGAGAGAGCAGCTGGAGGCTCGGTTTGGATATTGTAGTGGTACTGGTGAGAGAAATACCAGGAAGCTACGGTTAGGTGCTCCGGCCATTGTTATATGACCACAGCAGTTGAAAAAGGCGTAAACCCTCTATAAAATCAAATTTCCCAAACAAGACCTGGTTTTGACATCCCTTAATAAAGAATGCTTGAGAAACATTCAGACAATGGGAGAAAATGCTGATTACAAAACATTTTCTACTTTTGCCTCAATAATTTCTTAGCTATATTGCAGGGTTTCCACTGACTTTCAAATTTGGGGCGTTATTTTACACAATGCTTGTACCCCCTCTATAAGAAACATAGAAGGCTGCTTGCAAAATTTGGGGTTACATGATTCAATTTGGGGGTGAAAAAAAACCAAAATGGAGCTTTTGGAAACCCTGTATTGTACACAAATCTTATCTGAATCTGCATCACTTTTGTTATACACAGCAGCTTTTTAATTGATCCACCCTAAAATTTTGTTGTTTGGAAAAAGGTCAAACATGAAATTGAATAGCCTAGTATTACAGATTTCATTTCACATGAGGCTGCTTTCAGGGTTGCTGCGGGTCAGGGAAAAGTCAGGGAAATTTAATTTTTCTCAAGGTCGGGAAATTTTGTGAACTGTCAGAGAAATGTGAAAATCAGGCAAATGTCAGGGAATTTTGAAAAAATAAGATGCAATGTCATATAGATAATGATTTCAACATCAACTTTTAAAATTGTCTCAAAATATTGCGAGGTACCGCAAAATTACTGTGAAGAAACAATGAAACATGTCAGGGAATTTTGTAATTTTGTCAGGGAATTGTCAGGGAATTTTATTTCCTCAGACTTTTGGCAACCCTGGCTTTAGCTTTTATTATCATAAATTACACGCCTGGGTTTAACCCCTTTCTCAAACGACAAAATTTTAGAACAGTCCGAATGAAAAGTTGCTGTAGACAACAAAAATGATATTAAAAAGGAAGGCATTAGTGTACAATATAGCACAGAGAATATTGAGATAAAAGGAGAAACTGCTGGTCATCAGCAGTTCCTTCTTTTACCTCAATGTTTTCCAAGGCCTTTTCTATTAGGGACTTCAAAACCAGGTCTTGTTTGGGAAAGTGTTAAATAACAATTCACTGTATTCAGTAATATTTTCTCTGCGTACTATGATACATGAATTTTTGAAGAATCTTACGCCATATGCGAAATATAAACATATTTTAAGTAAAGGTCATTGTCAGGTCAAATGAAATCCGTAATATGATACGGTATGATACCAAATCATAGCCAATCCAAACATTTGAATATGTGTAAGCTTAGGGTTAATCATTAAAGATAAGTTAAAATTTTGTTAGGTCTGGTAGAGAAGTTTGAAATTGAATGTGCAGTAAAATGATGTATTAAATGTTAAGCTTGATAAAAATTTGAAATATTTGATTCTTTTCAAGCCCAATAATGTGTTAGGAAGACATCTCCCACAATTTTTCTTTCATGTTAATGACTGTCCATTAGCATCATCCAAACTTTGTGTTGATAAATTGGGATTTTTCAACAATGTAACAGAAAATATTGAGACAAAAGGAGAAAATGCTCTTATCAGCTTTTTCTTCTTTTAGCTCAATGTTTTCCAAGACCATTTTTATCTAAAAAAATCATCCACTGGGGCTCTGAAATGCATCAGAGTATGTGGTGAGTGACTGGCCAGTGACATTTCAGTGGAGAGTGGTGTGAGAAAGCCAGGAAAGCAAGTTTGGTACAATAGCCTGTTTAACACTTTTCCAAACAAGATCATGCCACAAATTCTCGAAAAAACTTAGGTAAGTTCTCATGCTGCTCAAATCTGAGCACCGTGCTCAAATCGCACAAAAACCATGTGAACTTCAATCGAACACCCTTCAATGGTGGAGAGTATTCCTTTGAAGTTGAGCATGTTCTCATGAGTATGTACCTAAGTCTTTCGAGAAACCGGGGCCTGATTTTGATTTTCCCAAAAGAAAAAGGCTTGGTAAAACTTTGAGGCAAATGAAGAAAATGATAATGATCACCATTTTCTCCTTTTGTCTCAATATTTTCTATTCTATTTCAATCATAACCATTGTGGGCGAGCAGCTGGAGGCTGTTTTGGTGTTGTGGTAGTACTGGTATATGAAAAACGACTGAAATCCATGGTTAGGTGTTCCAGCCGCTGCAATATGATCCAGTTGAAAACCGTGATAGCCCTTTCCCAAACAAGAGCTGGTTTTGATGTCCCATGGAAATGAATTTTGGGAAAACATTGAAGCAAAAGGAGTAAATGCTGATAATCAGCATTTTCTCCTTTTGCCTCAATTTTTTCTATGCTATATTTTATACAAATCACAACTTTATCAAAATTTAATACATTTTGTTGTCTGCAACAGCATTCAAATTGGACCAGTCTAGGAATTGGCTGTTTACGATAGGGTTTAACCCCAGTAAATTGAATCAAATCCATTTCCTACATATATCCTGACCTATATCTCTTTAGTAATTGTGATGGAAACACAGGGAATCAATGGTTAGGTGCTCCAACTGCTGCAACCTATTACTGGCAAAAGTAGTGGGACACTTTTAACTAACAAACAAGACACGTTCAAAGTGGTCCAATTTCAAGCAGACATTGATGAAATTCTTCGGTGTAAATTAAGGCAAAGTTTTACCCCCATTTTCCAAAGGGTCTGATATAACCAACATTTTATTCTTTACCCTCAATGTTTTCTGATCCTCTCTGTTGAAGTGACCTTAAAAGTGATTGGGAAAGAGGCAATCCCGCATATATATCACAAAATGAAAACTGTAAAACAGTTTGCGAATTTATAAAATTCCGTTACAGTGTAAAACTCAAAATAATTTTGAATAATTTTAACAGAAAATTTATTAGAATTCAGTTCAACTAACATTAAAAAGAAAACTAAACAATTTTATGAGGGACATCAACCCTTTCCTGAACTAGACCCAGTTTTGATGTATCAGGGTTCCCTTAATATCTAGAGGTTTGAGAAAATATTGAAGCAAAAAGAAGAAAATGCAAATGATAACCATTACTTTTTCTCTTTTTGCCTCAATATTTTCAGTCCTGTTGTAGACAAAGTACAGTTTGAATATTTTTTCTGAGATAAATTGTTGTGGTCTGCAGCATCTTTCTAATTGGAACAGTCTTTAGTTGTTTGGGAAAGGGTTAAAACCATGTACACCTATATATGAGTCATAGATAGCTGCTGCGGATCCAGAATGTCTGTGGAAGGGGGTTCAGATATACAAAAAGGTGGCCATGGGTTCATTTTACCAAAGTATTGCACAAATTAGACTGAAGTTCCACTTGAAAATTTCACAAACAACTTTACAAGACCTGGTTTTGATGTCCCTATTAGAAGCAGCTTGAGAAAATTTTGACAAAGGAAGAAAATGCTGATAATCAGCGTTTTCTCACTTTGTCTCATTATTTTCTAGGCTACATAAAATTTTTACAAAAATCCTGTCTTTATCAACATGAATTTTGACAATAATTGCAACTCTTGTCGTTTGGGAAAGGGATAATCAGGCTATCAACCCCCGACACCCCCCCCCATTGGCGGATCTAGATGGGGATCAGGGGGGTCCGGACCCCCCCCCCTCCCCTTGCATTGGCCGAAAATTTAATTTTGGCCATACTAATTGAGTGTAATGTTATATATTTACTATATTTTAAGCCATAACTTGGGCTTGGACCCCCCCCCGGAAAAAAATCTTGGGCTTGGAACCCCCCCCCTGGCAAACAATCCTGGATCCGCCCTTGTCCCCCCGATTGCGCCACTGTATAGCACACGAGAGAATGAAATGAAAAGCTGTAAAGTTTGTTTTGTCTTGGCAACTGTTCTTTAATTCCTCTATGACGGTCCCGATTTTGCTTGCTGTTAATCTTCCTCCGCCCATCTTCACGGAGACTGTGTCATGTATGCAGGTCCTACTACACAAACATCGTGGCTCATCTTTCACATGTACAGTGAGGTAAACGTCACCCTGAAATGAGAGATGAAATCATACAATAGTTATGTAAAAAAGAAAACGTGTAAAATCGAGTGAATTTAAGTCTTGGTCCGGAGTAAAAGCATCGGCAACTGCGTGAAGGTCGAAATCGTGATTATTTTTGCACTGAAATGGGGGAATTTTGTGCCGATTTCCCAAACAAATTGTGTTGTACAGTGTAAAAACATTATAATTCGACGTAAATACACACAAACGTAAAATTCTTACCAGATATATCACTTTAATCAGTGGAAATATCGATTGAATGCTGTATGACGTTTGTGAAAGTCCTTGTTTTTTTGTGTACACTCCTCACTTGACGTCACATCCGGTAAGGGAGTTAACTCTTGTACATACGAAAATCGCTTAAATGAAAGCGTCTATAAGTAGTTTCAATAACACATTTATATTGTTGATATTTTTTTAAAATTTCATTTAAGCCTATAAATCACAGTAAAAAATCAACAGCAAGCAGCCGCAGACAAAACACATGCGACTGACGGAAGAACAGAGCCGGCTGCTGAGTAACTTATTTGAAGCAAACATTGCAATGCGACGTGAATAGAGAATGATAGACTGTGTAAATGTAATCAAGAAGTACAAGTGTTTGAATAGTTTGACTTGGAAAATAGTATGAATACTGTCCACAACTGGATAACAACCGAAAAACGCAAAGTTAAAAAAGATGTGAAATAGTTGTTGATGATTGAGATAGCCCATGTGACTTGTGATGTCATAATTCGGTCTGGGTTGGAGAAAAATAAGAAAATATTTGC
Organism: Fragum sueziense; assembly: GCA_963680895.1. Taxonomy (NCBI): domain Eukaryota; kingdom Metazoa; phylum Mollusca; class Bivalvia; order Cardiida; family Cardiidae; genus Fragum; species Fragum sueziense. The sequence continues at coordinate 45,218,853 of OY804604.1, forward strand.
CCACTTTAGAATCCTGGTATAATTTTTTATTGGATCGTTCAGGTCACACCCCCGGAAGTATTGGAGAACTGTAGAGAATATCCAAATAGGCGATTGCCATTAGTCACAACTCGGACAATTCCGTGAATCACACTGTTGGAGATCCGGAAATACCCGAGGTTTGTCGAATGGGCGATAACGACAGAAAGGCCACCTGGTGATCACGATTATTTCTGTACAGATTTTCCAGACCTTCATATAGGAGTTTACGGAAATAGCCGAAGTCTTGTTTAAAGAGACTAAATTCTAACCTGAAGCGAGCAATTATTTTCTTATTTACCTCAAATCCAGACCAAATCATGACATCATAAGTTACATACACTGATATTTTGACATGAGACAGTGATAGAGCACATGGTCTTAACCCTTTCCCAAACAAGACCTGGTTTTGATGTCTCTTATGTGAATTGTGAAAAAATGTGAAAATGTGAATGGGAAAACATTGAAGCATGAGGTAAAAATGGTGACAATCAGCATTTTCTTCTTTTGCTTCAATATTTTCTGTGCTATATTTTGCATGAATCCCATTCAGATAAACATACATTTTGCCTTCTGCAACTCCTTTCAAATTTGACTGCCATATAATTTGTGAAATGGTAAGAGGTCAAAGGTTTTTGATATAATTGCAATTTTGTTTGGACTGTTTTCCATGGATGAATGGATTTTAGAATAACATACTATTGGTCAATGTTTGTTTAGAATATGTTAATTACGACTTTTGATGGACTTGTAAAGCCTCTCTTACAACCGGTCGTACGTGCTCCAGGGTGTGGTCTGCATCTAAAACATATGTTTAATCGTGAGATGCATGCACGTGCAACATACGATTTTAGTGGACGCAACCATGATGCCGACTGCACGCAGCAAAGAATTGATGGAACAATTCTTTGCTACGACCATTCTGTGTCTTTTAGAACGCCAGGAGCACGCAAGACAAATTGAGAAGTACGGAGCACGTACGACAGGCGTGCGTGTGACGCAGGGAATGATAAACCGAAATTCCAGAAAATTCACAAAGAATGCATAATTTTCTCGAAAGAGATTCATACTTTTGACCTGCTTTGAATGTACATATTATGAGGGGCTCTTACAACCCGTCGTGCGTCTTTATAAATCTTACGATTTTGCAGTGTTTTAAAACGTACGATTTAAAAAGTTGCACTACGGGTTGAAAGAGAGGCTTAAGTTTTAACATGTGAGAACCTATTGCCAAATTGCAAAATTTAGGTCAGGTCCTTATTCAAGGTCCATAGCGGTTTAAAGAGGCGTTGAACAAGCAAAAATCAAATTCACGATGATGCAGACAACAATTTCAAGTGAATCAAGTTTAACATTCTTTGGTCTTTTAGTTCAAGAAAACATTTTGGGGAATGAAGAAATTGCTGAGGCGCGATTTTGACGCATGTAAAACAATGAGAAAACATTGAAACAAGAGAAAAATTGTCGACTGTGAACATTTTCTCCCTATGCTTTCCATGTTTAGATCTTCAAATATCCTGCTTTTGGGAATAAAAGTTTTGTTGTTGGCTGCAACACCTTTAAAATTAGACAAGTCAAAACTTTTGTCGTTTTGGAGTGATTTAATGCGTCAAGAAATATTGCGATTAAGAAGAGAATTCGGAAAAAAGCCAAGGGGAATTCGGAGTAAATAATCAATGGCTAAGTCGAGCTGTGACTAGACTTTTCTCTATTGAAACATTTGAGTTAAAGGAGAAATTGACAATTACCGGAAAGTCTATCGCTCGGGTCCTGCATAGCCCAAGCTCAGGCAAGTGGGGACTCAGACGCCAGGGTTTATTGACGAGAACATTTAGGGAAAATGAGAAAATGCCGATTTTGGGGTCTCAGACTGGATACCCGTGAAACTGTTGCGAGTTCAATTGCTCATATCCCCGTGTGTTTTCGCGACCTTTTCCGCTTGCAGATTAACCAAGCTTCGGTTTATTTTGAACCCAAATAATCCGATTTGTTATACATGAACATTATTATTTCATTCCAGATGTGGACGAGAGCCTAATTCACCGTGAATGATGTGCACCAATTGAACTAGAAGGGAATTTATTTTATATCGACGACGTTACGAGAAAAAGCTTTACCTTACATGCGTCAGTCAGTGAGTCACCACAGAATTTTTATCGACTAAAGGGACAACTTGTACAAAGAAACAATAGTGACGTAGATTCTTTGGATCAAGAAACAGCCAGTTCTGCATTGACTTTACCCAGAAGAAAAAGAAGTTCAAAGGTGTACCAAACTGACATTGTCTTTTCAGGAAAAATATCCCATAACAAGAGGAAGTAGCTGGTTACCTGCACTTTCATTTTTCATTCAATGTTTTTCATGATTTTTGTGCTTATTTTTTGTTTTGGAAAATTTGAAAGGAGCTCAGAGTAGATCATTTAGAAGCATCATAGCAAAATAGCAAAAAAATATGGACCGTCCAATACTGATTTTGACCTAAAGGTAGTCCAACCCTATTATGTCGAAATGTTTCGTATGACATCGTGAAGTAAACATTAATAACTAATTGAACATATTCATGGGATGTCGTAAACATTTGGCGATGGATGGACAGTTTCATTATCCAATATTTATGATGTTGCCTGAATAATTTGGAAGTCACATTGATGTATCTCATTAGGGGTGTGCTACCTTATCCCTTTCCCAAACAAGCCGAGCCCCGATAGCTCAGTCGGTTATGTTAGAGTCTGTCCATCCAGGGGTCGCAAGTTCGAACCTCGGCTCAGCCAGTATTGATTATGATATTTGACAAAAGTCATTTATCTCTCACCAATGGGTGTAAATCATCTATGTGAGAGAGCAGCTGGAGGCTCGGTTTGGATATTGTAGTGGTACTGGTGAGAGAAATACCAGGAAGCTACGGTTAGGTGCTCCGGCCATTGTTATATGACCACAGCAGTTGAAAAAGGCGTAAACCCTCTATAAAATCAAATTTCCCAAACAAGACCTGGTTTTGACATCCCTTAATAAAGAATGCTTGAGAAACATTCAGACAATGGGAGAAAATGCTGATTACAAAACATTTTCTACTTTTGCCTCAATAATTTCTTAGCTATATTGCAGGGTTTCCACTGACTTTCAAATTTGGGGCGTTATTTTACACAATGCTTGTACCCCCTCTATAAGAAACATAGAAGGCTGCTTGCAAAATTTGGGGTTACATGATTCAATTTGGGGGTGAAAAAAAACCAAAATGGAGCTTTTGGAAACCCTGTATTGTACACAAATCTTATCTGAATCTGCATCACTTTTGTTATACACAGCAGCTTTTTAATTGATCCACCCTAAAATTTTGTTGTTTGGAAAAAGGTCAAACATGAAATTGAATAGCCTAGTATTACAGATTTCATTTCACATGAGGCTGCTTTCAGGGTTGCTGCGGGTCAGGGAAAAGTCAGGGAAATTTAATTTTTCTCAAGGTCGGGAAATTTTGTGAACTGTCAGAGAAATGTGAAAATCAGGCAAATGTCAGGGAATTTTGAAAAAATAAGATGCAATGTCATATAGATAATGATTTCAACATCAACTTTTAAAATTGTCTCAAAATATTGCGAGGTACCGCAAAATTACTGTGAAGAAACAATGAAACATGTCAGGGAATTTTGTAATTTTGTCAGGGAATTGTCAGGGAATTTTATTTCCTCAGACTTTTGGCAACCCTGGCTTTAGCTTTTATTATCATAAATTACACGCCTGGGTTTAACCCCTTTCTCAAACGACAAAATTTTAGAACAGTCCGAATGAAAAGTTGCTGTAGACAACAAAAATGATATTAAAAAGGAAGGCATTAGTGTACAATATAGCACAGAGAATATTGAGATAAAAGGAGAAACTGCTGGTCATCAGCAGTTCCTTCTTTTACCTCAATGTTTTCCAAGGCCTTTTCTATTAGGGACTTCAAAACCAGGTCTTGTTTGGGAAAGTGTTAAATAACAATTCACTGTATTCAGTAATATTTTCTCTGCGTACTATGATACATGAATTTTTGAAGAATCTTACGCCATATGCGAAATATAAACATATTTTAAGTAAAGGTCATTGTCAGGTCAAATGAAATCCGTAATATGATACGGTATGATACCAAATCATAGCCAATCCAAACATTTGAATATGTGTAAGCTTAGGGTTAATCATTAAAGATAAGTTAAAATTTTGTTAGGTCTGGTAGAGAAGTTTGAAATTGAATGTGCAGTAAAATGATGTATTAAATGTTAAGCTTGATAAAAATTTGAAATATTTGATTCTTTTCAAGCCCAATAATGTGTTAGGAAGACATCTCCCACAATTTTTCTTTCATGTTAATGACTGTCCATTAGCATCATCCAAACTTTGTGTTGATAAATTGGGATTTTTCAACAATGTAACAGAAAATATTGAGACAAAAGGAGAAAATGCTCTTATCAGCTTTTTCTTCTTTTAGCTCAATGTTTTCCAAGACCATTTTTATCTAAAAAAATCATCCACTGGGGCTCTGAAATGCATCAGAGTATGTGGTGAGTGACTGGCCAGTGACATTTCAGTGGAGAGTGGTGTGAGAAAGCCAGGAAAGCAAGTTTGGTACAATAGCCTGTTTAACACTTTTCCAAACAAGATCATGCCACAAATTCTCGAAAAAACTTAGGTAAGTTCTCATGCTGCTCAAATCTGAGCACCGTGCTCAAATCGCACAAAAACCATGTGAACTTCAATCGAACACCCTTCAATGGTGGAGAGTATTCCTTTGAAGTTGAGCATGTTCTCATGAGTATGTACCTAAGTCTTTCGAGAAACCGGGGCCTGATTTTGATTTTCCCAAAAGAAAAAGGCTTGGTAAAACTTTGAGGCAAATGAAGAAAATGATAATGATCACCATTTTCTCCTTTTGTCTCAATATTTTCTATTCTATTTCAATCATAACCATTGTGGGCGAGCAGCTGGAGGCTGTTTTGGTGTTGTGGTAGTACTGGTATATGAAAAACGACTGAAATCCATGGTTAGGTGTTCCAGCCGCTGCAATATGATCCAGTTGAAAACCGTGATAGCCCTTTCCCAAACAAGAGCTGGTTTTGATGTCCCATGGAAATGAATTTTGGGAAAACATTGAAGCAAAAGGAGTAAATGCTGATAATCAGCATTTTCTCCTTTTGCCTCAATTTTTTCTATGCTATATTTTATACAAATCACAACTTTATCAAAATTTAATACATTTTGTTGTCTGCAACAGCATTCAAATTGGACCAGTCTAGGAATTGGCTGTTTACGATAGGGTTTAACCCCAGTAAATTGAATCAAATCCATTTCCTACATATATCCTGACCTATATCTCTTTAGTAATTGTGATGGAAACACAGGGAATCAATGGTTAGGTGCTCCAACTGCTGCAACCTATTACTGGCAAAAGTAGTGGGACACTTTTAACTAACAAACAAGACACGTTCAAAGTGGTCCAATTTCAAGCAGACATTGATGAAATTCTTCGGTGTAAATTAAGGCAAAGTTTTACCCCCATTTTCCAAAGGGTCTGATATAACCAACATTTTATTCTTTACCCTCAATGTTTTCTGATCCTCTCTGTTGAAGTGACCTTAAAAGTGATTGGGAAAGAGGCAATCCCGCATATATATCACAAAATGAAAACTGTAAAACAGTTTGCGAATTTATAAAATTCCGTTACAGTGTAAAACTCAAAATAATTTTGAATAATTTTAACAGAAAATTTATTAGAATTCAGTTCAACTAACATTAAAAAGAAAACTAAACAATTTTATGAGGGACATCAACCCTTTCCTGAACTAGACCCAGTTTTGATGTATCAGGGTTCCCTTAATATCTAGAGGTTTGAGAAAATATTGAAGCAAAAAGAAGAAAATGCAAATGATAACCATTACTTTTTCTCTTTTTGCCTCAATATTTTCAGTCCTGTTGTAGACAAAGTACAGTTTGAATATTTTTTCTGAGATAAATTGTTGTGGTCTGCAGCATCTTTCTAATTGGAACAGTCTTTAGTTGTTTGGGAAAGGGTTAAAACCATGTACACCTATATATGAGTCATAGATAGCTGCTGCGGATCCAGAATGTCTGTGGAAGGGGGTTCAGATATACAAAAAGGTGGCCATGGGTTCATTTTACCAAAGTATTGCACAAATTAGACTGAAGTTCCACTTGAAAATTTCACAAACAACTTTACAAGACCTGGTTTTGATGTCCCTATTAGAAGCAGCTTGAGAAAATTTTGACAAAGGAAGAAAATGCTGATAATCAGCGTTTTCTCACTTTGTCTCATTATTTTCTAGGCTACATAAAATTTTTACAAAAATCCTGTCTTTATCAACATGAATTTTGACAATAATTGCAACTCTTGTCGTTTGGGAAAGGGATAATCAGGCTATCAACCCCCGACACCCCCCCCCATTGGCGGATCTAGATGGGGATCAGGGGGGTCCGGACCCCCCCCCCTCCCCTTGCATTGGCCGAAAATTTAATTTTGGCCATACTAATTGAGTGTAATGTTATATATTTACTATATTTTAAGCCATAACTTGGGCTTGGACCCCCCCCCGGAAAAAAATCTTGGGCTTGGAACCCCCCCCCTGGCAAACAATCCTGGATCCGCCCTTGTCCCCCCGATTGCGCCACTGTATAGCACACGAGAGAATGAAATGAAAAGCTGTAAAGTTTGTTTTGTCTTGGCAACTGTTCTTTAATTCCTCTATGACGGTCCCGATTTTGCTTGCTGTTAATCTTCCTCCGCCCATCTTCACGGAGACTGTGTCATGTATGCAGGTCCTACTACACAAACATCGTGGCTCATCTTTCACATGTACAGTGAGGTAAACGTCACCCTGAAATGAGAGATGAAATCATACAATAGTTATGTAAAAAAGAAAACGTGTAAAATCGAGTGAATTTAAGTCTTGGTCCGGAGTAAAAGCATCGGCAACTGCGTGAAGGTCGAAATCGTGATTATTTTTGCACTGAAATGGGGGAATTTTGTGCCGATTTCCCAAACAAATTGTGTTGTACAGTGTAAAAACATTATAATTCGACGTAAATACACACAAACGTAAAATTCTTACCAGATATATCACTTTAATCAGTGGAAATATCGATTGAATGCTGTATGACGTTTGTGAAAGTCCTTGTTTTTTTGTGTACACTCCTCACTTGACGTCACATCCGGTAAGGGAGTTAACTCTTGTACATACGAAAATCGCTTAAATGAAAGCGTCTATAAGTAGTTTCAATAACACATTTATATTGTTGATATTTTTTTAAAATTTCATTTAAGCCTATAAATCACAGTAAAAAATCAACAGCAAGCAGCCGCAGACAAAACACATGCGACTGACGGAAGAACAGAGCCGGCTGCTGAGTAACTTATTTGAAGCAAACATTGCAATGCGACGTGAATAGAGAATGATAGACTGTGTAAATGTAATCAAGAAGTACAAGTGTTTGAATAGTTTGACTTGGAAAATAGTATGAATACTGTCCACAACTGGATAACAACCGAAAAACGCAAAGTTAAAAAAGATGTGAAATAGTTGTTGATGATTGAGATAGCCCATGTGACTTGTGATGTCATAATTCGGTCTGGGTTGGAGAAAAATAAGAAAATATTTGCCCACTTTAGAATCCTGGTATAATTTTTTATTGGATCGTTCAGGTCACACCCCCGGAAGTATTGGAGAACTGTAGAGAATATCCAAATAGGCGATTGCCATTAGTCACAACTCGGACAATTCCGTGAATCACACTGTTGGAGATCCGGAAATACCCGAGGTTTGTCGAATGGGCGATAACGACAGAAAGGCCACCTGGTGATCACGATTATTTCTGTACAGATTTTCCAGACCTTCATATAGGAGTTTACGGAAATAGCCGAAGTCTTGTTTAAAGAGACTAAATTCTAACCTGAAGCGAGCAATTATTTTCTTATTTACCTCAAATCCAGACCAAATCATGACATCATAAGTTACATACACTGATATTTTGACATGAGACAGTGATAGAGCACATGGTCTTAACCCTTTCCCAAACAAGACCTGGTTTTGATGTCTCTTATGTGAATTGTGAAAAAATGTGAAAATGTGAATGGGAAAACATTGAAGCATGAGGTAAAAATGGTGACAATCAGCATTTTCTTCTTTTGCTTCAATATTTTCTGTGCTATATTTTGCATGAATCCCATTCAGATAAACATACATTTTGCCTTCTGCAACTCCTTTCAAATTTGACTGCCATATAATTTGTGAAATGGTAAGAGGTCAAAGGTTTTTGATATAATTGCAATTTTGTTTGGACTGTTTTCCATGGATGAATGGATTTTAGAATAACATACTATTGGTCAATGTTTGTTTAGAATATGTTAATTACGACTTTTGATGGACTTGTAAAGCCTCTCTTACAACCGGTCGTACGTGCTCCAGGGTGTGGTCTGCATCTAAAACATATGTTTAATCGTGAGATGCATGCACGTGCAACATACGATTTTAGTGGACGCAACCATGATGCCGACTGCACGCAGCAAAGAATTGATGGAACAATTCTTTGCTACGACCATTCTGTGTCTTTTAGAACGCCAGGAGCACGCAAGACAAATTGAGAAGTACGGAGCACGTACGACAGGCGTGCGTGTGACGCAGGGAATGATAAACCGAAATTCCAGAAAATTCACAAAGAATGCATAATTTTCTCGAAAGAGATTCATACTTTTGACCTGCTTTGAATGTACATATTATGAGGGGCTCTTACAACCCGTCGTGCGTCTTTATAAATCTTACGATTTTGCAGTGTTTTAAAACGTACGATTTAAAAAGTTGCACTACGGGTTGAAAGAGAGGCTTAAGTTTTAACATGTGAGAACCTATTGCCAAATTGCAAAATTTAGGTCAGGTCCTTATTCAAGGTCCATAGCGGTTTAAAGAGGCGTTGAACAAGCAAAAATCAAATTCACGATGATGCAGACAACAATTTCAAGTGAATCAAGTTTAACATTCTTTGGTCTTTTAGTTCAAGAAAACATTTTGGGGAATGAAGAAATTGCTGAGGCGCGATTTTGACGCATGTAAAACAATGAGAAAACATTGAAACAAGAGAAAAATTGTCGACTGTGAACATTTTCTCCCTATGCTTTCCATGTTTAGATCTTCAAATATCCTGCTTTTGGGAATAAAAGTTTTGTTGTTGGCTGCAACACCTTTAAAATTAGACAAGTCAAAACTTTTGTCGTTTTGGAGTGATTTAATGCGTCAAGAAATATTGCGATTAAGAAGAGAATTCGGAAAAAAGCCAAGGGGAATTCGGAGTAAATAATCAATGGCTAAGTCGAGCTGTGACTAGACTTTTCTCTATTGAAACATTTGAGTTAAAGGAGAAATTGACAATTACCGGAAAGTCTATCGCTCGGGTCCTGCATAGCCCAAGCTCAGGCAAGTGGGGACTCAGACGCCAGGGTTTATTGACGAGAACATTTAGGGAAAATGAGAAAATGCCGATTTTGGGGTCTCAGACTGGATACCCGTGAAACTGTTGCGAGTTCAATTGCTCATATCCCCGTCAAATCTCGAGGCACGTCAACGAGCCATACACGTTTGTGAACGAAAATCATCTCAGTGCAGGAGCAAACCAACGTTGTTGATGTGTAAAACAGACAAAACAGCGCGAGAAAAGAAGAAAATATTAATGTCGGAATTTTGTTCCTTTCTCGCGATGTTTCTCTGCTCATATCTCCGTCGAATCCTGAGGCACGTTATTCACCTACCTTACCGGAATTCATTCCCCTACACACCCAAAACGACGACAGCGCGATACTGGTATCGCCGATCAATGTGTGAATGACAAAAACTTGAGAAAAAAAGAAAATGCCGATCTACGGCTTTTTAGCTCACCTGAGCACAAAGTGCTCAAGGTGTGCTATTGTGGTCGCTTTTTGTCCGTCGGCGTCTGTCCGTCCGTCCGTCCGTCTGTCCGTCCGTCCGTCTGTCCACAATTTGTTGTTACCACTCTAGCACCCACAAATATTGACCAATCTTAATTAAACTTGGTCAAAACATATATGACCATAAGTTCTCGGATGAGTTTGATTTTGAGTCAAATCGGACCAGGAAGTTAAGAGTTATGTGCCCTTGAACGTCAAAAATGACTAGTTTTGACTTTGTTACCACTCTATCATCTACAAATATTGACCAATCTTAACCAAACTTTGTCAACACATGTATGACGATAAGTCCTTAGATGAGTTCGATTTTGGATCAGATCAGATCAGGAGGTCCGGAGTTATGCGCCCTTGAATATCAAAAATCGCTAGTTTTTGACTTTGTTACCACTCTAGCATCTACAAATAATGACCAATCAAGACCAAACTTGGTCAAAACATGTATGACAATAAGCTCTTGGACGTGTTTGATTTTGGATCAGATCAGATCAGGAAGTCCGGAGTTATGCGCCCTTGAATATCAAAAATAGCTTAGTTTCAACTTTGTTACCACTCTAGCATCTACAAATATGGACCAATCAAGACAAAACTTGGCTAGAATGTTGGTAACCATACAATAATGAATGAGTTCGATTTTCAGTGTCATTGAAGTAGGAAATTTTGAGTTATGTGCCCTTGAATTTGACAAATTTGCCATTTTCGACTTTGTTTACACTTTAGCATCTACATTTATTGACCGATAAAGACAAAACTTGGCAACAATGATGGTAACCATAAGATGCTGAATGAGTTAAATTTTCAGCTTGATTGGACAAAAAAAACAGAGTTATTGGCCCTTAAATTTCACAAAATTGCTTTTTTCCACTTTATTTTCACTCTAAAAAAACACAAATATTAACCAATCAAGACACAACTTGGTCACAATTTAGGTGACCATGAGATCTTATATGTTTTCATTTTTCATATTGATCAGACTAGAAAAAACAGAGTTTTGTGCCCTTGATGGTGACAAAATTAACGATTTCGTTGTTAATTTCACTCAAACAGTAATTAATAGATATTGACCAATCAAAAAGCAACTTGGACATAAGGTTGATGAGAATATCTTCCTCTCACACACTCATACACACTCTCACACACACTCAAAAACTGTTATACACTCAAATACACTCCCATACACTCTTAAACATTCTCACAAACTCTCACACTTTCTCCCACATTCATACACACTCTCACACACATTTTACACAATCTGACAAACTCTGACACAATCTCAAACACTCTCACACACGCTGACACACTCTTGCACACTCTCAAATTCTCTCACAAACTCTCACACACTCTCACACACTATAACACTCTCTCACACACACTCACACGCTCATACACCCTCTCACAAACTCTCAAACACTCTCACCCGTTCTCAACCACTCTGAAAAAATCTCACACAATCTCACAAACTCTGTCACATACTCACACAATCATACAAACTCTAACACACTTTCACATACTCTCACACATTCTGACATACTCTGACAAACTCTCACACACTCTCTAACACTCTCATATATTCTTCCACACTCTCCTAGACTCTTACACATTCTCACACTCTAACACTCTCTCTCTCAGTCTCAAACAATTTTACACATTCTCACACACTCTCACACATTTTCGTATAATCAAGCACACTCTCAGACATTCTCCCAAAATCTTACACATACTCACACACTCTCACAATCTCTTACACACTCTTACATACCCATCGACACTCTTACACACTCTCACTCAATCTCACGCACTCTCACACACTCTTACTCACTCTCACAGACCTTCATAAACTCTGACACACTCTCACACACTCTCAATTACTCACATACACTCTCAGACTCTTTTGAAACACTCTCAAAAACTCTCACAAACTCTCAAAAAATATCAAACCGTCTTACAAACTCACACACACTCATACACTCTCTCACACACTCTCAAACACTCTCAAACATTGTTACCCACTCTCCCAAACTCTCACACACTTTCACAAACTCTCACACACTGTTACACACTCTCCCACACTCTTCTTCACTCTCACACACTCATACAAACTCAAACACACTCTCACACTCTCTCACACACTCATACACACTCTCACACACTCTCACATACTCTGACACATCTCAAACACTCTTACACCCTCTCAAACACTCTCAAACACTCTCACACACTCTCAAACACTCACTCATTCTCACACACTCTTACACACTCTCACAAACTCTTACACACTCTCATACAGTTTCACACACTCATACACACTCTCACACACTCTCACAAACTCTAACACACTCTCACACACTCTCCAACACTTTTACATACTCTATAAAACTCTATCAAACTCTAACACACTTTCACATACTCTCACACATTCTGACATACTCTGACAAACTCTCACACACTCTCTAACACTCTCATATATTCTTCCACACTCTCCTAGACTCTTACACATTCTCACACTCTAACACTCTCTCTCAGTCTCAAACAATTTTACACATTCTCACACACTCTCACACATTTTCGTAAAATCAAGCACACTCTCAGACACTCTCCCAAAATCTTACACATACTCACACACTCTCACAATCTCTTACACACTCTTACATACCCATCGACACTCTTACACACTCTCACTCAATCTCACGCACTCTCACAGACCTTCATAAACTCTGACACACTCTCACACACTCTCAATTACTCACATACACTCTCAGACACTTTTGAAACACTCTCAAAAACTCTCACAAACTCTCAAAAAATATCAAACCGTCTTACAAACTCACACACACTCATACACTCTCTCACACACTCTCAAACACTCTCAAACATTGTTACCCACTCTCCCAAACTCTCACACACTTTCACAAACTCTCACACACTGTTACACACTCTCCCACACTCTTCTTCACTCTCACACACTCATACAAACTCAAACACACTCTCACACTCTCTCACACACTCATACACACTCTCACACACTCTCACATACTCTGACACATCTCAAACACTCTTACACCCTCTCAAACACTCTCAAACACTCTCACACACTCTCAAACACTCACTCATTCTCACACACTCTTACACACTCTCACAAACTCTTACACACTCTCATACAGTTTCACACACTCATACACACTCTCACACACTCTCACAAACTCTAACACACTCTCACACACTCTCCAACACTTTTACATACTCTATAAAACTCTAACACAATCTCACACACTCATAGACATTCTTACACACTCTTCAACACTCTCACACTCTCTCAAACACTCTCACACAATCTCACACACTCTCACACTCTCTCAAACACTCTAAGACACTCTCTCAGACTCTCAAACACTCTCACACACTCTTAAGCACTCTCTTCTACTCTTACACCGTCTCACACACACTCACACACTCATACATACTCTTACACACTCTCAAACTCTCTCACAAACTCTCACACACTCATAAACGCTCTCACACACTCTCACACTCTCTTACAATCTCTCACTCACTCTTACACACTCTCACACTATCTCAAACACTCTCAGACACTCTCAAACACTCTCACACATTCTCACATACTCTTATACACGCTCACACACTCTCACACATTTTCACACACTCTTTAACAATCTTTACCACTCTCCTTCACTATCACACACTCTCTCACTCTCTCCAACACTCTCATACACTCTCACAAATTCTCGCACACTCTCAAACACTCTCAAACAGTCTCACACACTCTTACACACTGTAATACACTCTCAAACATTCTCACACTCTCTTACACACTCTCAAACACTCTCATATACTCTCTAACACTCTCTAACCTTCTCATACACTCTCCGACACTCTATCACACTCTCACATACTCTCCCAAAATCTTACATACTGTTTACACTCTCACAAATCTCTCACACACTCTCACACACTATCAGACACTTTTGAAACACACTCTCACACACTCTCACAGTCTCAAACACTTTCACACACTCTCACACACTCTTACACACTCTGAAACACTCTCAATCACTCTCTAACACTCTCTAACACTCTCTCACTCTCTTCTACATTCTTTCACATTCTCACAGATTCTCAAAATTCTCCCACACTTTCACACACTCTCCAATACTCTCACACACCCTCACACACTATCAGACACTTTTGAAACACTCTCACAAACTCTCACACATTCCCACAAACTGTTAAACACTCTCGCACACTCTCACACACACTCACACATTTTCACACACTCTCACACACTTTTACTCACTCTCACATACTCTCTACCACTCTCTAACACTCTCATACACTCTCCGACACTCTATCACACCCTCACATTCTCTCCTAAAATCTTACATACTCTTAACACTCTCACAAAATTCTCACAAACTCTCAAACATTCTCAGAAACTCTCACACACTCTCACACACTCTCTCACAGTCTCAAACACTTTCACAAACTCTCAAACACTCTAACACACTGTAACACACTCTAAAACATTCTCACACTCTCTTACACACCCTCAAACACTCTCATATACTCTCTAACACTCTCTAACCCTCTCATACACTCTCCGACACTCTATCACACTCTCACATACTATCCCAAAATCTTACATACTCTTAACACTCTCACAAATCTCTCACACACTCTCAAACATTCTCAGAAACTCTCAAACACTCTCACTCTCTCTCTCTCACAGTCGCAAACACTTTCACACACTCTCACACACTCTTACACACTCTGAAACACTCTCAATCACTCTCTAACACTCTCTAACACTCTCTCACACTCTTCTATATTCTTTCACATTCTCACTGTCTCACAAACTCTCACACAGCCTAAACACTTTCACACACTCTCACACACTCTTACACACTCTAATACACTCTCACATACTCTCACACACTTTCACACATTCTCACACAATCTCCCACACTCTTACACACTCTCACTAACTCTCATTCACCCTCACACAATCATACACACACTCTCACAGACTCTTAAGACTCCCCCACACTTTCACACACTCTCCAATACTCTCACACACTCTCACACACTATCAGACAGTTTTGAAACACTCTCACAAACTCTCACACATTCCCACAAACTTTCATACACTCTCATACACTCTCACTCACACTCACACACTTTCACACCCTCTCACACACTTTTACTCATTCTCCTACACTCTCTCACACTCTCACATACTCTCTTACAATCTCTAACACTCTCATACATTCTCCGACACTCTATCACACTCTCACATTCTCTCCCAAAACCTTACATACTCTTAACTCTCTCACAAAATTCTCACACACTCTCAAACATTCTCAGAAACTCTCACACACTCTCACACACTCTCTCACAGTCTCAAAACTTTCACAAACTCTCAAACACTCTAACACACTCAGACACACTCTCGAACACTCTCTAACACTCTCTCACACTCTCCTACACTCTAACACATTCTCAGATTCTAACATACTCTCTCACAGTCTCAAACACTTTTACAAACCCTCACACACTCTTACACACTCTCATACACTCTCACACACTCCCATACACTCAAACACACTCTAACACACTCTCCCAAACTCGCACACACTCTCAAACACTCTCACAAACTCTTACACACTCTAACACCCTCTCCCACACTATTACAATCTCTCAGTCACTCTCAATCCCTCTCATACACTCGTACACACACTCTCACAGCCTCTGAAATACTCTTCCACAGTTTCACACACTCTCAATACTCTCACATACTCTCACACACTCTCAGACACTTTTGAAACACTCTCACAAACTCTCAACACTCCCACATACTTTCAAACTCTCTCACACACTCTCACACACTCATACACTCTCTCACACACTCTTACACACTCTCACACACTTTCAAACACTCTCACACACTTTTACACACTCTCAAACACTCTCACACATTTATACAAACTCACACACACTCTCACACTCTCTAACACACTCTTACACACTCTCATACACTCTCAAACACTCTCACACCCTCTCCCACACTCTCATACACTATCACACAATCTCACACACTCACATACTCTCACACACACTCTCCCACAATCTTACATGCTCTCACATATGCTCACACATTTTACACATTCTCACACACTCACATACACTCTCAGACACTCTTAAACACTCTCACAAACTCTCACACACTCTCACACATTCATACACACTCTCACATACTTTCACAAGCTCTGACACACTCTCAGAAACTCTGACAAACTTTCAAAAGCTCCCAAACACTCTCTGACACTCTTTAACACTCTCTTACACTCTTCCACACTCTCAAACACTCTCACACACTCATAGACTCTCTTACACACTCTCACACACTCTCACTTACTCTCACACAAATTCACACACTCTCAAACACTCTCCTTCACTATTACATACTCTCAAAATCTCTCACACACTTTCGAACACTCTTACACATTCTCACATATTCTAACACACTCCCACACACTCTCAAACACTCTGAACCACTCTCAAACAGTTTTTGAGAGTTTGAGAGAGTCTGCGATAGTGTGTATGCGTGTTGTAGAGTGTTTGAGAGTGTGGAAGAGTGTGTGAGAATGTGTCATAGTGTGAGAGAGTTTGTGAGAATAGATGAGAGTGTGTGAAAGTGTGTAAGAGAGTTTAAGAGTGTATGAGATTGTGTGAGAGTGTGTTAGAATGAGTGAGGGTGTTTGAGAGTATGTAAGAGTTTGTGAGAGTGTGTATGAGTGTTTAATAGTGTGTGAGACTGTTTGAGAGAGTGTGTAAGAATGTGTCAGAGTGTGTAAGAGTATGTGAGTGTGTTTAAAAGTGTGTGAAATTGTGTAAGAGTGTTTGAAAGTGTTTGAGAGTTTGTGAGAGTGTGTCAGGTTGTGTCAGATTTTGTGAGAGTGTGTATGAATGTGTGAGACTGTATGAGAGTTTGTGAGAGTGTTTAAGAGTCTGTGAGAGTGTATGTGAGTGTCTGAGAGTGTGAGAGAATGTGTGAGAGTGTGTAAGAGTGTGGGAGAGTGTGTGAGAGAGTGTGTGAGTGTATCTGAGTGTGTGAGGGTGTGTGAGATTGTGTGAGAGTGTGTAAGAGTTTAGGAGAGTGTGTGAGAGTGTGAGTGAATTTATGAAAGTGTGTGAGAGTGTGTAAAAGTGTGTGAGAGTGTGTGGGAGAGTTTTAGAATGTGTCAGAGTATATCAGAGCTTGAGAGAGTGTGTGAGAGTATGTATGAGTATATGAAAGAGTGTGAGAACATGTAAGAGTGTTGGAGAGTGTGAGAGAGTGTTAAAGTATGTTCGAGAGTGTGTAAGAGTTTGTGAGAGTGTGTAAAAGTTTACAAGAGTGTTTTAGAGTGTTTGAAAGTGTGACAGAGTGTGTGAGAGTGTGTGAGAGTGTTTCAGAGTGTGTGAGTGTGTTTGAGAGTGTGTAAGAGTGTGTTAGAGTGTTGTAGAGTTTGTGAGAGTGTGTCAGAATGTGTGAGCGTGTTGGATAGTGTGTATGAGTGTGTGAGAGTGTATGAGAGTGTGTAACAGTGAGTGAGAGTGTTTGAGAGTGTGTGAGAGTGTTTGAGAGTTTCTGAGAGTGTTTGAGAGTTTGTCAAGGAGTGTGAGAGAGTTTGAGACTGTCGGAGAGTGTGTGAGAGTGTGTGAGAGTTTGTAAGAGTGTGTGAGAGTTTTGGAGAGTGTGTGTGAGTGTGTGAGAGGGTTGTAGAGTTTGTGAGAGTCTGTGAGAATGTGTATGAGTGTGTATAACAGGGCCGAATCCACTCTGGCCGGCTGACTGTTTATTTAATATGGGTTCTTCTATGGACGGGGTAAAGAACGAGGGTAGTCTGTTTTCAATTTCAATAGGTTCTGTATTTATGGTACAATTGTAGCAGGAGTGCTTTGGGTCATATAAAGGAAAGGGTTTAATTCAAGATAAGTAACTCTTACATGTACATGCAGGTTTCTAAAAGTGCTTATATTAAATCTGGTCCAAGATTAGAGAGTTTGATATTTAGGTTATTTCATTAATGTTATGAATCTATGGCTTATTTCTAGTAATTTAATCTGTTTGGTTTAATTATTTAGTAATAATGCCATGGATTCAACATTAAAATATGCAAATTAGGCATTAGCAGAGTAATATGTACTGTCCACATATGTAAACTGAGTGAGTGTATACAAGCATTGCTAGCACGGGTTACACAGGTAGATTTTACCTATATCTATTACTAGCCACTTTATACATAGGGGTTAATTTCATAGGGATGCATTTACTTTTTACCTTTCCAAATTGTTAGGATCTATTTCTAAATTGTTAGGCTCTTTTGATAACTCTAAAATTAAATTATATAAACGTTTCCTCTGAATAAATGATTGAACGAGAAATACTGTGTTTCTTCAACTTTAGCCGCTCTTAGGAGAAATCATGAATCCGTCTTAAACCAGGCTGTTAAATATACCAGTCACCCTGGGCGTCGGCGTCTAAACAGTCCGGTTACATCTTGGGGGCTCGTCCGTTCTTTTCTTCGTAAGGGGGTAAAAGTGGAGTTTTTCATTAGGGGGGGGGGGTTCTCTTTTGTTTCGCCCTTTTAGGGGAAATAATTGTTATAATGGCACAAGGTTATGGGAATCATTTGGAAATTTCGCCACAAGTAAAATTCACTGGTGACTTCGAGGGAAGTGATAGAATGTCATTGTGGTCAGGATTTCAAGATGTCTTGCAAAATCAAAGTACTGAGGGTACTGCAAATCAATTTCAAAGTAATTTACAGAATCAAAGTACCGTGGGTGCTGGAAGTCGATTCCAAGCCAATTTACAAAATCAAAGTTTCGGGGGTACTGAGAATCGATTCCAAGCTTACTTGCAGAATCAAAGTACCGGGGTTACTGATTTTCCATTTCACGTTAACTTGCAGAATCAAAATACAGGGGGCACTTATTGTCCTTTGGGTGAAAGTTTCACAAGCGCGCATCAAGTGCCTTATAACCTATCCAGGGTTAGTCAAGCGTTAAATAATAATTCTTCTAGTAGGACTTACCGTCACTTTAAGGAACCTGATAAATTTGATGGGGTCTCAGCTGACTGGGTAGATTACATTGTTCATTTCGAAAGTGTAGCGAAATGGAATGCATGGTCCCAAATTGAAAAGGCCCAACAGTTAGTCATGAGTTTAAGGGGTTCAGCTCAGAAAATACTTAGTGATTTACATCCGGGTCAACTTGGGGATTATGATACCCTTGTCTCTGTGCTTTCCAATCGGTTTAATCCAGCTGAACGTGTGAGTGCGTATCGTTGTGAATTTCGTAACCGTAAGCAACTAAGGCTCGAATCAGCTGCCGATTTTGGATATTCACTCCAAAAACTGTGTGTTAGGGCTTATCCTACTTTGTCACCAGATGCAAGAAAGATTTATATAGTGGATCAATTCATTCATGGTCTTCTTAAACCGGAAATGCGAATGCATGTTCAATTTAGGCATCCAATTAGTATCAACTCAGCTATTGCATTAGCAGTTGAGTTTGAAGCAGTCGAATCAACACAGGGTATACTTAGAAAACCTAGGTTCGATTCTGAGAATTATTGCAACCCTATTGCTAGTAGTGAGACTAAAAAAGATGGAAAAATGGAAGAAGTTGTGCATTTGTTAAAAGATCTTAGGACTTCTTTCAAAAAAAGTCATAGTCGTTCAAATAGTAGGGAGTCAATCAATAGAAAGCCTTTTAAAGACTTCAGAGAATGTTTTAAATGTAGAGGGAAAGGTCATATTGCATCAAATTGTCCTTTAAATGATCCAGAAAGCTCAAAGCTTACATCAAATGACCAAGATAGGAAAATTGTTTTAAACAAAGTGAAGTCAAGGTCATGTTTATTTACTAGTTTAACATTCAATCACTTTTGCTGTAGTGCTTTAATTGACTCTGGTTCAGCTGCAAGTATCTTGTCTGCTGACTTTGCAAGAAAAATAGGGATTGATTTAAACTCTCTTGGGGAAGACTTGCAAGGGCTCACAACTGCTAATGGTGAAAACTTAGTTGTTTTAGGCAAAGTTGTATTAACCTTTGAAATAAATGAAATTCCGTTTCAATTGGAGTTTGTTGTAGCAGAGATTGATGAATTACAGGCCATACTAGGTCAAGATTTCTTAGAACTGAATGATGCAAACGTTAGTTTTGGCAAAGCTACCATGCAGATAGGCCGAAATAAGTTCAAGTTATTACGTTATGATAGTGATAAGTCAACCAGAATACGGAGAGAGGAGTCTGTTAGAATCAAACCAAACACTGAAACTACCGTAAATGCTAAAATTGATGGAGTTTTTAGATCTCAGGAGGGGACAATTGAACCATATCCAAATCTTTTAAAAAGGGGGCTTTTAGTAGCTAGGTGTGTTGTTGATCCTGATCGAAAGCATACACCTGTAACATTCATAAACTTGACTGAAAAGCCAATTAAACTTCAAGGTAGATTAGCAGTAGGCAATGTTCAATTGGTTAATGATGTTCAGCAAATAGATACACACACTGACTCAGAACAAAAACAGGCAGAATTGCCTGAATATTTGCAACCATTGCTTGATCAAGCATCTGACACACTTAACACAGATCAGTTAGGGAAATTAAAAGAACTGCTCTTTAAATTCCAAGATATTTTTGTTGATGCCTCTGGGAAAATTTCCCACACTGATTTAGTTCGTCACCACATAAATGTAGGCGATGCGGAACCAATAAAAATACCTGCTAGAAGAGTGCCATTAAGTCAACGCAATGTTGTCGAGACTGAAATTAAGAAAATGCTTGAACAAGATATCATTGGACCAAGTCAAAGTGCATGGGCTTCGCCTATTGTGCTCGTAACTAAGGCTACGAAAAAGGATGCATATCCGTTACCCAAGATCGGTGAAGCTCTTGATACTCTTTCAGGTGCAAAATATTTCTGTACCTTAGACATGGCTAGTGGCTATTGGCAAGTGAAGATGAATAACAAAGATAAACATATAACAGCATTTAGTTCTCACGTAGGGTTATACCAATTCAAGGTCATGCCCTTCGGGCTTTGTAATGCCCCGGCAACCTTTGAAAGGCTTATTGAACTTGTTTTAAGAGGTATGCAATGGAAGCAATGTCTTTGTTATCTTGACGACATAATAGTTTTTGGATCTTCGTTTGATGAAACTTTAGAAAATTTGTCTGAGGTGTTCGGTAGATTCAGACAAGCGAATTTGTGTCTAAAGCCAAAGAAATGTCACCTATTTAAGAGACAAGTCCATTACCTTGGCCATATGGTTTCTGAAGAAGGAATAGCGTGTAACCAAGACAAGATTAAGGCAATTCTAGAGTGGCCAATACCAGTAAATAAAACTGAAATTAAAAGCTTTTTAGTAATAGTAAATTATTATAGAAAATTCATACCAAATTGTTCTGCAATATCAGCGCCATTAACTGAGTTGACAAAAAAGAAAAACAAATTTGTTTGGTCTGAAAAGTGTCAAAAGGCTTTTGAAGGTCTAATGCAGCATTAGTTACTCCTCCAATACTTGCATTTCCACGTTCTGAAGGATTGTTTATCCTAGATACCGATGGTTCTCAGCTAGGAGTTGGTGCAGTTCTGTCACAGGTTCAAGATGGTCAGGAACGGGTTATCTCGTATGCTAGCAAATCTTTAAGCTCGTCACAGAAACGGTATTGTGCTACCTATCTAGAGCTTTTGGCAGTAGTTACGTTTGTAAAACATTTCAGACATTACTTGTGGGGTCGGCACTTTTTGATTCGTACGGACCACGCTTCTCTAGTATGGTTGAAGAACTTCAAGGAACCTGAGGGTATATTAGCTAGGTGGTTAACTGTGTTGGAGACCTATGATTATGAAGTACAGTATAGAAAGGGGTATCAACACGCAAATGCAGACGCTTTGTCGCGTATACCAACAAAGAAGCGCAAGTGCAACAGAGATTCTTGTGGAGATTGTTCTGGTTCTCTGGTAAAAACAGGCAATATTTTGCCTTTTCCTCCAGAAAGTCAATTAGTTGGGTCTAAAGTGGAAAAGGTTGGATATCATGGGAAAATTACTTGTAATGTGTTGCATCTTGATGATAATTCAGGGGCTTCTGAACAGAAGGATGAAGATACTAGTGTCTTGCAACCAAGGTGGATAAAGAAATGGTCTAAACAGGAACTAGTTAATTTGCAAAGTGAAGATAGGGAAATTGCTGTTATCTGCAATTTTAAACAAAGTTCAGATATCAAGCCAGATAAACGTGATATTCAGCCATTTAGTATGAATGTTAGGACACTTTGGAGTGTTTGGGAGTCACTTCATTTGGAAGAAGGTGTTTTGTATCGAACAGGTATTCATGGGCTGAGATTAGTCCTTCCTGATTCCTTAAGAACCGAAGTGTTTAAGCAGTTACACAGTAGTCGAGTTGCAGGTCATTTGGGCAGGGATAGAACCATAAGCTCGATTAAGCAAAGGTTTTACTGACCTGGGTTGAGTAGTGATGTGAAACGTTGGGTTCAAACTTGTAGTATGTGTGCTCGAAGGAAAGCAGGTCCAGGTTCTGGGAAAGCTAGATTGCAACAAGATATATCATATCAAGTTTTGGATAGAATTGCTTTGAACATAATGGGTCCTTTACCAGAAACTGCAGATGGGAATCTTTACATTATGGTAGTCAGTGATTACTTCACTAAATTCACGGAGGCTTATGCTTTGAAAGATCATACAGCTTTGACTGTAGCTGATAAGTTAGTGACTGAATTCATATGTAGATATGGTGTGCCAAGGATCATTCATTCTGATCAAGGTCCAGAATTTGAGTCCAATTTGTTCAGTAGAATGTGTGAAAATCTCGGTATAGAGAAAACAAGAACTGTTCCATATAATCCTAAGTCAGATGGTTTAGTTGAGCGTCATAATAGGACTATTCAATCAATGCTTGCCATGTTTGTCAATACTGCTAGAAATGACTGGGATGATCATCTCCCATTTGTGATGATGGCATATAGGGCTTCTTGTCACGACAGCACAAAATGTTCGCCGAATCTTCTTATGTTTGGTAGAGAGATAACATTTCCGGTTGATCTAATGTTTGGTGATTGTCCTGACAGAGATAACTTTATTTGTCCTTCTGAATACGTTGAATGGTTGAGACAGTCAGTTTCATCTTCCTTTGATGTAGTTACAGAACATTTAAAAGAAGCAGCTTCTCGCCAGAAGAGGGCATATGAAAAGGGGTTTGAAACCTAGGGTTTTTGATGCTGGTATGGCAGTTTGGCGTTGGTACCCACCGACAGCTGGTGTTAAGTTAGGTCTTGGTTGGACGGGTCCATATGAGGTCTTAGACAGGTTGACATCTGTCACCTATCGGATCAGACACATAGTAACTGGGAAAGTCCTGGTAGTACATGTAGATCACTTAAAGGAATGTTTGGCTGATTTAGAAGAGTTCAGACAGGTTGAAAATGCAATTGAGGAGGTCGATTTCTCTTTACCAGTAGATCTTCAAGAGCCTATTGAACCTTTTCAAAATCCTGCAATGAACAGTGCACATGACTCAAGTCCTTACATTACCCGTACAGGAAGAAGAATTAAGCCAAAGGTTCCGTTTTCACCTTCATAAAAAGAAATTGAATAGTAGAGCAGAAAGGTTCATTTCATTTTTTCATGTCGTTTATTGTTGATCTGTTGTTTGTAAATTATTTCGCAAGGTATTAGTCATTACCGCGTTTTGCTAATTATATGTTTAAAAATCATTATGTTCGAGGAAAGGTGTTATATTACAAAAAGAACTAGTGACCATGTACATGTATTCGTAATTAAATCATTGAATGGGTCAAAGCATTATGCTTAGAAAGTTTTACTTCATAAAAATATGCATTTATGCTAGGTTCAGAACAACAACATCTATATTGACATTTAATTTGCTAAATTAGGCAGCACGCGTCATCCTAATGCAATCTTTTTGTCTATATCGAAAGCCTTGAGGGGTGTTATCTCGGAAATGCTTGTTTGTTCAGTCCGAGAGGATCTGGTCAATTTATGCATCTTTTGTGGGGTTATAAGTCGTATTTAAAGAGGAAAGGTTGATATATAGCATTAAGTAAACAGGCTGCTTTAGCCTAGATGGAAAAGGGGAATAATACACTGTTTATTACGATACTTGTATACTCAGTAAATTTTTGAACGGTTGAGTGATTCAGAACAACAATTACCATAATAGTCTATGTGTTGGTAACACTGTTGACGTTACAACAACTAACATGTAGCTATTGTCAGTAACCTTTATGGGCATTATCTCGGAAATGTTTGTTGTTCAGGCCGAGAGGATAATTTCAGGTGTACAATTGCTTAATGAGTATACATACATAACTGTGTACAAGGCATGGGTAGACACACAGGCCAACTTGGCCCAAATCACCCAAAACCTTACACACACTTCTTTTTCAGTAAAATGTCGATTGAAATACTGGAGGGTGTAAGAGAAGAAGTAAACGACTTCATGGAGGCGGAAAAGCCGATCTGGCCAGATAAGCCAACGAGATGTCCAGTAGGCGGGTGTGGGGACCACGAGTATCCACGGTGGGCAGCGTTTAACAGGCACTGGATGCAGAGGCATGAGTCACCGGTTATAACAATCTTCAAATGCTCAGACTGTGGGGTGAAATTTGCCAGAGCTGATAATGCCCGTCGCCACATCAGGGGCAAGGAAGCCGTCTTGGAGGAGAGCCAGGAGATGGCCAGGAACTATATCGACCCCAAAGGCATCTTGCCTTACCGGATCGATCATCGCCAGAGGCTGAGGGACAAGCGAAACCGGGAAGCGATGGACTCGGAGGCATCTCGATTGGAGACGGAGAGAGCCGACTGTCGGGACGAGGTTGTTGTGTTTGGACAAGGGGGCGAGACATATGGAAAGGTTTTCAAGAAGAAGAGACATTGACGAGATCTGGATTATTGTTTTGTTTTTTTGTGTGGATTAGTGTATTTAACTTCAGAATGTCGGTGTTGTTGTAAAATCTCGTAACTAAAGCTTTAATTAAACTGTAGTTACCATGTTTTAGAATAACATTGGCAAAATACTAATGCTTGTCCGAAATTACATCAATATTTACTTGATAAAATTGATCCCTGTTATACTTTTTGGATTTATTCTAGATTTATTTAATAACCATTGTCTCAGTAAAATATAGCTGGAGGCTTAGATGAAATATTACAACATTACAATTTAAATGAAATTACACTTAAATCTCAATATGTATTCCCTTCTAGGAAATATGTTTTATTGCTATATATTTAGCCTTACTCTATTTATGTTCATGAGTAGACAGGAGTTGTTTTGGATGGAACAATTTATTATTGTTGCATCTATCACAATTGCTTGTGCATCACTATGCTGTTGAATTAGTCTAGTTACCATCTTGTACTACTGTAAGTGATGTTTGAATGTGTTGGCATGTTTGATTTGGAAAAATATTTGTTATTAAATATTTTTTATGGGAGGGGCAAATGTAGCAGGAGTGCTTTGGGTCATATAAAGGAAAGGGTTTAATTCAAGATAAGTAACTCTTACATGTACATGCAGGTTTCTAAAAGTGCTTATATTAAATCTGGTCCAAGATTAGAGAGTTTGATATTTAGGTTATTTCATTAATGTTATGAATCTATGGCTTATTTCTAGTAATTTAATCTGTTTGGTTTAATTATTTAGTAATAATGCCATGGATTCAACATTAAAATATGCAAATTAGGCATTAGCAGAGTAATATGTACTGTCCACATATGTAAACTGAGTGAGTGTATACAAGCATTGCTAGCACGGCTTACACAGGTAGATTTTACCTATATCTATTACTAGCCACTTTATACATAGGGGTTAATTTCATAGGGATGCATTTACTTTTTACCTTTCCAAATTGTTAGGATCTATTTCTAAATTGTTAGGCTCTTTTGATAACTCTAAAATTAAATTATATAAACTTTTCCTCTGAATAAATGATTGAACGAGAAATACTGTGTTTCTTCAACTTTAGCCGCTCTTAGGAGAAATCATGAATCCGTCTTAAACCAGGCTGTTAAATATACCAGTCACCCTGGGCGTCGGCGTCTAAACAGTCCGGTTACACAATGGTACAATGGTACAATGGTAATGGTAATGGTAATGGTAAAACACTCTGAAAAATATACAATAAAACAATTGTAAGTAAATCATGCAATACATCTCTGAAATAAAGATTCGGACTCGTCTGCTACAAAAAATCAATATGAGTATTGTGGAAAATGATAAGAATGCCACTTGGTGACATTCTACTCCTTTTCTCACAATACTCTGAACAAAATGGTTTAAACCTTCTATATAATCCTTTCCAATAATTAACCAATAATTTACTGCACTCAACTCTTTACTCTTTTTAAAATACACTTTACATCTTTAAAATGAAATATATGCTATTCCAACTACTAAACTCTTATATAATATTAACAAGCTTTTACAAAGTAATCAGCTAATTACAGAGTATGCACAACATAGGGCAACTTACCAATTTGAGGAATCAAGTGTATTCATATGATCAACTACAACTTCCAAACCATCTCTCATCTCAGTGACTGTTAATACTGAAAATATTAAAGAGTAATTGTGCAAGGCTAGGGTAAAGAGGTAGAAAACAATAAATAAGGTAGACAGGTGCGGTAAGGACGAAAATAGCGGGAAAAGCAGAACCGTGCTCATTTTATCAATCTAGCGACAACCGAATCAAATTAAGCAAATAGTTACGCACTAATTGCAAACCGATAGAAAATAAACATAGCAGGAAAAGAAGAACCAAATCTTGAAAACTTACATTTCATATCAATATATTTTTCAAAATCGATCTAGCAAACCAAAACAGGTCTTTCTTAATCAAAATCTCATGTCCCACTAAACAACTGAAGAAGTCACCTGACCACCTGACCAAATTTAAGGGAAATCAATGAAGTGGAAAAAACAATATACCATGTGATCAGAAATGGAGGGAAAAGATTATTAACCCATGTCATGGTCAGAACATGATAAAAAGGAGCTTATGATGAAATCATGGCAAAAGTGACCCTACTACATCCTTCCCTGCTCTGTAAAATGACGTCTCGTCATTAAACCTGTAAACTACGAGAAAAAAACTCATTAATACATGTTGAACTAAAACATGCTAACTTATACAAAACTGACTTCTAAACTGCATTCTCATAATTTCTGAAAATCAAATGTTATGTTGATAAATCAATTCCCACGCTTTTCCTCCCCGCCAATAAATCTGTCGTCCTCGCACTGAAATGCAATATAAAAGATACATATTAATGGATTAAAACACAATGCACATTCATTTAAAAAATCACTTAATGATAGAATCTAAGATACTGTATGCCACATCTCTGTCTAAACAATCCAAAATACCAGAGGACGTCAAAATATGTAATGCCTCCATCCTCGAATCATGTCTGGTTTGTGTTGTCATCTGGTTCATATAATATGAATCAAACTTCTTCGGAGGTCTTCTTTCTCTCTGGGACCTTCTGGGAACTGGAGTTGGAGCTTCTCTTTGTTCCTTTTTCCGGTGATTGTGGTCCTGTTGTTCGTCTATGTGATCATCAGGTGATCTATCTTCACTGTCTTCAGCTTGACCTTCTTGACTTTCAACTGCTTCACTGTCATCTTCTACAGCCTCATCAACTTCTTCCTTATCTTCATGATCGCTCTCTGAGCTTCCATCCGTCTCTTCTTCATTCTTCTCTGCACTACCTTCATCTTCTTCATCTAAACTTTCTACTATGTTTTCATCTTTCCCATCCAAAACTTCTCCAGTGAACTCATGGGCGTCCCCATGATGGTTTGTAACTCTTACAAAACCATGTCCATCAATACCATCACCAATAAAAATAAATATCGTATCGACTCCTGTGGGGATTCGATCCTGGGACCTCTCACACCCTAAGCGTCACGTCGCTATAAAAGTTAGCTTGTACGGCGAGATAGTATAAGTGCCCCTTATACTACACCCGGCTACATACACCCCCTCGTCAATTAAGATTCTTCCACGAATCTTTTGTTCAACATCATCAACTCACTACTCTCACAAACCAACACCTCATGCAGGTTTTTTACGGTGGGCGCCAAAATATAACAGGGCCGAATCCACTCTGGCCGGCTGACTGTTTATCTAATATGGGTTCTTCTATGGACGGGGTAAAGAACGAGGGTAGTCTTTTTTCAATTTCAATAGGTTCTGTATTTATGGTACAATGGTACAATGGTAATGGTAATGGTAATGGTAAAACACTAAACAACTGAATAAGTCACCTGACCACCCGACCAAATTTGAGGGAAATCAATGAAGTGGAAAAAACAATATTTCATGTGATCAGAAATGGAGGGAAAAGATCATTAACCCATGTCATGGTCAGAACATGATAAAAAGGAGCTTATGATGAAATCATGGCAAAAGTGACCCTACTACATGTGTAAGAGTTTGTTTGAGTGTGTCAGAGTGTGTAAGAGTGTGTGATAATGTTTAAGAGTATGTGAGATTGTGTGAGAGTGTGTGGAAGTGTGTAAGAGTGTGTGAGAGTTTGTAAGAGTGTTTGAGAGTGTGTGAGAGTGTTTGAGAGTGTGTGAGACTGTTTGAGAGTGTTTGAGCGTGTTTGAGAGTGTGTGTGAGAGTCTGTGAGAGTGTTTGAGGGTGTGTAAGAGTGTTTGAGAATCTGTGAAAGTGTGTTAGAGTTTGTAAGAGTGTCTGAGAGTGTGTGAGAGTATGAAAAGTTTGAGAGGGTGCAAGAGTGTTGGAGAGTGTGTGAGAGTGTGCGAGAGTGTGTTAGAGTTTGTGAGAGTGTGTCAGAGTGTTTTAGAGTTTGTAAAAGTGTTTGAGAGTGTGAATGAATGTGTGAGACTGTGTGAGAGTTTGAAAAAGAGTTTAAGAGTGTATGAGAATGTGTGCGAGTGTTTGAGATTGTGTAAAAGTGTGGGAGAGTGCGTGAGTGTTTTTGAGAGTGCGTGAGAGTGTGTCAGATTTAATAAGAGTGTGCGAGACTGTGTATGAGTGTGAGAATGTGTAAGATTGTAGGAGAGTGTGAGAGAGTGTTAGAGAGTGTGTGAGAGTGTTTGAGAGTGTTTGAGGGTATATTAGATTGTGTGAGAGTTTATGAAAGTGTTTGTGAGTGTGTAAGAGCGTGCCAGATTGTGTGAGTGTGTAAGTAATTTTGAAAGAGTGTAGGGGAATTTAATGAGTGTTTGAGAGTGTGTGAGAGGGTGTCAGAATGTGCAAGAGTGTGTTAGATTGTGTGAGAGTGTTTGAGAGTGTGAGAGAGTGTATGAGAGTGTCTGAGAGTGTTCGGGAATGTGTCAGATTTTATGAGATTGTGTAATAGTGTGGAAGAGTGTGTGAGAGTGTGTAAAGGTGTGTGAGAGTGTGTGATCGTGTGTGAAAGTGTTTGAGAGTGTTTGAAAGTGTGAGAGTGTGTGAGTATGTATGTGAGTGTGTAAGAGTTTGTGAGAGTGTTTGAAAGTGTGTAAGAGATTTTGAGAGTGTATAAGAGTGTGTGGGAGTATGTGAGAGGGTTTGAGAATGTGTATGAATGTGTGAAACTGTGTGAGAAGTTGTGAGAGTGTTTTTAGAGTGTTTGAGAGTGTGTGTGATTGAGTGTGTGAGAGAGAGTGAGAATGTGTGAGAGTGTGGTAGAGTGTGTGAGAAAGTTTGAGAGTGTGTGATAGAGTGTGAGAGTGTCTAAAAATGTGTAAAAGTGTATGAGATTGTGTGGTGTGAGAAATTGTGAGAGTGTGTGTGAGTGTGTATTAGTGTATCAGATGTGGTGAGAGTTTATGAGAATGAGTAAGAATGTGGGAGAGTGTGTGAGAGTGTTTGAGAGTGTGTGAGAGTGTTTGAGAGTGTGTGAAAGGGTTTGAGAGTGTGTGAAAGTGTTTGAGAGTGTGTGTGAGAGTGTGTGTGAGAGTGAATGGAATGTTGGAGAGTGTGTGAGAGTGTGTGAGAGTGTTGGAGAGTGTGTGAGAGTGTCTGAGAGTGTTGGAGACTTTGTGAGAGTCTGTGAGAGTGTGTAGGAGTATGTGAGAGTGTGTGATAGAGTGGAAGAGTTTTGGAGAGTCTGTGAGTTTTTTTGAGAGTGTGTTATAGGGTTTAAGAGTGTGTGAGAGTATGGGAGAGTGTGTAAGAGTGTTTGAGATTTTGTTAGAGTATTTGAGAGTGTGTGAGAGTGTGTGAGAGTGTGAGAGTGTATGAGAGAGTGTGGGAGTTTGTGAGAGTGTATTTGAGTCAGTGAGAGTGTGTGAGAGTGTGAAGGTTTTGAGAGTGTGTAAGAGTGTTGTAGAATTTGTGAAAGTTTGTGAGAGTGCGTGAGAGTGTGTATGAGTATGTGAGAGTGAGTTAGAATTTATGAGAGTGTGTAAGTATGTGGGAGAGTGTGTTAGAGTGTGTAAGTGTATTAGAGTAGGAGAGAGTGTGTGAGAGTGTGTGAGAGTTTGTGATAGTGTGTTTGAGTGTGTGAGAGAGTATGAGATTCTCCGAGAGTGTCTGATAGTGTATGAGAGTATGTAAGAGTGTGAGAGTGTATGAGGATGTGTGAAAGAGTGTGAGAGTGTGTGTGAGTCAGTGAGAGTGTGTTGGAGCGTGTAGGAGAGTTTGAGATTGTGTGAAAGTGTATGAGAGTGTGTAAAAGTGTCTGTGAGTGTGTGAGAGTGTGAGAGTTTTTGACAGTGTATGAATGTTGGAGAGTGTGTAAGAGTGTGTGAGAGTGTTTGAGAGTTTGTGAGAGTGCGTGAGAGTGTGTATGAGTGTGTGAGAGTGTGTTATGGTTTGTGAGAGTATGTAAGTCTGTGGGAGAGTGTGTTAGAGTGTGTTAGTGTATAAGAGTGTGCGAGAGTGTGTGAGAGTGTGTGAGAGTTTGTTATAATGTGTTGTAGTGTACCAGAGAATATGAGATTGTGTAAGAGTGTGTAAGAGTGTGGGAGATGGTTTGAGAGTGTGTGAGAAATTACGAGAGTGTGTAAGAGTGTATAAGGGAGTGTGAGAGTGTCTGAGAGAGTGTATGAGAGTGTTTGAGAGTTTGTGAGAGTGTGTCACATTTTGTCAAGGTTTGTAAAAGTCTGTGAGAGTATGTATGAATGTGTTAGACTGTGTGAGAGTTTGTGAGAGTGTTTAAAAGTGTGTGAGAGTATGTTTGGATGTGTGAGAGTGTGTGAGAATGTGTGTAAGTGTGTAAGAGTGTGGGATAGTTTTTGAGAGTATGTGTGAGTGTGTGTGAATGTATGAGGGTGTGTAAGAGTGTTTCATAGTTTGTGAGAATGTGTGAGAGTGTGCATGAGTGTATGAGAGAATTTGAGAAAGTGTAAGAGTGTAGGAGAGTGTGAGAAACTGTTAAAGAGTGTTTGAGAGTGTGTAAGAGTGTGGGAGAGAGTGTCAGAGTATGTGTGAAATTGTCAGAGTGTGTAAGAATGTTTGAGAGTGTATGAGAGTGTGTAAGAGTGTTTGAAAGCGTGTCAGAATGTGTGAGTGTGTTTGAAAGTGTGTAAGAGTGTGTTAGAGTGTGTCAGAGTTTTTATAGTGTTCGAGAGTGTATATGAGTGTTTGAAAGAGTGTAAGAGTGTGTCAGGGTATGTGAGAAATTGACAGAGTGTGTATGAGTGTGTGAGAGTGTGTCAAAATGGGTGAGTGTGGGTGCAAGTGTGTAAGAGTTTAGGAAAGTTTAGAGAGTGTTAGAGAAAGTGTTTGAGAGTGTGCAAGAGCGTGTGAGAGTGTGTGAGAGTGTTTGAAAATGTGAGAGAGTATGTGAGAGTGTGTGAGTGTGTTTGAGAGTGTGTCAGAGTTTATGAGAGAGTGTGAGAGTTTGTAAGAGTAAGGGAGTGTTTGTGAGATTAAGTAACAGTGTTTGAAAGTGTTTGAAAGTGTGTGAGCGTGTGTGGGAGTCTGTGAGAGTGTTTGAGAGTGTGTGAAAGTTTGTGAGAGTTTTCTGAATGTGTAAAGGTGTTGGAGAGTGTGAGAGAGCGTGTGAGAGTGTGTAAGAGAGTGTGAGAGTGAGTGAGAGTGTTTGAGAGTATGTGAGAAAGTGTAAGAATGTAGGAGAGTGTATGAGAGTGTGTGAGAGTGTCTGAGAGTTTGTGAGAGTGTGTTAGAGTCTTTAAGATTGTGGGAATGTGTTTGAGAGGGTATTATAGTGTGTAAGAGTTTGTGAGAGTGTGTCGAAATTTGTGAGAGTGTGTGAAAGTGTTTGAGATTGTGCAAGGGTGTGTATGAGTGTGTGAGAATGTGTAAGAGTGTAGGAGATTGTTAGAGAGTGTTGGAGAATGTGAGAGTGTCTAGTAGTGTGGTTGAGTGTGTGAGAGTGTTTGAGAGAGTGTGAAAAAGTGTGAAAGAGTGTGAGAGTGTGTATGAATGTGTGAGAGTGTGTGAGAGTTAGTGAGAGTGTTTCAGAGTTTGTGAGAGTATTTGAGAGTTTGTGAGATTGTGTCAGAGTGTGTGAGAGTGTGTAAAAGTGTGGGAGAGTGTGTTGGAGTGTATGAGAGTGTGTGTGATTGTGTGAGAGTGTTTGAGAATGTTTGAGAGGATGTGATATTGTGTAAGAGTGTGTGTGAGTGTGTGAGAGTGTGTGAGAGTTTGTGAGAGTGTTTGAGAGCGTGGGAGAGAGTGGGAAAGTGCGTGAGAGTGTAGGAGAGTGTTAGAGGTTGTTAGAGAGAGTGTAAAAGTGTGTTAGAGTGTGTGAAACTGTATAAGAGTGTGAGAATGTATGAGATTGTTTGAGAGTGTGTGAGAGTGTACGAGAATGTGTGGGAGTGTGTGAGTTTTTTCGAGAATGTGTAAGAGTGTGTGAGATTGTTTGAGAGTGTGCAAGAGTGTGTAAAATTGTGAGAGAGTGTTGAGAATGTGTAGGTGTGTTGGAGAGTGTTTGAGAGTGTATAAAAATGTAGGAGAGTATATGAGAGTGTATGAGAGTGTTTGAGAGAGTGTGAGAGTGTGTGAAAGTGTGTGAGAGTGTTTAAGAGTGATTGAGAATTTGTGAGTGTGTGTGAGAGTGTTCGAGAGTGTGGGAGTGTGTGGGAGAGTTTGTGAGAATGAAGGAGTATGAAAAAGATTGTTTGAGAGTGTGTGAAAGTATTTCAGAGTGTTTGAGAGTGTGTGTGAGAGTGTTGAGAGTGTTTGAGATTGTTTGAGAGTTTTTGACAGTGTTTAAGAGTGTGTAAGAGTGTGTTAGAGTGTGTGAGAGTGTTTGAGAGTGTAGAAGAGTGTGTGAGAGGTTGTGAGAGTGTGTGAGAGTGTGTATGAGTGTGTGAGAGTGTGTGAGAGTGTGTAAGAGTTTAAGATATTGTTAAAGAGTGTTTGAGAGTGCTTGAGAGACTGAGAGATTGTATGAGAGTGTTTGAGAGTGTGTGAGAATGTGAGAGAGTGTCGGAGTGTGTTTGAGAGTTTGTGAGAGGCTTTTAGGGTGTATGAAAATGTGTAAGAGTGTCTGAGAGTGAGTGAGAGTTTTAGAGTTTTTCAGAGTGTGTAAGAATGTAGGAGAGTGTGTGAGAGTCTGTGAAAGTATGTGAGAGTTTGAGAGAGTGTCTGAGAGTGTGTATGAATGTCTGAGAGTGTGTGAGAGTGTATAAGAGTATGTTAGATTGTGTGAGATTGTATGAGAGTGTGTGAGAGTGAGTGAGAATGTGTAAGATTGTGTGATAGTGTGTCAGAGTTTGTAAGAGTGTTTAAGAATGTGTAAGAGTGTGTAACAGTGTGTGAGAATGTGTGAGAGTATGTGCGAGTGTGTGAGAGTGTTTGAGAGTGGTTGAGAGTGTTGAAGAGTGTGTGAGAGAGTGTGAGAATGTGTGAGAGTGTTTAAGAGTGTGTGGCAGTTTGTGAGAGTTTCTAAGAGTGTGTTAGCGTGTTGGAGAGTGCTTGAGAGTGTGTGAGTGTGTGTGAGAGCTTGTGAGAGTGTGTTAGAGTGTATTAGGGATTGTGAGAGTGTTTGAGAGTGTGTACAAATGTGTGAGAGTGTGTGAAATTGTTTAAGAGTGTGTATAAGCGTGTAAGAGTTTGTGAGAGAGTGTGAGGGTGTTTGAGAGTGTAGGAGAATGTAAGAGAGTGCATAAGAGTTTGTGAGAGAGTTTGAGAGTGTGTAAGAGTGTCTGGGAGTGTGTCAGAGTTTGTGAAAGTATGTGAGAGTTTGAAAGTATGAGAGTATGTGAGAGTTTGTGAGAGTGTTTAAGATTGCTTAAGAGTGTATTTGAAGTGTGAGAGAGTGTGAGAGTGTGTGAGAGTGTGTAAGAGTGTGGGTGGTAGAGTGTGGGTGAGTGTGTGTGAGTGTATGAGAGTGTGTGAGATTGTGTGAGAGTGTGTAAGAGTGTGGGAGACTGTGTGTGAGTGTTTGAGATTGTGTGATAGTGTGTCAGAGTTTATGACAGAGTGTGAGAGTGTGTATGACTGTGTGAGAGAGTGTGAGAGTGTTTGTGAGGATGTAAGAGTGCATGAGAGTGTTAGAGAGTGTGGTAGAGTGTTTAACAGTGTGTGAGAGTGTGTGAAAAGGTGTAAGAGTTTGGGAGAGTGTAAGAGTTTGGGAGAGTGTGTAACAGTGTGTGAGAGTGTGTGAGAGAGTGTATGGGTGTGTGTGAGTTTGTGAGAGTGTTTGAAAGGCTGCGCGAGTGTCTGAGAGTTTGTGAAAGTTTTGGATAATGTGTGAGAGTGTGTGAGAGTGTGTGAGAATTTGTAAGAGTGTGTGAGAGTGTGTGAGAGAGTTTGTGAGAGTGTGTCAGAGTGTGTCAGAGTGTGTCAGTGAGTTTCTGTATGAGTGTTCTAGAGTATGTGAGAGTGAGTGAGATTGTGTAAGAGAGTGGGAGAGTGTGTGAGAGTGTGTAAGACTGTATGAGAGTGTTTAAGAGTTTGTGGGAGTGTTTGAGAGTGTTTGAGAGTGTGTGAGAGGCTGTGAGTATGTATTTGAGGGTGTATGAATGTTTGAGAGTGTTTGAGAGTGGGTTAGAGTCTCTGAGAGTATATGAGAGTGTTTGAGAGTGTTTGAGAGTGTTGGAGAGTGTATGATAGTGAGTGAGAGTTTGTGAGATTCTGTGAGAGTGTTCATGAGTGTGTGAGAGTTTGTGAAAGTGTTAAAGAGTGTATGAGAGTGTTTGAGAGTCTGAGAGAGTATTTGAGAGTCTGTAATAGTGTATGAGATTGTGTGAGAATGAGTGAGAGTGTTAGTGTTTGAGAGTTTGTGAAAGAGTGTGAGAGTGTATGAGAGTGTGTAAGAGTGTCTGAGAGTATGTGAGAGTTTGTTAGAGTTTTTCAGCGTGTGTAAGAGTGTTGGAGAGTGTGTGAGAGTGTGTGAAAGTTTTTAGAGTGTGTGTGAGTGTTTAAAAGTGTGTGTGAGTGATTGAGAGTGTGTAAGAGAGTGTTAGAATGAGTGAGAGTATGTGAGAGTTTGTGAGAGTGTGTGAGAGTGTCTTAGAGTGTGTAAGTTTTTGTGAGAGCGTGTCAGAGTTTGTTAGAGTGTTTGAGTGTGATTGAGAGTGGTTGAGAGTGTATGAGAGTGTTTTAGAGTGATTGAGAGTGTGTATGAGTGTATGAGAGAGTTTGAGAGTGTGTGAGAATGTGTAAGAGTGTGTGAGAGTGTGTGAGAGAGTTTGTGAGAGTGTGTGAGAGTGTGTCAGAGTGTGTCAGAGTGAGTCAGAGTGGCAGAGTGGTTGTAAAATGTGTGTGTGAGTGTGTATGAATGAGTAAGAGTGTGTGAGTGTGTTTAAGAGTGTGTGAGAGTGTATATGAATGTGTGAGAGAGTGTGAGAGTGTGTAAAAGTGTAGGAGAGTTTGGGAGAGGGTGTGTGAGAGTGTGTCAGAGTTTGTGAGAGTGTGTGAGAGTGTATATCAGTATGTGAGAGAGTGTGAGAATGTGTAAGAGTGTAGGAGAATGTGAGAGAGTATATGATAGTGTTAGAGAGTGTGTGGGAGTATTTGAGAGTGTGTAGGAGTGTGTGATAGTGTGTTGGAGTGTTAAAGAGTGTAAGAGAGTTTTTGAGAGAGTGTGAAAGAGTCTGAGAGTGTGTGAGAGTTTTTGAGAGTGTTTCAGAGGGTGCAAGAGTGTATTTGAGTGTGTATGAATGTGTGAGAGAGTTTGAGAGTGTGGGAGAGTGTGGGAGAGTGTGGGAGAGTGTGTAACAGTGTGTGAGAGTGTTTGGGAGTGTCTGAGAGTGTGTGAGAGAGTGTGAGATTGTGTGATAGTGTGTAAGAGTTTGTGAAAATGTGTAAGAGTGTGTAAGATTATGGAAGAGTGTGTAACAGTGTGTGAGATTGTGTGCGAGTGTTTGAGAGTGTGTGAGAGTGTTTGAGAGTGGTTCAGAGTGTTTGAGAGTGGGTGGAAGTGTGTGAGAATCTGTGAGAAATCGTAAGAGTGTTCGACAGTGTGTGAGAAATGTTGAGAGTATGTAATAGTGTAGGAGAGTGTTTGATAATGTAAGAGTTTGTGTGAGAGTGAGTGAGAGTGTCTGAGAGTGTTTAAGAGAGTGTATGAGTGAGTGAGAGTGTTTGAGAGTGTGTGAAAATTTTAGAGAGTGTTAGAGAGTGTTTAAGAGTTTTTGAGAGTGTGTGAGAGTGTGTGAGAGTATGTGAGAGTGTGTAAGTGTGTCTAAGAGTGTGTGAGAGTGTTTAATATTGTTTGAGAGTGTGTCAGAGCGTCTGAGAGTGTGTCAGAGTTTGTGAGATGGTTTAAGAGTGTCTGAGAGTGAATGTGAGTGTGTGAGAATGTTTAAGAATGTGTGAGATTGTGTGAGAGTGTATGAGAGAGTTTGAGATTATGTGAGAGTGTGTAAAAGTGTGTGAGAGTGTGTCAGAGTTTGTGAAAGTGTGTGAGAGTTTGTATGAGTGTGTGAGAGAGTGAGAGATTTTGTGTGAGTTTGTAGGAGTGTTTGAGAGTGTGGAAGAGTGTGTTACAGTGTATATGAGTGTGTGAAAGTGTGTGAGAGTGTAAGAGAGTGTGAGAGATTGTAAGATTGTGTTAGAGAGTATGTGAGAGAGTGTGAGAGTATTTGAGAGTGTGTAGGAGATTGTAATAGTTTGTGAGAGTGTTAAAAAGTGTGAGAGAGTTTGTGAGAGAGTGTGAAAGAGTCTGAGAGTGTGTGAGAGTGTTTGAGAGTGTGTGAGAGGCTGTGAGAGTGTACTTGGGTGTGTATGAGTGTGTGAGAGTGTGTGAGAGTGTGTAACAGTATGTGAGAGTTTTTGAGTGTGTGTGAGAGTGTTTGTTCGAGAGTGTGAGAGTACGTGAGAGTGTGTGAGAGTTTGTGAGAGTGTGTAACAGTGTCTGAGGGTGTTTGAGTGTGTGAGAGAGTGTTTGAGGGTGTGTGATCGAGTGTGTGAGAGTATGTGAGAGTACGTGAGAGTGTGTGAGAGTGTGTAAGAATGTTGCAGAGTTTGTGAGAGTCAGTGAGAGTTTGTGATAGTCTGTGAGAGTGTTTATGAGTGTCTAAGAGTGTGAGAGTGAGTGAGAGTGTGTAAGGGTGTGGGAGAGTGTTTGAGAGTGTGTTACAGTGTGTGAGAGTGTTTGAGAGAGTGTAAAAGTGTGTGAGAGTGTGTGAGAGAGTGTGAGAGTCTGTGAGCGTTTGTAAATATGTGCAAGAGTGTTTGACAATATGTGAGAGTGTGTGAGAGTGTGTAAGATTGTGTGATAGTGTGTCAGAGTTTGTGAAAGTGTGTAAGAGTTTGTAAGAGTTTGTAGGAGTATGGGAGAGTGTGCAACAGTGTGTTGTAGTGTGTGAGAGTGTTTGAGAGTGTGTGAGAGTGTTTGAGAGTGGTTCAGAGTGTTTGAGAGTGTGTGGGAGTGTGTGAGAATATGTGAGAATGTGTAAGAGTGTTCGAAAGTGTGTGAGAGATTTTGAGAGTATGTAATAGTGAAGGAGAGTGTTTGAGAGTTTGTGAGTTTGTGTGAGAGTGAGTGAGAGTGAGTGATAGTGTGTGAGAGTGTGTAAGAGAGTGTATGAGTATGTGAGAGTGTTTGAGAGTGTGCAAGAGTGTTAGAGAGTGTTAAAAAGTGTCAATAAGTGTTAGAGAGTTATTTAGAGTGTGTGAGAGTGTGTAGGAGTGTCTAAGAGTGTGTGAGAGTGTGTGAGAGTGTTTGAGAGTGTGTCAGATTGTCTGAGAGTGTGTCAGAGTTTGTGAAAGTATGTAAGAGTTTGTATGAATGTCTGAGAGTCTGTGAAAGTGTTTGAGAGTGTGTAAGAGTGTTAGAGAGTGTTAAAAGGTGTCAGAGAGTGTAAGAGAGTTTTTGAGAGTTTGCGAGAGTGTGTTGGAGTGTCTAAGAGTGTGTGGGAGTGTGTCAGAGTTTGTGAAAGTATGTGAGAGTGTGTATGGATGTGTGAGAGTGTTTGAGAGTTTGTGAGAGTGTTTAAGAGTGTCTGAGAGTGTATGTGAGTGTGTGAGAATGTGTGAGAATGTGTGAGCGTGTGTGAGAATATGTAAGATTTTGGGAGAGAGTGTGTGAGAGTATGAGAGTGTGTGATATTGTGTGATAGTGTATAAAAGTGTGTGAGAGTGTGTGAGAGTGTTTTAGAGTGTGTGCGAGTGTTTGAGAGTGTGTATAAGTTTTTATGAGTTTGTGAAAGTGTGTGAAAGTGTGGGAGAGTGTTTAAAAGTGTGTGAGAGTGTGTGAGAGTGTTTCAGAGAGTTTGAAAGTTTTTGGGAGAGTTGACACTTTGTGAGAGTGTTTCAAAAGTGTCTGTGAGTGTGTGAGAGTGTGTGAGAGTATTGGAGAGTGTGTGAAACTGTGGAAGAGTATTTGAGAGTATGTGCGAATGTGTGTTAAAGTGTTTGAGAGTGAGTGAGAGTGTGTAAGAGTGTTTGAGAGTGTGTGAGAGTGTGTAAGAGTTTGTTAGAGTATTTGAGAATGTGTACGAGTTTGGGAGAGTGTTTGAGAGTGTGTTTGAGTGTATGAGAGTTTGTGAGACTGTATGAGAGTGCGTAAGAGTGTGTGAGAGTGTTTGAAAGTGTTTGAGACTGTGAGAGAGTATGTGAGAATGTGAGAATGTATAGGAGAGTGTTAGAGAGTGTTATAGCGTGTGTCAGAGTGTGTTAGAGTGTTTGAGAGTTTGTGAAAGTGTTTAAGACTGCGAGAGAGTGTGTGAGAGTGTGTGAGAGTTTCTGAGAATGTTTGAGATTGTGTGAAAATTTTTTGAGAGTGTTAAGAGTATGTAAGATTTTGGGAGATAATGGTAGAGTGTGATAGAGTGTCGGAGAGTGTATGAGAGTGTTAGAGAGTGTTAGAAAGTATGTGAGAGTGTGAGAGAATGTGGGAGAGTGTAGGAGAGTGAGTAAAAGTGTGTGATAGTTTGTGAAAGTGTGAGAGTGTGTGAGAGTGATTGAAAGTTTGTGGAAGTGTGTGAGAGTTTGTGAGAGTGTTTCAAAAGTGTCTGAGAGTGTGTGAGAGTATGTGAGAGTATTGGAGAGTGTGTGAAAGTATGGGAGAGTTTTTGAGAGTCTTTGAGAGAGTGTGTATGATTGTGTGAGAGTGAGTGAGAGTAAGTGAGCGTGTGTAAGAGTGTGGGAAAGTGTGTGAGAATGTGTGAAAGTATCTGAGAGTTTGTGAGAGTGTATGAGAATGTGTAAGAGTGTGTGAGAGTGTTCGAAAGTGTTCGAGACTGTATGAGAGTGTGCGAGAGTGTGAGAATGTGTAAGAGTGTAGGAGAGTGTGATACACAGTTAGAGAGTGTTAAAGAGTAATTGAGAGTGTTTCAGAGTGTGCAAGAGTGTGTGAGAATGTGTGAAAGTGTTTGAAACTCTGTGAGAATGTGTGAGAGTTTGAGAATGTGTAAGAGTGTAGGAGAGTGTTAGAGAGTGATTGAGAGTGTTTCAGAGTGTGTAAGAGTGTGTGAAAGTGTTTGAGACTGTGAGAGAAAGTGTGAAAGTTTGTGAGAGTTTTTGAGAATGTTTGAGAGTGTGTGAGAGATTTGTGAGAGTGTTAAGAGTTTGTAAGATTATGTGAGAGTATGTGAAAATGTGATAGAGTGTCGGAGAGTGTATGAGAGGGTTACAGAGTGTTAGAGAGTATATGAGAGTGTTTGAGAGTGTTTAAGAGAGTGTGTGAGAGTATTGGAGAGTGTGTTAGAGTGCGTAAGTGTGTGTGAGACTATTTGAGAGTGTTTGAGAGTGTGCGAGAATTTGTGAGAGTGTGTGAGAGTGTATAAGAGTGTGTGAGGATGTTTGAGAGTGTTTGAGTGTGTGTGAGAGTGTTTGATAGTGAAGGAGAGTGTTTAAGATTGTTAGAGAGTGTGTGAAAATGTATGAGAGTGTGTGAGAGTGAATAAGAGTGTGTGAGAATGTGTGAGAGTGTTTCAGAAAGTGTGAGAGTGTTTGAGAGTGTGTGAGAGTGTGTAAGAGTGTGTGAGAGATTGTAAGAGTGTGTGAGAGTGTGTGAGAGCGTTTGAGAGTGAGTGAGAGTGTGTATGAGTGTGTGAGTGTGTGGGAGAGGATGTAAGAGTGTAGGAGAGTGCTAAAGAGTGTGTGAGAGTGTTTGAGAGTCTGAGAGAGTGTGTGAGATTGTTTGAGAGTGTGTGAGAGTTTGTGAGAGTGTGTGTGATTGTGTGAGAGTGTTTGAGAGTGTTTGAGAGTTTTTGAGAGCGTGTATGAGTGTGTGAAACTGTATGAGAGTGTGTGAGAGTGTGTGAGAGTGTGTAAGAGTGTGTAAGAGTGTGTGAGAATGAGTGAGTGTTTGAGAGTGTGTGAGAGTGTATGGAAGTGTGTTAGAGTTTGTAAGATTGTTTGAGTGTATGTCCGAGTTTGTGTCCGAGTTTGTGAGCTTATGTGAGAGTGTTGAGAGTGGTTGAGAGTTTTTGAGAGTGTTTGAAAGTTTGTGATAGTGTGTATGAGTGCATGAGAGTGTGTGAGAGTATTTGGGAGTGTGTGAGAGTGTGCAAGACGGTGGAAGAGTGTGTTAGAGTGTGTTAGAGTATATGAGAGTGTGTGAGAGTGTGTGAGAGTGTGTGAGAATGTGTGAGAAATTGTGAGAGTGTCTAAGAGTGTGTGAGAAGTGTGTGAGAGTGTGTGAGAGTGTGTGAGAGTGTTTGATATTGTGTGAGAGTGTTTAAGAGTTTGTGAGAATCTGCAAGAGTGTGTCAGAGGTTGTGAAAGTTTGTGAGAGTGTTTATAAATGTGTGAGACTGTTTGAGACTGTGTGAGAGTGTCTGAGAGTTTTTAAGAGTGAGAGAAATTATGTGAGAGTGTGTGAGAATGTGTGTGAGCGTGCATAACTGTGTGAGAATGTGTGGGAGTGTTTGAGAGTGTGTAAGAGTGTGTGAGAGTGTAAGATAGTTATTTAGAGTGTGGGAGAGTGTGTGAGCCTGTGTGAGAGAGTTGGAGAGTGTGTGAGAGTGTTTGAGGATTTGTGAGAGTGTTGGAGAGGATGTGAGAGTGTGTGTGAGTTTGTGAGAGTCTGTGAGAGTGGGTATGTGTGTGTGTGAGAGTATGTGAGAGTTTGTAAGAGTGTGTGAGAGTATGTGGGAGTGTAAAAGAGTGTGTAATAGTGTTTGAGAGTGTTTGAGAGTTTTTAAAAGTGTGTAAGTGTGTGTGAGAGTGTGTGAGAGAGTGTGAGAGAGTGCGGGAATTTGTGAGAGTGTGTGAGATTGTGTATGAGTGTGTGAAAGTGTGTGAGAGTGTGTAATAGTGGTTAAACGTGTGGGAGAGTGTGTGAAAGTGGGAAAGTGTGTCTGAGAAAGTGTGAGAGTGTGTTAGAGTTTATGAGAGTATTTGAGAGTGTTTATGAGTGTATGAAAAAATTGGAGAGTGTGTGAGAGTGTGTCAGAGTGTTTGAGAGTGTATGAGTGAAATTTAGATTTTTGAGAGTGTGTAAGAGTGTTGTAGAGTGTTTGAGAGTGTGTGAGAATGTGTGAGAGTTTGTGAGAGTATCTAAGAATGTGTGAGAGTGGGTGAGAGTGTATAAGAGTGTGGGAGAATGTGTGAGAGTGTTTGAGAGTGTGTGAGAGTGTTTGAGAATGTTTGAGAGTCTTTGAGAATGTGCAAGAGAGTCTGAGAGTGTGTAAGAATGTTTGAGAGTGTGTGATAGTGTTTGACAGTTGGTGAGAATGTGACAGAGTGTGTCAGAGTTTGTGAAAGTATGTAAGAGTGTGTATAAATTTGTGAGACTGTGTGAGATTGTCTTAGAGTGTTTAAGAATGTGAGAGAATGTGTGAGAGTGTGTGAGAGTGTGTGTGAATGTGTGAGAGGTTGTGAGAGTGTGTACGAGCCTCTTTGAGTGTATGAGGTTTTTTGAGGGTGTATGAGAGTAAGTAAGAGGGTGTGAGAGTGTGAGAGAGTGTTTGAGAGTGTTTGAGAGTGTGTGAGAGTGTTGGACAGTGTATGAGACATTGAGAGTGTGTAAGAGTGTTTGAGAGTGTAAGAGAGTATTTGAGAGTGTGTGAGAGTGTGGGAGAGTGTGGGAGAGTGCGTGAGAGTGTTTGAGAGTGTGTCAGTGTTATTGAGAGTGTGTGAGAGTATGCATGAGGATGGGAAAAAGTTTGAGAATGTCTAAGAATGTAGGAGAGAGTGAGAGAGTGTTTGAGCGATTTAAAGTGACTTAAAGTTACGTTATAATAACTATACAGTAAACCCCGTTATATATTTCCGTTTAACATCAGGGATTTCACCAGCAATAAAGGATGAGTAAACATAAACTTTCCTCTGCAGCAAGCGAAATGGACACTAGTGCTAGCAACCTTGAGCAGTCGGTGTTCAGTGACCAAGAAGGTGAAATGGAGAAAAAAGCAAAAAAATAAGAAGCCTGCGGCAAGGCAGAGAACAATTGAAGAATTTGCTTCGTCAAAAGAACAAGACAATGGAGAAAGTGGAAAGCAAGCAAATTCACCAAAACCGGTTGATGCTAAGAAAACAGACGATAAAAAGTTAGACGAAATCAATAAAAAGCTAGAAAATGTTTTGACAAAAAATGACTCTATCTTCATCTAAGCCATAATAAAGTCCA
This sequence comes from Fragum sueziense, assembly GCA_963680895.1. Lineage (NCBI taxonomy): Eukaryota > Metazoa > Mollusca > Bivalvia > Cardiida > Cardiidae > Fragum > Fragum sueziense. The sequence goes on from OY804604.1 coordinate 45,261,842, forward strand.
ATATAAATCAAATGAAAGAAAGTTTGCTTGCCCCGGTTATCAAAAGATTAGAAATCCTAGAGGGAGAGCTGCACGAAAAGTGTATAAAATCTACACAACTAAAACAAAAATTAGAAGAAAAGAAGCAGGAAATTACATCTTTGATGGAAGAAAACAATGCATTGAAATCCAAGCTAAAAATGGAAACAAAAGCTAGAGAAAAGGATGTCAACGACATCGAACAATAAAGTAGACGAAACAACATACAAATTAATGGTATACCCGATGATTCCAACAAGCAACAATGGGGCACTACAATCGATTTGGTGGTCAAAACGCTTAGAGAGAAGGGTAACATCAGCTTTACACCAGACGATATTGATGTAGCGCATCGTTTAGGCAAGTGGAAGGGAGGTTAACATAGGCCAGTTATTGTGAAACTTGTGAGACGATAGACAAAGATTAATATAATGAAAGTGAGAAAAAGTCTTAAAGAGGAGAGCATATTTGTCAGTGAAGATCTAACCAAACTAAACCAGGAAGTGCTTTCCTCCTTAAGACTGAAAGATCCGGATGGTGTCGAAAAGTGTTGGTCTTTTGAAGGCAGAATATACGCGCTGTTCAAAAACGGGACTCAACCTTGCGAATTAAAATACCAAGACTATTCAATTTGGTTAGAGAAGCCGTGGCCAGAACAAAAAGAAAACAAAACAATCTGTTTCAAAAAGCAAGTAAGCTTCAGAAGACTGTGTAATTTCGGTGTCTGATGTTTAAACTGTTTTGTCCTTTTTCTGGACGGTATGTTCCACAAGTGTATTTTGAAGCTATAACCCAGTCCAACACTTTTCTTTTCTTGACAGGTTCATTTTTAGCTGCAGCAGACGACAAAAGAGTGTAAGGACAATTATAAGATATGTGAACATTGTAGCACTATGGGAGTTGAGGGAAAGGGATAAATGCTGGTTACAGCATTTTCTCTTTTAATCTCAAAGCTTTTTGCCATGAACTATGTTCTATTTCGTAGACAACGGTAACATATGTGAATTTTAAGCATCTAAAGGTGTTGAGATAGAGGGAGAGAATGCTGGTTATAGCATTATCTCCCTTTGTCTCAAACCTTTTTGCAATAAAGTTTCTTCTATTACGAATGACAAACAAAGTATTATTTTACTGAAAGGAATAATCTTGTTTATTAGCTTTTACCCTTTGGATAATTATAGTTCTATTTTGTTTTTTCGGATATCATTTTTCTATTAGATATTAGTCTCCCGTTTTTTCTAATGTCACAATATAATAATATGTATACAAGCTTTTGCGTGCGAAAAGTCAAGGTACCGGTCGGTCCGTGGTATCCGCGCGCTCCGACCGTTGTCAAAAACTTCTCGCAGTATGTTAGAGTTTTTCCAGGATGTATTGTTATTCTTTCTTTTTTTATAATCAAAAATATTTGTTCTTTTCCGAATAACAAACAGTATTTCTTTGGAATGTGAAGAAGGTTAATGGAAACTGTCCTACTTAAACAACAACAACAACAACAACAAAAACAAAAACAACAACAACAAATAAAACAACAACAACAACAAAAACAAACAACAACAATAAATTGGCTTAAATTGATTGTACCAAAATGTGTTATTTTGTGTTTTTACAACTATTTCACTTGAATGATTGAAGTTTACCATTTCACAGATTTTTGGAAATTTGAAGAAATTGATAATTTATTATGCCTTCCCAAGAGTTTATATTCTCCTTTTCATTTCGGAAGATATCTCGTATGGGATTATGCATTAACCCTTTCCAAAACAACAAACTCAATTTGATAACAGCTTAAGACAACAAATGGATGTTGATGAGGCAAGGATTTTTGTAAATTATAGCGCAGCAAGTATTTGGACAAAATGAGAAAATGCTGATCAACAGCATTTTCTTCTATCTTTTTTGTTTTCAAATGCCTTTTGTATTGGGGACGTGGAAACTATGACTTGCTTTGGGAAAGGGTTAAGGTACCTTCTACTTATACATGTATTTAGTAATCAAAATGATATTCCATCTTAATCAAAATGTGAATTACATGTAATTTTAATGCAAATCTTAGAAAAAAGGTCTTCCTGTTTTTCGATTTCACCGAGAAGATTTATTTATCATGAGATTGTATGATCCATGTAGAACATTTTAAAGATAAAATCAGACAAATTCTTATGCTTTTACAATGTACAAACTTCAAACAATTGAGTTCAATTTTTGTTCTAAAATATCTAAACACATACCAAACCACGAGCTTTCGTTTATGATTAGATTTAGCCATTTGAAAATTAATATCTTCTGTTTTCCTGTTTCTACTGTTTTTTGTAAAAAAATCTAATTTCCAATACTTTATGTCGGATCATTACTTTGATAGAACATATATCACGATCCGTATCTACACGATGGTGTATTTCTTTGTGTTTTATAACAAACTTTCCGATAATAGTCAATTACCGAAACAAATGAAGAATATGGTTAACCCATTCCCACACAATCACTCTTTTTGACTCGCAACAAATTAATGGATGTGGAAAGCATTGAGGAAAGGGAAGAAATTGCTTGTGACAAGCAATTTCTTCATTTTCCACAACGTTTTTTCTACCCCAAAAGACAAACTTTCCGATAATAGTCAATTACCGAAACAAATGAAGAATATGGTTAACCCATTCCCACACAATCACTCTTTTTGACTCGCAACAAATTAATGGATGTGGAAAGCATTGAGGAAAGGGAAGAAATTGCTTGTGACAAGCAATTTCTTCATTTTCCACAACGTTTTTTCTACCCCAAAAGACGAAAAACTTTTAAATTTCATGAACTTGAAATTTTCGTCAGCAAAACCTTTGAATTTAGACCACACAGATATTTTGCCATCTGGTAATGGGTTAAGCAAAGTTTACAATCGATCAACAGTCTTCTTACGCCTACCCATGATTGCCATTCATATTATGTAATTATAGGGAAAGCACCGAGAGTAAATGAGAAAACACTCTTTCTCCTTTTCTCTCAGTTTTTCTTTTATTTCGAACGTATGTCGCTCTTTTGAATTATACCATGTTTGAGATAGACGTTCTTTAAACATGCCACCTGATTATGATTAACAAAGACTTTGTATCTTCTTGTATTATGTTCTAATATCATAATGTGTGACTGTTGAAGTTCTATTTTAGATCTAAAATTTATAAATAATTTCATTTATCTATGTATGTGAAGACAAACAAAAGAATTTCTATGGACTATTGATGATTTATCAATAAGTGTGTTTTGTTTACATTTGAAATAACTCCAAAACCAGAGCTTGTTTATTCTGAGTAAAGGAACAAGGGAAATATACGTGTATGATAAATCACGAAATTATTTGTGGTAAACTAAAACGATTTTCGCTACAACAAGGTATAGATATTTTGCGTTTAAATGTGAGTTTATAGATATTTTGTTCAAATGACAATGAACTTGTTCTAAACACAGACCTGGTGTACCTTTTTGTATTGACAAACTGTCGGTGTTGTTATAAAGTCTCGTAACTACGGCTTCGATAAAGCCGTGGTTGCGATATTTTATAACAACACCGACGGAATACATTGATCGCGAAAAAACGTCCCTCGCTTTGGCCGAATTCACCACCAGTGAGAATACTTTATATTTTATCGATGTCACCCTCCTTTTTTGTTGTCTGTTCCCTAGTTGTAAATCCTATGTATAGTGCATGTATTTGTGACGATTATAATTCAAATGTGGAAATGTATAAGGTATATGCATATGCATTCCATATAAAAAAGGTATGGTCGACATGTTTAACCCTTTCTCAGGCAAGATTTGATTTTGACATCCCTATGGGCCAAACCTGCGGAAAACATTGATCAAAGGAAAGAAAGTGTTGATCAACAGCATTTTCTCCTTTTGCCTCAATGTTTTCTTGACAATATTATACACGAATCCAATATTTATCTAAATCTATGTCCAATTTCTATTCTGAAATTGCTTTAAATTTAGACTACCTAAATTAGTTTTACCGTGTGGGAAATGGTATTGGCGTTATAATGTCTTTTAACGTAACCTGTAATTAATCTGTGTCTGTGTCTTTTTATGTATACATTTAACCAAAACACTATTAATGTAGATCGGGACTCAGCTTGCACTCCAAAACTCTCACACACTCATACACACTCTCACACACTCTAACACACTCCCACAAACTATCAAACACTCGCACACACTCACAAACACTCATACACACTCTCACACACTCTCACACAATGTTACAGACTCGCTTACAGTCTCACACACTTTCACACACTCTCACACACTGTTACACATTCTCCCACACTCTTCCACACTCACACACACTCATACAAACTTACACACACTCTCACACTCTCTCACACACTCATACACATTCTCACAAACTCTGACACACTCTCACACACTATCAATTACTCTAACACACTCTCCCACACTCTTAAACACTCTCAAACAATCTCACACACTCTCATACACTCACTCACACTTTCCAACACTATCCCACAATCTTACACACTCTCACACACTCTCACACATTCTCACACTCTCTCACACACACACATGCACTCTCACACATTCTTAAACACTTTCAAAAACTCTCACACAGTCTAACACATTCATACACACTCTCACACACTTTTATACACTCTGACACACTCTCAGACACTCTGACACACTCTCAAATAGTCTCAAACACTTTCAAACACTCTTAGACACTCTTACACACTCTTCAACACGTTAACACACTCTCAAACACTCACACATTCTTAAACACTTTCAAAAACTCTCACACAGTCTAACACATTCATACACACTCTCACACACTTTTATACACTCTGACACACTCTCAGACACTCTGACACACTCTCAAATAGTCTCAAACACTTTCAAACACTCTCACACACTCTTACAAACTATCACAAACTCATACACACTCTCACACACACTCACAATATCTTATACACTCAAATACACTCCCACACACTCTAAAATACTTTCACAAACTCTCACATTCTTGCACATTCATACACTCTCTCACACACATTTTACACACTCTGACGAACTCTGACACATTCTCACACACTCTCACACACGCTAACACACTTTTGCACACTCTCAAACTCTCTCACAAACTCTCACACACTCTCACACACTCTCACACACTCTTACACACTCTCACACACTCTCACACACTCATACACCCTCTCCCAAACTCTCAAACAATCTCACCCGCTCTCAACCACTCTGAAACACTCTCTCACAATATCACAAACTCTGTCACACACTCACACAATCATACAAACTCTAACACACTTTCCAACACTCTCACACACTCTGACACTCTGACAAACTCTCACACACTCTCTAATACTCTCTAATATTCTTCCACACTCTCCTATACTCTCACACACACTCCAAAACTCTTACACATACTTACACACTCTCACAATCTCTTTCACAATCTCACATACCCTCCCACACTCTCACTCACTCTCACGCACTCTCACACACTCATAATCACTCTTACAGATTCTCACAAACTCTGACACACTCTCACACACTCTCAGTTACTCTCATACACTCTCAGACACTTTTGAAACACTCTCACAAACTCTCATATACTCTTACAAATTATCAAACCGTCTCACAAACTAACACACACTCATACACTCTCTGACACACTCTCACACACTCTCAAACACTATTACACACTCTCCCACAATCTCACACACTTTCACAAACTCTCACACACTGTTGCACACTCCCAAACACTCTCCTTCACTCTCACACACTCATACAAACTCAAACACACTCTCACACTCACTCACAAACTCTGACACACTCTCAAACACTCTCAAACATCCTCACACCCTCTCACACACTCATTACACTCTCACACACTCTTAAACACTCTCATAAACTCTCACACACTCTTACACATTCATACACACTCTCACACACTTTCATAAACTCTGACACACTCTCAGACACTCTGACACACTCTCAAAGACTCTAACACACTCACACACTCTTAGACACTCTTACACACTCTCACACACTCTCACACACTTTCACACACTCATACACACTCTTGCACACTCTCACACACTCATACACACTCTCACACACTCTCACAAACTCTTACACACCCACATACACTCCCATACAATCTTAAATACTCTCACAAACTCTCACAAACTTTCACACATTCATACATACACTCAGACACATTGTACAAACTCTGGAACACTTTGACGCACTCTTAAACACTCTCATAAACTCTCACACACTCTTACACATTCATACACACTCTCACACACTTTCATAAACTCTGACACACTCTCAGACACTCAGACACACTCTCAAAGAGTTAACACACTCACACACTCTTGGACACTCTTACACACTCTCACACACTTTCACACACTCATACACACTTTTACACACTCTCACACACTCATACACACTCTCACACACTCTCACAAACTCTTACACACTCACATACACTCCCACACACTCTTAAATATTCTCATAAACTCTCACAAACTCTCACACATTCATACACACTCTCAGACACATTGTACAAACTCTGGAACACTCTGACGCACTCTGACATACTTTAACAAACACTCTGACACACTCTAAGACCTTCTAACACAATCACACACACTCTCAAACACTCTCACACACTCTCATACACTCATACACACTCTCACAAACTTTCAAACACTCTCACAATCTCTCAACCACTCTCAACACTCTCACACAAGCTCACAAACTCTGACACACACTCACGAAATCTTACAAACTCTAACACACTTCCATACACTCTCACTCACTCTCAAACACTCACTCATTCTCACACACTCTTACACACTCTTACACACTCTCACACACTCTCAGACACTCTCATACAGTTTCACACACTCTTACACATTCTCACACACTCTTACACACTCTCATACACTCTCACACACTCTCAAACACTCACTTATTCTCACACACTCTCACACACTTTTACAATCTCTCACACACTCTTACACACTCTCACACACTCTCAAACACTCTCACACACTCTCAAACAATCTCACACATTCTTACACACTCTTATACACTCTCAAACACTCTCAACCATTTCCAAACACACTCTAACAATCTTTAACACTCTCCTACAATATCACACACTCTCTCACACTCTCCCACACTCTCACAAGCTCTCACAAATTCTCACACTCTCTCAAACACTCTCAAATAGTCTCACACACACGTACACACTCTAATACTCTCTCAAGCATTCTCACACTCTCTAAAACACTCTCAAACCCTCTCATATATTATGTAACACTCTCTAACCCTCTCATACACTCTCCGACACTCTATCACACTCTCACACACTCTTACACACTCTTCCAAAATCTTACATACTCTTTACACTCTCACAAATCTCTCACACACTCTCAAACATTCTCAGAAACTCTCACACACTTTCACTCTCTCTCTCACAGTCTCAAACACTTTTACACACTCTCAAACACTCTTACACACTCTGAAACACTCTCAATCACTCTCTAACACTCTCCTACACTCTTACACATTATCAAACTCTCACACACTCTCACACAGTCTCAAACACTTTCACACACTCTCACACACTCTTACACACTCTAATATACTCTCACACACTCTCACACACTTTCACACGTTCTCACACACTCTCCCACACTCTTACACACTCTCACTCACTCTCACTCACTCTCACACAATAATACACGCACTCTCACAGACTCTCAAATACTCTCCCACACTTTCACACACTCTCCAATACTCTCACATACTCTCACACACTCTCAGACACATTTGAAACACTCTCACAGACTCTCACACACTCCCACAAACTTTCCAACTCTCTCAAACACTCTCCCACACTCATACACTATCTGAAGAACTCTCACACACTCTCACACACTTTTACAAACTCTCACACATTTTTACACACTATCCCACACTCTCACACACTCTCACATACTCATACAAACTCACACACACTCTAACACACTCATACACACTCTCACACACTCTCAAACACTCTCACACACTCTCCCACACTCTAATACACTATCACACAAGCTCACACACTCTCATACTGTCACACACACTCTCCAACAATCTTACATACTATCACACACGCTCAAACATTCTCACACATTCTCCCACACTTACATACACTCTCAGACTCTCTTGAACACTCTCAAAAACTCTCACACACTCTCACACATTCAAACACACTCTCACACACTTTAATAAACTCTGACACACTCTCAGACACTCTGACACACTCTCAAACACTCTCAAACACTCTCACACAGTCTTAGACACTCTTACACACTCCTCAACACGTTTACACACTCTCAAACACTCTCACACAGTCTCACACGCTCAGAAACACTCTTACACACTCTCACAAACTCATACACACTCTCACACACACTCACAAAATCTTATACACTCAAATACACTCCCACACACTCTAAAATACTTTCACAAACTCTCACTAATTCTCGCACATTCATACACTCTCTCACTCACATTTGACACACTCTGACGAACTCTGACACATTCTCAAACACTCTCACACACGCTGACACACTCTTGCACACTCTCAAACTCTCTCACAAACTCTCACACACTCTCACACACTCTTACACACTCTCACATACTCTCACACACTCATACACCCTCTCACAAACTCTCAAACACTCTCGTCCACTCTCAACCACTCTTAAACACTTTCACACATTCTCACAAACTCGCACAAACTCTCACACATTCATACACACTCTCACACACATTGTACAAACTCTGGAACACTCTGACGCACTCTGACATACTCTCACACACTCTGACACACTCTCAGACACTCTCACACACTCTTTCACACTCTCACACACTCTCAAACTCTCTCAACCACTCTTATACACTCATAAACACTCTCACAAACTTTCAAACACTCTCACAAACTCTCAACTACTCTCAACACTCTCACACAAGCTCAAAAACTCTGACACACACTCACACAATCTTACAAACTCTAACACACTTCCATACACTCTCACACACTCCCAAACACTCACTCATTCTCACAAACTCTTACACACTCTTACACACTCTCACACACTCTCATACATTTTCACACACTCATACACACTCTCCCAAACTCTCACACACTCTCCAACACTTTTACATACTCTAAAAACCTCTAACACACTCTCACACACTCACAGACATTCTTACACACTCTTCCACACTCTCACACGCTCTCAA